>HG995321.1:12500-1218243 GCA_905333045.1 Lysandra bellargus
CGCTCGTCTGATCCGTGTCTTCTGCGGTCGGGGCAGGGCTAGCGCGAAGGGAGGCCCGCGCCTCTCTCGCCTCACGCTCCTCCCGTGCCGCCCGGGCTACCTCCTCGACTTTCGCCCTAAATGCAGCCCGGCGTTCCTCCTCCTTCTCCTTTTTAAGCTCCGCTTGAGCTTTTCCAAAGCCGACGTATTGGCCGGTGGTTGGTGGCCGGCCACGTCCCTTCTTTGCTTTGGGAACCGCCCCTTTACTGATGGGCGGCTCCGCGTCGTCGTCCGAGTTGCGCCTTTTCAGGTGCGTCCTAGCCGGTGGTGTTATGGGCAAGCCCTCAGAGTCCATCGAAATGTCTGAGACAGTATCGTCGGAGTCCTCGGGCCAGTCCTCACTGTCACGTCCGGTGGAATTGTCACGTCCTTGTGGAGGCGGCAAGGAGAATTCGCGCATCACGTCGCGCAGAACGACGCGAGGTGAGCGCGTCAACCCCAAACCGACCTCATCGTCATGTCCGGTAGGGGTAGGAGCGCGGGGCTGCGTCCCGAGAACATCCCGATACTGCAGCACAGGCGGCAGGTTGGGTATGTCCCGGATTGGACAACCCCGCTCCTTCTTTCTTTGAGCCAGTCTTTTCACCCGCTCTACGCCGTTAGGCTGGTAGACGGTGAAATCTACGTCCTCGTCCGTAATTGCGTCCGCCACTGGCGCGGTTAGGTGCGTCGGTTTCGGACATTGGCGCGTTGTCGCGCTCTCTGCTTCTTTCGCCGTTGAAACGGCCCCCTTACCCTCACACGCAGTTGGTGCCGCCCCCGTATACGTGCGGCAGACTCCCGGCGAACCGAAAGTGCGGGATTCTCCAGTGGAACTGGGACCCGCCCGGGGAGTATTTTCCAATTTGCGTTCCTCCATAATTTGATCTGTCAAGGGAGATTCTGCCCTAGTGCCCTTGCGACGTAAGCCACCTGCTCGCCACGCATCCCAAGGCCGGGCACCACAAACCGGGGATTAGGGACCCACGGGTCCATCCATCCACAAACACACACACATATATACCCAGAAACACACGCTGATGTAGAGAAGAGTTAACAAAACAAGAAAGATAGAGTAGAGAAGGTGGTGAAGAGATAGACAAAATAAATAAACAATAAACGAAGAGTAAACTATAAAAAGAGAGAAAGACAGGAAAGACCGGCGTTCTGCCATCCTGAATACGTCACTCCGTGTAAAGGGTGGGGTGGCGTACCCAGGCGCCCAGGGACACGAACGTGGACGGACCGGTATCGCCCCCAACCTAACCTAACCTAACCTTTTTTTTTTTTTTTTTTTTTTTTGAGGAGGGGAAATACGTTACGTATCCCCCACCCCTTCGGGGGAAGGGGCGGGGGTATGTGGGACTCCCTACACGAGGTTTACCCACTAAAACCCCCCCATGCCCTCCTTCCAGCCGTGGGAGTACACGGGTACTCTTTACGAACTCCGCGTCCTCACGGCGCTTGCCGCGTCCGGCGCATCTCCGATGCGGCGGCTGGTGTTCTGCCGCCGCCTTCCATCACCGAGAGCTCCCCGGGCATCTAGGGAGCTTTCTTCTCGGGGCCCTTTATGCGGGCGGTGATCCCCCGATCAACCGCCCACGGGCCTATGGCTCTACCTCCATGGCGGGCTGGGGCTGACTAACCCCGGCGCCGCCGGCTCCAGGCTCTTTTCGCCGAGCCTTATCGGAGGGAGCTCCGCGTCTCTTCCGGTGCTTGGTGCTGGGGAGCGGCTTTGCCGTGACGCAGCCGCTACTACCCAGCACGTGGTCCTTATCCTTGCCGAGTGCCTCGCAGAAGAAGCAATTGGGCTGCTTCTCCCGGCACTCGGCGGCCTTGTGCTCCGACTTTCCACAGCGGAAGCAATTCCGGCTGCGGTCCACCGGGCACTGGCATGTCGTTGCCAGGTGGCCGGTGTCAAGGCATCGGTAACACCGCTTAGGCCTCGCGGCCAGCAGTGTCACCTTCGCCGAGACCCAGCCCACTCGCAGCCGCCCTAAGCTAACCAGCTTTTTGGCTGCCGCGACGGGGACACTCAGCCAAAGCGAGCCATCGCCCCACCTTCCAACCTTTATGGGGCCCGTCCTGATGGAGTTGGACGGGCATCCTCCTTCTCTGGCGACCGCCTCTATGACGTCAGCGGTCGTCGCTGAGTCGTCTAGCCCGGCTATACGCATTTCGACGCATTTAGCCGGGCGTCCGATTTTGACCTCCTCCGAGTCTAGCACCTCCCGTATCTTTGCGGCGAGGGCGTCCGCTTTCTCGTTGGCGCCCTCACCAGGTATGGTCAGGACGCGCGCGCCGGTTTGAGCCTGGCGGAAGCGGAACCCAAGCTTTTCGATGCCGAGTTCCACCATACCGGCCGTTGCAGCTTCTTTCGCTTTCATTAGGACGTCTTTGTACGTAACCCCCTTGGCCGCGGCGCTTTCCATCAGCGTGACAGTGATTGCCGCGGTTGCGGGGGCACGGAGTTTCGCCCTCTTCCTCTTCTTGGGGGCGGCTTTAGCTGGAGTAGCCGCCTCTTTCTTCTTTTTAGGCCTGCGCGGACCGACAGTGGTCCACGGGGCCTCGGCGGGATGGGCGTTGGTGTTCTGCCCCCCTTTTGCTGCCTCCTGAGCGGCCATTGATGGCCGCTTATTTTTCCTCTTTTCCTTCGGTTTTGCAGCCCTTTTCTCAGTTGGTGCGGTGGGCGGCTGTAAAGGAGCCGCCGCGTCGCCTACCGGACCCTTGTCCGGTGCCTTTGCCGTCGCCGCCTTTTTCGGCTTCGGTGTCTTCTTTGCAGCCGCTGTTGGTTGGGCACCGGCAGATGTACCAGCACCGTCCGCTGCCAGCGGCGGTCTCCTTCGGGGCTCTGGCAAGAGCCTGTCCTCCAATCCAGCAATTCTCGCATTGAGCATGTTGCCGAAGGTCTCGATATTGGAGCGCGAGACCTCCGACAAGATCCTCTGCAAGTCGTCGGGTGCGGGCCCAGTCACGCGGCGGCGCAGCTCCTCCAGCTCCCGGCGCATCGCATTGACTTGGCGCAGGAGGCGGTCGTTCTGCGCCTCCAATGCCCGCATTTCCTCCGTTTGACCACGGCCCCTCATCTGGGTGACGGCCACCTTGATTGATGCGACCGCCTCCTTGAGAGCTCGCTGGTATGTGCCCTTCAAGTTGGAGGACCTTGTGGCGACCATGGTCACCATGTCTAAGGCCCTCTCTACATCGGCTGCCAGGCCGGCGCTGGTCTGCTCCGTGTCGTCGGCCGGGGCAGGGCTTGCGCGAAGGGAGGCTCGCGCTTCCCTCGCCTCTCTCGCCTCCCGCGCCGCCCGGGCTACCTCCTCGACTTTCGCCCTGAATGCAGCCCGGCGTTCCTCCTCCTTCTCCTTGTTGAGCTCCGCTAGAGCTTTCCCATAGCCGACGTATTGGCCGGTGGTTGGTGGCCGGCCACGTCCCTTCTTTGCTTTGGGCACCGCCCCTTTACTGATGGGCGGCTCCATGTCTTCATCCGAGTTTCGCCTTTTCAGGCTAGTCCTATCCGGTATTGTGGGCAGGCCCTCGGAGTCCATCGATATGTCTGAGACAGTATCGTCGGAGTCCTCGGGCCAGTCCTCACTGTCGCGTCCGGTGGAATTGTCACGTCCTTGTGGAGGCGGCAAGGAGAATTCGCGCATCACGTCACGCAGAACGACGCGCGGTGAGCGCGTCAAATCCCAACCGCCCTCTTCGTCATGTCCGGTAGGAGTAGGGGCACGGGGCTGCGTCCCGCGGACATCCCGATACTGCAGCACAGGCGGCAGGTCGGGTAAGTCCCGGATCGGACAACCCCGCTCCTTCTTTCTCTGAGCCAGTCTTTTCACCCGCTCTACGCCGTTAGGCTGGTAGATGGAGAAATCCACGTCTTCGTCTGTAATTGCATCCGCCACCGGCGCGGTTAGGTGCGCCGATTTCGGGCATTCGCGCGATTTTGCGCCCTCTCCTTCCTTCGCCGTTGCAACGGCCCCCTTACCCTCACACGCAGTTTGTGCCGCCCCCGTATACGCGCGGCAGACTCCCGGAGAGCCGGGAGTGCGGGATTCTCCAGTAGAACTGGGACCCGCCCGGGGAGAATTTTCCAAAATGCGTTTCTCCATGGTGTGATCTTTAAAGGGAGATTCTGCCCTAGTACCCTTGCGACGTAAGCCACCTGCTCGCCACGCATCCCAAGGCCGGGCACCACAAACCGGGGATTAGGGACCCACGGGTCCATCCATCCACAAACACACACACAAATATACCCAGAAACACACGCTGATGTAGAGAAGAGTTAACCAAAATGAGATAGAGTAGAGAAGGTGGTGAAAAGATAGACAAAATAAAATAAACAACAAACGAAGAGTAAACTATAAAAAGAGAGAAAGACAGGAAAGACCGGCGTTCTGCCATCCTGGATACGTCACTCCGTGTAAAGGGCGGGGTGGCGTACCCAGGCGCCCAGGGACACGAACGTGGACGGACCGGTATCGCCCCCAACCTAACCTAACCTAACCTAACCTAACCTAACCTAACCTAACCTAACCTTTTTTTTTTTTTTTTTTTTCCGGAGGGGGAAATGCATTACGCATACCACCCAGGCGCAGGGGGCGACCCGAGCGGTGATGTGGGACTCCCGTAGCTAATGAGACCACGGTATACCCACTAAAACCCCCCCCATCTTCCGCCACGCCGCCTTTTGACGGGGCCACGGGAACGATACACACATCCGCGACCCCGCCAGCGGCCCGAAGACTCCACGATGGGCGCACAACACGTGCGCCCTCCTCCTCGGCCCCCACCAGGGCTGTAGCAGACGCCCCCCGAGTCTGCTACTTGGAGGCCATGTGGCAGATCAAGTCTGTGGCTCTGCCACCGACCACACCTCGGCCGCAGAGGATAGGGCAAGCGGCGCACCGTAATACCTACTTGCCTCTTCCTCTGCGGCCCCACCAATGCCGTTCAAACGGAACGGCCCCGCCAGCTCGCAGGGGGGTAGGGAGAGCGGCTACCTACCACGATGCCTCTCCCCCCCGCGATCCGTCCTCGGCCGCAGAGGATAGGGCAAGCGGCGCACCGTAATACCTACTTGCCTCTTCCTCTGCGGTCCCACCTCGGTGCGCATCCGCAGCGGACTCCTCCAGTCCGCTGGGAGCGCCCTCCTCGGGCCAGGCGGCGACACCGGCCGGCCCTGGTTGCCTCTTTGCTTCACCGCGGTTGTCCAAGCCGCGGTTACTAGAGCCCCACCGCCACGACAAGGCGTGCAACCATCGGGGGAACCTAACCTTTTTTTTTTTTTTTTTTTTTTTTTTTTTTTTTTTGGAGGGGGAAATGCATTACGCATACCACCCAGGCGCAGGGGGCGACCCGAGTGGTGATGTGGGACTCCCGTAGCTAATGAGACCACGGTATACCCACTAAAACCCCCTCCCATCTTCCGCCACGCCGCCTTTTGACGGGGCCACGGGAACGATACACACATCCGCGACCCCGCCAGCGGCCCGAAGACTCCACCATGGGCGCACAACACGTGCGCCCTCCTCTTCGGCCCCCACCAGGGCTGTAGCAGACGCCCCCCGAGTCTGCTACTTGGAGGCCATGTGGCAGATCAGGTCTGTGGCTCTGCCATCGACCACACCTCGGCCGCAGAGGATAGGGCAAGCGGCGCACCGTAATACCTACTTGCCTCTTCCTCTGCGGCCCCACCAATGCCGTTCAAACGGAACGGCCCCGCCAGCTCGCAGGGGGGTAGGGAAAGCGGCAACCTACCACAATGCCTCTCCCCCCCGCGATCCGTCCTCGGCCGCAGAGGATAGGGCAAGCGGCGCACCGTAATACCTACTTGCCTCTTCCTCTGCGGCCCCACCTCGGTGCGCATCCGCAGCGGACTCCTCCAGTCCGCTGGGAGCGCCCTCCTCGGGCCAGGCGGCGACACCGGCCGGCCCTGGTTGCCTCTTTGCTTCACCGCGGTTGTCCAAGCCGCGGTTACTAGAGCCCCACCGCCACGACAAGGCGTGCAACCATCGGGGGGGGGGGAACCTAACCTAACCTAACCTAACCTAACCTAACCTAACCTAACCTAACCTAACCTAACCTAACCTAACCTAACCTAACCTAACCTAACCTAACCTAACCTAACCTAACCTAACCTAACCTAACCTAACCTAACCTAACCTAACCTAACCTAACCTAACCTAACCTAACCTAACCTAACCTAACCTAACCTAACCTAACCTAACCTAACCTAACCTAACCTAACCTAACCTAACCTAACCTAACCTAACCTAACCTAACCTAACCTAACCTAACCTAACCTAACCTAACCTAACCTAACCTAACCTAACCTAACCTAACCTAACCTAACCTAACCTAACCTAACCTAACCTAACCTAACCTAACCTAACCTAACCTAACCTAACCTAACCTAACCTAACCTAACCTAACCTAACCTAACCTAACCTAACCTAACCTAACCTAACCTAACCTAACCTAACCTAACCTAACCTAACCTAACCTAACCTAACCTAACCTAACCTAACCTAACCTAACCTAACCTAACCTAACCTAACCTAACCTAACCTAACCTAACCTAACCTAACCTAACCTAACCTAACCTAACCTAACCTAACCTAACCTAACCTAACCTAACCTAACCTAACCTAACCTAACCTAACCTAACCTAACCTAACCTAACCTAACCTAACCTAACCTAACCTAACCTAACCTAACCTAACCTAACCTAACCTAACCTAACCTAACCTAACCTAACCTAACCTAACCTAACCTAACCTAACCTAACCTAACCTAACCTAACCTAACCTAACCTAACCTAACCTAACCTAACCTAACCTAACCTAACCTAACCTAACCTAACCTAACCTAACCTAACCTAACCTAACCTAACCTAACCTAACCTAACCTAACCTAACCTAACCTAACCTAACCTAACCTAACCTAACCTAACCTAACCTAACCTAACCTAACCTAACCTAACCTAACCTAACCTAACCTAACCTAACCTAACCTAACCTAACCTAACCTAACCTAACCTAACCTAACCTAACCTAACCTAACCTAACCTAACCTAACCTAACCTAACCTAACCTAACCTAACCTAACCTAACCTAACCTAACCTAACCTAACCTAACCTAACCTAACCTAACCTAACCTAACCTAACCTAACCTAACCTAACCTAACCTAACCTAACCTAACCTAACCTAACCTAACCTAACCTAACCTAACCTAACCTAACCTAACCTAACCTAACCTAACCTAACCTAACCTAACCTAACCTAACCTAACCTAACCTAACCTAACCTAACCTAACCTAACCTAACCTAACCTAACCTAACCTAACCTAACCTAACCTAACCTAACCTAACCTAACCTAACCTAACCTAACCTAACCTAACCTAACCTAACCTAACCTAACCTAACCTAACCTAACCTAACCTAACCTAACCTAACCTAACCTAACCTAACCTAACCTAACCTAACCTAACCTAACCTAACCTAACCTAACCTAACCTAACCTAACCTAACCTAACCTAACCTAACCTAACCTAACCTAACCTAACCTAACCTAACCTAACCTAACCTAACCTAACCTAACCTAACCTAACCTAACCTAACCTAACCTAACCTAACCTAACCTAACCTAACCTAACCTAACCTAACCTAACCTAACCTAACCTAACCTAACCTAACCTAACCTAACCTAACCTAACCTAACCTAACCTACTCCCTGCGCTGAACAAGAACCAGTTCGGCTTCATCCCGCAAAGAAGCACAGAAGATGCGCTATTCAGTCTAGTGAACCAAGTCAAGGAGGAAGTACAGAAGAAGAAGATCGTCCTCCTAGTCTCACTAGACATAGAAGGCGCATTCGACAATGCGTGGTGGCCAGCGTTGAAGCACCAGCTGATAAGAAAAGGATGCCCCTCCAACATATACAGGATGATCGGCTCATACCTTCAAGATCGCAGTATCGAAGTTAACTACGCCGGCAAGAAGAGTGCAAAGGGGACAAACAAAGGTTGCGTCCAAGGATCAACAGGTGGACCAACCTTCTGGAACATCTTACTTAACCCACTGCTCGACCAACTATGCAGACGCCAAATAGACTTTAAAGCCTTTGCCGACGATATTACACTGATTTTCTCCGAGGATTGCATTGACACCATAGAGGAAAAAGCAAACCGCGCGCTCCGGATCGTCGAAAAATGGGGAGAGCAAAACAAGCTGAAGTTTGCAGCTCACAAAACAAACGCGATGCTGCTAACCAGAAAGTTAAAGCTGACAGCCCCCCAAATAGAGATGTCCGGAACCAATATCAACCTCGTGGACGAAATTAAGCTTCTGGGCGTCACCATAAACCGTACCCTCACCTTCACCTCACACGTGGCGGCAGTCTGCAAGAAAGCTGCAAACATCTATAAGCAGATTGCACACTCCGCCAAGGTGACGTGGGGGTTAAACGGAGAAATTATTAGAACCATTTATATATCAGTGATTGAGCCAATCATCCTGTACGCCGCGAGTGTCTGGGCCCCAGCCGCAGACCTAAACAAGACCAAGGCGTTGCTGGACTCCATACAGAGAAGCTTTGCAATCAAGATCTGCAAAGCCTACAGGACAGCCTCATTAACATCCACACTGGCACTGGCAGGATTGCTGCCACTGGACATCAGAATACACGAAGCGGCAGCTCTTTACAATACCAAGAAAGGAATATCGAGCGACTACGTTCCGCCCGGAAAGACGCTGCAGAAGACCTGCGACGTCCTCACGCTACCCCACCCTTCCGACTTCACTATCACCACCTTCGAGAAGCTGGAAGACATGGAGCCCCCGACCATAGAAAAGCATAACAACAGAGGCCCCCAGATCTATACGGATGGTAGTAAGATCGAGGGGAAAACAGGGGCAGCAATATCATGGTGGGAGAACGGGCAAGAAGTCAACTACACCAGACTGTCGCTCGATCAAAACTGCACAGTGTTTCAGTCAGAGATGTTCGCCCTCTACAAGGCAGTAGAGATGGTAAAGGAAACCGAACATAAGGAAGTTAACATCTTAAGCGACTCAAGATCTTCGCTAGAACTAATTCGGAATCCCAAGCCCAAAACTCAATTAGTGGCGGACATTAAAAGGTGCCTTAAGGACATCGAAGAAGAGGGTAGAAGAGTGAGATTCTTCTGGCTCCGCGCACACGTAGGGACGACCGGGAATGAAAGAGCGGATGAGCTCGCAAAACAAGCGGCTCTGAACACCAAAGAAATCCCGGACTACGATCAAATCCCGCTGTCCTACATAAAGAGGAAGATCCGAAAGGAATCAATACAAAAATGGCAGGACAGATATACGAATGCGGATACCGGAGGAACCACGAAAAGATTCTTGCCCGACATACAGAAGTCATACCGATTCGTAAGAACAACAACTCTCACACCCACCCGTATCCAGGCCATGACCGGACACGGTGCATTTGCTCATTACCTGCACCGCTTCAAACTGATCGGAAGCCCAGGATGCGAGTGCGATCCAGACATTGAAGAAACGGTATGGCACATTATCTTCGACTGTCCCCGCTTCCTGCACCAAAGGTACGATGCAGAGCAACAGATGAACACCAACCTACAGGAAGTGGAAGTACATAAATATTTGGAGGACCAGCACGCCAAAGAAGTGTTCCTGGCTTACATCGACAAGATTTTCAATATCGCGAAAAAGAGGTTCCAAGACCAACAAAGTACAGACAGCACAAATAGTATCCTTCAGAGAACAGAACCCACGGACCCCAGTGTTCCACTCCAACAGAGAACGGCAGCTCCTCAGTTCAATATGCTGAGATGGTTAAAAGAGGGAGAGAGTGGAACACCTTCGATCAGAACAAGGAAAGTGGTTCTGTTCATGAATAATAGCTATGAAAGACTGGGAATAAGTTTCTGCTCCACCGTTGGTAATAAGAGAGTCGCCATTTCACCTGGGCTGGCTCTCATACTTAAAGGCAGCACAACAAGGACGACCATGAAGAGGAGAAGATACGAGGAACTGGGCGAAGAGATGATCGACGGGAAATCATGTAGGATAGTACGCACTAAAAACAAATCCGTGCTACTATTCGACAAAACAACCGAAGAAACTCAATTTGCTAGAGCCTGTTCGTTCTTGTTGAAGCTAGCTGAAGCCAACGGTACTACCATCGGTCCAAGGACAATTAGTGTGGACACAATGAGCATCGACTTCGATAGAGGAGAGGTGGCAGACTATCTCGGGTGCGTCAGAGCAGCAGACAAACACGAGATCGTGGTGTACGAAGGGAGATCCCAAGATCTGAGCTTCCTAGTACCCAACAAACCACCCGAGACAACATCAAGACTGACCACAGCGGAATTACAGCGATGCCCAACAACAGGAGTCCAACCTGCAACACCCTCAGAGGTGGAGCAGAGTCTTGATCCCAATTCTATACTAAATGTGCTGCAAAAAATCAGGAAAAAGATAAACTCGCTGACAAACTGGAAAAAACCATCAACACCACAAAACACAGAACGTGCACCATCACTCCCAGGGCCATCTACTGAGACGCCGAAGTCAAGCGCGGAAGTCTGGGCTGAAAAGGAAAGGGAATTAAGGAGACAAAGGGCAGCTGAAAAGCAAAAAGAGATCGCCATTGCGGCCAAACAAAAGACCTCAGCCGCCAAAGTTGACCAGCATCTCCATCGGCTGGTCACAAAGGAGAGCCGACACTTCAGGAGAGAGCCTCAAGAAGATCTCGAGGAGCAGCTGCCCTTACGGCCGGACACATTCCGAAGCCCGGACACCCAAGCAAACGCGCTCAGCAGATTCACCAACGCCCAAAAACCACCGCACAGGACACCAACAAAACAACACCTAACAAAGGCACAGATAGGTCTGGTCAAAAGTCCAACCCTAAGGAAAGTGGTACGACAAGAAGACCATATGATCAACGCATTCCTGGAATACATAGCCGTACTAGAGGCCAACAAGACCATTAGGATAAAGGAATGCGAAGACATCATGAAGTCGTACCAAAAAGGCAAAGATGGCCTCCTACAAATCCAACTAGAGGAGGCCCATGCCACGGTCTATAATAACAACACGGCGACCGTCCTTAGGGGACAGGACATGACTACCCATATGGCGGCATACAGCGCCACCTCAGGAATAGTCCTCCTGGACGAGGACCGGACCAAAAGAAGAGGACATCCCGTCTACAACATTCCATCTCGCGACCCCATCGTCGTTACCACCAGGGGGACAGAAATATGGCTAGAGGACAGGATCCTACAAACATCCCAGATCCTGACCGAGGTAGAGCCCCCCGACGAATGGACGATTCCAGCAATAACCTGGATAAATGGAGTTCCGGGTTGCGGGAAATCGACGTGGATAGTCCAACACTTTAACGCCGAAGAGGATGTAGTTGTAACGACAACGATCGAGGCAAAGAAAGACCTCGTGGAGAGAATCCGGGAAAAGGCAGGCCACGAATCTACAAAGAGGGTGCGCACAATAGCATCTCTCCTAGTAAATGGACCGAAGGGACTCGAAGACCTGAAACGCAAGAGGCTGCTTGTAGATGAAGCACTCATGAGCCACTTCGGATCCATAATACTGATGGCACAGATCACCAAAGTCGAGAGCCTGCTATTAATAGGGGACGTAAACCAGCTCCCCTACATAGACCGAGATAATCTCTTCGAGCTGTACTACTATCGCCCGCATCACCTCGCAGACGTCACCGAAGATCTTCTCTGTACACATAGATGCCCGCAAGATGTCGCCATGGCGCTCAAGCAAATACACAAGGGCATCTACTCCTCAAGCAAAATCGTCAAGTCCCTGGCAATAGCACCCATGACCGGGACGGAGATCCCTAAAACCGACACCAACACCTTGTACCTGACTTACACACAGCTGGAAAAGTCAACGCTGAGGAAGTCAGGTTACGGAACCGGAGAGGCCTCGAAAGTGCTAACCATTCACGAGGCCCAGGGATTGTGCTACAAGAGAGTATACGTCATCAAACACCAAAAGAGAAAGTTACAGCTACATCACAGTTCATCACACGCGGTGGTTGCCCTGACGCGTCACACGGAACAACTCGTCTATTACACAGACGACACGGACGACGCGCTGGGCAAACTCATAAAGGGAGTGATGGAAACTCCTGCAAAGGCCATCATGGACCATAACGCCAAGATGGCAATCAAGAACCGGGACCATACCACAATCAAAAAATTGGTCTCGGTGAAAGTTCCATGATGGCAAATAAACTGACAAAATACCGGACTGACTATGCGTATGCCAACGAGTATGCCCTCAAAACCATCAGAGGGCAGAGGACACCAGCCACCAACAGGTGATTAGCACAAAATATTACAAGCCTCACCCAGCGAGCGGGACCGGCATGGACCAACACCCTTTAACATCCCAAAAACTCCACCCAGCTTTGGTGACCCCTCAACACCCGAGCCAATGCCAGAACACCGAAAGGCAAAGGGTGGACGCAAAATCGAGAGGGAAGTGGGAAATGCCGTACCCACCCACTGGGCTCCAATTGAGGTCCAAATATAAACAATCAAGAAGATGACATCACCCCGGAAGATCAAAACTTCGAAGACAGCCCAGTCAAGAAGATGACTTCCGGGGAGACGACAACAGCCATCAACCAGATGGCCAATATTATAAAAAACCCTCAACAACATCTGAGGGTACGACACTAGAGCCCCTTCAGGGCAAACTACTGAATGTTTGACGCGTATGTATGTTACTTGAAATTACAATGAAAAGAAAATTAACAAAATATTAAACATAACAAGAACACGGGCCACCTAGGCCTGTGGACAGTGAAAAAAAAAAAAAAAAAAAAAAAAAAAAAAAAAAAAAAAAAAAAAACCTAACCTAACCTAACCTAACCTAACCTAACCTGACCCTTCCTTAATTTAGTCTGCATCGAGCGCAGGTGGAGCGCAGTCACGAACGTGCCGCGTCTTGTCTTACCTAAATAAGTTGAAAATGCCGTCGTGTGTGTTTAGAAAATGTACCAATTATGGCTCGAAAGTAAATAAAACTTGATTCTCTTACCACATGTAAGTATGCAATTAATACCTCCATTAATTACATTTTCAATTATTTTTTAGAACAATCTGAAAACTACTGACAAATATGTTTCCAAAAAAGGAAGAACACTATTAAAAAAAATGCTCTACCATTTATAGAGGTAAAATCAAGACGTGAGTGGAAGAATAAGGTAAGTAACATGAAAAAACTTTCCGTTTTTTTGCTTAAATGGAGGCTTTAAGGCCGGAAAAATTATTTGAAACAGAAAAACTGTGGATTATATGTGTAGCCAGATATATTAGCTAAAACAATAAGGGAAAAAATGACTTATTTTCCGTATGTTACGAAATGTTACTTGTTCGATTCTTCCACTCATGTCTTCAAATAATATTATCCTTTTTAATATTTTAATTTTCAAATGTGAAAGCGTGGATGTTTGTTACGTTACGCTTTCACGCAAAAACTACTTGATCATTCATCATGAAAGGGGTTTGAAAATTTTTGGTGCACCTACTGTCCGCCATTTTGATTTTTTTACAATTTTGCGTCGCACTATAAAACTTGTATATTTCGATTACTGACATACAGACGAGCAAAAAATGTTATGTTACATAATATGAGTCTAAAACGTCACGTTTTAGAGATAATATATGAAAAACAATTCTGCTAAATAATTCCAATTTTTATTATAATATTTAATCGTCGAAATACCTCTCAGAATGTATCAAATTAGCATGAATGTTTGTAGTATTATCTTGGACGTTACCTAAGAGTAAAAATAACTTGTTTCTACACCTACCTATCTGAAACTTGACAATGTCATATTAGCTCGGCAACGCCGGCACCGTAGATACGTAACTATATTCTAGTTCTAGTTACTTACAAGAAGTAATGAGTCATTACTTCTTGTAAGTAACTATAACTAGAATATAAGATTTACTACGTGTAATTATATGATTAAAGCTGCGTTTCGATAATACTACAAACATTCATGCTAATAAAAATCGGAATAATTTAGCAAAATTGTTTTCCATATATCTCTATAACTTGACATTTTAGGCCCATATGTTATTTAACATTTTTTGTTCGCCTGTACGTCCGCCATCGAAATGTATAAGTTTATAGTGCGACGTAAAATAAAAAAAAAATCAAAATGGCGGACAGTAGGTGTGCCTGGCTCCACACAAAAATTTTCAAACCCCTTTGTACAGATCTTGGAGGTATCAGAAGTAACATAGGATAATTATTCTTTGAAAAAATATTTTTTACGAAAAAAAAGAGAGTTCATATCAACAACTAAGCAACTATGTAACATCACTAATAGTCGGTGGTGTCATATGGACTAGACTCTAGAGATTCCATAATATGTCACCACCGGCGCGGTGGTGTCGTTTTGGTGGTGTCAAGTGGAACGATCGGGACAGTGTTACTCTTAAATTAAATAACTATTAACCTATCAAATGTACAAAAAAATCAGCCAAGTGCGAGTCGGACTCGCGCACGAAGGGTTCCGTACTATGATAGAGTGAAAGTAGGGAAAAATAGTGTTTTTTTGTATGGGAGCCCCTTAATTATTTATTTTATTTTAATTTTATTATTAAATATTAAAGTATATAATATATAACTCAGGATATTGTAAAAATTCCAAGTGTCTATATGTTGCCATTATGGATTACGAGCAAAAAGGCCAAAAAAATCACGTTTGTTATATGGGAGCCCCACTTAAATATTAACTTTATTTTTTTAGTATTTGTTGTTTAATAGCGGCACCAGAAACACACAATCTGTAAAAATTTCAGAAGCCTAGCTATAGCGGTTCTTGAGATACAGCCTGGAGACAGACAGACGGACAAACAGACGGACAGACATCGAAGTCTCAGTAATAGGGACCCGTTTTAACCTTTGGGTACTGAACCCAATAACCAACAAAACTTGGTTGTTAAGTATGAGGTATCAAAAGTCAAAAGTAACGAGTAACGATACGATAGTAACGAGTACTAACAGTTAAAGTAACGAATACATACGGGTACGCTTTTTTCCGTTACTTTTACAGCTCTAATAAAAATAAAATACAAATAAACTGCAATTGTAGGCATTTAAAGGTGAACGCAGATTTGGCCGCACCGCACGCACCGCAGTCGCCGCATTTCGAATTCTTTGTATGAAGTTATAGGCAAGCTCGCATACCACCCGCGCCGCAGTCTTCGCAACTTCTACATTCTTTATATGAAGAATTCGAAATGCGGCGACTGCGGTGCATGCGGTGCGGCCAAATCTGCGTTCACTTTAAGTCACCATCTAAAGGTGCTCCCAGACAGCAGTTATATAACGTTAGATAACATATTTTGTTGTTTAACTTAAACAAATTATAACAAAAACACGTTTATTTCTTGACATGTTGTAGCGAATGTTATACGCTGTTATAAAATGTTATCGTGTTACATATTTTTATAACGTTATTGACTGCTGTGTGGGAGCACCTTAACAGTCATGTGGCGAGTCTGTGACGTCAGTTCGACGATTAAAAATAGAACTATCTCTTTTATGTAAATGGCATTTCGTATCTTTTGTTTCAGTTGTCTGTCGTCAATATAATATAATTGTGTATTTGTGTATTGGCTCGGCTTCGATTTCAGCCGGAAAATAGTATGAACGTAACAGATCTGTATGTAGAATATCATTGGCTTAAGCACTATCAATGTTGCCGTTTTGGCATTTTTAATGCTAAATTTGGCATATTTTCACTTAATTTAGCATGTAAATTTGGAACTTAGCATTTTGCATTATTTTAGCATTTTTTCAACATTGTCTAGGGCAACACTTTATATAGGGGAATTCCCGACCCGACCCACCATCGTTCAGAAATATTGAGAGGAAATCCCATCCATCGTTAAGAGATATCATTTCGTGCATTCGAGCGATGGCTCGGTGATGGTTCTGACTTGGTTCTGTCTCTGACTGTCACGCCATTTTCGAAAATTTTTCAATTTCTATATTTTACTCTCATTAAACTGAATATAAGTATCTAAAGAAATTTCCATGAAAGCTATTTATAATTTTTATATAATTCGATTTTTTTAATAAATAAGCTATTAGTGGCGCAAATACATATACTTACCTACTTAGTTTTATATTTGAAACAAAATACTAAATCGGTGGTCAAAGTAGGAATAGTTACTTTTGCCAGGAGGAACAAGTTGCTGACCTGCAGATATTCTTCGAAATAAATGACTAAGATTTAGATTTTTGACTTATTAATGCTTTACCTTCAGGTATTTTTCAAAATAGAAGATTAATAAATTGTTTTATAAATAATAAATACTTTAAATAAAATTAGCATTTTATTTAGCACTTTTTAAACTGTAATTAGCATTTTCTAGCATTTTTCGGGCGAAAAGTTAGCATTTTTCTAAAATATAAAACGGCAACACTCTGCACTATACCTACCTATTGTTACGATGTTTACTTATATTGTCTGTTAGTTTATTTTAAATTTTCAATTATAACATTTACACATTTGTATGTTTCTTGTTTTATTTCAACACTTCTATTAAGATCACAACTTCACAAGCCTAAGTGGCGCCGCCATCAGTTAAAAAATAATTTCTCAGTTAAAAATAATAAATATTACACAGCTTTCTATATTTTGCCGATTGATTGTTTCTAAATAAATGCCTAACTTGAAAACTGAGTTTTCGTTTAAAAGTAGGTAAGTACTACTTACGTGAGTAATTATTTTTAACTAATGGCGGCGCCATTATGGTTCATGTAGGCCCTTAATCATGCTGTGCTGACTCACATCACATCAAATGAAATATTATTAGGTAACATTTCAATATAGGGAGTAGGCAAACAAGCTTACTTTTACATGAACTTACAAGAAGATTACAAATGTCGAATTAGCAACGATAGCTGCTGGTCTATTATATCAGACATAAACTACGTGCCATCTTAGGATTGCAAGTAAAGAGACTCTTAAATAAACCATCGGAAGGTTCATTCTCGTGTACACCAACGGCAAATGAAGCGTTCATTTGCTTGTAGCACGGAACGGCAACGTCGCGCGATTGTGAAAATCGACAAATTTTGGCGGCTGAAGTGTTTTTCGCTGATAGCGCGAAAACCGTAGAACCTAGGATTTTGATCTATTTGGAGCATAGTTCTCTCATTCTAAGCTACGATTTGAGATATTTTTGACGACTCTCCGTTCAGTAGTTTTCACGCTCCAAATGGGCTTGCTGACGGGACGCGACGTCAGCAAGCCCGTTTTCAAAGGCCTGTAACTCGATAACTATTGAAGCTACATTAATATTTTTTTTGGAGCAGAGTGCTCTAAATAGGGCTCTATTGTAGAGTTTTTAATCATAATCCAAATCATTACCGTTTCAGAGATCTGCGTGGGCTTGCTGACGGGACAGGACGCCAGCAAGCCCACCGGTTAATCACGTCTAACTCCTTTCACATTCTAGTTTCGAAGTTGATTTCACGGGAGCAGAGTGCTCCAATTTTGCTCGAAAATTTGAACCACAATACACGATAGTACTCTCAACGGTTCCCGAGATCTAGCTTGGGCGTGCTGACGGGACAGGACGTCAGCAAGCCCACGGTTTTTAGCTCGCAGCGTCGTTCGTATTAATGCTCCAATTTTTTTACTTGACTGTAGAGGTGCTCTATTTTTGCTCTAAATTCTGATATATTGAAAATACACCTAGCTCGATTGGGCTTTCTGGGGGGACGCACACCTTGCAATGATATATTATATAAAAAAAACTCAAAGCAGATATTATGTTACTACCGCGCGCGTTGTGAAGCTTCAAATACGGGCCAATTGACCCGTCCTTTATTTAGTCTGCATCGAACCATCGAACGCATTTCACGAACGTGCCGCGTCTTGTCTTACCTAAATAAATTGAACATGACGTCGTGCGTGTTTCGAAAATGTACCAATTATGACTCAAAAGAAAACAAAACACATGGAATCTCTTACCACACTTACTTGTCTTGATTGCAATAAATACCTCGATTATTTACATTTTCAATTATTTTTTCGAACAATCTGAAAAAAAATCGAATTTTCGTCATAGCACAGGCGAAGAAAGAGACAGCGATACGATTCGACGTTTAAAAATATAACTGTCTCTTTTATGTAAATGGTTTTTCGTATCTTTAACCGACTTCCAAAAAACGAGGAGGTTATATGTTCGGCTGTGGATTTTTTTTTTTATTTTTTTTTTTATTTTTGTATGTTCAACGATTACTCCGCCGTTTGTGAACCGATTTTCGAAATTTTTGTTTTGTTGTATTAGGTTTCACTCCAATTTGGTACCATGTTCACAAAAGTGGTGATCTGATGATGGGATCCATGAGTAATCGAGGGAACTCCTCGAAATTTATATGGAAACATATGGTGATTTTGATTTTATGAGAAGCATCCTAAGCATATGCTACCAAAACACAAGATTCTGCACCAAGGTATACTATGGTTCCGAAGATACTAAGAGAACTCCGGATTCCTTTTAGATACAAGTTTGGGGGTTTAGGCGCTGTTTTAAGAACTGAAAGCATATGCTACTATACAAATTATATTCATCATCATCATCATCATTTTTACGTCAGGGTCACCAATGTCACCAAATATGAACATAACAAAATATTCAACCTTATCTCCAGAGCGTAAGGCACACATTTGACATTACTTCTGAGAAGTAAGTTGCTTCGATAATACAAGTAACATGCTAGAGTGCACAGCTGTCACACTTACCAATCACGGCCACGGGCGGCCGTAGACTTCTCAAGCGATACTATGTATTACAATAATAAAGATAAAGTTTAAAATCATATGACAATGAAAGCCTCGCCGCTGCCGCGCTGCTAAAATTCCGGTTTGGCGCGGCTCTGGCACGTGTCCACTTCGATTTTTTTAAATGTATTGTTCAAAATTATCTGCAGCTGATATTATATTTTGTAAGTGTGACTGTTAACAAATTGTAATAAGATACGTAGAATAGTACACAGGTGTATTAGGGCCGATTCACACCGGAATGGCGCTGGCGAGGCGAACAGTTTCAGTGTCATATGATTTTAAACTTTATCTTCATTGTTGTAATAGATAGTATCGCTTGAGAAATCTACGGCCGCCCGTGGACGTTCGTGGCCTATTGCGGCCGCCGGCGGCGTCGACCTCTCAAGCGATACTATGTATTACAATAATGAATATAAAGTTTAAAATCATATGACACTGAAACTGCTCGCCTCGCCTCTGCCATTTGGTGTGAATCGGCCCTAATCTACGTATAGTACGCGATGATTTTACTAGGTAACTAAAAAGAGTGAAATTATTATTTTTAACAAAAAATTAAAACCGACTTCCAAGGTAAAAACAATAATAACATCCTTATAATATGAACTAAAAAGTATTAAATAATTTTTCCTATCTCATGGTGCCTTTTTCCGAATTCGGCTAAAACTCAACTATTTCTGTACTCAATCTTCATAATTTTGAAGTCGGTGCCAGTTACAAATGTTTCAAATATTCTGGCATCTGGATTCAGCTATATCTGGTACCGACTTCAAAATTATGAAGATTGAGTACAGAAATAGTTGAGTTTTAGCCGAATTCGGAAAAAGGCACCATGAGATAGGAAAAATTATTTAATACTTTTTAGTTCATATTATAAGGATGTTATTATTGTTTTTACCTTGGAAGTCGGTTTTAATTTTTTGTTAAAAATAATAATTTGTTTCACTTATCTGTCAAATTTGTCAATGTTTGCAATAATTTTGAATTTGAAAATTGTTCGGAACAGATTTAAGCCGGAAAATAGTATGAACGTAACAGATCTGTATATGTTGAATATCATTGTGTTCTTGTTAAATACCGATATGCATATCGATAAATTTGATTCAAGCCCTAGCGTATATGTAAACAATTTTAATGAAAAATTTTTCTTCAAAACTTGTGTAATTTAAGAACAATAGTACCTTTAGTTATGCAAAATATGAAAGTAAAGGGGAGGATTAACAATATTTTATTTGAAATAGAGAAATATAGACAGAATATAGCGAAAATAAACACATCGTAGCAAATAGGACATGAAGATTAATTACCTGTGAAATGTATATTTTTCAGGATTACTCCTATGATTTACACTACAATCACTCACAGAACAAATTACCATTGTTATATGTAATAGTATTTGTCGAAAATAATAAAGGATTTAAATAATAAATTGCAAATACCAAAAGGGTGTGGGAATGATGTGCGGAGGCCAAAGGAAGATCTTCCGACCGAGCGAGGTGTACGCCCGGTCAGGCCGAAGCCCACGTGATATATTTCAGCTGTCGTATATATACCGACGCACTTAGAAAACTTCGATAGCGCGATGCAAGAATGTTAGGCGAATTGTGGGTACCGCCACAAGGGCATAAAAACGGTTGACGACTTTGGCCGACCTGTCAAATGAAAGTGGTTAAAGTTTTCAGTAGACTGCCTCTCTCTTTTCATCTTGTTATAATTCCATAAAGGATTTAAGGATTTTCTTCTCTCTCGCACTCTTTGTTGGTCTTTAGCATCTTACGTTTATGGTAAAAACTGTGAAACTCGCGTCAGATTCTCATGCTGATCGAAAAACCAAGGAAAAAACGTAAGACGGTTGGAGAGTAGTGTTGTAACATCGAAATCGATTAATCGAACAATCGATTGTTTTTTTTTTACCCACCACGTGAGAAATCGTGATAACTAGACACATGTCGGAGCCTATAAAAGCTCAATCTGACACGCTCGAGCTTGTCCCGAAATCCCCTCTTCCCCTCCCCAACTATATGAAGTAGGTACCGGCCACCGGGAGCGCATACTGTATGAAGAGGTGTTTTCGTTAATTTTTTTTGACCTACCCACTAAATCTAATATTTTTCTTGTGACTACCCCTACGAATAATAAAAACTAAAGCGCTTATTCCACTTATCCTAGCTAGGATCCTAGATTTCTAAATGTTATTCCACTTGACTAAATTTTTTAGGATCCTAGCTAGGACTTCCTAGCTGGGATAAGTGGAATAAGCGCTTAAGGAAGAGTAACTGAGTCAATTTGTTCCGATTCTACAAAATGTGACATATAACTTCCTCCTTTTTGAAAGTCGGTTAAAAAAGACCCCAAGAATTTCGTGTAATTTTTGTCAATTTTAGTGTTTCGTAGCTATTGCCCATAGAGAAATATTATTATTTTAGTGAGCAAAAAGAACCTTGAGAACCAAATTCATAACTGAGAGTTATGTTTCCTTAGATTTGATATTGCAGTAAGCGTTTTTCACCCACCCACTAATTTGAAGAATTTAATTCTATTGACTTTCATAGGGGCAGCCCATTTGATTTACCTCAGAACCAGAAGCATTGAACAAGTGAAATAAAATTGTACGTACTAAATCTATATATAATGGGAGCCCCAGAATAAATTTTTTTTGTGATTACTATCAAGCTAATTTTTTGTGAGTAGCTTCGTTTTAATAAGACAAACAACTTTTTTATTTGCGAAAAATCTTGAAAGTGGTAGCTAACAGAGATAGAAAGGATTTCATACTTTGATTTGATGGTCCTAAAATATGGATTGTTCTATTTATAGGACAATGTTACTCTTATATTTTCCAGCAGGCCGCGCGCATGCCGCGGCCGTGCACTATTTACACGAACCGTTTCGACGCACTTTTGACCCCCCTGTAGCTCAGTGTCTATTGCAAGTGCAAAGATAAAATTATACCTACGTAATTATATACTAGTACTTACGCAGTATATGAAATTTCATAGATATAGCTTTGGTAGATCCTGAAATATGTCCCTATAAAAATAGCTAATTTTGGCACTCACTCACGCACTGACCGGCAATCAAAACCTCTAGGCCACTTCCAATTGCCCTAGCGTTATGAAATTTGGCACACAGGTCGTGTGTTTTATGTAGATTAACAAAAAATTAAGAAATTGTAGAAATCGGTCAAGCGTGAGTCGGCACATCTACGAACTTTAGAGGCTACTTCCAAATGTCCTAGCGCAGGGGTCACCAATTAGTTTCGCTCGGGGTCCATTTTAAGAAATGAAATGACCTTCGCGGTCCACACATTTTAAAAAAATACTTTTTTTTAACAAATAACGGAAATTACAAAGGTTGATCAATGAGAAAAGTGACAATTTTTATTGCTATAATTATATCTGTCTGAAGTTTGGAGTGAAATTGGTGCAAGCTATTGACATTAAACGAATTTCATCTTCGAAAATGCTTGGTCGGTGGTCCGCACACAATGGGTCGGCGGTCCGGATGCAGACCGCGGTCCGCCATTTGGTGACCCCTGTCCTAGCGTTATGAAATTTGGCACACAGGTTATGTGTTAAATATCCGTGCGCTTTGATTATGTAGATTAACAAAAATTAAGAAATTTTAGAAATCGGTCAAGCGTGAGTCGGCTTATCTACGAACTTTAGAAACTACTTCCAAATGTCCTAGCGTTATAAAATTTGGCACACAGGTCGTATGTTATATTATGTAAATTAACAAAAAAATAAGAAATTTTAGAAATCGGTCAAGCGTGAGTCGGGTCATCTACGAACTTTAAAGGCCACTTTCAATTATTGTCCTAGCGTTCTGAAAGTTGGCACACAGGTCGTTTATCATATTATGTAGATTAGCAAAAAAATTAAGAAATTTTAGAAATCAGTCAAGCGTGAGTCGGCTCATCTACGAACTTTAGACGCTACTTCCAAATAAAAAAAAATCCAATAACGCTAGGATTATGTAATTTGGCACACAGGTCGTGTGTTATATGTATATTAACAAAAAATTAAGAAATTTAAGAAATCGGTCAAGCGTGAGTCGGCTCATCTACGAACTTGAGATAAAAATTCTTATGTACTAGTGATACAATGAGAATACGATGAGGAGGGTGGGAGGAGAGGGGGAGTATAAAATATTGTCATGTATAAATTAATATAATGAACACTGAATAGCTTAATAAATAAATACTGTTTACTTAAAAATTTAACTTCTATTGATTGTTTAACAAATACCACTAGCGGCATCTATCGAAATTATTGTTTATATCAGGCGTGACACAAAAAGAAAACATAGGTATGATATTTTCTTGAAAAAAGGTATTGAAATTCCACCAAAAACAGACCTGTTAAAATAGGGCCTAGTTCCAATAGGCTAATTTTTGGCCTAAAAAAAGAGTTGAAATCTAATCCAATGCCAAGTTCAGATGCACTTCACCCATCATAACCCATCATCAACAGCCTGATCCATAATACTTCTAAATTTGAACTTGGCAGGTTTTTGAGCTATACTTACGTAACTCTTGATTAATTATATAATTAGATAATATTTATAAAAATTAATTAACCTGCCAAGTTCAAATTAGAAGTATTAAGGATCAGGCTGTTAGTGAAGATGATTATGATGGGTGAAGTGCATCTGAACTTGGCATTGGATTAGATTTCAACTCTTTTTTTAGGCCAAAAATTAGCCTATTGGAACTAGGCCCTATTTTAACAGGTATGTTTTTGGTGGGATAATATACTACTTTACTACTCTCATATTATGTTACTTACTAATATATATTATATTGTTACTATTATATATACGTTCCGTTTTAAGGTTCTGTAATCAACAAAACTTGGTTGACTACGGCACCCTAAAACGGAATCCTAACCAGCTGATTTTTTGTATATTGGTAGGTTAATAGTATATAATTTAAGAGTAACATTGTCCTACAAATAGAACAATCCATATTTTAGGACCATCAAATCAAAGTATGAAATCCTTTCTATCTCTGAAATATACTCACAAAAAATTAGCTTGTTAGTAATCACAAAAAAATTTGTTCTAGGGCTCCCTCACTAATAATAACTGCTAATATAAATAAACTATAGTTTTATAATAGCAGTCTCCTTTCAATAAGAAAGTGCAGTATGTCCTTTGGAATGAAAGTCAATATAGATTTTAAAGTTTATTGACTTAGCCTAGGCGACAGCGGGCACGGCCTGTGGAATGGGGACAGGCGCGATAGAGCGCACGTCGGATGTAGGCTCCAGAGGCACGGGCTCGTCTTTGGGTTCTGTCACCAGGATGTGGTCGGGTTGTGGCTTCTTGGGACCGTTCTTGCCTTGTTGGTCCCATGGCAACATGATCTTGACCTGCAAGTTCATTACAATTAGATACATTTTATGGTGTGTAAACAAATTATTTAGAACTATTTTATAATAATAATCATTTTGCATAGGGTTTCATAATAAAGAAGGGGAGGTTGTTAATAAATTTCTATTGAGATGTTATACTTGCACCGTACAAGAGCATGTATGTGACATACCCTCCAATAAACAAGTATATTTACTCTACCACAAAATATTAGACAACAAGTTACTGAAAAACTTGCAATCCCTGATATTGTGGTGATATTCATATCATTAATTCTTCTTTAACCAATTCGTTGCAATGTCTAATTTTGCTAACTTTTAACTGTGGCGTTGAACAAAAATAATGTGACACTGTTCAGTATCCAGGGGCATACGATTAGATGATACGCATCTGTGTCTTCAGCCATGTGGAAAAGAAAACAGTATTTTGTCAATTTTTTACATGTTCAAAGTTTCAATAGTTTTAGTTTACATTCAAAATCTGATGTGAACGGTCTGGCACACTGTTTTAGGTGATTAGAAGTGGCAAAATAAGTGTATTTCTGGAAATGGATAAGTGACTTCTCAAATACAGTTACCTATACTAAACCCTTTTTATAAGTTATTTTGCATTTTCAAATGATTTGCTTGATTATGAGGTATTAAATTAGATCTAAGTCTTATTTTGGTTTTCCTCGTAAAAATTTCAACTATTATACTATGCAAATGAAATATTGGCAAGTTTAATTAAATAGATATTTACAAAAAATCAAAATTATTATTAATAGTGTCATTATTTATTTTTAAGAATTACGGCAAAAAAGAAAGTACATTCCCGAGACAGAAATTGAAACCAGTTAGTGGTATAACACATTTATAATTTATTATCATTATATAACGCTTCATTACAAAATAAACGCAACTTTCAAAAAAGGTTGGTGGGCCCTATTTAATAAAAAATCTTACAATATCCAGAAACGAAGGCTACAAGATTAATATACAGAAAAAATGAAGATAGTTTTATTCTGGGCAAAAATTTCTTAAAGCTTAATTGAAGGAGTCTTTGATTTTAAAATGACACACATCCGTGCCTAATGCCACACGCAAAAAAAAGTGACGGCACTGAAACGTGCAGTCTGCAACGAATAGGTTAATATAAAAATGAGGTGCACATTAACCCATCAATCCCCACGCGGCACCCGGCGCCGCATAACAATGGAGGTGTTAAAACGAAATTACATTGACTTGTTATTCTAAAACAGCCCCTTTGTGGGCACTGATGGCCTAAAGGGGAGTGTTGTGGGACTCATTAAGTACGGAACCCTAAAAATGGGGGAGTTGTGTAGAGGCTTGGGAGTGATTATTGATTTCATTTCATCTGGATGCATTTTAAATAAAAATGTATCTATTCCCTCACATTACTGGTGTTAGACAAACATTATTAAACAAGAAGACCCTTCATTTAAATAAAGATAAGAAAGTAGGTGGAACTACCCATTGTTTCTTTTTAGTGCCCTGGGGCGACAATGCACAACAATGCACAAGACTGTTATCAAAATGGGCAGTAGACAAAATAAGTTTGGGAACCCCTGTTATTTCGAGGACATACAAATTATTCATTAAAAAGTAAGTTCTGAAAAGGAGTATAGATTTGGTTTTATTTCACTTTTAAATACCTCGATCATGGGAATCGCAGACATAGATAGATAGGTTAATGAAATAATATTATAAAGGATTTGCACAACACTTACCTTAATACCAAGTACACCCTGTCTGAGCAAGACGTGTCGGGTGGCAGTGTTCACATAGTCATTGCATGGGTCACCAGAGTGGATCATGAGTCCATCAACAAACTTCATGGACTTGGCACGCTGACCTCGGAGCTTGCCAGAGACAACCACTTCACAACCACGGGCACCAGACTCCATGATGAATCTGAGTACACCATAGCATGCACGACGGACAGCCAGACCTAAAAAGTTCAAGTTTTGTTTTATTAAATATGAAAAACATGTGCTAATAGTACAGCTCTGCTTGTGGATTTTTACAAATCAACAAGAATTCACTGTTGGTTACTTTTATTCATGTGGGTGTATACTGTAACACGACTGAAAATATAATATTATTCTGCAGTCAAAATTTTGCAGAATGAAAAACAGAAGCATTTTGTCTTGTAATTAACTGCATCTTCACGTAAGGTATTAGTTTTAGTAATTAGTAAGTTTTTCTTACCTCCAATAAGTTTGTATCTGAGTGACTCAGCTTGAGCAATAGCGCAAAGACCCCTGGTAGCGACCTTCTCAGCATACAGATCAACAGAGTTCTCTGGGATATTGAACCTCTTTTGAACTACAGAGGT
Source organism: Lysandra bellargus (assembly GCA_905333045.1). Lineage (NCBI taxonomy): Eukaryota > Metazoa > Arthropoda > Insecta > Lepidoptera > Lycaenidae > Lysandra > Lysandra bellargus. The sequence continues at coordinate 39,114 of HG995321.1, forward strand.
CAGTTCACGGATCCTACGGCCTTTCTCTCCCAATACACTCTGTGTCCTAGTTGCCATGATGATGATTTCGGACTTGGTTGGGGTAACACGTACTTCAACACCCGAGTATCCATCTTCGGCGAGTTCCCTAGTAAGGAACTCATTTAATTCAGCCTTGAAAACTCCGTCGCCGACGAACTGAAAGTTTTTAGAGGTTATGTTTTGACAATTTCAACGTATCACATTTCGATATTTTTCTCAAATCACTCGATTATACGACGACCATATTGAGTTTTTAAAAGACGAATATAATAAATTCTATTATATTCGTCTTGTCGTCGTATTAACTTATTTTGTAAACGTATAACACTGAAAAGAATAGGCCCACTGTCAAAGAAATCCATGAACATCACTATTATACCGAGTACTTTCGACGTATGAAATAGTTGAATTTGATAAACCTTTATACATTAAACAGCACACAAGTAATATTTTATGTAATTACGGTATAAAACTAACATACTTTTCGCTTTTTAGAAATGTTGTTCACCGCCATGATTGCAAAAGTCGCGGAGAGAACTCAAAAAGACGGAATACAAAAATCGTCACGTCAATGTCAAATTTGTTTTTGACATTTAGTTTTCTTTACTATTACAAATTTGTGTGAGCCCAGTCAGCCCGGAGCCGTTCGATTTGACCTTCGAAGCAGGGCTTCATAAAGTTATCGAATAACAGAAAAAATATCGTTACGTACCGTTATTTTCATAATGGTAGCCAGATAACGTTATTTTTTTAACGATATTTAGTAAATAACGTTATATTTACCGTTATTATTATAACGATATTTTTTCGTTATATATAAACGAAAAAATATCGTTATAATAATAACGGTAAATATAACGTTATTTTCTGGTATCAGGTATGCGATCGTGCACGGTGCACTAAATCTCACTCGCAGCCCCCTTTTTTTGCAAGATTTGTGTGAAAATACAAAGAAAAAATACACCTTATAAGCGTGATTACGTTTATAAAATTTTCCCGCCTGTCATGACTTTCTTGACGAACTATAACGTTATCAAAGAACATATATTTACCGTTATAAATCCTATATAACGTTATAACATCAACCGTTATTAATATCAATTTTTAACGTTATTTTTAATATCGGGTAAATTTTCATAACGTTATCTATGCCCTTGAAGCAGTAACGTTATGAAAAAATAACGTTATTTGAAGCCCTGGTTCGAAGTCCGAACTGTCGTCTGTCGCGGTCCGGTCGTGAGTACGACGCGTCAGTGATCAGTCGTCACACGACGCGCCAAAGAGAATATAATCACTACGTTCGACGCGCGACGAAATAAGCACTGCTTAGTGAGCTTACTTCTTCTATTCTTCCTTTCCTATCCAAAATCTTAGAACGTTCGGTACATCAGCAGCTTAGCTCCTTTCTGAACAATCACAAGATGTTTAACCCAGGGCTTCATAACGTTATCGAATAACAGAAAAAATATCGTTACGTACTGTTATTTTCATAATGGTAGCCAGATAACGTTATTTTTTTTAACGATATCTAGTAAAATAACGTTATATTTACCATTATTATTATAATGATATTTTTTTTGACTAACAAATATTGTTATAATAATAACGGTAAATATAACGTTATTTTCTGGTATCAGGTATGCGATCGTGCACGGTGCACTATTTAAAATGTAATAAGCGTTCTCTGTGAAAATACAAAGAAAAAAATACACCTTAAAAGCATGATTACGTTTTTTCCGCCTGTCATGACTTTCTTGACGGACTATAACGTTATCAAAGAACATATAATTACCGTTATAAATCCTATATAACGTTATAACATTAACCGTTATTAATATCAATTTTTAACGTTATTTTTAATATCGGGTAAATTTTCATAACGTTATCTATGCCCTTGAAGCAGTAACGTTATGAAAAAATAACGTTATTTGAAGCCCTGGTTTAACCCAATGCAGTCGGGCTTTCGGCCGGGGCATAGCACGACAACCGCGCTTGTGAAAATTACTGATGACATTCGACTAGCTATGGACAATCAAAATTTAACCAACATTACTCTTTTTGACTTCAGCAACGCCTTCAACACCGTAGATCATGACATCCTTATTCTGTTACTCAGTTCTTTAAATTTATCAGCAGAGGCACTAGAGTGGTTTAAAAGTTTCCTTTCTGGACGCCGCCAATGTATAAAAATCGATAACACTACAACATCTTGGTGTGATATTCTCGCTGGTGTTCCGCAGGGCAGTGTATTGTCACCACTCCTTTTTTCAATTTTCATAGCTCCCATTGCCCTAATAATTTGCTCCTTCTACCACATGTTCGCAGATGATTTACAGATTTACAGACATAGTTCACTTACCTCATTACCTCACGATATTGCCCAAACCATCATCGACTTAGAGAAAATACACCAATGGTGCAAAGATTATGGCCTCAACTTAAATACTTCTAAAACACAATGCATTATCATTGGAAGCAGGCAACTGATAAGCAAAGTAGACATCGCTCAGCTGCTGAGCATAAACATTGATGGAGCAATAGTTCCTTTTAGCACATCCGTAAAAAATCTGGGGGTTCTTATGGATCAAACTCTATCGTGGAACATACAAGTTCAAGCGCTTCGCAAAAAAGTTTCCGCCGCCACCGCTTCTCTCAGGCATCTGAGTAATTTCCTTCCCATCCCAACTGAAATCACTCTAGCACAAACCTTACTTTTTCCAATCCTTGACTATGCTGACGCTTCCTATTGCGACCTCAGTGAACAACTTCTATCCTCTATCGAACGCCTACAAAACCTATGCATCCGCTTTATATTTGGTCTCCGGAAATATGATCATGTATCAGAATACCGGACTCAACTAAAGTGGCTCCCTATCAGAATGCGTCGGAATGCTCACATACTGCATCTTTTGTATAACATTCTTTTCAATCCCAGATCTCCTCACTATTTGAAAGATAAATTCACTTTTCTTGGTCATAATAACCCTATTCTTCGGTCGTCCAAAAAACTTACTCTTGCTTTTCCCTCTCACAATACCGCTCATGACTTCCTTCACTATTTCTGCTATACGCCTATGGAACGCTCTACCTGAAACCCTCAGACCAATAAAAAAATAAAGACGGAGTATTTACAGGTAATGGGGTGAAGTCGCTGTCGATCAATGTGTGCGTCACGCCTAGCATAAATACGCTAGGCGTGCGCTTGTGTGCAAAAAAATAATGTTGCCAACTCAGGGTTTCAGATTGTCAAACTCCCATCCTGTTGCAGTCTTATTAAACTACTAAGTAATGACTACAAAAGTTGCTATCAAACTAGATTGTTAATCATCATTCATTAGTAATTGCTGAAAAAAGTAAATACTTAAATATCTATATCTAATAAATTATGTGTTTCAACTAAGAACAGACAGACAGACAGACATACATACATACAGACAAAAATTGTAAAGCATGTTGTTTGGTGTATGCAGTATGTATCGTATACAGATTAATATGCAAATAGTAAAAAAATCTTTCAATACTACAAACAGACACTCCAATTTCATTTATATTAATAGATTTTAAATGAATAACGAATTTCAGGTTAAAAATAAACATTTGTCAGGATAATTACAGCACGTAATAATATTTTTCCCCTATTATGGGGAAAAATATCTTGCGACCAGCATGCAGCACTGGTTGAGGTTCTGTGTTCCGAGACTCCCGAGACAATTTTTAAAACTAATAAATTAAATTCATTATTTCGGTGGTAATACATAAATATTCAACTAATTACTTGTGAAACGTAATCCCACAAGGTTTCTTTTGAGCACAAGAATTGTTTTTGCACCATTTAACGATGCAGGACGACATATTTTGATATTTCTTGACACAGATGAAAACGACATGCGCCGTCACTCGTTGAAACCGGAATGGCGGGCGGCCGGCTTCCTATGGCCGTATCGGCTTCCTATTGCCTGCCTCACCGCGTAGCATGGATGGCTCTGTCTATCTTTTTTTATTGGTCTGAGCTGAAACCATCCAAAAGTCACAAACTATAAATATTTTTAAGAAACGAATTAAGGAATATTATCTAAATCTGTCATAATAATTGAATATAAATGTACCTACCTTTTTTTTTCAAATATTATACCTATTTGTGTAAATTTTATGTAGTTTATAACAATTTTTTATGTACCTATTATAACATGTGTTATTTATATGTAGTACGTCATATGTAGTATATTTAGTCATAATATTGAATAAATACTTTTATTTTTATTGTATTTTAAGTTAAAGGTTGTCTGGCAGAAACTGCTGTAAGCAGTAAGACCGCCTATTAACTATTTGTACAAAGTTTTCTTATATTGTGTTTTTATTTTTATGTTTAGTTTTAAGTTGTACAAATAAAGAATTTTCTATTCCATTCTTACTGCTTTGTGTAAATTAAATCTTCGTCGAATAGAGATTCATATTTTTACCCTTCAGTATGTACAAAAATATTTGCAAAAAAGTAGTGTAGGTAATGTGCAAAAAAAATGGCGCCCGGCCTTATCCCCTTTTTACAAATAATATAATATTTTTACATCCAAACCATATTTTATGTTTTTGTAAAGAATTTTATAATATCTAATAGATTAGGAAGTCACGACATTTTTGGTAACGATATCCAAAATGACTTATTTTAGATTGACAAGATAAAGAGCAACTCTCTGATGCCAAATATGTCGGTCTGCCTGCGTAAAGTAGTTGCGTTCTCTGTATAAGGCGCCTGAAAACCCAGTTATCATGACCAAAAAAAATGATAAGATAAATGGCTGAGTAAGTTATATTAGGTAAGTACTAGTTGTTCTCATATCAGTAGCGTAAAAACTGACCAAATATTCGGTTGCGTTATGAAGCAACGAGCGTTAAAACGTGACTTATTGTGGCCAAAAAAAAAAATGATAACTGGATTTGAAACTTTGTAAGTTTATAACACATGTCACGACTGGATGAGGAGGGCACAAGATCGCCGTAAAGGATGGAAATGGAAGAGGCCTATGTCCTGGAATGGACTCTTAGTGGCAGACGATGATGATGATGAAGTTTATAAGAGTCCGTTGATAACTGCAATTGCTACCATCGAGCTGATCGATGATGGTGTCGTGGTGGGCAATATAACTCTTCCATGGCTGTTGCGAAACCCCTTGAGCTTGGGCTCATTTGTTTTCTACTGATGACCTAATTCGCTACACTTGGTTGGTGGTGGGAGTCTGATGACGGAGCAGGGTGAGATTTCAGATTTTTTAGCTATTATATATTTTAATCATCGATGAAAAGTTTCCTCACCGGTCATAAAAGCGTGTGTTTTTCGTTTTTAAACCAAGCACTTTACTAGTAAAATACTTAAATATATATCTGTCGCCTATAACTATGAATTGCAACCAAATATTTGGTCAGTTTTGGTGCCAATAAACTAGTACGTATTAACAGTTTACGATTTGTAATTTTCAGCCATTTACCTGATCATTTTTTTTTTGGTCACAATAAGTCACGTTTGAACGCTCGTTGCTTCATAACGCAACCGAATATTTGGTCAGTTTTTACGCTACTGATATAAGAACAACTAGTACTTACCTAATATAACTTACTCAGCCATTTACCTTATCATTTTTTTTGGTCATGATAACTGGGTTTTCAGGCGCCCTATACAGAGAACGCAACTACTTTACGCAGGCAGACCGACATATTTGGCATCAGAGAGTTGCTCTTTATCTTGTCAATGCAATGTAAGTCATTTTTGATATCGTTACCAAAAATTTCGTGACCTCCCGTAATATAATAAATTTTCTATCAATCAAGCCATCATAATATAGTATTTAGTCTGATTTAATATTCTTTTCAGAGGTATATATTTTGAAATATATTTTTCTGACTATTTGACATGAAATAAATTAATATTTTGTTATATTCTACACGACAGAATCCAAGAATAGACCCTTGTTTATATAATTTATCGTCACAGCTTGAGATGTTTACAAAAACAGGTCATAAAATAATAATATCACCCGAAAAAAATGCGTTTCGTATTACCCATAAGCAAACTTCGTCATTAGGGCAGTGTTGCCAATTTAGCGACATACATTTTAGTAATATCTGCACATGCAACGAACCTAAACTGACGAAAACGTAAAAGAATCGAAAAAATATAATTTTGAAGCGTAGGGCCGATATATTGAATATCATTTAAAGACTTGCCGGACGTTGTAACAGCACTGGCATCAAAAACCGTGCGTAATTTTGTGGTTATACTATTTTCGATTATGACGCCGTGATGCGGCAAAAAATAATTAGGAGAACTATAACTATCTATTTGAGTCATATGTTCTAACTCCTCGTATTTGCGCATAAATTCAATGTATTTCGATTTAAGTTCGGGCGAACGCCGAAACTTGCGTTCTAAAGCGTAAAATCGTTTTTCGGCAAACGAATAACTATCACCGAGAACAGTAGGCGATTCTTTAAGCGGAATGTGAACCGAAAATCTACCGTCTTTCTCGCGAGCGAAAGTTTCTTTAAATATATTTTCACAGATGAGTTCATCAGCTGTGAAAACCTGAGGCACCTCCTCGAGTTCCCAAAACATTTTTAATTGTGCGTCTAAGTTATTCATTAAGTTGCAATTGTATTGCTTATTGTAGCGCGTATTAAATGTATTGTAGACAGGCCCAGAAACTACCCAACCTAATTTTGTGTTATGTAAGTAGGGTCCTGTGGGGAGTCTCAATACACCTTCCGAATAAAATTCCCAAAATTTGTCTACACCAATCAACGTATCTATTTGTGACGGCTCAAAGAATTTAGGATCTGCGAGTTTTAATTTAATTGGAATATTTAAATTATGATAGACGATGGGACATGAAGGCATATTAGTAGTTATATACGGTAGAACTAAGCATTTTATGCGCGTATGAAAATTACTCGTTCTTGAACGTATATTAATATCACACTTATGCGTGATTTGTGTGATAGAATGCCCTACTCCCACGACTTGAACAGAGGACTGTATTAATTGTGCGTTTATTTTATCTGTAAATGCCTTGGTTACCAGACAATGTTGACTACCGCTGTCTAATAGTATGCGCGTGTGAGGTACGACCCACTTTACTCAAAATATAGATGAATATAAATGACTATTATTTCAATAATAGTCATAAATAACATTATGTATAATGGTAACAATGGTTTTGTCTTATTGTTTTGTTATTTAGCTTGAAATTCTTATGAAAAGTACAAATTTCAATAATTCATGTAAGTTGAACTATTTAATTATTATTAATAATTAATTCATGATATTTGGACAACAAATATAATATTATAACATTATTTTTGAACACGTCAATTAATCTTTAAACAAACAATAATTATTGTTGTTTCCGGTTATGATACTTTTGTTACTAAAGATAGTACAGTTAATAAATTAATATAAAAGTGTTATAATTAAATACTTGATTTATAATGATTTTCAGGATGATTGTAACTATGAATCATTGTATTTATGATATTAGATGCAAATCTTGGTAGTCAGACGTGGGGTGGAGTGATGTTGGCGGTGGGGTTGTTTTTGATATGGCAGTATTTAAGGCGGGCTGTCTGAGGAAGGGACTCACTCTCTCTGTCTTGTCGTAAGCCGTCACTCTGCCTCCTGTCAATGTGAATTGGCTCTGAGTACTTCGAACAAAGATCGTTATAAGATAAGTATTTATTTGGTTAAAACGCTTCTTGGCCTTTTGTGTAATATCAGTTCTTTCAGCTTAATAATTGGAAATGAAGGAAAGCTAAGTGAATAATTGTATTACGTAGTTACGATACGTATAAACTACGTTTTATTTATTGGTGTTTATGATTTATACAATACTTTTATTTAGCAAGTCTAAGCTATTTCTGACATCAGAAGTGGGTCTGGCCCTTACGCCGTTGGATTTTAATGCATTTTTTTCCTTCCAGCAAAAACAAAATGGATGCCGCCTGGTTAAATATATTTTTGAACCCAACAATAAGCGAATACAAAATGGATGCCAACTGGTTAACACGCATTTTCGAATCCAATGAGGCAGTTATATCAATCTAAGTCTAATAACGATGCCAAGTACCAACGAAAGAAACAAGACGGCTGAGCTAAAGTATAGTGAAAATATCGAGGTGTGGATTTTGAATTTATCTGGTGCTTCAATTTGTTGAAAAGGCAGGTAAGGCCCTGAAGGGCTCTTATTTAACGTGGTTTGAAAATAGAAAACGGAGACTAGATAACTTTTAAATCGTATCTGCAAATCTTTGTTCTGCTTTTGTTTTATAAAATTGAGAGGGAACTAAAGCTGTAATGTACCACTCTGGTTCCGTTGAATCGTACTCTGAATTTTATTTTCGTGAAACGATTTTGTTTTGTAACGGACAAGGATGTCATTAACGGAAGCTAAAGTTTATTTTAACTTCTGTACTGTGTAGTGCGGAATATGCGATATAAATCATGGTTTGACCATTTATTAATAGATCTGTCATTGGTGTTCAATAAGCTGCTTATATTCTCGTCAATTGAGAATATTCTTCACGAAAATTTATTTTTACAACTTACAAGATTTCTAAGAATATAGCCATAGACCATTTATAAAGTATTTGTATAATATAAAATATGTACTTACATATTGTATTATCCAAGAATATTTTGTTTTCTTTCCTTTCACAAATGACACAATAATTCACTAACATGAGAGAACTCACAAAGACTGGCGAGTGGAGTACTGTTTGTATGAGCTTGCGGATAGTATATTATGTACTAAATTCGGCACAGTTATTATACACTTCACAAATAATAATGTAATGAATAATTACAAGTATAAATAACTTATTTTCCAACAAGAATTAAAAAAAAAATTACAAGTACTGAGGGTAGTTTGTAAAAATTTGCGTAAAAATAGAATGCCATAGATGTCGTACGGTATTACTATGGTATTACTAGATGTGGCATTCTTGTTGTACGATCTAATATTATTACGTTGTTGTACGTAATACTTTGGTGGTATTTGTTTTGTTTAATTTGTTTAGTTTATCAAAAGGCGTAAAAAAAATGTTTAGAAAACTATGGAAAATGAATATTTAAACAGGAAAGAGTAATTCATGGATTTAGTCAAAATAATTGCCGTGATGATAGGAGTAATTGAGAATCTGATAAAAACTTGTGAATAAAAAGTTTTTCTTTACTATTGTTTTGCTTGTTACTGAATAAGCCAATATTTTAATTGTCGCTGAAATTATTCATTTTAGCAGTTCTGATAAAGAGTTACTTTTACATTGAGTAAACAGGCTGATATATTTTATCTGCATTTGTTGGTGGAAAACATTAGTATTATAGACAAGGATAAAAAGAATTTATTATAATTCTGTGCTATTTTATCCAGGTACACATAATTTATTATGTAACGTATAGATTGAAGGGACATAGATAAATTTGAACAGACACAGTTAAAGGCATGATAGGTATATTGTGGTGTTTCACAATAATTGTTCACCTTAGAGGTTTTTGTTTAGAGTGTTAAAACTTGATAGATATTTTTGAATAAATGAGATTATAACTATAATATGTGTTGTATAGGTGCCACACAATGGAAGTATATTATACTGGAATAAGTGCTAAAATATTACACGAGGGAGCAATGTCAGAACTCAGAATATTAGTACTGTAATGTGTTGTGAAGGAGCTAGATCTTAGGACGAATCCTAACATTTTATGGGCCTTATAGTGTTAACAATTTTATAGTTATTTAGTGCCATGATCGCGGATTGTATTAGACAACGTTCAGACAATAGCGGATTGTATTTAGAGACCCATCTTCTAAAGTATAGTTGAATCAGTTTACCCACAAAAGTAAATGTAAAGAGAAAAAGAGACTGATAATTCCTTCTATAACTGTAATAATACAATTTTTTGCTAATAATGAACATTCTTTCTGGTTAGATCAGGTGTAGCAAGGAAACTTGAAAACCAGTATTGTCAAAAATAGAGAAAATAATTTTGAATAGAATATCCAACATAATATTATTTGTGCTTCTCTAAGGTTATGGGGAACATCTAGAACCACGCTATGGCACTTGTTTTATATATTGTGGGCTGGAGGTTGGGAAGGCCGTGAGAGCAACTCTAGTCCATATAATGTTCTTCCAATGGGTTGTTGGTGTTTAGGCGTCTCAGTGTGATCCGTGGAAGGTGTAAATGGGTAGTCCACCCGGTGGGGCGGCGCAGTAGCCATCTGCATCCCAATACTGGGTTGGTCTTCTTTTCATTTAATGGTTATAGGGTTAAGTTAGGTTTAGGTTAAATCTAACTTGAGGTTTGGGTTAGGTTTGGGTTAAGTTAGGTTAGGTTTGAGTCAGGTTAACCTAACCTGGTTTTCAGATTTTCTTCATAATGTTTATGAGATTGAGGGTTGTTGAACCCAAATTTTAATCGAATGTAGGTTCCCAAAAAAAAAAGTGGTTTCCAACTTCCAGGTTTTTAGGAAATAAGACCATGGGTTTGTATTTGTATATCCATTGTAAAGAAAATATACTTTGGTGAGAAAACTGTTGTGAAGTAATTAATATGGGTACATTTAAAATTGATGTTGTTTTGCAAAGCGATATTATTATTCATCGTATTGAGAATTTACAAGTTAGATAGAAGCCATAATTGAAAAGGAGAACAACATATATATATATATATATAATTTGAATATCAGTTTTGATAAGGGCTTCAATGATTGAAAATAAGTTTTTCTGACATTATAATATGGTCGGCAAGAAGCCTTCGACAAACAAAAATTTCATTTCAGGATTGTAATTTTCAATAGGTACTAATTACAATTAATGGAGCTATAACAAATAATTGGCGATATACAAATAATCTCGCAATTATTGGGGTAAAAGATGCAAATTTTACTGTTCGAATTTAAAAAATAATTAAAGTTGTGAAAAGGAGTATGTATAGCTTGCTGGTTGTTGTAATAATCATCGTGTTAAAAGCCTTTTACAGGTCGATGAGTACAATCGACTGGTTTTACATGGGTTTTACTTTGTTTTATTATAGATTAATTACTAAAGGGATACTATCCATGGATTTGTTATGGCACAAATTTCATAATTTTCAGAAGTTATAAAACCTATTTAATTAAAAGTGAATTTTCAATAATTCTGTAAGACTGTTGAAACTCGAGAGGCACTAAACCGATTTGGCTAGTTTTAGCCTTGAAGTATTTGATGAAGGCTAGGAGTAAGTTGACAAAGTATCTTGGAAAGGAAGTGATACGAATTACGAAGGTTAACCACGTTTAACTTTTTTTTATATTGGTATTAAAGTCTAGACAGAGATGGTGTTTGATAGATAAAACAAATTGATAATAATCACACAGTAATAAATACAGTATCAATAAGTTGTGGTAATGAGGCAGAATGACCGAGCTGTTTTTGTAATGTCAAGTGAAGTTATATTTTGATGAGTTATTTTAAAATTTGTATTAGTTTAAATGAGTTGCTAATGATGGTATTACTCAGTATTTTGACTATTGTTTTGGCTGACCAATCTTTTAGGTCTGAGCTCTGGGTACATAAATTAATATTTTCTTAGAGGAATAATTTATTTTCCTTGTGAGGTGTCAACCTGGTGTAAGATTCTAACGATGGATCTATCATGACAGGTGTGACTGGCCGTGTGAGGTATGTTAATGCCGTGAAGCTGGTGTGATGTCTGGACACTATGTAGTGGGACAAAATACGACAGTTTGTGAGAGATGTAAATGCTGTGTTGATTAGCCTACTGTGATGATGATGAAACATGAGTTTGACAAAAATGGTACTGCCTAATCGGACTGATGAATCAATTTGGACATTACATGGCAGTAGGTAATGGGATTGATCATGACAGCCCGTTGACTATTTGGACTTTGACTTTTACTTTTCAGAACTTAGACTTTTCCTTTTCAGAAAAGTTATTAAAACACTTCGAGAACGAAGTGTCTGTCAGAATGGCCGTGTGAGGTACGACCCACTTTACTCAAAATATAGATGAATATAAATGACTATTATTTCAATAATAGTCATAAATAACATTATGTATAATGGTAACAATGGTTTTGTCTTATTGTTTTGTTATTTAGCTTGAAATTCTTATGAAAAGTACAAATTTCAATAATTCATGTAAGTTGAACTAATTATTATTAATAATTAATTCATGATATTTGGACAACAAATATAATATTATAACATTATTTTTGAACACGTCAATTAATCTTTAAACAAACAATAATTATTGTTGTTTCCGGTTATGATACTTTTGTTACTAAAGATAGTACAGTTAATAAATTAATATAAAAGTGTTATAATTAAATACTTGATTTATAATGATTTTCAGGATGATTGTAACTATGAATCATTGTATTTATGATATTAGATGCAAATCTTGGTAGTCAGACGTGGGGTGGAGTGATGTTGGCGGTGGGGTTGTTTTTGATATGGCAGTATTTAAGGCGGGCTGTCTGAGGAAGGGACTCACTCTCTCTGTCTTGTCGTAAGCCGTCACTCTGCCTCCTGTCAATGTGAATTGGCTCTGAGTACTTCGAACAAAGATCGTTATAAGATAAGTATTTATTTGGTTAAAACGCTTCTTGGCCTTTTGTGTAATATCAGTTCTTTCAGCTTAATAATTGGAAATGAAGGAAAGCTAAGTGAATAATTGTATTACGTAGTTACGATACGTATAAACTACGTTTTATTTATTGGTGTTTATGATTTATACAATACTTTTATTTAGCAAGTCTAAGCTATTTCTGACACGCGCTTGGTGACACTTGTTATCACTGTTTATAACGTCTACTAGTGCAGTCGATAGCAAAATTAAAGATTGCGAATCTTGAACGTTTCACGTTTTCACGATTATGTTTTAAGTTAGTTGCGTATAACGCGGTGGACTGAGTCTTGGCTCCCGCGGTTGCGCCCGCGCAGCTTGCCTCGGCCGGCGGTGCTAAGCTCGACACATGCGACGACGAAGATAAAGTACCTACTTCGGTGTCGAGTTGCGAATTATAATTGCTATTATGAAGCAAAGTATTGTGTTTATTGTAACACTGCCTACACGGGCCAAATGTACATGCGGATATTGAATGACCGCTTCGTATACAGTTGCGGCATAACTTTTTTGAATTAACGAATTTTATTCTATCGTTAACTTCTAAATTAAGAAATGTCGAACAAGAATATATGGGATGAGCGTCATTACACATCGGGCACGATCGCTTTTGTTTCGTGTGCTGAGAATTATTATTTAAATGCGTGCTGGTAAAACTACGAATTTGTTGAGAGCTAGTAGGCTTTTTATGAATTAAATTTCGTGTCAGCCTGGTATTTACTACCGCTAGCCTTTATCATTTCTAATACATCTGCGCGATCTTTTAAAAATGATAAAAAATGATCTACTTTAATCACAGTTGTATTGTTTTGTGAAATAAATCTAGAAGAATCTTTGTGTTCCTCCCATTCGCGTTCCGTGGAGGGGTCGAGTTTTGAAACCACTAAATTAATTACTAACGTATCCCATGACTCCGTTGGTTCACCTAAAGACTTTAACGCTCTTAAGTTCCTAGAGATACTATCTATTAATTTTCTCAATTGCGATGCAGACTCTTTTTGTATAGATTGAATAGCAAATAACGCCTTCACGTGGTTATGTATTAGTAAACGAGTATTATTAAATCGAGTATCTAATAATTCCCACGCATGGGTATAATTTTCGGCGGTAAATTCTAAGGCTCCTATTACCTGCAATGCACTGCCCGAAAGGGATGACTTTAAATAATGAAACTTTTGAACTGGATCTAAATCTGTGCGAGAGTGGATCATCATCGCCATCTTGTGTTAAGCTTTGTGCGAATGCTAACACGCGGTAATATTGATCTTCAAAAGATTGAAATTGAAATTTGAAATTGCCTATTTTCATCCTGATCGGTACTTAATTCCTCGATTTGAGTTTGCAAAATTTCAAAATCATTAAACATATTAGATATGGCCTGCACGCGTAACTTAATTTCACACTTTTGTTAGAGTTTAACGACAATTTTTCAAATTTAGTAACAAGTTTTTCGAAATTTGTAAGCCTAGCCTTTAGAGCACCCCTTCTCCTTATTAAGTATGTATTTTTGGTACTCGGGGGCTTTTAATTATGCTAGATTCACCCTGAATTATTCCATCACCCACCATTTTGAATTTCTAAGAAAAACAAGGGTACTCACGAGTCACGGTTAAACTGATTAATAAAAGTTTGAGGAGATGGGATTTGGAACGATGGAAGCCAGACCTGTACCAAATCTTCCTTTTTTGTTGCGAATCTAGCCTTTTCTCGTCGTTTTCTTGCGTATATTCCCTCCAATCGCTGCTTCCTTTGTTGGAATCCGGCTCGAAGGACCTTTTTTTTTTTATGGTGATGACTTGCAAAATTTTGACTATTTTGGAGAGGAAATAAAACGACTGGTCCAGGCGATGAATTGGCGTATATTGAAATAATGTTCGTTGTGAGAGGGGTGCGGGGACGGTGCCGTGAAGTTGCAGAGATTGCGCGGGGCCCTCCCGTGCGATGTTCACGATGCGGTGTCGCGTCGGTGTTGTGCCGTGGCTCCGCTGGCGCTGCAGTCGCGGAGTTCGCAGCCTGTAGTTGCGCAGGCGCCCGCATAGATGGCATGGATGACACATATAAGTATATGTGTACGTATAAGTATACGGGCGCCATCTAATTTAGATGAATTTTTAGCTAAGTAGCTAAAAATTCATCTAAATTACTTGGATTCGAAGGGAGACGCATCTTTTTAAAAAAAGTCAGCGGTTAAAACTTGCCCCGTTTCGGGGGCAAATATTAACAGTGACGGGGTAAGTATTAACGGTAGTATACTTATTAGAATTTCATTTAACCATGGAAGTAAACAACATAACAATATTAAGATGACAATTTATTTATTTTTTGACATACAAATGTTAAAGAACAATAATAACTTCTGTCAAATAACATTAATTTCCTTTTATGTCATCCACTTGCAACAAAAATTGAATCTGATCCTCCGATGTATGAACATCGGTGGATATGGTGTTGCCGGAGTGCCGCCAGAGTGATCGGCGTACCTCCTTCGGCAGATGCGGTAGCTCCAACTTGCTTGTTATACCTTTAATACTTACCCCGTTCCTTTTGTTAAAACTAGCCCCCGAGGATCTTTTTGGATATAACTAATTATTATAAAAAAGCTAGAGGTATATTCAATAAAATAACACGGAAATGTAATTAACAACTAAATAACCATTAATTATATAAAATCTGCAATCGCAAAACCAATTAATTAAAGCATGAATCAAAAAATTCGAGACGTAAAAATGTCCGCTTACCTATAATTTTGCACCGACGACGTACAATAACTTCACAAAGCGACGGCCGGTGGGCAACACACTTGTCGCAAATCGTTCGCCTACGTTGCCCGAACTTATAACATTGAACGACTTACCATATCGCCATTTGATTTAGTAGCTATAGGCTTGTTAATACTTACCCCTGTTAATTCTAGCCCCCCTCTCCCCTACTTACTTTTCGTAATCTTTTAGATCGAGACGAGATCATAATATCTATCTGCAACTGACACTTATGTGTTTACCATATTATACCATATTTAATTTTGACGTTACGTACCTACGTTGATACCTACGTTAATTATTGTTTCTTGCCTTTGTTTATTTGGAACCTCGGCATTACTAACAATATAACACGTTTGAATTCTATAATATTAGGGTAGGTAAGTAAAAATTATAATATAGAAAGGAAACAACAATAGGATATTATTATTCAATGCAATTTATATTTAAGACTTTTTCATTACATACAAACGCACCATATACTTAGCATAACAATATTTTTAATTATTGGGGTGATTGTACCCCTAAATTAATGACATTTAATGCAAAAAAATTATACCTACTTACTTATTACAAAATTAACAGTAGCTTGTGTGTTTACACATAAATACGCACTGCGTCTAATTTTTATCGTAATGTAGACAAGCACGTTATTATAAAGAAATATCTACTTCAGAAGAACACTAAAATACTTAAGTACTTTCAAAGTATTGAAACACTTTGCGTGCTTAAGTTATTGAAGATATTTGAATGAAATTAGGTTATAAATATTACGGATTGATTATTCTTAAATTTCGGGAAAAGCAGTGCTAGTGCTAATTTCTACAACTTTTAGTCTAAGGTCCTAGATGTAGCGACAATAAAGCCAAAAAAATCTTTACTTTGGTTAGCCTCAAGTAATGCTTCCTGCGGCATGCAGGCAGCATTACAAGGCAAATGATTAAATTTTGAGGCCATTAATAAAATAACAAATAACCTATTAAGTACTTGATTGTATAAAGGCAGTTTCTGAGAGAGAAAAGAATTCTAAATACTCAACTAAACATAAGTACTGCATTATGTTCAGTTCAGCATTTAGTATAGTCTCACTCCTCTGTTTAGACATACCTACATATTTCACTGTCTATGACAGAAGAAAAATAAGATTAAACAATAATAAAATTATCATCCAAATCCACCTGATTTTTCAGTCCATGACTCAAAACCCATTCTCAAATGTACCTCACGAATAAAAATATCGTTACATTTTCACGTTATATAAACAACACGCTCGATTTTGGCTTCAAATAATAAATATACTATTTAAACTAGAAACAATCTCCCTGAAATATCGTACCAATTAACTACAACGGCTACAATTCTACAAATTATTCTAGGCTATTTCTCATACTCTATGTTAGTACTTAGTAGCTCAACAACGTTTTACATAATGTTTATTAACTATCGTTCAGTTAAGAGGCAAAAGGCAGTCGGTTTGATAACCCTTTGATGTGATTTAGATAGTTCCTAATAGCTGAAGCACTAGGTAATTTTAAGTACTGAAAGGCAATTCGAAGTATGTAGGCTGCAAACAGTGAGTGAAAGCTTATAATTATTTATAATAATAGATAAGTACAATAATTAAAACTACTGCAGTGTACATCTCTTAATATTTATATGGACAGGACCGTGATTATATTATAATACATGTGACTCGATATTTGAAACGAATATCTTAAGCTACAATATTATATTACCGTCTTATAATACCTTACTTAATGGACAGAATTGCATGTTGCGTGTTTTTTATTAGCGTGCTGCAATGAATTTTATGACTCCTAAAACTAAGCAATGTTTGTGCAAGACTTTAAAATTATATATCGAAGCAATATTAAACTGTCTTAAAACATCCTAATTTCTATTTAAGAAGACAGTGCTGGTAAAAATATTATCATCCGAGGATCGAAGTATCATTTACTTAGAAATAATTTCATCAATAGGCAGAAATCTAATATCTAGTTCTATAGTGAGCTTCTATAATGAGTATTTGAATAATAATAATATTTGGCGAAGCTTTTAAAACAAGAGTAGGAGCAATGCCTATTAAGTCAAATCTACGCAGTAACAAATTATGTGGGACATTAACTAGGGGCTATTTTTTCATAACTACCTATGACTTTGGTGGCTCAGGTTATATCAAAAAGTTTAAATCTTGCTACATAGATGCTTTGTCTAGGGGTAAGTACATTAGGACGTGAGATGTAAGGGATCTTTATTCTATTTTCTAATAGGTACTAGGATTTGCCACTAATGTAGGAGTCTGCTCGATTTCAAATACCTATCTATAGTACTGATGGTCAGCTAAATTAATAAGTTCTCTTAAACTTATTTGACTGACGCCTTTTATACTAACGCCGGGTAGCTTCAAATCGACCACAATATTTCTAATACACAGTGAAAACGGAACGAGATAATATTTAACTTTAGTCTGAACTGTATTTACTAACATTTGGCACAGAGTATAGAGGAGATATATTTAGTCTAGTGCACCATTAAAGCCTAAATCACAGAACGGAAGGAGCGGTGCCAGTGTGGTGATGCAAAAATATAACTTTTTAATGATTTTAAAATACGTTTGCGTAAAAAACTATACTGGTTCGAATCCAGCCGTAACATAATTATTAGCTTTATGAATATATTTAATTAAACTCCTTCTACGCATTTATTGACATCGATATAATTAGGAAAAACGACCTTGCGCCGTCTCGCTCAATGCTATATTATAATATTCAAGCTTATTTAAGTCTACGAACTTCTATGTTACATTCGAATAAATGAAGAAGGGTCAAATAAAAAGCGAAAAAAGTCAATGTGACTGTTTAATGAAATCAAATGTAAATAATACCGATAAATAAATTCAAAGTAATCCTAAAATTTTAGTATAACCCATCACCGAAACGTTGAAACAAAGTAGCTGCTAGTATGAAGATAGTAAAAAAGTAAAATACTAAAAAATAAGTTCATCAACAAAGAATAAATAATATTTAAATAAATAATAATAAAATGTAAATTATTGTAAGTACTTAGATACTAGTCAAAATAAGGATATTGCACGGTGCGTTATGTCAGTACAAAATAGGAATATAAATCAATAAGTACATACTTCATAATAAATGGACGTCATTTGGGAGATCAACATAATTAACCATTATTTAAGTACATCGTTTTGCTTATGGCACTAAAATTAAATAATAATAATATAATCATCGTTATAGAATTCATAGAGCAAATTTTTCTATTAAGTATAATACCTAAAATGGAATGTAATGTAATACATATAATCTATATTCTAATGTATTTCTAGTTCATTTTATCGTATTTCATCGTTAAATGGTTGGCATAAGCTATAATAACACTCAGTTAGCTCTTTACGCCTCCGAACAAAACGTAGGTATGCCTCGAACTAGCACGCATTCGCAAGCCGGGTCCAGACGAGTGTAACGTGTAATGTAATATTACGTGTAATTTAGCGTCAACAGTGTGGACGGCACACGAACTCAAAGCAAATTGTCCAAACGAGCCTTTGTGCTCGCGCGACAGTCGATGAACCCCGAGCGTTACATGTAATGCTCGTAGTGCCGTCCACACGTAGAATTCGTGTTACATTACACGGTGAATTACATTACACGTTACACTCGTCTGGACCCGGCTTTAAATAAAAACGCGTCCAGAATTTTAAATAATACATAAGTCGCCTACATCGAATTCAATTTAAAATGGAATAATTTCATTAAATAACAATTAAATAATAGTATGGTCAATTGTAAAAATGGTAAAATTTATACTACTATACAACCAATAGTTTCGTACAGTCACTAAAACTTTGACGCTCTAAGCGGGGCCTATACGACTTCGTTCGAGTCGCAGATTCGTACCCAGCATTTTAGCATCTCGTGACTGCGCTGATTGCTTTCAAATAAAATTTTCATAACAAATACTTAACGAACATTAATTTAGGTTAAGCGCATATCATAGCCGCATCTACACTTCTAGACGCGCAGTCAAGTTGACAGTTCGTATGTACAGAACAAATGGGTCACTGCGGCGGGTCGCGGCGACTGGGCGGACTGGCGACAGTCGCGGGCGGCTACAGGTCGCGGCCGCAGCAGCGGAAACCTCAGTACCGCTGCTGGTACTCGTGATGCCACCTGTTGAAGTCGACGTGGAACACCACCAGCGACCCGTTCTCCAGTCCCGCCAGGAGGAACCTGAAAAGGTTTGACAATGATAGTCAGATGGTGCCATAGGTTCCAAGCATTGGTAATAACACGTTTAATATGAAAAAATCATCTCATGCCCATGCTTGAGATGATTTTCTGCAAAAATCAATCTTGCCTCATACTCGTAAACTTTTTTTTAAACATTTTTATACCTGTCTTATTTTAAGCTTATCTGCCCAAAATCATTTAGCAAACCATAACACAATACAATCTGTTATCCATTTTTAAATATTATAAAAGAAATGTAGGATACCAGTCCCAGACCGCTATCTGGTTTGCTATACAATCCTGAATCACTTATCGATGTTTTTTAAATCGGTGTGACATATACCACGTCGGAAATTACTCCAATATCTATACGCCGAAAGATCACTCATATTACACTACTTTTCAATAGTCGGTCATAAACTCTGACAATACCTCTGGTCGTGCGATAGCGCGAGGCTGCATACGGGCGCGCCGGCGGGCGGGAACGCGTACAGCGGCGCGAGCGTCGCCGCGCGCCAGACCTCCACCACGCCCGCGTCGCCGCCGCACACTAGGTACTCGCCGCACCGCGACAGCACCAAGCACTGGAGCAGCATAGCATAGATGTATAAATAAGGACAGATAACTAAATAATAATAACATAAAATATAATAGCTATTAAAGTGAGCTAAGTAATAGTCTACTCATATGAACGTCGCGAGGCTTTGCGATGCATTTTTGCTGCTTGTTTTCAATTTGTATGGCTTATTTACAAATGCATTGCAATGCATTGTGACATTGTAACGAGTAAGCTTTTACTTATATTTTGATTGCGCTACTACGCTAAACGTGAATATTACAATAATATAGCTGGTAATACATCATTAAAATATATTTTTAATGTTAGCGTCTTTAATGCATAATATTTAATCCTCGAGCTGTTCACACAAATTACCGATATATTAAAAAAAAAAAAACTTGACAGTCAGAAACACATAACATAATTTTAATAGAGAAAACACTAATAATGGATATGTATCAATCTCACCTGGAAGTTATCATTATGCGTCTCGTGCCGTAGTCTGCGGCCGTTGAGCGTGAACGCGGCGAGGTGTCCGCGCGCGTACGCCACCACTATCACGCCCTCTCGCGACAACGCCAGCTGCGACGGGCCCGCCGCGCCTGCAGCCGGAGCTAGCGAACGCAGCAGCTCGCCGAACGTTGTGTGAATTAGCACAGGACCGTCTGAATATATTATAATGTCGTTATATCAGTCGTGGATGGGCAGTAGTTTAGGGAAAATAAAGATAAGTTTATCAGCATTTATAGGGATTGGTCTTAGAGTATTAATAACAGCTGTAGGGATTGGTAGATTCGAAGTAGTACGAACTTTGATTTTTTTAACTTAAAAAAAGTTAAAAATTTAAATAGGTAACATATAATATTACCTTAGATCATTGTACATCTCAATGCCTTAGATATATATTTTTTAATTTTAATTACAGCGTAGGAACGTTATGAAATCAAAACACATTCTGCTGCCTTACTCCCGAAACTGATATCACAATAGGCGGCTGATATCAACTTGATACGAGTGTGATTTCGATTTCATTTTTGATGTCATTGTAATGCGTAGGAATTCCGGAACAAAATCGTATCAAAATCGAGATGTTGCCATGGCGTTTTGTCAGAGTAGACAGAATTATAGAGTATGCCGACTTAGAACTGATGTTGAAATTGTAAATTTGACGTATTATGACGGAAATCGTTGCTAGGGTTGTTGACTTGTTACCTACGAATTTAAAACTTTGACATATTCGCTGGACGTGTTCCTCTTTGGTCGTATTGTTGTTTGTGTTTTGGCACATGCGATTAAAATTGTCAGAATCCAATTTTGAAATCTTTATTTTAAATATTTAAAAATAAATTATATCAGCCAGCGCGAGGCACATTCCGTTCATAATCCTAGTAAAACCCGACGAATTTGACAGATATTGAAACCGGTCCGTTTCTTTGCAGTCGAACTACTGGTAGTTATGTCTATTGTGGTCTTGTCAACGTCCATTGTTAAAAAGTAGGAAGGTTACGAAAATATGAAATAATCTTTGTGCTTTTTCTAGAGATGTGCCGACTAGTCGGCGACTAGTCGGCGAATAGTCGGCAAAAAGCGCCGACTAATCGGCTTTTTACTTTTTTGCTATTATTGAAATTGATTATTATTTATAATGTGTTCATATCAAACTCAATCAGTGTAACACATTTTAAAATTAAATGAAGTGTTTCTGAAATCACTTGCTAGTAAAGAAATTATTTTTGTAAATATAATTTTAACAACAAATTAAATATTTAATGCAAACCATCAACTGTATCATAGAAATAAAATAAAGTACAGTGCTCCCAAAGTGATAATGCGCAAATAAATTTTCGTATATATAACTCGAAAGACGTCGCTGCAAAGCGCTGTTTTTAAACTTAACTTAAAGAAAAACACCGCTTTGTGGCCACGTAGAGGCGCCAGACGTTGCTTGGAAGTTACCATGGTAACGTCGCGATGGCTTGCCGGTGAGTTATAGCACTTATTGACGGACCGGCGACAGCGGACAGCCACCAGCTATATGATATTTACTTCTATTTCATTTGAACAAGGTGCAAAATGCAATTAGTGCATTGTTTGGGGGTTCTTACGTTTCATAGATTCGGGTGTTTTCGTGATTACAATTAGCGAAGATTTGCATGCGCATTATTAATTTGGGAACTTACTGTAACGTACGCGAAGTAAAACATTACACGATTCGACACGTTTGCAGGCGGCGTGTGCGACTTTTCCTCGAAACAGCAGTAAAAAACGTTACGGAAACTTCCGAAACCATCAACCAACCATGATCGGCTTGGCCGACTAGTCGGCCGATTAGTCGGCTTCTTTGCAGCCAACTAATCGGCTAGTCGGCTAGTCGGCCAAAGTCATGATCGGCACATCTCTAGTTTTTTCGTCATACCATAAAAATACATTTCTTTAGAAACTTTAGATGGATGTGCCCATTTTCTACTTTAGTGGGTTTAAAATGGTTATTTTCGTTATGGAACATCTTGACATTAAACAAATATGTAAATTCTCTTTTGTAGTTACACTTAACATTGTCATACAATATATTCTAGTATTTGTAAAATTTGTATCCCTGCATGCCGACATTAAAAGTTAGTTTTTATTTGGAAAATAACGGTCCGTCCGACGCACCTGGAGCACAAATGGAGATGCGCAGGAAACGCAAAAGGGTACATGCGGGGGAGCCAAGCTAAGCACGATACCAAACTTAAATGGGACCGTATAGCTGTAGAGCTAATAACTCCATTGGAGGCGCCATCAATCACATTAAAAATTCTTGCAGATGAGCCATATTATTGTGTTAAATAATAATGAATTAATAATTATTATCAACAAAAATGAAACGACACCACACCAATCGACACCCTAGTGACCCTAAAAACGTTTACAATACCTACCTAACTCGGCAACAATCGATCTCAATCCATGTCGATGCCTCTGTTGCTACGGTGAAATTTGACGTTTGTAAACGATCTGTAAGTCGATTCTCAGAAAATTTTCTTTGTCGCGAGCACCTAAGATTTCGATTTGGCAAATGTTTCGATGCTGATTAGTTCCAAATTGAGCCGCAGCCCGATCGTGCGCTAGCATAGCTGTCAGGAATAGCAAAATCCATTGAGGTTGAATTAGTTTCAAACCGATCCGCAGCACGATCGTGCGCTAGCATAGCTGTCAGGAATAGCAAAATCCATTGAGGTTGAATTAGTTTCAAACCGATCCGCAGCACGATCGTGCGCTATTTTAGATGTCTAACGCATGTCTAAAGTATCAAAAACCGTTGAAATCGAAAATCGAAATCGATTTAAGTTTCGGGAGTAAGGCCCACTTTCTGCTAAGACAAAAGAGCAAAGACATTTTATAATCTTATACTTTGCGTGCTATAAACGAGATTTTAGAAGCTTATTTTGTATAATAATTGTAATACAAATACTCACTGATAGAAGACGAGATGACGAGCCCGAGCTCGGCGGAGACTAGCACGCCGTTGACGGGCGTGTCGTGACCCGTCAACGTCACGCGCGGCGCCGGCGTCTCCCCCTCGCCCACGATGCCACCGTGACGCGCTGACCTGCGGACACGGGGTTTATGACGGGATTATGACGCACAGTTATGACGTAAGCATGCGCAGTTATGACGTAAGCGTGCTTGGTAATGAGTTATGAGTATGACACCACAAACATACAATTATGATATACGCATGTACAGTAAGAGTTATGACATAAGCGTAGGTACACGGTTGTGACGTCACAAACAGTAATATCGTAAGCACGCAAAAATTGTGACGTCGTTGTGGGTCATGTACGTACGTTATTTATTCCGTTGTCCTATTTGTACCCCGCTAATGGACTATGGTCATCATAGTACAAGTAGAAGTAGCTACCCCCAGTCATCACTGCCTGCGCGGTTTCAGATGAAGCGGCGGGATAGCAGGGGACATGCTCCCCCAAAATCGTGCCCCCCATTGCGGTAGTCAATGTTTTATGTTGTACACTTCTATACCTTATAACACGTGTGAGTCTATCTAGCCAACGCGACGGATAAAACGGGTTGTGTTTTAACTATCATGAATTGCATATTTTAATTATAATATTACTACTTATTATGACTTACCAGTGCCACAGCAGCACGGTACAGTCCTCGGAGCCGGACGCGATGTAGCAGTCCGACGTGATGTTGCACTCCGACCGCGACACGCACGTCACCACGCCGTAGTGGCCGAATATTATCTGCACTATCTTGGCTGAAAGTTTTACGGCAACATTAAAATAAATTAATGATTTTTTTTTTAATCTATGGACGCTTCACACCACGTCATTGTAGCTCATTTGACGATGAAAAATGAAAAATCATATGAAAATGACGATAAATTTCGAATACCAAAATGGTTTAGAGAACAAGGAATTTTATAACCTCATAATTTTGTATCTATATTATACGTTAAATATTACGCAGTGGGTCATAGATGCACGGATATCTGAGCAGTGAGGATATCAAATATCAAATATGCAATAACGATAGCAGGGTGATGGATTTAGCGTAGGTATAGCTTGCTATTCTTTCATGTTTTGTTGCAGTACGTCTATACGTCGTCTACTTAGCAGTAGAACGTCGTTAATACTATGCCTTAATGTTAAGTGTTCTACTTGAATAATAAATTATAATAAAGTAGTAACCTGTCTCTGTAGAGAAGACCCGGAAGCTGTTGTCCCAGAAGCCGGCGGCGATGAGGAAGCGCGAGTCGACGGTGGTGACGAAACAGTTGCTGCGCGCGCGCACGCGCTGCGAGAAGTTGTCGCCGAGCTGACGCCGCGCCGCTGCTGCTGCGCCGCCCGCCGCTGTAGTAATAAAAAAGTTAATCAGTTATAAAAAATATTAACAGTAGAACCTCTCATTAACAAAAAATTTGTATTACGAAAACGCTTAACAATTTTTATGAATCATGGAAAATTCTCTCGAATGACAAAGACAAAACTTTGTAAAAAGTAAAAGGTTACTATTCTGAATAATGATTTATTTAGTGCGATATCTTTTAATTTTGATCAATAAAAACTATGTATAGTCCGCGCGGAACTAGTTGGCCACGCCTTAGGTATGTGAGCGGTGGGACGAAGAGGCGGGGGCGCTTGATTTTGACAGTTCTGACTCGTTTAGACAAAACGCGCAAGAGATTGCAATAGCAAGATAAGTCCGCCGATAAAAAGACAATATAAGGAAATAATATTTAAATTTTAAAGTGTTAAAGTTTTTAAAAAAACGGAAAGCCGATGTCAATAATTTGGAATATAAAACTGATCAATTGTCTTTAAGGGGCCGGGCTATCCTCGAAATTCTTATACATACGTAATACCAAAATCATTTTCTCATACGAAAATATTTAACATATTTGAGTTATTTTTCAGCTTAAAATAGTAATTACCTAGGTTCCTGCACAAAATTTTTTACAAAATATTTAAATACAAAAAAAAATTGTGTTTAAATATTTTGTAGTAAATTTACTACTAAATATTTAAACACTAAAAAATAGAGTTAACACTAAAAAATATATAAATAAATAGTAAATTTACTACAAAATATTTAAACTCGAAAAAATATTTTTTAGTATTTAAATATTTTGTAGTAAATTTACTATTTATTTATATATTTTTTAGTGTTAACTCTATTTTTTAGTGTTTAAATATTTAGTAGTAAATTTACTACAAAATATTTAAACACTAAAAAACATTTAAATATTTTGTAGAAAAATTTTGTGCAGGAACCTAGGTAATTACTATTTGAAGCTGAAAAATAACTCAAACATGTTAAATATTTTCGTATGAGAAAATGATTTTGGTATTACGTATGTATGAGAATTTCGAGGGTACCCGGCCTCTTAATTTATTCTTTTCAATGATTAAATAATATTATTGCTGACGATATCGCGAGATTGGTCGTCATTGTCTAATTTCATGTGCGTTGCGAGCAGCAAGCAACCCGCCCCCTTACCCCTGTCCTTACCTAAAGTGCGGCCAACTAGTTCCGCGCGGACTATAGTTGGAAAGATATGTTCACTTCAAGAAATATTTTAAGGCAGACGACTCTTCATCTTATCAGTTTAATACACATAAAATTACCAAAAACCCTTGATATTATAAACTTCTACTACTTGAAGTAACGTATAGCTCACCCCAAACCGGGTCCATGGTGAGGGGATGGTGCGGCGGGGCGTGGTCGGCGTGACGTGCGGCGGCGTGCGCGCACCCGCCCCCCGCCCACCTGTGTGCCGCGAACGCACGCGCCGCGCTCACCTGCGAGAATATTACGATAAATTTCACTCAGATAATATTATACACACCTACTAGAAATATAATATTTTGTAGCTCCTAACTATCGGAGAATATATTTTGGTCACAGACATAGATCATGATAGATACCGCATACCGCATGTAAATAATAGCTTAGGTTTTATTCCCTTTTATTATACATTTTTACATTCGAATAATTTCCTATTAGAATAAGTTATATTGTTGTCTCATTTTTGTGTTATTGCTGTCCCTTTCGCACAGAAATGTAGTGTGTTTCACACAATTGATATTGTTGTCCCTTTCTAGCATAAGTATAGTGTGTCTCACTCTAATGTTGTTGTTGTCTCTTTCGTTTTATACATTTATTTACGTTTTTATTGTTAATTAGTCTTATAAGAATGCCTGTTTACTATTGTATTAGCTTATAAGAATATCCTTTGTATAAATCTGTATTTTTTCAGTAAACGGACTGCGCATACCCGACAACAACTGATAGAACCTCATAGGCTCTAACAGTACAAAATTCACATAAAAACACGCACTTTCTCAGTGCAAACTCACTCGCAACACGAACACCACAGAAGCAAGTCGAATCCCTGGTGGACCGACTCTCGACCGCGGCTGCAGTACCAAATTTCACCTGGTGTTTCTCTTCTGCTTGTACCCTACTTCCTCAGGACTGAACCCTCAAAAAGTTACAGTCCACTCAGCTCTACTCCAAATTGACGACATAGGCCCTGCAGAGTTGTCGTGTCGTTAATACCGCATTTCAGCTGTCGTATATATACCGACGCGCTTAGAAAACTTCGATAGCGCGATGCAGGAATGTTAGGCGAATTGTTGGTACCGCCACAATATGTATATGTACTTCGCGTGCCATATCGCGTTCCCAAACGACGAGCAATGCTCGTCTTTCGAAAGTCTGTTCTTTAGTCTGCAGCTATCGGAATCGGACGTCAATCGGAATTCAAAAAATGCCTAATTGCCTAAAAGTGCCGTATTGGGCTGTAGAAATTCAAATAGAAACGTTGGCCTAGGTAATGGACACGTTTCTTATAATCGGTACGTCATAGTGGTCGGAAAAAAGTGACACGCTCGTTTTCATACAAATGGAGCGACATGCGGTATCTATCTTGATCTATGTCTGTGATTTTGGTTCAATTTATTATGAACTAAGTACAACTGACTTATATGAATCAAAATATGTTCACGACAAACGTCACAAAATCTGTCTAAACGCGTTTCGCAGGTTGATAATAGGGTTCGCGCAACTTTATGTGACTTAAAACATTTAAGTAAGTAATCACAACAACAGAACATTACACTCAAACAACTTACAGTAACAGCAGCCGGCATCGCCAGCTGCGGGTACGTATTTGCGGACACGTGAACAACTGCGGCATTGGAGGGCAGTTTCAGTCTGAGGCACACGTCATCCGGGGCCGCAGCGAACATTAGCGGCGCTAGGTGCATGGTAGAGGCGCGCGGGGGGTGCGGCTCGCTCAGTAGCTGCGCCGGGGTTTGCCCGAAGCTGCGGATTTGGTCTTCTATGGCCGTTTTGGTAACTGGGTCAGTAATCTGGTCGAGTCGCACGCCACCTTCGTACGTCAGGTAGTAGAATACGTTTGTCGCTCGCACCGCCTCGGGGCCTGAAAAACGTACAGGGGTTCATATGAAAACCGTACTTGCAAAATTCGCCGATAAACTTTGGTTTGGCGAGGTTTAAATGTATTACTTTTTAAGTTTCTTGAAATAAATAAATATTAAAAAAAAGTTATCTCTATTAAGATCTAGTCTGTACCAGAGAAGTGATTCCTAGGCAGATGGCGGACCTAAGTAATTTGGTCGAGTTATGTCAAACACAGCCGACCGATCACAATCAGAGTAGACAGAATGATAGAGTATGCCGACTTAGAACTGGTGCTGGTAGGGCTAAAAAAAGGCGGCGCCCCTTTTGTTTGCGTTCCGCACCCCTTTTTAACCAGCGCCCTGGGTGATCGCCCAGCATCGCCCCCCCTAACGCCGCTACTGTAGATATCTATACCTCTTTGCTTGTAGCCGAAGATGAGATCGATCCACTGGTGCAGCTGGCAGCTGACGAACTCGGACTCGAGGGCCATGCGGTTGATCCTCACGAACTCCTCGGCGGAGGAGGCCCAGGGCGGCAGGATGACGTCACCCGACGGCGACTCCGGGATGCCCAGCTTGAAGCCCGAGCTGTTCACCAGCATCTCGGGCAGGAAAAATAGCTCGGGGATGAGTTCCTGAAAATGGACAGAGTATATCGTAGGACAGACTTAGATACCTTTGGTGGGAATATATTATTATTATTATCGTACCTTCAGCAAGAGCATAAACCTTATTAGACACTTTAGGGCTTGTAACGAAAAGTATATACAACCATTATGTTATTTTTGGACAGTGTCTACAAAATTGATAGTAAAATAACTTTTTAAGTAAATGGTTCATCGATTATAAAAGTCCAAAACCTTTCCCGGGTCTTGTACAACATAGGAAGAACAAAC
This sequence comes from Lysandra bellargus, assembly GCA_905333045.1. Lineage (NCBI taxonomy): Eukaryota > Metazoa > Arthropoda > Insecta > Lepidoptera > Lycaenidae > Lysandra > Lysandra bellargus. Next base: position 68,203 of record HG995321.1, read on the forward strand.
GTGTCGCCAGAATTCAAATAGTTTGTTGCAGGGCCCCCGCTACCATATGTGCAATGTGTGCAATGCACACGGGCGCCATCCTCTAGGGGCGCCAAATCGCCATACCTATTTAGGGACGCCAAAACCAAGGACCCAAAAAAAATTGCCTAAAGGGGCGCCAAAATCCTTTTTTTGCACACAGGCGCCAGTAGCACTGACGGGAGCCCTGGTTTGTTGTCATTGTCTCCTGAACTTGATTTTGGTTTGTTTAGGACTTCACCTTCTGGCATGAAACAAAAGTTGACACAGCACCGGTTTGATGCGATTCTCTGATTCTCTGCTTAGTTTTGTCTTCTTTTTCTCTTGTACCATCTAAATTATCATTTACTAATCCGCATAGTATTTATTTTAGTATTAAGTTGCAAATATTTTTGTTTATTTGTTTTCTTCATATAGTTAGCTTTATGTGAAAACATATAAATGGTGTACCGTGTACTAACCTACTCAATATGTAACTTAGTATTGTATCACTGTTTGTTTTCCAAATAGAATAAAATTGTATCAGCCTCTTGGCTCTAGTTGACTTCTATCGCTATAAGTTTCTTCTTCTCACCTTGACATCAGAAGTGTCTCGTTGGCAATTCTTCCAAGACATCGCGATGGAAGAGAATAGCCGATTGGGATGGTCGAATTTACCACCGTGTAACGCAAGGAACATGGTCGTCATCGGCTCCTGGAAATAAACAGAATAACATCAAAAGGACGTAAAAATAACTAGTTTTAATATTGACACACCACAAAACATTCTAAACTATTTTAAATATTCCCCGTTTGGTTTGAAAATTGAAGTGTATTTTTATATTTTGTTATTTTTGTCCAAATGTGTCGGTTTGGATTATGCGTGCGCGTGCGCATCTGTTGGTATACGTCTTCGTGCGCGCGCAATTGTTTTGACGCGGCGACGTCGCATCGAGTTAATGTTGCCAGTAACTCACGGGGACGTCTCACCCTCGCCTCTCGCTTTGATGATACAATTTAGGACACGCATTAACATTGTTTCATATTATAAACATAAACTCCGTTGAAATTATGTCTACTTTTACGTTATTTAAGTGGAGTAAATTGCTATATTTAATCTATCACTAGTTGCAATTCATCTTTCATTAAGTACGTCTCTAATTTACGCTCTACATGTCACTAATTTAAAATAGACAACGGCTAACAATACACGATAAATTAAAAATGTAATATCTACCTAACACTAATTCTAGGTACCGAGTTTCAGATTGTAAGTAGAAGTTACTCTACAATCTACATTGGTAGAGATATTTTAAACTAGATAGAATTTTTGAAGGAGCTATAATATGATAAGGACTAAGGAGCATACCGAATATTTGCTATGAATATACAATGTACCTACACACAGTGATAGGTCATAGGTATTATAAATATTTTTCAAACACAGTCATAAAAATATGCAAAAAAGAAATTAGAAGGCACATATTTTATTTAGCGCTTAATTAGCATCATATTAGCCTTATTTTAATCTCTTAAATATGTTGAACAAAGTAATAAATTAATTAAGGTATAATTATACACAATAATGTTGTACTCATCAATTTGCGAGAGATATAAATTATGATATTTTCGTGGCGGCGTAAAAAAGAACACACCAGCCCTGCAGTAAATCAAGGCGTCCACACTTCATTTAGTTTTTAATTTCTGTCCGACACGCGTGTTTTGTATTCGTGTTCAGATTTCACTCGTCAGAGCGATGACGAATTAAATAAGGTATATGCTTTTTAAATTCTTATTACTTTTCTCTATAGTTTTACAATACAAGGGTAGGTACTAGGGCCAAGGGAAGCCATTTTTTGTCTTTTCTTAAAGTTTTTAAGTTTTTTTTAATAAATTGAAAGAAACAAAAAATTTGGCGGTTTGCCCTACAACTTACAAGTTACTAGTTCTTCCCTTGTCGATAATCTCAGTAGTCAAGTAGTACTTACAATGCGCACTAGCCAGTTGAGTACGAAGGCGGCGGTGGAGTAGTGTGTGCCGTAGTGGAAGGGCGGAGTGGAGTCGTGCTCCCACGTGTTGTATCGCTCCTCGAAGTACGCGCGCCGGCTCGGGTTGAGTGCGCCGATGGGCTGGAAGAAGAGTTTAGATTTACTCCTCAAGTCTTATGGAATCCTGGTACCTACTGAGTAAATTTATACACAGCGTGTGTGTATTAAATGCGATTCGTTCGCCAGTTAAAGGGTCTAAACACACTAGGCTGAATTACGCCGGCGTGAATTCCGCCGCGTTTACGCCGCGTTTAAATTGCATACAAAATATGGGCCGAATACTAGGGGTGACACACTATTACGTCGCGTTTTGTATGCGTTTGCGGCGGAAATTACGCCGGCGTAATTCAGCCTAGTTTGTGTTTAGACACTATGAGAGAATAATTTGTAGCGAATATTCAGGAATATTAGATACTAGATGACGCCCGCACCTCCGTTGCGCAAAAATTCGTCTATCGCGCGGGAAATATGCTATGTCCTTTCTCGGCACTCAAAGTATATCCATGCCAAATTTCAGCAAAATCGGTTCAGCGGTTCAAGCGTGAAGAGGTAACAGACAGACAGACAGACGGACAGACTGACAGACACACTTTCGCATTTATAATAATAGTATGGATTTTGCGACAACACCCAATCCATTTTTTCTTGAACATAATGACTCACCCTGATAATCTGCAGAATACCTTGTTAATCTGCAGTCTAACTAACTAACATAACAAGCAACAATATTACGAATTCTGATGTAATGTAGTTTACAAATCACTATGGTAGAGCACCGAAACAAATTTTTTTTTTTTTTTTTCAAACGGTTTATTCTAAATAAAATACAAAATTGGCTTAAGCTAGTTTCCCGCCAAACTAAAAAGTTTATTGGCGGGTACGCGCTATTAACATATTAGCACTAAACTTATCAATACACAAAACTAATCTATATCACTAAAACTAAATTATATGATAAACTTCAAACCGTATCACTTATTTATATTTATTGTCTTCCAATCGCATAATAATACACAAATAATTAACAGCATCTATTTATCTCTTTATCATGTTACAACAAAGCAAAAATAAACAAAAATATAATATTATGTTTTCAGCTATATTCAATAAAAATAAGAAAATCTAATATAATGTATTAAACTAATAAATATGTAATATTTTAGAACAGTTAAATTTACTTTGCATTTTACTTTTTTAGAATCTCATTTCAAATTTAATTAAGAGTTTGACAGACAGTATATCTTATATATATTTTTTTTAATTTATAACATATAAGTAATTAATGTTTCACTTTGAGTGCGGTATTAAGTGCTATTGCCTATTTATCATACATGTATTTTGACATAATATTTACTAAAGTTCCTCTAGCAACATAGATTTTAAGTTCTTTTTCAGCATGCCAACACTAACCTTAGGATTTTGATTCAACCAAAGAAGTCTATTAAAAATTTTAGGTATTAGATATTTGTTCGTCCTTTCCCCATAGTAATTAGTAATTTGTGGTTGGACTAGCTTTCCACAAGTAATTTTCCTAGTATTATGCGTATGTGTAACTGTTTCTTTATAGTTTTTTTCATAGTAATGCTCAATACTTATTAAATACTCTACTTTTTTATGTACTGGTAATAAATTACATTTTTTAAATAATAGATCAAAATTTTTGTTACATTCAAGTTTTTCTGTTTTGCTTACTAAATATTTAATGAGTCTAACCTGTAAATTTCTAATGTTATTTAAATGTGTGTTGAAAGTACGGCCATAAACAATAAGACCATAGTTCACTAATGACTCAGCTAGAGCGTGATAAACAACTAATAATGTATGTTTACTTACTATTTTACTCAAATAATAAAATCTTCCTAATAGCGACCTAAGTTTATTACAGATTTCGTTTACGTGTGTTATCCAACTAAAATATACATCAACGTATAGCCCTAAATATTTAAATGTGTTAACATATTCTATAGTTCGACAAGAACAATTAATTTTATTGTTATGTAAGCACTCATATGTGTGGCCCACGATTGCAATATCATGCAGCTGTATCATTTTGGACGAACGATTATAGGGTGAGCGTATATGCATGCACTTAGTTTTTGACAGGTTAAGTATAATTCCATTATCATGCGCCCACTTGGTGATATTTTCAAAATCTTGTTGTACATTGTTTTTTGCCTCTGTGATATTTTTAGACGCATATATTATACACATATCATCAGCGTACATAAAATCCTTGCATTTTTCTACAACATTAGCCACACTATTGACGTGCATGATATACCCGTTGGGCCCGCATACCGATCCGGTGGGAACACCGAGCGTCACGGCCACCTCCTCGCCCGTCTCCCCGCACACCATAGTCTGTATCGTTCTACCGGATAAATACTCCCTAAACCACTCCTTAACCGGACCGCGGATCCCACACTCGTCCATCGCCTGTAGAAGGGTATTATGGTCTAGAGTGTCGAATGCTTTTTTATAGTCGATGAACAATGCGATCAGCTGTTTACCGGAGTCGAGACATTGGTTAATGTGGTCGGCGAAACGTTCGAGGGCGGTCACGGTGCTGCGGCCTTTCCGGAAGCCATATTGAGTATCAGATAGTATCTCATGTTTTTCCAAAAAATCTGATATTTGATCGATTATTATTTTCTCTGTAATTTTGTCTATTACTGATAGAATAGCTATAGGTCTATAATTTGAATACTCAATATGGTTTCCAGATTTATATATAGGACGTATTATTGCCTTTTTTAATGTTTCAGGGTATACAGATTGGGAGAAACACATATTTATAAATTTCGCTAAAACGGGACTAATTTTTTTGCATAAAAATTTTATATCTTTGGCTCGTATTCGATCTGCTCCAGGAGATTTTAAGCATGATAAAGAATTTATGATTTTCTCAATTTGAGTTGAGCTAACGGGTTTATATCTAAAACTTACTAAGCTAGGTTTCACATATTTACTTCTGTCCAGAAATTTTTTATCACACTTGTGCTTTATGTTTTGTATTTCTTCTGTAAACGTTTGAGAAAAATTGGTACATATTTGCTTAATACTTGTTGTTTTACCTAAATGTCTCATTATTACATCATCTAAACTGCTTTTGTTTCTCCCCATCCACATATTAATATTTTCCCAAATTTTTCTAGAATCCCCGTTACATTTTTTTATCTCACCTTGCCTGTAATTATTTTTAGCCTGATTTACAAGTTTATTTACCTTATTTCTAAATTTAGTATATTCCAACCGCTTACACATATTCTTTGAATCTGACTTCCAAATTCTAAATAAATTGTCTCTGCGCATAAGCATAGTATAAAGATTTTTATCAATCCAAGGCTGCATTTGTCTTTTACATTTAGTCGTCCCTACTACAGTACTGTTTTTATATATTTGGTTAAACATAGAACACATAGATTGATACATGAGTAATGGGCAATTTATTTTTAACAAACTCGTGCAGTCCAAAGTCTCCAGTTTCTGAAAAACAGTTTTATCACACAAATACTCACGGATTGCAGGCTGTCGCGCAATAACATTATTATTGTTAGAACCCGATAAGTCCATAGCTATACCCACGGCGTGATGATCGGAGATATGAGTCTCGATGACGTATGATGACGCGTCGCACTCACTCCGTCCCGCTCGCACCCATACGTGGTCTAAGCACGACGTCACGAGCCGGCCGTTCACGATCGCCTCCCTTGTTATCTCGGTATTAGGTATAACGCATTGCAGACCGTGCCCACACATAATATTTTTGTAAGTTGTTGTTACTGGATTACTTGTATTGGCAATTAGAATGTCGATATTCGTATCACCAATAACAATGACGTTATCTGCGGCAGGAATATTCTGTATTATGTAATCTAAGTGTTCCACGAAGCGTAGCTTATTTTTTTCAGGCGGTCTATAAACTGCAATTATGTGGGTGGTGCTCTTGTCAACCATTAATTGTCCATGCATCACTTCTACATAACCTAATTGCTCGCCTTGAGCCTTGAAGTTTAGGTAGTCTTGTACATATATGAGTATACCTCCCCCTCTTCTGTTTTCTCTCGTTATTAAATACTCATTATATCCAGGTAATTTATATAGTGATATCTCCTCCATTTTTATATTGATTTCACTTAATACTATTATGTCCATCTTGTGTTTGTTTTGTTGTAGATACACTTGAAATTCGTTAAAATGTTTTCTTAATGACGCAATATTTAAATGTAGTATTTTTGTATAGCACTTTTTTTGACTTAAATCATAGCTGAGAGTAGCCATATCATAATATCTCTTATATGTAAAATCCGGTAAGACATTGAATGTTATATCCCAAAATTATCGATCACATTTTTCTAACAGCACCTGTATGTAGGTGTGTGTAAACTTTTATTTTTATTCAATTTTTTTCAGATCCTCTTCCGACCGAATATTAAATATCTTTTTTTCGTCGGCGTTCTTTTTCACTAGTATGTTGGAATTTTGCACCCAAATATATTGAAATCCTTTAGGTTTAAGTTTGTTTCGTGTCTCCCATAATAGCTGTCGTTTATACTTAGGTAGGTTCTCGTTAATATTTGTCTGTCGCTGCCATTTTTGTATACAATATTGTTTGTTAATTTGATTTCTTTCTTGACCGACAGCCATTTGTTTCTTCCATTTTTGTTTCGCAGTGTAACAATTACGATTCGAGGTTTTTTTTCGTCTGATTTCTCCTTCCCTACTCTCTTTGCATCTTCTATTTCATTAGGATCCAGGTTTAACTTTTTAGCCATATTTATTATAGTAGATTTCGTATCCTCGTTAGTTTGCATCTCCAATCCGTGAATTTCAATATACTTTTCTTTTCCTTTAACCTCCAACTCCTGTACTCTCTCCTCCAAGGCTTTATTACATTTCTCAAGATATACGTTTTTTTGTTCAAGTGCCGTAATTTTTCGTTGTGATTCATCTTTAAATGTCACTAGGGATTGGTACATATCTCCATAGAACTCCAAGGCAGAAGTTAGGTCTTCAATTTTTTTCTCCATATTGTAAAGTACCTCCAACTTCTTATTAACTTCTGCTAGGACCTGCTCAACCGATGATTCACAAGGGCTTAGTGTTATAGGTTCCTGTGATTCTTGCATGTAGCCTTTTTTCGTTTTATGACAGTCATCGCAGCACGATGTCCGCAGAAACTGTTTAGTATTTTGCACACACTTTTTATGGAACACAGCTTCACATCCACCTTTGCACTTAAAAGTTTCATCTTTAGTCAGAGACAAAAAGAGTTTGCATTTTTTGCACTGTATCATTTTGTATGTACTCCAAATAAATCGCAAAAATAATATTCGTAATATCAGTAATATCACATTAACTACGCTAGGTACGGTAGGTAGGTAATACGCGGCCGTACGCTGAGCGCGTGCGCACGAGACGAGATAATTGCGTAATAGAAGTTACTTTCAATTAAATTTCAATTTGATCGTAAAATGCGTACAATTGTAAATCATTATTTGTAAGTCAGTACCTATTACGTACCATCGAGGAAATTGATTCCTATGCAGTTGACGGACCTACGTCAGTTGGTCGGCTTATGCCAATTCAATGTTAGCTGTGATCGATTAGATGGGTTTGACTTAACGCGACCAAATTACTCAAGTCCGCCATCTGCCTAGGAATCAACTTCTCTGATAGTACATACTGCATGCTATGTTTGCAAGACTTGAAACCGACAGCTAATATTATTATGACGTGGACTTAGGTAAAGACGGAGAACGTGATTTGGTCAGACCTAAGTCCAATGACCTAAGAAAGTTAAAATACCACTCTTCGAATCTTGAAGTCTCGTCTCTTGAGTTGTTAAGGTCAAAACAAAAGACAAAATAGAGATACAAACTTCATAGTCAACAGCCATTTTTAAACATATCCATTAAAAATGTATTCAGAACTGAATAAAATATATTATAGATACAAACCTTTGAGAGATCCCTGTAGTTAGAGGGCTGGCTGAGGTCGAGCTCCTCGCTCTCGTAGTTGGTGAGCACCCAGGGAAACACCGGGTACTGGTTCAAGTCGTTGTACGTTCGTCCTGGAAAAAGCCAATTATTAATCATAGTTAACGCATGTGCTATATTTTCGCCGAGAAAATGCTTAAGCAGGTTGCAGGGGATGGGGGGTCCTGGTCGCAAGTATGTGGGTCTCTGCTGCGCTCTAAAGATGGTAGTAGTGGACGCAGCCCCTACCCACTAGAAATTCGGCGGCACTCCACTATACGCCCTAGGCGGGCCGCGATATCGCGTGTGCTTACACCACTAACGCATGTGCCTGGGTCTGCAGCCGTGGGAACCTGCTGTGCACACAGAACACTAACACTCCTACCGAAGGTATGCCCGGTGTAGATATTCTTATAGCAAGAGGGATAATGTATTAAAAGGTATTTGGCCTTAAAACCATCGCATGCGCATATAAAAACATTTCCAACATTAGCATGTTCGAATCTTCTAAATATCTTATTCCTACAAGTGATGTAATATCCTGGGATTTCATTCTCGTTCCCTATTTTGGTTCTCAGTCTCCCTTTGGGGCAGATACCGAGAGAAGGCTTAGCGAATAAGAAGACTCTTCAAATCAATTTTTATTTTTTATGAATTGTGCCGGTATGATAGATATGCCAATGAAGACAAAGTTTTATTAAGACATCCATGTCGAGGTCTCGACGCGTACATTCATATTCACAAGTTTAAACTCCTGAGAACGACTCTCTCGGGGGAGTCGAAGCTGCGAATCTATGCCAAAGATGTTATTGCATATAATATTGCAGGATGATTTTATGTATAGGGTATACATATCTTAAGTTCCAAAGCAGCTTAAAGTTTATTCCATATTTACACTATTCGGTGTGCTAACCTCTTTTGATCTAAGGAAGTACTTTGTTCGATAAAACGTAGCGCAATATGATAATCTTTAGGCGGCGCTACGCGGGCGTTGACAAACAGTAGGAAACCATGGCGTGACAACTGACACCGCCTAACTGGTGACCTCGATGCGCACTCGATCGTAATTATCATTGTTAGCCAATACATCCTTCGGAAACTCTCTCTCATAATATTGTCATCACAATAGCGTGACCTGCGCCGATCATAAATTATGGTCACTCGAGCGTCTGCGAGACAGAGATTTGCTAAGATCTAATAATTCAAAATACTAATATTATAAATGCGAAAGTGTGTCTGTCTATCTGTCCGTCGGTCTGTCTGTCTGTCTGTCTGTCTGTCTGTCTGTCTGTTACCTCTTCACGCTTAAACCGCTGAACCGATTTTGGCAGATACCTTGAGTCCCGAGAAAGGACATAGGATAGTTTTTCCTAGAAAAATGTACGGTTCCGGCGCGATAATCACATTTTAGCGCAACGGAGTTGCTGGCGTCCTCTAGTAGAAAATAATTAAAAATGGAGGGATATGACTGTAGCTATAGGTCTACCAGGATCTGATGACAAATTTTGATGGCAGATTTTCAAAAAATATCCTTGATCATTGGATAAATTTTTATATTTGCATGTTTCACACAGATAATCAGCCACTTTAAGGAAACAAAGGATCAAAATTTTTTATTCCAATTATCCTGGTATTGCTAGAGTCAATTTCTTTTATCACTTTTTGCCATCAGATTCTTGTAGACCTATAGATAGCATTTTCGGTCGCTCGATTTTCTCTAATAATAATTATAATACTCCCAACATACAACATTTTTTGGAAATACTCGCAATCGTAGCCGTCAAAACGGTTGTATAAGATTGTGTCTATTATCTAATTGCTTAATGACCTCTGATGATAGCGATTAATAAGGAAAGTATCGTTGTCCGCTCCTGTATCGCTTATTGTAACTTTCATCGCAATCTATTGCACTTTGACCCGGCGATGTTTGTGGTCGCGCGGCGCGGGTCATATTATCTTGTCACTTAATGCACAGACCTATTGTTGTAATCACGTGACAACACTTTTCCCATCTGGTCGAGACAGACGTCGGCCGGGCCTCCACTTTCGCAGTCGTTTGCAATAAGATTTAGCAACAAAAGCAAAAGTGCTGAAATTGTGAAAGCGTTTCCGAACGAAAGAGAAATGTGTCACGCTGACAGTTGCGATGACGTCTAGTGATTCGGGCGCCAAATTCTCTTTTCAAAAATTACAGTGCCGTACTATGTGATAATCGTAAATAAATAATAACTTCTACGAGGAAAACATAAACAAGCAGTGAAATACGTGTTAATGTTCTAATTATTATTATCTATAATCAAAGATTTTCCGCTTAGATTCAGTGATATGAGAAAATCTACGGAGTACATAAAGAGGTAAGACCTGAGTATTATCCTGCTATTATATTTATATCTACCTACTACCTACTTACTCATTAATATCTACCTTTCATATTATAATATAACTATCAATGTTGCGGCGCTGAAAGAGAGCTTTTAAATATTGTATTGACAAATTCACGACGATGGGAAATTTCTCAAATGCCCTAACGTCACAAATTTGTTCAGTTGCCCTAATTAAAGAAGTTAACAGTATAACCCTTTCAGCGCTGCTACTTTCACAGTAAACTCTAAGGGACATAATCATATAGACATTAGAGACACACTCTAAAGATGTATCACTTTGATTTATCTTGTATAAAGTATAAAGTTTTGGTGTAATAGCTAAGTACATCTTCTTTGTATCTTTTCTATAACTACCAGAAATTAACATAATAATTTTTATTACTTAAAGTTACCTAGCTAATAAATAATAATATTATTTTTGACAGATACATACGTCGCGATGTGTAAATATTAAAGACCATGGGATAACATAAGTTTGCATTTTCAGGGTGCCTTATTACTAGCTCTTATATCCATTTATTTCAAGCCCACTGGCTGGCTGTCATTTTGGTATTATTACCTCTATTTTCCACTCACTCAACGGTCACGTGACACAAAACATACTTCTCCATTGATAACTGAGTAGTAATTTCGTATTATGACAACACTGATTGACATAAGCTGGCTTGCTTTTACGTCAAAACAGCAATTCAATAAACGCCAAACAATATTAGCTTTTACTGAATTGTTTACATTTTAGTAATTTTATTTATTAATATTACATACGTGTTAAGTTATATTGCTATTTAGTTTGTTAGTTACATAATAAGTTATTTTAGTGCATAGAATATTCAGTATAGTAAAATAATAATTACTATAAACTAAATATTCAAAGTGTTCATTGAGAATGTAAGTGTTCGGAAAAACGATTATTCTCAGGTTAATCACAAAGCGATACATAAGAAAAGACGCCTTAGAGACCTTAGTAATGCATTTAGTGTTAGTGAAGTGTCTGAATAATAACTGTGATGTGTAGTAGTTATACAATACAATATATAGGTTAAGTCAACAAGTTTTGTATTTGTGCGATGAACTAAGACTGCATTGGTTTAGTACACAAGGAACACATACCTACAAGTCATAAGGAAACACAAGTGTTGTGTATAATTACTGTTAAAAATGAACTTTCACAAGGAACCTACAGTACAATCTATAGTTTTTGTGTTATTACACGAACAATTTCCTTGAAAAGTATTTTGGTATAATATGCATGATAAACATTGCACCAAAGAGGTAAATTCAAAGGCACATTACTTACTTCCTAACAAGAATTCTGAGATTGTGTTCTCAAACCATTGAAACTTTAGATTCATGTATAATATTGTATAACATGCTCCGGATAAACATTGACATACACACCTAAACTAGAGAAGTTAAATTGAAAATAAACAGCTGCATTCATAAGTATATTAAATCCAAATTAAGTAAATTCTCATATGCACTTTTTCATTTATAACTTGACTGACTGTATTAGTAATTAGGGTATTATACAAAGTGATATTATAAAAAGGGGTACCTATTATAAAAAGTGTAGGTCACAAAATTTTACTCAAAAAAAAAAAACCTAGGTACATTATAGTACTTTTCCAAAAAACAACTAACCTAACAAAAATTGCATAACTAACATACCCACTTGTTCAAAAACATTATCATAGCAATTTATATTATTATTATTTATTACCACAATAATATAAGTATATAGATAGTTTTGTACCTCAATACAATAATATTCATTTTATATACTTATTAAAATACTTCAAAACTTACAAGTTCAACTATTAAGAAAAACATAATTCAAACATAATTCATGACTCATGAATTATGTTTGACTGATAGTGACTGATGGACTGACGAATGGTATTAGACGGTCACTCAATTCTCTTCAATTTTATGTCAGTCAAAGCCAACATTTTCAAAGATACGTTTCTAATTTTTTTCTAATGGAAACCGGTGACCGCGACAACAATAGAATACAATAGCATTTCCAAGAATCCCCGATCGAAGGATTAATATTGATGGCGTAGCTACGATATACTTACGACAAACCTTTTTAAATGAGTAGAATCAGCAGACAATAATTATTAATGTCTTATGATACTCATGATACTTTTTAAACTGGTAGCCTAATAAACTCTTCTTTTTTTAATTCGACATATTATAAAAAACTTTAACATTTATGTATATATTTAGTTTAGGCCTGTAATTATGTAAATAGACCACAACGAAAATTAGGAAATCTATGGTGAAACCGCGGTGCTGAAGGTTACAAAATATCTTAGCTGAGTCACCTTCACTTAGGTTTAGGTATTATATATAACTAGCGTCCCGCCCCGGAATCGCACGGGTATAACATAATATATAACCACTGAAAAACGTGGTCTACTTCTTATCTGTGTCAATTATCATAAAAATTGCTCCAGTAGTTCACGAAATAAGCCCTTTCAAATAATTTCCCCTGTTTTTTCCACATTCTCCTATTAGTCTTAGCGTGATAAAATATAGCCTATAGCCTTCCTCAATAAATGGGCTATCTAACACTGAAAGAATTTTTCAAATCGGACCAGTAGTTCCTGAGATTAGCGCGTTCAAGTTAGCCCCTTCAAATAATTTTCCCCGTTTTTCCACATTTTCCTCTATTTCTTCGCTCCTATTAGTCTTAGCGTGATAAAATATAGCCTATAGCCTTCCTCGATAAATGGGCTATCTAACACTAAAAGAATCATCAAAATCCGTTGCGTAGTTTTAAAGTATAAAGGGAACAAAGGGACATGAGGGAAAAGTGACTTTGTTTTATAATATGTATAGATGTCATAGTTACACTTTTTCGCAAAAAATAAAAGGTTACCAAGAGTTACATTTAGAAGGTCGGTCGTTTTCAAAGAGGAAACATTATATTATAGCGCGTAGCAAAAAATTACGTATATCTATTATAGTTAAAGTCGGAATGTGTATTAACTATTAACTAATACGACCTAACAAATATACTTACGGAAATTACTTATTTGGAATTTCTTCAAGTTTCTTAAATATTCTTGATACTCTTGATACAACAATACAGCTTGATAAAAATCTCTTTAATAGCGATTTTTTGGAAAATGTTCTTAAATTAACATTACGTAGCGTTCTTTTTCACGACTTTCAGAAATTATGGGACAATTTGACTGTAGCTTAGATAAATTACAATTATTACAGCATAGATATTATCATTCTCATTGCTTAGTTTAAATACAGTACCATTAATATTTTAATTTCAAACCAATAATGGGCGAGGCCGCCAATTTTTGCTGATTTTGCAATTATTTTTCTCCGTCCTTTGTATTTTAAAAAGTATTGTGTTTATCTTATGCTCGAAAACTAGTAAGTCGTAGAGGAATAAATTCGCTACCATTTTGGTGCTCCAACGTCACATTTCTCAACGCTATGATAGCGTAGAGATATAAATTCGGTACCATTTTGGTGCTCCAACGTCACATTTCTCAACGCTATGATAGCGTAGATGAATAAATTCGCTACCATTTTGGTGCTCCAACGTCACAACTAGCTTAGATATTCGCCAATTCCTCTACGCGAATATTCTATTCTTCTGCGTTATATCAGCAAAAATTGACGGCCTGACCCTAATAATACAATAAAAAACAATAATTCACATTGTTAAATGTAAGATTCTATATCGAATATTATCTACTAGGGATAGAAGCCTGCGGTGTCTTAAAATACAAGCAGGACTTAGTTTAAGACTTCAGTCTCCCCACAAAGATCGAACTATAATATATTATTGTAGTGTATCTAATATTATATCAAAAATACTGATTCTTCTGTTATTGTAATGTAGTTAGTGTCAATTAGCTAGTTTGCTTAGGCGTGTCTCGCAGATAATATGCTTAGCTATGTCTGTAATTGCGGCAGATGTCATTATTACATAACGTAGGGCCATTAATTTTATAAATTTATAATCTATCATTGTCTTCAGAAAAAGTCGCATGTAACTTATTAGTAATGTAGAAAAATCTGTCAAGGTTTCTTTGGTAGAGTTTTGGAATTCATATTTTGTAATTTATAGGAGTTTTTTAAGAGATTTTTCTCGGGGTGACGATGTGTAGAAATCCACAGCCAAATCATACTTATGTCGCTATAGGTCGTCGTATGGAAAATATTTGTTTTTCCGTCCAACGCGGACGAGTGGAATTGCAATCGGTGCCGAATTCGAATCGCTGCCCCATGTCCATGTACGAAATCTGCCAGCTCATGAACAAAATCGTAGGGGTATATGGACGCCGCCGCCCCTAGGCTGCGGCCTATACGGCCTATTTAATATTTATAAATCCGAGGCTGATTGAAATGTCGTCTGCATTGCAGTTATTAAGACTCTTTGACCGAGTATTAGAAGTATTCAATAGTCGATCTACAGCCGATCACCATGTTACATAACATCGCATCTCAACATTACGTGGTCAATACGCAGTTTGTAAACGTCTGTAATTATCACATTTTCATTGTTACGTGTAACGCAAAACGGCAAGTTCCTCATTAAGTGGGCAATTGACGTCCGCGGCATTACTCACAAACTTATATCTAACCCGGCTGAGGATTAACCTCATTATCCCATCAAATAATCATTAGCTCAATTATCAATTTTTATTGATCCTCCCTGAAAAGGAAGAAAAATCTGTCGGAATGTTACACATAATATATTGCATAACTATTGGCGTTTGACTGCAACCAAAAGTTTCCTCCGCCAGGCGAATTTTTTGCGTTTAAAACTAAATAGTAAATACGGTTAATACAATTTAAGGTGAGAATTTTATATATATTTTGGTTTACAAAAATCCACTTAACGTTATAAAATATACCTAATGTTAGTACATTATAATTAATTTAGGTTAACTAGCTAATCTAAGCGAAAAACAAAATAGTTGCTTAGCCACTTTATTAGTAGCGTGTGCACTGTGCGCTAATGTGCTGACGATTGAATTATAGAGCGAAAAAAACATCGGAAAAGTTTCTTTGATATTGCAATATGTAAATAAGCAGTTATCTAATTGAGACGGTTCATGAGGGAAATCTTTATGTGTCAAGGTGTGAACATCGCAAACTGTACAACAATTAGCGTCACTCACATGACACTTCGAATGCGGGACACTCAGCATTATACTTAGCGACATTACTGTCACGTTACAGTCACACTTCCCTGACAGTGCAAGGTCGTCACTCGGTAATAGATAAAATGCATTTGATGTTTGTTTCCGTCTATTTATTAGATATGGTATAATCGACTACGGATATTTTGGGAATAGGGGTAATACAGGGTGTAACAAAACAAAGTTGTAATACTTTCAGCGCTGCAACTTTTACAGTGGCATAACTCTATATAAGGAACACATGATACAGGGTGTAACAAAACAAAGTTATGTAATACTTTCAGCGCTGCAACTTTTACAGTGGCATAACTCTATATAAGGAACACATGCACATCCTCATTCTTAAAGTATTATCACATTGTTTTGTTACGCCTGTAGGCTGTAGACGGTAAGACAAAAAACACTTTATGCGAACTCACCTATATATCTATATACAGGTTGTTCGGGTGAACACCGTTATCCTTAAAACCTATTAGGGTTAACATGCATAATTATGGTTTTTATTTCTCGAGTATAAAAATAGTTGTCTACGGCCTAAGTATGCTTAATGTTTATGTTGTAATGTAAATCATGAACTCAAAATATCCGCAGTTAATTTTACCACCCCTTATTCTAGACCAGAGGTCACTAATTACTTTCGCTCGGGGTCCATTATAAAAAATAAAATGACCTTCGCGGTCCACACATTTATAAAAAAATATTTATTAAACAAATGTAATTACGGAAATTACATAATATTATCAATGAGAAAAGTGATAATTTTTGTAGCTAATTTTCTCTCTGATGTTTGGAGTGAAATTGGTGCAAGCTGTTAGATGTTCATAAGTAAGTCGAGATCTAAAATGCGTAACGAAGTTCATCTGCGATTATTATTTTTAACAAAAAATTAAAACCGACTTCCAAGGTAAAAACAATAGTAATATGAACTAAAAAGTATTAAATAACTCTTACTCTTTAATAGTGCCTTTTTCAGAATTCGTCTAAATCTCAACTATTTCTGTACATACTACAGTCTTCATTATTTTGAAGTCGGTACCAACTAATTTATTCGTGAGTTCAGTAATGTCAGAACTTAGAATATCTGAAACTTTTGGGACCTGGTACCGACTTCAAAGTAATGAAGACTGTAGTATGTACAGAAATTAGTGTCCGACCGAAACTGGTTTTTCAGCCGAAACCGAAACCGAAACCGAACTTTCGGCCTTAATCTCAGTTTCGGCCGAAACCGAAACCGAAACTTGGTAAAACATTCAAAATTACGATAAACGCGTTCATTGTTCATTAAGAACTTAGTTTAATAAAACGAAGTTTTACGTGTGATTGCTCTAAGGGCTGCAAGAGTGAAGCTTACGAGGAAGTGGGCTAGATAAGATTCTAGCAGGGTAGGAACGGTCTAAGTCTTAGGAGATTGCGTGTCCATAGTTAAAAGATAATTTTAAATATTTAAATAAAACGCGTGGTAAAAGTAAAAGAGTGAGGCGAGATGATTTACTACATAAATCTTGCAAAATATATCCTAATATATCCTATAATCTCACAGTCAAACAGTTCATACGCAATATAATCAATTTACCATAGCATTTACTAAATCGTTTGTTTGGGAAACATTGTTAAAATAGCACGTAATTTGCCAACAGTTATGTATATTAAATAAGCTTGCGTGTGTCGTAGAAATGAAATTCAATAATATAATTTCGATAACAATAAGTTTAGACAATTTAGTTAAAATAAAACGAAGTGCAAATTTTTGATTTGCGACTAATCTGGAAAACATTATCTCAAAACACGATTAAATAGATGGTGATTGGTGGCGAACTGAGCCGGGGCCTCGCTGGCAAGCAAGCACGAGTTAATTGCGAAGTTACGCATGAGTTTCGGCCGGGCCGAAAGTTTCGGCTATATTTTGGCCGAAACCGAAACTAAGGCCGAAATTAGATTTTTTGGCCGAAACTGGCCGAAACCGAAACCGAAACCAAAAGTTCGGTCGGTCACTAACAGAAATAGTTGAGATTTAGACGAATTCTGAAAAAGGCACTATTAAAGAGTAAGAGTTATTTAATACTTTTTAGTTCATATTACTATCGTTTTTACCTTGGAAGTCGGTTTTAATTTTTTGTTAAAAATAATAAT
Source organism: Lysandra bellargus (assembly GCA_905333045.1). Taxonomy (NCBI): domain Eukaryota; kingdom Metazoa; phylum Arthropoda; class Insecta; order Lepidoptera; family Lycaenidae; genus Lysandra; species Lysandra bellargus. The sequence goes on from HG995321.1 coordinate 85,917, forward strand.
TTCACCCTTTTTAGTTATCTACAAAATAAGGCTTTATGCGTAAATAACCAATACGAATGTTAACTATTCATATTATGTTACTGTAAGCGAAATGGTGGTAAATGCTTGCAGTTATCTAAGCGATGCTGCAATTCCCAAACTTTTATCTTTAAAGGTTCAGGAGTTCATTTCAGTGACTTTGGACCTTCGTATGAAATTTCCCTTATTCGTAACATATGTTTAACTTACTAGAAACAATATTTTAACCACTATGAGTGTTTTGATAAATTTCAAGGATTTCCCTCGTTTGCTCATAGATCCCATCATCAGCTCACCACTTTCGTAATTGTTATACAAAATTAAGATTATATCATATACAACAACACGAGAATTTTGAAAATCGGTCAACAAACAGCGAAATCATCATCAAAAACAACTGCTTCGATGCAAAATATCGCGAAAAGTACCAATAATTGGGTCATAGTGTGATGACCCATGGTATAATTATGGTTGTGATGATGATGATCAATCAAATTGATTCTTTGTATTATGAACTTTATCTGTATTCTGTACATAATGTATCCGATGTATTATTGCTGTATCCTGCTATAACGTATATTAACGCTTTCATACGGCACGTGTGACGTGATACGCGGTTCGCGTGACCAACAAACGCTGATTGTTCACTATTCACTCTTCAGTTATCAGTATGCTGATTTCCTAATAATAAACTGTACTATACAGGGTGTAGCATAACTAAGTGATAATTCTTTAGGTGTGTATGTGTCCCTTGTATAGAGTTCACTGTAAAAGTAGCAGCGCTGAAAGAGCATTTTTTTTGTGATCCGTATGGGCCAGCGCCTCCACGTCATACATTTTTACATACAAAGGTGAAAAAGAAGCTAGATAGCTAGATAGTTCTGTGATTATAAAACCGAATCCAGCAGCGATCGTACATTTTGTGCCCATTTATAGTCTGAATTGCAGTAGTTTCAGAGCATATTCCATAAAAAAAGAGTAATTTGAGAGTAGATAGACGAGGAGCCTACAGTGTAGCTTTTATGAACTTTGATAATTATTATATTTTTTTGAAGACTTGAGGCTCTTACTGGTTAACTTAATTGTCTTAATTCTATTCGATTTAAACCAGTAGCTGTAGCAATGTAGAGATAAAAGTTTTAAATGCACATTGCACACTAAATTTTGATTCTGTAACCGTACAGTAATCCAAAATTAATAATGCGCATGAGTGACCGTGAATAATGACCGTGTTACAAAAGCTACAGGAATATCACGACGAACTTTGACTGATACATGTAGCATAAACGCAATGCAAATAGAAAATGCAATATCGTCTACCGTCGCTCGGGAAATACGACCGTTGCCGACAAATTTCGGAAACTTCTATGCGCATTATCACTTTTGGAGTACTGTAACTTTAGTTGTCTGGTAAAGTTTCGCCATTAAATTTTTAGGGTGTTGTTGTAAATTTAAAAATTGTATTATTTAAATACAAAGCGATGTCCGTATTAAATTGGTAATTTTGCAATAATGGCATAGGTACGTTTATATGTAACAGCTTGGACTTTGTTTATTATGTCATATAGTAATAATACCTAATTATTCCATAATTATAACTAAATAGTGTTCGTTGTTATTTTGTGTCCGGTAGGTACGTTTATCTGTGCATATACCCAACCTATATTCATGGGCGTACCGAGGGGAGGGCAGGGGGGGCATACGGAAGGTAAATTATACGTCAATTTTCCTGGAAAGTGGGAATTCAAAACGTGTTATCTACTCTGCGTAAAATGAAGTGTTCGAAACAAAATATCTTTTAAGGCCAGGCCAGTTAAAAAAGACAGATTTTTAAGCTTCCAGTTTGAAGAAATTATGTGGAATTCTCTTACACCAAAATAATTAATGTAGGCTCAAAAAGGAACAAAGTAAAAAAAGTAACCGAACAGAATATTGAAAAATGGCATGGTAATTCTGTAAAAAAATCTTGAACATCACCATAAAAATACACTTCAAATTCGAACATCTCGTAATTTTCAATGACAATGATATTATTTTTTCTGTTAGGTACGCCCATGATAATATTTTTCTCTAATATTTTTCCTACATATTATGCAAAACGTGCAAACCATTATAACAGCTTACAAAACAAACTGTATTTAAATACTAACTGACAACACATGTATAACAGTGTACCAATTAAAAGCGTTATAATATATAATTATTATCGTCTTCTTCAACATAATATATTATATACTTTACCAATATCTGTGCTCTAAATATGAGTAACAGAAAGAACATTTTACTTCCGCTATTTCAAGTTAATTTTAGTCCTCCAATAAATCTAAAACAGCAGAGTTAGCGGAAGCAAATAAAAATTACATAGGTATTCGTAACATGATCGAATTTCAACATTTTAAGAGTCCGTATACGAAATTTTGCCGATGAATATGAAATTGCAAAGGTTCGCTACAGAAATATTATTTGGTTTTTTCCCCTTATTAGATTTAAAAATATATATATTAATTATTACATTTAAAATTATATTTAAGCGCGGACTGCCGACTCGAGCCTTGCGGCGAGTAATATAATTTATTTTATTTAGGTTGTTTTGAATCGTGTTTTTTTTGGCACAATTTGTTCTTTTTTCTCGAATTGGATAGAATTTTATCTATAGATTATTTCTGTCGTTTTCTTTTTATGAATTACAGCTCCAAGTTGCCGAAATTAACAGCAATTCTTTGCCCATTTTCTCTAAAATTTTGCCGAGTTACATATTTTTTTACTCAACTATTTCATATTAAAGTGGTAAAAAGTAATTCCAACATTGTATAGACGACTTTCTCAACAGTACATTGTATTTTTTTCATACCGTTAAGACGTCAATACAATCCATAAACAGGTGATATTCTAAACCTTTTACAGCAAAAATCACAAAACTGTCGCGGGTTTGAGTTGGTATATTTAAAAATACTTTAAAAAAAACTAGCTCCAACATTAGATTATAATTGAAATGATCTTACATGTTGTGCATTAAAACTTATAGAAATACTGTATTTTAACTGTTAAATCACGTCTGTTAAATCAGCGAAATCGGCAAATTTCGTATACGGACTCTTAAACATTCGAAAACTTTACGAACACGTTAGAACAGCTTTATTTGTTGCTGCTTGTCTCAAAATAAAGGCCCACCTGCGATAGTGTTGAGGAACATGAGATACTCGAAGTTGGATATCTCACGTCGCTGCCACTTCTGCGTCATGTTGGAGTTGCGCATGAGCTGGCGCGGGGACATCATGGACGCGCGCCTGCAACAACACATCAACGTCAGCGATAACACACACACACAAATATCAGAAACACAAAACAAAAGAACAAAACAATCTGAGACAACGAAATTATCAATGAGGCTATGTACCTAAATAGGAGAGTTCCAGTTTCCTATTCTACGAGCTGACAAAGATTTCGCACTGTTTCGGCTTCGTTTGTTTTTGTATTGGCAAATGCGGGCGATGTTCTTTTCGATAATATATTTTTACCACCAACAGGTTTAAGGCAAGGCTTTGTGATAAGCACAGGGTCGGACAGAATGGCTTCGGATACATTGGCCGCGAGTTCTTTCGCCTTTTAATGGTCGTAAAAATCGATGATTTTCGTTGGTAAATTGACAAATGAAATAACAACGAACACCCTTGACATCTGCACGTGGTTTTTCCGCTCTTGGACTACTTTTTAACACCAACTCACCATGCAGAACGATTAAATAATTATTTTAAAACAGTATATCTTTATCAATTATCAGTAATTGGTGTTAATCTATACTAATCTATACTAATATTATAAAGCTGAAGAGTATGTTTGTTTGTTTGAACGCGCCAATCTCAGGAATTACTGGTCCGATTTGAAAAATTCTTTCAGTGTCATTTATCGAGGAAGGCTGTGGGCTATATATTATCACGCTAAAACTAATAGAAGCGAAGAAACAGAAGAAAATGTGGAAAAAGCGGAGAAAATATTTGAAAGGGCTTATCTCACGAACTACTGGAGCAATTTTTATGTTATTTGACACAGATAAAAAGTAGACCACGTGAGATCATAGGCTATTTTGTGTGGGCTAATTTGTCTGTGAAATTCCTAATTTACGCGGGCAAAGCCGTGCGGAACGTCCAGTTGAAAAATAATAATTAGCAAAATCAATAATATTATGTAGAGCTTATACTGAATGCAAATTTTGCCTAATAGTTTCGTCTTTAATTTGTTTCGAAAATACCTTTAGTAAAAAGTACTCAAAGTTAGTTAAAATTTATTTATTATATTTTTATTTACTCGTATTCTTTATTCAAGAGTACGAAGGCACACGAAGGTAAGTGTCATCAAAGTTTACAGTAGGAAGGACTTCCGCAAACATCGCGGCCTAGATAATGTTTACGGTACGTCAAGAGGAGATAACAAAATATGTGGATTAGGTCAAGGATTTATCAACTTCGATAAGTTTATTGCAATTTTTCAAGGCACTGCCCAACCTTTATGAGTACTTAAAATAACAACATTCCAGTTTTATAGACGTTTACTCATGAGTCATCATTCTACAAGATTTTAAGAAGTTTGAAAAGTCCTAATTAAAATTTTCTAATATCTATACTTATAAAATTACAAGTCCTGACTGACTGACTGACTGACTGATTCATCATTGCTGAGCAAAAACTGTTAGAGCTACAGCCACGAAATTTGGTGAGTAGAGTTGTTTTATTAAGTAGACACCCACTAAGGAAGGAAATTTGGAAATTTTAACCCGAAGGGGGCGAAATAGGGGTTGAAAGTTTGTATGAAAGTCCGTCATTTCTTTAGTTAGAAACATGAAGCTTTATTTTTTGGCTACTGAATAAAAACTAATGAAAACGTATTAAAGCGTTTTTGAAAATTCTACCCCCAAGGGGGTGAAATTGGGGTTGAAAGTTTGAATGAAAATCCGTCATTTCTTGAGTTAGAAACATGAAACTTTATTTTTGGGCTACTGATTAAAAATGAATGGATACGTATTTAAGCGTTTCTAGAAATTCTACCTCCAAGGGGTGAAATTATGGTTGAAAGTTTTAATGACAGTCCGTCATTACTTAAGTTAGAAACATGAAAGATTATTGACGTTTGCGTTTGACGTTTGCTTAAATAGGGTCTCGTTTTTAGGGTTCCGTAGTCAACAAGGAACCCTTATAGTTTCGGTCTGCCCGTCCGTCTGTCTGTCCGTCTGTCTGTCTGTCTGTCTGTCCGCGGTCTTGCACAGAGACTATAGGACCTACAAAGCTGTAATTTGGCATGAATGCACACATTAATGATGGCGACAAAATGGTACATGAAATCTTAATTTTTTTTATGGTACCTTCCATACACATCAAGTGGGGATGAAAATTTTCTTTCGCGTCCAGCCCATCGTGTGGGGTGTCGTTGGATAGGTTTTTTAAAAATATTATGAGTTTTCATAGATCATTTTCCGATTTAGGGATCCGTTTGTAAAATATTAAGTTTTAAAGTGGAAAAATCATTAGAGTCCAGTTCCCCCCTTCTACCAGCTAAACGGTTACTTCTGGAAATGTGAAAAAATTCACGGGAGTAGGAATTATGCTGAATTTAAAAGGAAAACTATCACGGCTACAAAGACTTCATAAGTTTTTGAGTTATAGTCGATCAACTAAAAAAAAATTATTCGGCGAAATATACGGGAACTTTTCGTTCAAATTCCTTTGAACGTAACTGAGATGATATTGTTAGTAGTGTAAAACACGTTATAAATGTACATTCATTGACCATACAAAAATTATCAACAACTAGCGATACTACGGAACCCTATATTGCGCGTGGCACGATACGCACTTGGCCGGTTTTTACCCTTTGTATAAGGATCCACAAAAAGGGGAAAACTATCCATCTTTGTTATTATACTATGTTAACGCGGACGAAGTCACGGGCAGAAGCTAGTAACTGATAAAAGTAGAATAAAGTTCGTTTGGCTTTTGATGGAATGTTAGAATGAAAAACTAACTTAACGCGATAACGCTTAACCTACGATAGCTATACAAATTAAGAAGATAGCTTAGGTGAAAAAAAGGAGATAAATTTTGGATGAATTATTGAAATTTGTCATTAGTCCAATTTTGACTGTACACACTTTTATTAGTTGACCTACTGTTCAGTTATTCTGCGCGAGTGCGGCGGCCGCAGTAGGTCACGGCTAATCGGTTATTCACCCGCGGTATTGACACAGCCGGCTACATTCAACTCTGCACAATTAACGAGTGGACCATAATGAAAAGGTCTCTTCCGTAATAAAGAAAAAGTTCCTACGTTTTAAATTACACTAATTTTAAATATTATACCCGTTTCGAAGTATCGAAGTTCGAAGGGCTTAAATTATACACAATATAATACGCGTTGGTGAAAATGGTATAGGTACATGACTCTTAAATGCCGCCAGAGGACATTTGGATTGTGTCTTGTGTGTACTAAAAATATTTTTTTTCTTTCTTTATTTCTTTCTTTATTTCTAACATGGGGAAATGCTTTACGCATACCCGACAAATTGGGGATATCGGCCGGGGTATGTGGGACTCCTGCGTAGTCTACCCACTAAAACCCCATGGTGCTTGCTCCACAGGGCCCCGTAAGGGCTACTGGCGCCTGTGTGCAAAAAAAAAAAGAATTTTGGCGCCCCTTTGGGCAAATTTTTTGGGTCCTTGGTTTTGGCGCCCCTAAAGATGGCGATTTGGCGCCCCTAGAGGATGGCGCCCGTGTGCATTGCACAGATTACACATATTATGGTAGCGGAGGCTCTGGTGCTCCACTCATCGCTAAAGGCAGAGTTGCGGGTAGGATAGAACCTACCGTAGCTCTACCAGAGTAAAAGTTGGCCTAAGGAGTTTAAAATAAAGGCGTAGTCGGATATAACATTGAAGATGTTAAGCCAGAAAACAATATTTCGAATGTTTCCGCTACCAGGTCATAAAATATATTGATCTACATAATATAATCGTTCTACATATTGCAATATATTCTTAAATCGCATAATATTATTACACTTATTTAAATCAATACTAAAGTTCTATTTCCTTGGTTTTTTATGACAGTCTAAAAACTAAATTTGTTAGTTCCGTCTAGCCATTTTAAGCGATCCAAACCATGTACGGAGCATCATTTTCTGCATTTATCTTGCATAATATTACAGACAGAACAAAATATTTAAGATTGTATTAAAACGTAAAAACGTAAGTTTACGAAATAATCTTGCTTTAATGTTAAGTCGCAAACTTAAAGGATGCACTTAAGGCCGTCCCCCGAGCAAACAACCTTGGCCATACATTTGCCGCGTTGCCGAGATCGCACCAATACCCTATTTTTTTACTTATCTTGGTTCAAAATTGACCTAAAAAAATTTAAAACGGGGAATATGTAGTTTATGATATTGTCGATCTATTGGCGTGTGTTTCAAATAAAAGTAATTTGTAAATACTAAGGAGATGCTGAATGTATGCTTGAATTTTAATAAATTGGCTTTACTTTGGAAGCTGATATCGTGAGTAGGTATAATAAACGAAAATTAAAACGTTGTTGAGATTATTATAACTCTGTAGCTTTCAAATTATGAGTTTATAAGGCTTTAAATACGGTAAATTACGGAATCTCCGTAGGGAAGGCCTCTAATGTTGGCATTGTTCTATGTAAAGTTTTATTGAAAGTTTGCTTTATTAAAAAAAAAAAAAAAAACTAACAGTCGCATTAAGAGACGTTCAACAGTTACTAAGTAAAAGTATTAAACTAAAGTCCATATTATATTATTAACAGTCAAAGTTTCATTACTTAAAGATCATTCAGTGTCTTTGTGTACATATAATATGCTCTGAATGTGTCAAGGAGTTGTTATAATATTTATTATTTATATTATGCTTTCAATAAAGTCGTAACATTGTTTATTAGACCACACTTATATGTATGTATAAGGAAGAAACGACTTCCTGTAGCGTTAAGTCGGAAACTTTGTGTGCGATTTTGTTTATGGAGAAGTGCATAATATATGAGAATTGAGAACTAAGCAAAAACTACTGACAGTTCAAATGTCGACTTAAGGCGATATATCGAAAATAAATTATATCGCAAGGGCAATTTTATACTTAATTTGGATGACTATAAAGTCGTGAATACGCTGCGGCCAGAAGCTATCGGCTCGCTCGGAAAACATGCGACAAAACGTAATTATAATTATTTAAAAAATAACGAGGAGTGCTTCTATACGATTTCGAGTTGCAAAGGTGTCTATTAATTAGACTAATTTTCTACAATACATCTATTTTCGTTTAAAAATAATCTTCAAATTTCGTATTTTTAAGAGGTCATTTCGAAAATTATGTAAAATTATGTATTGAGGCAGGCCTGTCCCACTCCCGCCTGCAGGCATCGAACTGTAAGTACCCCCCTAGGGGGGCACTTCAGTAGGGACTCACAGGCGAGCGGTGACACGCGCGCACGAGTTGTTTTGATAGTTTATTAGTTAGTTATTAGTTAGATAGTTTGAGTGTTTAAATATTTAGTAGTAAATTTAGTAAAAAAAATTTATACACAAAAAATTTTTTTTTAGTGTTTAAATATTTTGAAGTTAATTTTTGTTCAGGAACCTAGGTAATTACTATTTTAAGCTGAAAAATAACTCAAACATGTTAAATATTTTCGTATGACAAAATGATTTTGGTATTACGTATGTATGAGAATTTCGAGGGTAACCCGGGCTCTTAAGAATACTATCATCATTTTAATTTTTCATACAAAGTTACAAGAATTATGTGCAATTGTTTCAGTTTATTCCATTTATGTCGAATGTTAAACCTTTGGATTTATGGTGTAATAACTTTAAAACTTAAGAAACTAAAACTTAAGAACTAAAAAACACAAGGAATTAAATGTCGGGTAAGGAACAGAAAGGATATAATATGTTTAGATTACAGTGACCTCAAAACTATATTACCTTTGTGTTATACCTTATAAGTAAATGTCATATAACATAATATGGATATATTCGGTGTGTAAAGTGTTAAATATATAAAAAAAAAAAAATTCATAATCATTAGTGCTAAGACAAAAACTTTTGTTAAATATAACTACATATTTTAGTTATATCATCTTAATTCTTAACTGTCCATCTAAATTAAGTATCTTGTTTTAGATTCATAAATAATTAACTCCTGCATAGTATTGTTACGTGCTAGGGTTCGAGGATTCGGAGAGAAAGACCTGGTGACTCTCTTGAAGACTTTATTCACAAACACTAGCTCACACAAATCACTAAATCCAAACACTAAGCACTAGATCCAAATCACTGAGCACTATCACTGTCCTAGGTCGTAGCCGAGTCTTAGGTCACTATCACAATCACTCACTATTGATCACTTGTTCTCACTTCGAAGTCGCCTTGATGATCGCTTGTATCAAACTGAATTGATTGCCGGCTTGTTTACCTTTTATATGGCCCGCCATACTTTCTGGAACGTTCCATTCTGGATTGTTTACGTAAACACGCAATTCACATAAACAAGGGTTGGACTTTTCTAGAAAGTACGCGCAATTGTCGCGCGCAGGTAAACAACTGCCCGTATCCGTAACAGTATCTACCTCTTTTGTCTAGGGAATCTTTTTCCTTTTCGCGTTATAACCTCATTTTCCTTATGGTTTTCGCAAATGTCGATTAATGTTTAAAAGTTATTTATTGGCGCTACCTTTAATGCACATAAAATACGATTCTTTTGTCCACAGTATTGTCGTCAGTCGATACATGTCTACTAAACGGAAATGACTCTACAGTCCCTACAGTCTCTTGGTTCGCAGTTTTTTTTATTGATGACGCCCGCAACTGCGTTGCGCCAAAATTACTTCATAAATATATTTTCGGGATAAAAAGTTTCTTATCTCCTTTCTCGCGATTCAAAATATCTCCATACCAAGTTTTAGCAAAATCGGTTCAGCGGTTTGGGCGTTTATAATATTAAGTATGGACTTAAGATTATGCAATATGCAAATTTTCCTATTACCAAGATTTGTGTTATGGTTAATTTGATTTATTGTTATATTAGCGGAATGATTAACTGAAAAAAATATACGAGTTTAATTAATTTTAACCGTATATTTTTGGCTAATTTAATAGCGGTAATGAGTTTCTAGAACCATATAATATAACGTAACTAGTTTAGTAGCCATAATCTAGATGTCATTGATAAAACACAACATATATTAAGGCCAATGAACATATTCGCAGAACTTGGCGACTTGAGGTCTGTGGTCGCAAGCGTGTATGAGTAAAAAGGCTTTCGATAGAGCAATAACTCATTTTCCTTGTGCACTTAGTAGAAAAAAAAAACACAGATCACACGATTAATACATACAACGATTTAGGATACCAGAGTGTTCACTGCTTAGCCATAAGCTCACCGCGACCGGTGAGCGAGACACAATAGAATAACAATAGATTTCCAAGAATCCACGATCGAAGGAAATTTACATTCGCTAATTTTGATAGCGAAGTTGGATGTTGATTATTATTTTTAACAAAAAATTAAAACCGACTTCCAAGGTAAAAACAATAATAATATCCTTATAATATGAACTAAAAAGTATTAAATAGTTTTTCCTATCTCATGGTGCCTTTTTCTGAATTCGGCTAAAACTCAACTATTTCTGTACTCAATCTTCATAATTTTGATAATACTATAATATTTGATTTGATAATCCTTATAACATCGGTACCGACTTTATAATATCGGTATAGCTGAATCCAGATGCCAGAATATTTGAAACATTTGTAACTGGCACCGACTTCAAAATTATGAAGATTGAGTACAGAAATAGTTGAGTTTTAGCCGAATTCGGAAAAAGGCACCATGAGATAGGAAAAATTATTTAATACTTTTAGTTCATATTATAAGGATATTAATTATTATTGTTTTTACATTGGAAGTCGGTTTTAATTTTTTGTTAAAAATAATAATTTCACTCTTTTTAGTTACCTAGTAAAATCATCGCGTACTATACGTAGATTAGGGCCGATTCACACCGGAATGGCAGAGGCGAGGCGAGCAGTTTCAGTGTCATATGATTTTAAACTTTATCTTCATTATTGTAATACATAGTATCGCTTGAGAAATCGACGCCACCGGCGGCCGCAAGAGGCAACAAGCGTCCACGGGCGGCCGTAGATTTCTCAAGCGATACTATGTATTATTAAGAACAATGAAGATAAAGTTTAAAATCATATGACACTGAAACTGCTTGCCTCGCCTCCGCCATTCCGGTGTGAATCGACCCTAATACACCTGTATATTATTCTACGTATCTTATTACAATTTGTTAACAGTCACACTTACAAAATAATATAATATCAGCTGCTGATAATTTTAAACAATACATTAAAAAAAAAACGAAGTGTACACGTGCTAGGGCCGCGCCAAACCGGAATTTTAGCAGCGGCGAGGCTTTCAGTTTCATATGATTTTAAACTTTATCTTTATTATTGTAATACATAATATCGCTTGAGAAGTCTACGGCCGCCCGTGGCCGCGATTGGTAAGTGTGACAGTGCACATGTTACTTGTATTATCGAAGCAACTTACTTCTCAGAAGTAATGTCAAATCTGTGCCTTACGCTCTGGAGATAAGGTTGAATATTTTGTTACGTTCAATTTTGGTGACATTGGTGACCCTGACGTGGTAATGATGATGATGATGATGAATGTAATTTGTCTAGTGGCACATGCTTTCAGTTCTTAAAACAACGTCTAAACCCCCAAACTTGTATCTATAAGGAATCCGGAGTTCTCTTAGTATCTTCGGAACCATAGTATATCTTGGTGCAAAATCTTGTGTTTTAGTAGCATATGCTTAGGATGCTTCTCATAAAACCAAAATCACCATATGTCTCCATATAATTTCGAGGAGTTCCCTCGATTACTCATGGATCCCATCATCAGGTCACCACTTTTGTGAACATGGTACCAAATTGGAGTGAAACCTAGTACAACAAAACAAAAATTTCGAAAATCGGTTCACAAACGGCGGAGTAATCGTTGAACATACAAAAATATATATATATATATATATATATATATATATCCACAGCCGAACATATAACCTCCTCGTTTTTTGGAAGTCGGTTAAAATGTAATTAGACATAACGCATCGCAAGCGCCAACAACGATACGTTATGTCAAATACCATACATTGACATCCAAATTCCAATGATCTAATCTAGCCACAACTTGCGAATTCCATTAGTGAAAACACGTTTTCCGTATTCGATTTCCTAATCTGGAATTACGATTTGGAAATCCGTGAGACTAGCGCAAACGTTCGTTTTTTTTTCACGCGCAAACGCACCAGCTTGCACTTGAAACATACGTGCGAAATTCGTTCCGTTCGGAAAAAAGCGAACGTCTGCATATATGACCAAGTTCTGTTTTTATTTATTTGTTTCTCTAAAAACTTGAGGAGAAATATAATCAAGAAACCAGGTTTGTGTGCAAGTGTACTGGTAATGTATGTACGTGAGGCGTGGCCGTGTATCTCGTATGATCTAACGTTCCGCACGTAATTGACACGATTCTTCTATCACGGCGCGGCCGGAGCAGCGCACGGCGAAAATATCGATGTTAAATGCCAATACAAATTGCAACTAAGCTTGGCTGCATACACACGTTTTCCGTATTCGATTTCCGAATTCATTTTCCGTATTCTATATATTATATTAACTGAGGCAGACGTTCGCTTTTTTCCGAACGGAACGAATTTCGCACGTATGTTTCAAGTGCAAGCCGGTGCGTTTGCGCGTGAAAAAAAAAAACGAACGTTTGCGCTAGTCTCACGGATTTCCAAATCGTAATTCCACATTAGGAAATCGAATACGGAAAACGTGTTTTCACTAAGTTCACGACTAGCATTAGGTAATGGTAGTGGACGACCTCCGTGGCGCAGTGGTGAGCGCGTCGGTAGCTCAAGCCGGAGGTCGCGGGTTAGAGTCCCGCCGACGGAACAAAAAGTTTATAAAGTTCCTGGGTCATGGATGTGTATTAAATATGTGTATCATATAATAAAAATCTTAAATATATGTATAGTATAAAAGTATTAAATATATTTCCGTTGTCTGGTACCTGTAACACAAGTCCATCAGGTACTTAGCACAGGGCCAGACTGACGTGGTGTGAAGCGTCCATAGATATTATTATTATTATTATTATTAATGGTATGCGACAAAAACAAGCAGTATGATGGTGATGGAGTCAGGAGTCCGGTCGCTGGATAGAGCATAACCCATTGACATAATATCTTTACAGGAGCTCCGATATAATATTGTGTGCGTGGAAACGGGATACTAACATTTTCGTGCGTTAGTAAAAGAGAAATACGCTTAAAGTACCTATTCGATATTCACTCTATTTGATGACCGGAGTATACTAGCTTGTGTTATCCTACACCTTCCGAACAAAGCCAAAACGGAAAAGGAGGTACTAGTTTAATAGCGACATAATAGGCGCTTAGCAAAAATGTTATGTATATTTGGGGAGTAGTAATTGGTTAATGTACAAGATATGTTAACACCCATTAGATCATTGAATTTTCCGAAAAAATATGCGAGTCAGGCTTTGTCAGATCACCTAAAAATATGGTACTTTAGGTTGGCTTACCCGTACTAACTTCGTTCGGAGTTGAAACTGAATAAAATATATTCAAAAAACTTAAAAAAGAAAACTTTTATTTAAATAGTTTAAAAAGAAGAAAATACATTTCTACTTAAAATTTTTAACTATTAAGATAAAATCCTCAATATATTATTATACAATTTGCATGATAATAGAAGCTTGTCGCGCGATTTGTAAATTCTATAAATGAAAGTATTTTACTGCAATTTACTGCATAGAAAATAACTATTTCGCCATCTTGGATTGTCGGCCATATTGGATTTAGAGTGATGCCACATATCATATCGTGCATTGTCATTCAAACTAAACGTGTATGCAAAAAAATTCAGCTCAATCGGTTAAATATATCTACTTCAAAATAGAGTTCCAAAATTTCACCCGAACATACATAAACTTACTGTACACAAGATAATAATAAAAAATAAATACAGAGCAAGTTAAATAAAAGCTTTTAATAAAAACATTTTAAACTTGTGATGACGATGAAAAAAAGCAGCCAACATATTATAACATTTTTTAATCTACTAAAATCACATTACACGTCGTCGGTCAAGTAATTATTTTGTTTAGATGATGATAAAATATAGCCATAGAAAAAAAAACTATGTTCATCAAATCGAAACTTATACAAGCAATATTGCTGGTTGATATTACACCTGCTCAACCGCATGCAGCGAGGTGTGAGACGTTGCTTCAGTGGTGTATCGTTTCATCAGTAGGTACTGTAAGCACATCGATGACATAACTTCCACAGTATTAGCTCGTTACGTAAATAATTCCTGTTTAAATCTCGCTAAAATTAAAAAAAATAAATTAGTCCCGTTTATATCTAATTACTTTTTTTGTATTATATTTTGTTTTTGACTGTTTAACTACCGCGGTACTTGAGATATAGCTTGGTGATTGGTGACAGTCAGCGAAGTCTTAATAAAACGGCTTTTACTCTTCGGGTAGGTATGGAACTCAGAAAACAGCCTCCGATTAAATATACACAAAAAAGATTCAGAAGTAAAAAACAAGATGAATTAAAACAATAACAATTCTTATAAATGCCGCAAAAAATAAAGTCGATAAACGTTTTATAAACATCTAATTACTACATTTGCTAATAAACAATATAATTAATTGGTGCAAGTTGCAACTGAGATGGGGAAACTCGGAGTGAACAAGGGCGACCGTTGAATGTTGATAGAGAAATCGTGATACATATAGAGCAATCAATGTAGAGACAATTATCAACTTACTTCCTACGTCCGGTATGACAAACGTGAACTTGAAATATATACTGCAGGAACTACGCCTCAAGCTATATTTGTCCCTAATATGAGGTACAAACTTGGTAATTACAGATGAATTAGTAAATGGAAATCACAGAGCTCGTGTCAAAAATATTTAGTTAGGCCACCCAATACATATTAGTTTAACAAGTTAGGCCAAATTGACTCTAGATATTATGCACACATTTCTGGTTTAAAATTGATAACGATTTAATGCAAAGGCAAAGAAAGGCATCGAATATTATCAGTTTCTATAATTTATTATTCGATTCCTTCTTCCTATAATTTTCTATTTAATAACGCAATGAAGATTGTACCCAGTAAAACTATTGGCAATATAATAATTATGTAGAATAAAATGAGTGTGTGCGGCAGTTATTTTGTTTGGTAAACAAAATCTGTAGGTATGCTCACGCAGCGCGCAGGTATTTTCGGAAAAACCGTATGCAAACACAAAAACTTTTTTATTTGTAGGATATATTAGAATATAATTTTTTTTTTGGGTTACAAGAACATGCATATCTCGACTTTAAATAATATTAGTTCTTAATCACTTATTAACCAGTGTAAAATCCAGAAAACCCTGAAAATAGTCACTCGTTAGATAAACATAAAATGTAAATTTTGAAAGGATCCTTATTGTATTGGTTTTACGAAAAGTTGGTGTATGAATAATAATGAAAAGAAGAAACGTGGGCTGCTCCCAGCCTTTTATATTTAAGCACGAAATATGTAACACAGTGTCATATATTCCGTGTATTTAAGGCTAGAGCAGATTACGGGACAGCATATAGGCTCCGAAATTACGCTATAGAATAAATACTAATGAGTACTGAATAAACCAAGTGGAAGGAATAATCGAGGAAAACCTAAATGTACGGCTACCGTACCGCATAACTTTACTTTGTAGCGAAGTAGCAGAAAACAAAGTAAATATTTTTAGCGATCGGTCATTATTAACATGACATGCACTCAGCAACGAGCAGCACAACAGAACACAGTAATTGCGTTATGGTGCACTTTTCCAACGACAATTACCTGGCTTGTTCAGCCTGGATTGTTTACAGTCATGTAATATGTGTTAATTCCATGCTATTTCATTATTAGACTGTTAAACATATAATGCCAACAATCAAAATAATTATTATGTGCCATTTCATTTCCTTTGGAAAATACTCGTTTGGTGCAAAAACCAACGTGCGCATATAAAAATATTTATTCCAACATTAATACAGCTTCGATCCAGTTCAGATAGTTTAGAAATGCATTAACAGAATAAGCACGCGTTTCACGTTGGTTTCATATTTTATAAGAATATCATTTCCTACTTTTATTCTACAGAGATTGATCCTTATCCCCATTTCGTTCTATGTAGCTTAACTACTATTCTTTCGAATCAACAATACAATATAGAGAGATAACTTTCATATACAGGGTGTAACAAAAACAAGTGATAATACTTTAGGGTGTGTACGTGTTCCCTGTAGAGAGTTCACTGTGAAAGTACCAGCGCTGAAAGACCAAAAATTTTTTTCACTTTTGTATGAGGAAACTCGTGACTTCTTCTATACATACTATAGCTTCATTATTTTGAAGTCGGTACCAGCTAATTTAATCGTGAGTTAATCAGTCAATGTCAGAATATATGAAACTTTTGGGACTAGTACCGACTTCAAAGTAATGAAGCTATAGTATGTACAGAAGTAGTTGAGATTTAGACGAATTCTGAAAGAGGCAATATTAAAGAGTAAGAATTATTTAATACTTTTTAGTTCATATTAATACTTAATTTTTTGTTAAAAATAATAATTTCACTCTTTTTAGTTATTTATTGGTAAACATAAGCTTTCAGTTGGATTTAGGTATGAAACTATCACAACTACTATACTCAGGCAGTTTTCAAAAAAGTTTTATGCTATGTCTCAAAAGCCATGAGCCACACCCTACTATAAATATACAGACCTGTCATGAAATAGCTACTATAACACGTCGTTATTTATTACTTATTTACTATAATATTATTACTGAATTATCATGAATAGAATTTGCATAATAGCATACTTTCAGTTCTTAAAACAACGATGAAACCCCCAAACTTTCATATGAAAACTTATTATCTGAGTTCACTACCACTTTAGAATTTCTTAAAGAACTCCAAGCATATATCCCTGTGCTAAGTACTCACATACAGTTTTGCTCGATAGTTTTACTCGACGTCGAGCAAAAACCACTGTATGGACCGCAAATCTCACAGCTCGAAGGCTCGCATCGAGCCAGTTTGAAGGCTCGAATCGAGCCAGCTTGAGCGTAGCGTAGAGCCTAATTTCCTTCGAGCTGGAGTGAAACTATCGAGCAATGCTGAATGTGTGGACGAAAGCCCGAGCCGTGGTTTTCACTCTACGTGATTGCTCGACCTAGCAAAACCGTATGTGAGTACTTACACGAGTTCATCAAGCAATACTGAAATGTTCAAACGCCTATCTCTGAAGGCTCTAGAGTTCTGATTCAGTGACTTTCGTTGTATGGATCTAAACACACTAGGCTGAATTACGCCGGCGTAAATTCCGCCGCGTTTAAATTGCATACAAAATACGGGTCGAACGCGAGGGGTGACACACTATTATGTCGTATTTTGTATGCGTTTGACATTTGCGGCGGAAACTACGCCGGCGTAATTCAGCATAGTAAACTTCTGCATGTAAACTCATCAACTCAACATAGTAAAATATTATGCTTTAACTACTTTAAGCTACAATAATATAACTATATATTTTGTCCCAATCAAGGAGTTTCCTAGATCAAATTACCAACTTGGTAACCACAACAACAAGTTTAAATTATTTACTTTGTAACAAGATTGATACAATTTTCAAAATCACTCGACAAACTCGAGTCTCGATCGAAAATACTATGAAAAGTACCAATAATAGGGTCGTAACTCATAACGATGAATCGTGTGATGGTACTGATAATTATGATGATGATGATAATGAATGTAATTTGCATAGTGGCATATGCTTTCAGTTCTTAAAGCATCGCCGAAAGTCCCAAACTTGTATCTATAAGGAATCCGGAGTTCTCTTAGTATCTTCGGAAACATAGCATGTCTTGGTGTAAAATCTTACTTTTTGGTAGCATATGCCTAGGATCCTTCACATAAAATCAAAATCACTATATGTTTCCATATAAATTTTGAGGAGTTCCCTCGATTACTCATGGATCCCATCATCAGGTCACCACTTTTGTGAACATGGTACCAAATTGGAGTTGAACCCTATACAACAAAAGAAAAAATTTGAAAATCGGTTCACAAACGGCGGAGTAATCGTTGAACATACACAAATAAAAATAAAAAAAAAAATATCCACAGCCGAACATATAACCTCCTTTTTTTGGAAGTCGGTTAAAATTTTTTTTTCACTTTTGTATGGGGAAACTCGTGACGCTCAGGCCCTTGCCCATACAAAAGTAAAAAAAAAATTTTGGTCTTTCAGCGCTGCTACTTTCACAGTGAACTCTCTACAGGGAACACGTACACACCCTAAAGTATTATCACTTGTTTTTGTTACACCCTGTATTTCACCGCCTTAATATTGCTCTAGTCGCTGCCAACATGTACCATGGGTCAAAAATATGACCGACCCGAGTGTGACCGATTAAAGCGCCTAAAAATAATTAAAAATTGGTGTTTTCGTGGCACGTTTTGACTCAGTACTGCTCCATGGTATTTCTTATTTGTGGTTCCGAATTAAGTATTCCGACTGCATTCATACGTTGAAACTGAACGTAAATCATTAAACGACCTCTCTTGTTCTTGTTATTCAAATGATGCGATTTAAAAGTACGTGTTGCGTACTTATATTGGCGAATCGCTCGACTCATTATGCCAAAAGTGTTTAGGAATTCCGGAAACCGGACATCGTGGGTGATTCGTACCCTTCCTTATGCTAAGCGTCAATTTTCCTTCTACCTAATCATACAATATACAGCATATATATATATACAATATACATATTCTAATTAAACGAAGATATTACTATTATTAGTAAGTAAGTAAGTAGTAGCATATTATCTTGATTTTTAGTTATTTTCAGCTTCGGTCAATAAAAACAGGAAAATGAAAAATTTAGTTATCCCACCCTCTACAGGATAGTAATTATCAACATTGTTTTCAGTAAGACTTTTATACATATTTACTTAGATAATAATGGCAATATATTGTGTAAAATTATAAGTATTTTATAATTTCGGGATAATATCTGTCATATTAATTATCGAGTGCAAAGAATTTGAGGAACAACTAGACAGTAGTATTGTTTACGTTTATTGTACTATCATAAGTATCATTCATACTTTAACAAAACAGTAGTTAGCTCTATGACGTAAAACTAACAGTATCTTTTCAATAATATTGTTTGTTTTGGCGGCTCTTTACGTTAGCTTCGGTTCGTTACTAGACCTCATCTACCAACGAGTTGAAACTTCGTGAAGTAGTTAGCATTTTAACTATCGCCTGTTATTTTAACCGAATAATAATAATATAATAATAATATCTATGGACGCTTCACACCACGTCAGTCTGGCCCCGTGCTAAGTACCCGAAGGACTTGTATTACGGGTACCAGACAACGGAAACATATTTAAGATTTTTATTATACGATACACATATTTAATATACATCCATGACCCAGGAACTTTACAAAGTTTCTGTTCCATCGGCGGGACTCGAACCCGCGACCTCCGGCTTGAGCTCAACGCGCTCACCACTGCGCCACGGAGGTCGTCATCGTCGGAATGTTATGTTAGGTATTATTAAGTAATAATATTAGACGTATTTTAATACCTTCTCTTTCATAAGTACGAGGATCGAGAGACTTACTTTAGTATTCTTTGGAACGTACTAGGTTTTATTTTGATGCGCAGTGGAAACCCATCAGTTAGCTGAAGCACCCCGGGAGTATGTGGGACTCTTACCCACTAAAACCACCCGCGGTTTGCCTTCAGCCGTATATGGAGGGATGTCCTGGATCTGTCTAACACGAACGTACTAGGTTTATCTCAGCTTAGACCAGGGTCGATAATTATTGTAGAAACGAAAAAAATATATACTTAGTAGGATGAAACTTATTGCAAGAGGCACTGCCCTTCGTACAATATCACTAAAGAGGAAAAATAAATTACGGACGATCTGAGGTTGGGAAGGGGTGGGGGGTAAAAACCGGTAAATCTCGATTAAACAAAAGTGGTAGTTTTTTAGTACCTAAAACTTCGCCATTTGACCTTTTTCCGATATGACTTGTAGTTTTGACGGAAATCGAGGTTGACCGATTTTCACCCTTAACCCCTTTTCCTCACGAAAAAGAAGGGCTCATTACTAAAATAAGAGTAGTTATTTGGAAAAGGAAGGTTTTATTTTTTTCGCTTTTAATTATTTGAATACAACTTAAAACACATTAATATCATTTATACTACAAATATTATTATTATTATAGTATTATAAAGCTGAAGAGTTTGTTTGTTTGTTTGAACGCGCTAATCTCAGGAACTACTGGTCCGATTTGAAAAATTCTTTCAGTGTTAGATAGCCCATTTATCGAGAAAGGCAGGTCATATTTTATCACGCTAAGACTAATAGGAGCGAAGGAACAGAGGAAAATGTGGAAAAGACGGGGAAAATTATATGAAATTGCTTATCTTTTTTTTTTAATGGAATAAGGGGGCAAACGAGCAAACGGGTCACCTGATGGAAAGCAACTTCCGTCGCCCATAGACACTCGCAGCATCAGAAGAGCTGCAGGTGCGTTGCCGGCCCTATAAGAGGGTATAGGGTAATAGGGGAGGGTAGGGATGGGAAGGGAAGGGAATAGGGTAGGGGATTGGGCCTCCGGTAAACGCCGGTTTTCAGTGAGAGCGTGGTATTTCTCCGGTCGAGCCAGCCCATCCGTGCCGAAGCATGGCTCTCCCACGTATGGCATGGCTCTCCCACGTATCTTAAGAACTACTAGAGCAATTTTTATTTTTTTTGGCACACATTAAGAATAGACCACGTGAAGGGACATAGGCTATTTTTGCGGAAAATGTACGGTTTCCGAGAAATTCCTAAATTACGCGGGCGAAGTCGCGCGGAACATCTTGTATTGACATAATGCTATCGCTCCAATAAGAGCGGCTATTTATAGTGACACTGCGTAAATTAATTTTAATTTGTTTTTCCGATAAAATTATATGTACAAAAAATGTATCACTATTTAACAACTTTATAACATTGTTATGCTAATTATAATGAGCTAACTGCTGATTTTAAGTGCAATTTAAAATTAGTAGGTATAATTATTTATGATTCGTTGATTACTCCTAGAATAACTTTTAATAAGAGGCAGCTAACTACAATTTATAATACATGTTTTTTTTTACTGAAAGGAAATTGAGAGCCAAATAACTAAACAGTAAAGAAAAAAAAACGTGGAAGATATGGATGTTGAGAATAGTTAATACCCCCGGATTCTTAAAAATAATTAATTACAGCATAAAGAATTAACCAATTAGTCTTAGTTACATCTACATTGTGTACGCTATCAGAATCGGTAGCGATCGCTAGCGATAAGAGTAGCCTTCTCTCACGTAGATGATATCTAGTGAATATTAAAATGTTCACACGCGTCGGACGACTGTTGCCCACGTCTGGGCTCGCAGACTGCGGCCGGCTATCGGCGGCGCGCGGTAAAAGTTATGACAACAATAATGCGTTATAAAACTGGCAGCGGCGACGAAAAGCGACTTCAGTGCGCCCGAGCACCGCGCAAGGTCAAGAGCATACGGACTCTTTTCAAAACAGTACACAGTCAGGCTTTATCTGGGATGATAGCTCCAGGTGTCTTTGCGGTACAATAAAAAAAATAGGAGGCCGTTCCAAATTTAAAACAAACACGTGCCGCGCGCGCTCCAAATATTTCGTGTTTACAGTTTCCCGCGCAAACTCTGTGTTCGGAAAATTCGTATTTTAGTGTTTAGTATCCGCTTCGTTCAGTGAAAAAGGGATTAAGGAGCCAGCGAATTGGGTCCCCCGAAAACTGCTCCAGAGTAAGTGATAGACTTTTATATATATATATATATATATATATATATATATATATATATATATATATATATATATATATATATATATATATATATATATATATATATATATATAATATGTTTCTAATTTTTTAGCACACTATTTTACTACACACTATTTTTTATTTAAAGAATTTAGAGCCCACGATTTTATCGTTTTTAAGTGTTGGAAGAAAATTAGTACGAAATTTATTTTAAAGAACGACCAATTTCTCGAATTACATGTAAAATTTTAACACATTTATATATTTACGCTACTTAAGCATGTTAAATAAAATTTATTATAAATTTATAATATTAATTTTAAGATTGATCACGAAGATTCCATTTTTGATAAAAAAAATATTGACTCAATATTCTTTGTTTGGCAAACACTAGTGCCAAACAATGGCAAGTGATTTGTATATGTATATTGTTACGTATAATAGCTATGATATAACACATTGTTCTTATAATAATATAAACTACGAATAATATTATCAATAATAATAATTTTTATTAACATCAATCACAAAAACATCAATGTAATATTTTTTAAAAGTATTAGGCGCACTAAATATATAGCGTAATTAATATTAGACCTTAGAAGCTTCAATACTAACGCGAGTAGAAAGTATAAAATAGGTTGAAAATTATTTGACTGAATTATTTTAATACGTAAATAAAATATGCATAGAATTCTGCTCGTACCAAGTTTTTGACGTGGGAGAGCCATGCTTCGGCACGAATGGGCCGGCTCGACCGGAGAAATACCACGTCCTCACAGAAAACCGGCGTGAAACAGCGCTTGCGCTGTGTTTCGTCGAGTGAGTGAGTTACCGGAGGCCCAATCCCCCACCCTTTTCCCTTCCCTACCCTTCCCTATTTCCTTCCCAACCCTCCCCTATTACCCCTTAAAAGGCCGGCAACGCACATGCAGCTCTTCTGATGCTGCGAGTGTCCATGGGCGACGGAAGTTGCTTTCCATCAGGTGACCCGTTTGCTCGTTTGCCCCCTTATTGCATTAAAAAAAAAAACATTACTAAGGAACTTTAACAATATCCATTACTATAATATGTGTATAATCATTATTACTTTAATAATAATATAAGTGATATAATTAAAAATAAAAAGTTATTTTAACTTAAATAAAAATGTAAGTAAATTGTGCCGAAAATATTCGTAGGCTCGTAGCGCGGTCGTAGCGCGCATGTCTCGTAGCACCTGTAACCTGTAGCATGTAGCAGTGCGTAGAGGGTACCCATTCCGTTTGCTTTGGGTCTCGTAGGTTTAAAATATCTGTTGCTCTGGGTTCCGTAGATGAAAGATACAGAAAGATTGTTAATAGTTGTTAATATTTACATTTAAGAGTACCAAGTTGAATATTTTGTAAGCTGTAGCTGTGTTTTTTTTTAAATTTCATATAAGTACTTCAAACACAGTTAATTACGCCTTGATCATCATCACCATCAGCGTATTGCCTACTGCTGAACGTAGGCCTTCCCCAATGAGCGCCAACCATCCAGATCTCGATCTACATCTTAATGTGGCCCTTAAACAATTTTTTTTAAATCTATTTATTAAAGGGGTTTTGTCGGTGACCGACTATGCCACCCCTATGAAACAAAATATAAAATTACAACATAAGATACTTAAATACTACTTACAATAAAATCAAAATATATGTCTAGTAGAATTCCTGCCTCTCTTGAATTAGGTGAGGATAGAAAACTATTACAAACTCCTATGTTTCCTAAAATATCACAACCGAGGCTACTACGTCGAGATTCGCCCCGACCACACTCCATCAATACATGTTTTACATGTTCAGGTGTTCCACATAATGCACAATTTGGCGAATCAACCTTACCCATCATAAATTTGAAAAGCCCTTAAACTAAGTTTGCAGAAACTGATTTAGTGATTGGCATACAAACGAATAAAATTGAAAGTTCTGAGTCGATTGCTTTATTGCTTTATGTTTGAAGAAATCAATTACAAAGCAAAGATAATAATGTTATGAATATTATGTGTGGTACTCGCAGGTTTGACGTACAATGTACATAGTAATTTGTCGATAGGTTCTAGCTCAATTAGATCACTATAAAAACCATCAATATTGTCCACTACAAACAAGTTTATTAATGTTACATAACATTGTCTTAGATATGATACGAATAGCAATGTCACCAAACATTTATACCTTTTTTGGGTAATCTTGTTAAAGTAAGTAATTAAATGTATTACGGGCGAGTCATCATGAGTCGTGCTTTCTTAATTCAATTATGGCACAGATTTATTCATTAACTTTTTATTACATCTTCCATTCCATAAATATATTATAAAATTCTTATTATCGCTGATCGCAGTGTTTCCAAAGTCACCCGAAACGGCTGGACCAATTTTGGTGTTTTGTATTCTTATTGGATAGGTCTGACAATCGGCCAACAACCTATTTATTATACCTGAAAGAACATATATTATGGCAAAACAGCATGGTAGGTCAGTATCTATTATTAGCTCTACAACTTAATCATCGAGGTAATTTTTTCAAGTAGCTATATAATATTGTAAATAGTAATCTACATAATATTTAATAGTTTTCAACAGCGTAGCAAAGTGTCGTAACTCGTAAATCATTACATCAAATTATACCATGCACCATGATTACCGATTGTGATTACTCTTCCAGCAAACATTATTTGCGGTGATTGCCTACTACTTTGCTTAAGAGTTAAGTTAATGTAATGTTGTAGAGTATAGACAGTAAAAATGTTATTGTCTTTTCACGCACTGTATACTGTATACAGTATACAGTGCGTGAAAAGACAATAACAACAGAATACAGTACAGAACAGACAATAGACAATGTTTGTTACCTATAGGTAACAAACAAGGCAAGTAAATTTTTCTGGTTGATTTTCTCAAAGCAAGTATCGTGTTATATTTATGTTTGAATAACACATACAGTACAATCACAACTCAATTGCCGCCTTAGTGTACACACTCTAATTTGACACTTTCCTTCTTAAGCTTTCTCCCAAAGTCACAATAGTCCCAAAAAACATATTATTGTAGCAAATACAAAACATTCGACATCATTTGGAGGTCGGTCCCAAATCCTTATTGACATTACTGCGCAGAAATAGATACAATGGTGAATGGTGTCTAACATTGAGAGAAAACAGAGTCGGCGCCTCACACTCGGCAGACAGCCAAATTCCCAATCATCTGCTTTTTGCCTCCACCACAAATAATAAAAAAGTTATATTTGGATGTAGCCTTGGTAGCAGCAGGTGACCCGGGAAAAGTTATTTTGCTTTTTTTTTCATTTTCCATGGATAAGGCCTAGATCGTTTTTTTTCCTCCAGAGAAATTACTGTACTTCATGGAAATGCGTACAAACTGTACACTGTACAGCCGTTGTCGAAGTTGTGTTTATAAGGTACAGTATAAGAATAGGATAGCTAGATAAAACTAGTCAACAACCTTTTAACTGAGTTATCGAGACTTCGTAAAAATCGGTAAAACCGTTTCGGATATGGGTTCTGTATACTTAATATGTTTTATGTCATTAAAGGGAATATGTGATTTGATTGAAATCGGTCAATCGATCATGCTTCACGCCTCTCACCTTATCAAAACCTTATCAAAACGATAACCGTACGAGTAATGTTAAACGCTCACTTAGCATAATCAGTTCACTACTATAATTGAATACTTCGAACAACGCGCAACGTATAAAAAGAACAAAAATGACAAAATGTTAGTAAAATTTCTAGTCATAAGCTTGTTTCTTTTCCCAATTATAAATATTAAAACTAAGTAAGAAAGTTTGTAGGTCTAAATAAAAATGTTTTTTTTTTAAGTTTTACAGTTACAATTTCAAAGCAAAATCATATAGCACAAAATTAAAAATTAAAGTATTTTATTGGTTGCCAGGCTTGTATGTTTTCCCTGTTTTGGAGGTAAAAATAACATTTGTAACAAGGAGGAATCGATTATGCTTATAAAGTTAAACGGTAATTAAAAATATTCTTTGGCATTGCCGATATCATAGTGAAGCGATTGTTTTAGCTTCAATGTTAACAAGTGTTTAGGTTTATCGCAATCATTAAATGTTAATTACAATAATTAATTCATTATAGTTTGTTTTGATAATGACTTTCCGTGTCATCTACAAGTGTTATCATTGTAGTGGTTAATAGATTACATGATCACATGGAATTTATGAATTCGCAGACATCTGGAGTCAACGTGTTCATATTATGTGCGGTAGTGTGAGTGCGGAATCTGTGATATAGTATGTATTGTAGTTTTTATAAATACAACATTTATTAAAAATACTAGATTTCCGGGATTCTTTTAACCAAGTCCCCTTTTTCCAAATTTTGTCATCCTCTGTACGCAGAAACTGATCGATAATAATAATAGTTATCTACTATGAATAATTAGAACGCATTTTGTACACGTAATAGAAGCGTTATAAAATATTTACGCACTATTGGGACATAACAACACTTGTAAAACAAGTAGCGTAGTTGATGGAATATAAACACTGTACACACGTAACAATTTAAAAATACGTCACTCGTTAGTCGTTATCGACTATTTATGTCAATCAACTCTAAACAAAGATGATGTCTCGACTCTCGAGGCCTAAGCCCTATCTATACTCTATACACAGTATAAGAGGAAAGTTTCTGAGCGTACAATGAACATTTTTGTTCTTTACACAAAAACTATTCAACGAATTTTGATAAAATTTGACATGGCAGTAGTTAGCGCTTGAATTCATATAATACAAGGCTTCTTTTTATTTCGAAAAAGAACTATTGTTTTTGTGGAATACTGTTGTAACTATCTAGTTCATCTGAACAACAAACATGAGCTAAAAATATAGTAATGATTTCATTTTATAAACTTGACATTATTATATTGAAGTAATTTTATGACAACATAATTTAAATTGATATGAAACCTGACAGCGGATAACCAGTGTAGACACAGCCTTATCCAGTGTTTCCTGCTATCTATAGCCATCACATTAAAATCTGACAAGCGGATAGACTTTAGTACACTTTTGCCTGCGCAGACTCAGATTACGTAGTTTTTTCGTACTCCTAAGCTATGTGAAATGGTTCATTGTGTATTTGTAAAATGAGGTTAGTGATATAAATCTGTGTCATATTTGTTTTATATTTAACGGCAAAATATGCTGGAAAGAAAGGCATATCGTAGTAATGCAAACATTGCAAAGTATCAACAGAGTGCTATGGGTAGATGTTTTCGTTGTTATGAAAATACATTTGTTTTTGTTTGTGGAAGGAAAAGTGAGGAAGCTTTAAAAGTTTCATAGTGCTGTAATGTTGACCTTATAACCTAGGTACTGTACAATTACTAAAAGGAGGGTTATATTTTTCGAGAGCGTGTTTATTTTATTAGTACGCTCATAGACTATGTATAATTCGTCTATGTCACGCTTTAGGCCCTAAACGTCTAGTCGGATTAGAAATTAAGAGGAATCATTAGAATTTATCTTACTGAGAGACGTAATAATATTATGGTTATACTAGTCGACATTTACTACGTCTAAAAACGTATAGCCGTAAGGTTATTTAAATAAATACTATAAAATAAAATAATATGGCTAATATAAATAGCAATATGACAGTTACACATTTGTATGACATCAGTATGGTGTGTTATACATATATGTAACAATCTTAATAGCTGGATCACTAAGAATACTACATTGTTGTATAAATTATATTCTAATAATACCATTTATTTCGCAAATTAAAATTAAATAGCAGTAGAAAATTTGAAATAGAATAGCTCATGTAAATAATAAGGTCTGCCCATCCGAGGAAATGTTGCAAAATTATTGTACAAATACGTTTTAATTCATAATCCCTATAAAAGAGCTTTTTTTTTAATTTTTGGTATTCTTCTGAAATCTCCTTAAAAGGTTTGCTTTTTGTGATCCGAAACTCTTGATGAGCACCTTTATCCTATTTAATAGTAACAGAAAGAAAAAATTGTGTAGTCTTTTAGGGAGCATGACTCTTTTATCCTATTTTTATAGTTATGCGAACTTGTAAATTGTACGTAATTTGTTATAGGCGAGTCGCAGCGGCGCGGTACGGCGAGCGGCGCGCGAACATGCTCGCGAGCATCAAAGGCTTCTGGAAAGTCTGGCGATATGGCGATCTTTACATGGTAAATATGAACATCACTTAAAATTTCTGGAACATTAGTAACTCTCAATAAAATCAGTTATATTCTTAAGAGTCCGTATACGAAATTTTGCCGATTTCGCTCATTTAACAGACGTGATTTAACAGTTAAAATACAGTATTTCTATAAGTTTTAATGCACAACATGTAAGATCATTTCAATTATAATCTAATGTTGGAGCTAGATTTTTTAATTTTTTTAAGTATCTTTAAATAATCCAACTCAAACCCGCGACAGTTTTGTGATTTTTGCTGTAAAAGGTTTAGAATATCACCTTTTTATGGATTGTATTGACGTCTTAACGGTATGAAAAAAATACAATGTACTGTTGAGAAAGTCGTCTATACAATGTTGGAATTACTTTTTACCACTTCAATATAAAAAATCCTTTAAAAAACAGAAAACCTCTACCTGCCCGCTAACTTGGCGATCGTCCTTTTTCACCTGGCATATGAAAGACGGGCGTGAGTGTGAAGAGAGCAGTAGAAAAGAGAGTACGGGCTCTTGACATGGCGAATTTTGGGATCTAGGTGTTACTATAGAGTTAAAATTTTAAATTTTTTTTTTCTTCAGGTGAATTAAAAACCTAAAATCAAATCTGGCGCGTGATTCCTTGATTAGTAAATTCATAAGCAAATACACGCGTAATTGTTCAAAGGAAAAATACCCGGTGATACACAGAGTGACAACAGAAGCACGTCGGCCTGATAGAGCCCTTTGCAGCTTTATTAGTCACGCAAGTTTATGTAATTCCAAACTGATACCACGATGGACGAATATCTTGTAGACAATAATTGACATAGGTATTGCACGATTTATTATCCACTCCTTGTTGGCCTATAATGGTCAAATACAAGCGTAGACGTAGGCTTTTTCTTCGTGTAGTCAAGTAAAGTGCTAAATTCACATTTGGCCATCAGGGCCGTCTCTAGCCCGTGTGGCGCCCGTGTGCAAATATTACCCTAGCACCCCCTAGCAAGCGCGCGGTCAAAAAAAAATCGGCTAAGTGCGAGTCGGACTCGCTCGAAGGGATCTGTACGATTATAAAGCAAAGATAGGCAAAAAATTATGTTTTTTATGGGAGCCCCTTAAATGTTTATTTAAGTACAAAATATATAATTAAGTAGATATTTTGTGAATATTTCAAGTGCCTACGTATATCAGTTATTGATATACTTAATAGCAAAAAAAAAAACACATATTTCTTGTATGGGATTGTATCCTTAAATATTTAATTAATTTTGTTTTTAGTGTTTTTTTATTAAAGAGGCAACATAATCACATAATCTGTTATCTGAGAATTTCAACTCTCTAGCATAGATAATATTATAATGAATGCCATGACCTTTTTTGCTCTATATCAATAATGGCAACAGGTAGGTACTTGACTTTTTCACAAAATCCTTAGTTATATGTGTACTTTAATATTTAATAATAATATTAAAATAAAATAAAAAATTAAGGGGGCTCCCATACAAAAAACACAATTTTTGGCCTAATTTTGCTCTATAACGGTACGGAACCCTTCGTGCGCGAGTCCGACTCGCACTTGGCCGATTATTTTTTAAGACCACACTACCTCACAAATTCTAATGACTTAGAGGTGGTCTGATCTGGTAGGGGTCTGTTCTTGGCTTTCTTCTGTGGAACATTGGCTACCATTACATCTTGCGAACGGCCCATCTCCGTGGGCTACGTTTGGTCTGCTATCCAGACGACACATACGTGCTGGCCCACGGAGACATGTTTGAGGAAACAATACAAATATAATAAATAGAGTGGGTGAGTCTCAGGTTGTGGCGCTTATAGAAGCGTTGGTGCTGCGAGTCGCAGTCGAAAAGACGTAGGCCATGTTTTTCTATGGGCCCGAAGCACCGCCCCCGCCGAAGCATCACTGCGCATCGCAGAGATCTGGAGGCGAAAAGTGAGGAGAACGGGTGCTACCAGACCTGGCAACCCGAAGTTGCCACTAGGCGCAAGTCATTACAATAAAATATATATAAAATAATAAATGGCAAGACCAGATGGCGTCCCCAACTGCGGGCCGCCGAACTGTGAAAGCAATCCGGTCGATACTACAACAGTGGATGGCACATTCAAGGGGCCTTCGGTCATTACCTAAACCAAAAGGACAGGAGGAAAACATACCTAGGTGCCACCACAGCCTGAGAAAGACGATTGAACGCTCTGCTGGGGCTGAGCAACGGGCTGAGTTTTGCGCCGTCCTTTGATTGGATCTTACAGCTTAGGCCTACTACTTATTGGGAGGCAGTAGCTTATACTCTCTGCTAAACTGTTATGTTGCAAACGGAGGCTGCATAAAGAGAGCGGGAAGTAAATTATTAATACGCAGATCCCATGAGAAGGAGCCACGGAGGGCGGAGGCTGCACGGCCGCGGTGCGACCGCAAGGGCGCCGTCAAGAGTACATTTGCTTGTAATCTTGTAGTTTAGCGGCGAAACCGCGCTTACGCATATAAATCCAGTCTGACGTGAGTCGCGCCGCGCGCGGCTCTCATTTTGGCGCCCATCTTGACGACAAAATACATAATCTTCATTTATTTTATGTGTTTTAAGATTCATTTCACGTTGAAAAATAAAGTTTATATTAATATTGCCAAAAGCCGAGCCGCTCGTGGCGCGCCTTGATTTGCTGTAATTCGACAAAATTAAATATAAGAAGAGCTCCAGACGCTTCACAAAATGTATGCAAAGTGCAAACTGGAGTTCTTTTTACGTTGGTCATTAAAGCGCGGTGGCCAGCCTTCATGGGCGCGCCCCTAGGATCCCGGCGCCCGTGTGCAACGCACACCCTGCACCTAAGGGAAAGACGCCCCTGTTGGCCATAATGTAAAACTGTACAACCAACCTCGATCATGGACATTGGACAATTATAGACGCAATAGATGACGCTCGCAACTTTGTTGCACCAAAATTCGTTTATTGCGCGGGAACCGAACATTTTTCCGGGATAAAAACTATTCCATATCCTTTCCAAGGACTCAAAGTATCTCCATACAAAAATTTAACAAAATTTGTTTGACGGTTTAGGTAACCGACAAACAGATAGACAGATACACGCATTTATGAGTATCGATATTCGATATGCCTCCTGTTTCGTTCGTAATCGCTTAGAAGTCGCATAATAGACAGCCATAACTCATTAAGTGTAAAAGATCAATCAAAGGCGCCTACAATTATTAGCATCGCAAGCAACTATTTACATGTTATTATACAACCCCATCATATCAGTTACATGACTCATCATATTATGTATAATATTTTTATGTATTCTAACAAGGAAATAAAATGTAAATTATGATTTTGCCCGGTTCAATATCTTGATGTTCGTGAGTAATGATAAATTAATAATATCATAGAGTAAAATATAGTTCTATAATAGCATAGAGACTAGAGATTGTAGTTCTATTAAATTGTTTTAAAATAACAGTTATAACATTGTGGAATATGAGCAGTAAAATATGTCAAAGGCTGCTGTACAAATAGTTTTTATCATTGAGATATATTTTATAGGATTTTTATTAGGAGTTACAGATGTAAACAAAGACCTAGCAGGAAGCACAATCTATCTACACTTATTATAAAACAAAGTCGCTTTTTTTCCCTCATGTCCCTTTGTTCCCTTTAATCTTTAGAACTACGCAACGGATTTTGATGATTCTTTCAGTGTTAGGTAGCCCATTTATCGAGGAAGGTTATAGGCTATATTTTATCACGCTAAGACTAATAGGAACGAAGAAATAGAGGAAAATGTGGAAAAAAATAGGGAAAATTATTTGAAAGGGCTAACTTGAACGCGCTAATCTCAGGAACTACTGGTCTGATTTGAAAAATTCTTTCAGTGTTAGATACCCCATTTATTGAGGAAGGTTATAGACTATATTTTATCATACTAAGACTAATAGGAGAACGTGGAAATAACGGAGGAAATTATTTGAAAGGGCTTATCTCGCGAACTACTGGAGCAATTTAGATGTTATTTGGCACAGATAAGAAGTAGACCACGTGAAGGATCATAGGCTATCGATTTTAATAATTTTTTCAGTGGCAATATATTTTATACCCGTGCGACGCCGGGGCGGGTCGCTAGTATATTATAAATAATGTATTTACATAACAAGGAAGAAAACAATAATTAATTGTCGTAAACAAAATTTAACAATAAAATAATATAAACATCGAGATCGATAACATCAAACTTTGTAAATTATGCGTAACTGGCGTAACACTGTGGTCTGTGAATAAAGTTCTATTATCATCATTTATTAAGTTTTTTCCGCTGAAAAAATAATGATGTTAACAATAATTAATACATTATTTAAATGTGATATTATACCTATTCACCATTTTATGTGACAGTAGATACCTAGCTGTAGCTAGTGGATCTTAGAAATAATGCACAGAGAATAGCCTTCAAAGTGGCCTGGGTAAATCATACGATTTATTTATCAAATGCTTAGCTAATTAAAGGATTATAATCTTACGCAAGCAACATTTTAAATGGGTCTCTTAATCTTGGTGCATTAATTCGTTTAGCTGTAATACAATGATATAAGTATTATCTTAACAAATCACAACAGTTTACCGTAAATCAATTATTATTGAACAAGAGCAAAACGTTTTAGTCTTTTTATAACCATAATCTACTTTATGACGAGGAAGAGTTTAAGATAATAGCTGTAATTGAAGTTCAATATTTATGATAATGTATCTGATGCAACAAACGCAGGGAGTACATCACATTTATAATTTCAAGTCTATGGAAAAGTGGCATAAAAACTTTGGTTCGGCCATCGGCCTACAAATTACAATGTTGCTTCAATGTCGCGGAAGACAATTGAAACATCATTGAAAGTATTTAAATATTTTTAGTTGAAATTTACTAATAAAAGAGCTTCCGCCATCATACTACTGGTTTAGCAGATGACACTTAATATACAATATACATTCGTATGACATAATGGCCGGTTTACACTATTCAAATCCAGTAAACTAATCCATGGATTGGTTTTCTTTGACGACCTCTGTGGCTCAATTGGTTGAGTGTGTGGCAGCTCAAGCCGGGGGTCGCGGGTTCGAATCCCGCCGACGGAACAAAAAGTTTTCAATGTTCTCGGGTCTGGATGTGTATTAAATACGTGTATATATTATAAAAAATCTTAAATATATATGTATGTAATATGTATATATAAAAGTATATACAGGGTGTCCCAATACTCAACGATAATCTGGGACCGGATGAATGGCCAAGTTACACCAGTTCCGGGAAAAATAAAATAAAAATTCCATATCACTCAGTTTAGCGATAATAGACAATTTTGTAAAAAAGTCGAAATTCGACACCCTTAGTCGCATTTTCAAGTCCTGTGATCACCAATGTCACAATTTCGCTGTATTTTTTTTAATTTTGAGATCTTCATTAACGATGCTATTAATCGCAACTACGAATTAATGCAAGAAACATCGTTAATTTAATAAAATAAGTTAAGTTTCAGTGAGTCATGGTTCACAAAAATATTGTTAGTGAACTTTGACACTTCATTTTGAAAAAAAAATGTACTACACTACCCTTGGCAAGTTATTTCAAAAGTTGGCGCATTTTATCAAGATTTAAAAATGGTGTAACACTAGCCACTTTTCTTGCCATTAAAATTTTTATTTCTCATTTTTTCCAAATTGAGCTCATTTTGAACAACTCAAGATAAGGAATTTTTGTTATTAAAATTTGTTATTTTTTGTTTCTGGTCTAAAATAAAATTACTATTTTTAGTAAAGATGTAATTCAGTCAGTTAATAACCAATCTTATTGTAAAAAACATAATAATAATTAATACAATAATGAAAGAACCGTCGTAAAAAATTTACTTAATTATTCACCTTAAACTACAGTAAATGTTTGAATTGTTTGCCTCCGGCACGAATACAGGCTAAGCAACGCCTTACAAAAGACCAATTCGAACATTTATTGTAGTTTAAGGAGAATAATTAAATAAAAAGTTTTACGACGGTTCTTTCATTATTTTATTAATTATCATTATGTTTTTTAGTATAAGATTGGTTATTAACTGACTGAATTACCTCTTTACTAAAAATAGTAATTTTATTTCAGACCAGAAACAAAAAATAACAAATTTTAGTAACAAAAATTCCTAATCTTGAGTTGTTCAAAATGAGCTCAATTTGGAAAAAATGAGAAATAAAAATTTTAATGGCAAGAAAAGTGGCTAGTGTTGCACCATTTTTAAATCTTGATAAAATGCGCCAACTTTTGAAATAACTTGCCAAGGGTAGTGTAGTACATTTTTTTTTCAAAATGAAGTGTCAAAGTTCACTAACAATATTTTTGTGAACCATGACTCACTGAAACTTAACTTATTTTATTAAATTAACGATGTTTCTTGCATTAATTCGTAGTTGCGATTAATAGCATCGTTAATGAAGATCTCAAAATTAAAAAAAATACAGCGAAATTGTGACATTGGTGATCACAGGACTTGAAAATGCGACTAAGGGTGTCGAATTTCGACTTTTTTACAAAATTGTCTATTATCGCTAAACTGAGTGATATGGAATTTTTATTTTATTTTTCCCGGAACTGGTGTAACTTGGCCATTCATCCGGTCCCAGATTATCGTTGAGTTTTGGGACACCCTGTATATATATTTCCATTGTCTGGTACCCGTAACACAAGTTCTTCAGGTACTTTATGCTTTATGCACGGGGCTAGACTGGCGTGGTCTGAAGCGTCATAGATATTATATTATTATTATATAATATATTATATTACTATTGGAATAGTGTAAATGGGCACTGCAATGCACTAGAATAATCTAGACTGCAATTTTACAAAAAAAGCGCTGGATTTGATCACTACATTGCAATAATGTAAATTGTAAACCGGCCATAACGATATAAGTTATCTAATAATTAGTAAAAATTAATTAAATTGTTATAAATAAAATATAAATGTTGCAAAATTAAATTAATACGTCACGACTCACGGCAAATTTTAAATGGAAAGGAAATCTCAATAAAATCCAATGTCCTAACTCCTAACAAATAACGATTTTCTTGTTACTGCTGCTGCGGCTTCATTAAATATTTCATTAGCTTTTGCTAACTACTGATATTTTGTATAAAATCGACAAAATTATCTAAAAATCCCAATTTCTTTTAGTTCGTTCCATTAATTAATTTTTATGGCCTTTAATTGTAAAGCAGATATCGCGAAATAGTTCAATTTTACGAAGGTCATCTCGAATAGGCCATCAACCTAACATTTAAAATTATTAATATTAACTCAATTATTATATAAAATATGCTAAAGAAGAATATGTGTATCTACGAATTTTCCAGTCTACATGAAGATTATGTAATTCTATGACATGTTATAAAACAAAGTCGCTTTTTTTCCCTCATGTCCCTTTGTTCCTTTAATCTTTAAAACTACGCAACGGATTTTGATGATTCTTTCAGTGTTAGATAGCCCATTTACCGAGGAATGCTATAGGCTATATTTTATCACGCAGACTAATAGGAGCGAATAAATAGAGGAAAATGTGGAAAAAACCGGGAAAATTATTTGAAAGGGCTAACTTGAACGCGCTAATCTCAGGAACTACTGGTCCGATTAGAAAAATTATTACAGTGTTAGATAGCCCATTTATTAAGAAAGGCTATAGGCTATATTTTATCACGCTAAGATTAATGGGAGAGTGTGGAAAAAACGGGGGAAATTATTTGAAAGGGCTTATCTCGCGGAGTGACTACTGGAGCAATTTTTATGTTATTTGGCACAGATAAGAAGTAGACCACGTGAAGGATCATAAGGCTATCGATTTTAATCATTTTTTCAGTGGCTATATATTTTATACCCGTGCGACGCCGGGGCGGGTTGCTAGTTTTATATAAAGAACTGAGATTAGCGCGTTCAAGTTAGCCCTTTCAAATAATTTTCCCCGTTTTTACACATTTTCCTCTATTTTTTCGCTCTATTAGTCTTAGCGTGATAAAATATAGCCTATAGCTTTCCTCGATAAAAGGGCTATCTAACACTGAAAGAATCGTCAAAACCCGTTGCGTAATTTTAAAGATTTAAGGGAACAAAGGGACACGACGGAAAAAAACGACTTTGTTTTTTAGTAAGTATAGAATAGATATAGATATTACGTAATACTTATAGAATCTATTTAAATCGAATAAAGTGTTTATACACTCGCATTCATTAATATTTCACCCGCTTTTTATTCGAACACGAAATTAATTAGAGGCCATTAAAGAACATTATTGTTGTCATTTTGTTTTGATATACATATTACATAATATTATAAAATTAGATTTTGTAATTTTAATGACCTTAATTTTTAAATGATATTTAGATGAGAACTGAAATGTTAAACTAAAATGTCTAATCTAATTTAATTGTATACCTATAGGACGTGTGGAAATGCCATGTTATTTAAAACTTAAAAATCTTATTTAGATCCTCCGGCTTTATCAAAACGCTTGGATTCTGTAGGTTGAGTTAATCAAATTATTATTAATCCCAAAAAAAATAATCGTACATTTAAGAAAAAAAACCAAACCAAACCAAAGTATGTCCGGCTTTTTCCGAACGTATGGAAACTGTAGAGGGCAATGTAGTTTGGGAAGGTTGCGTGTGCGGTAGCGCGCGGTCAAGCGCGAACGGTATTGAACTTGAACCGCGCGCACGAGTCAATGCCGCCCGCCCCGCACGCCGCCCGCGCCGCATGCGCATAAACAAACATTTCCATAAGGTTTTTTTTCGCATGAGTTTAGTTAGTCATATTAAAGAAAATATTGTAGAGATTTATTCAATTTGGCTATAAATGGTTTCAGTACCTAGTAAAGTTTTATAGTATGTATAGACTATAGAAATGTAGAGTAAAATTTAAAAGCTCTTGAACTACGTAGTTCTATTTTGTTCATTATTATAAAAAAGTTAAAGCACATTGCTGACAAACTATTTATTTTACACGGTATATGTATGTTTATCAAAAGTCAGAACGTTGCTCTGTTTTTAACTAATTGTCTTAAAATAATAAAATGTACAAAAATGTACAATTTCTTAAAATTAAATGTCCTTGTTTAATAATACTGAATATGAAGTAGATATTTATTTAAAACATGACGTTATAAGACATCTCAATCGATTGTTTCGAATAATAAAATTCGGACGAATGTTATCGATTAATCAAAGTGGTAGGTAGTCGAACAGGACTAGCCACTTTTTGATCCTAAATATATTCTAATATCCTTAATGTTCCAGATTAGTATCATTAACAGCATAATATTTTGCAAAGGCCATATATATTGCACAACATTATGTTATAGGAGTAATTATAGAACGTTTAAATTTTTAAATATGTTTTTCCACAAATGGATACCTAAAGTTTTATAGCTAACTGCCATACTTAATTGGGTACGAGAAACAAGGTGTTGTGTATTAAATCGAAGATGTTAACGCGTATCCATTGCGCTAATAATATAATAACATTTAAAACTATTTTGTGTCATCCTGTATGTCATAAAAGACGTATAATATTATAGATATCGCCAGTGCCGAATCTATAATATTATTTATGAGAGTAGGCCACTTCACTTCCACCGTGTACGTAATCTGTAGGACCTCTATGGACGCTGCCTGCCCCCTTAGGCCCTGGCCTATAATGACCTTTTTATAAATCCAGTGCTAGACATCTTACAAGAGAGAATTTACATGAATTTTAACATTAGAGGTTCAATGGCGTCACTTTTCCAGTCTATTTTTTCCTTTCAATGTCTTATATTGATAAGAAGGATTTTAGGTACTTATCACGATAAGTAAATACTTTACATACAATAAGTTAGAAAGAGGATTTTTTTTATTTATTTATATAAAATAAGGGGGCAAACGAGCAAACGGGTCACCTGATGAGAAGAAAGTACCGTCGCCCATGGTCACTCGCAATATTAGAAGAGCTGTAGGTGCGTTGCCGGCCCTTTTAACAGGGAATCGTGTTGGTCCGGAAATACTGCTGGTGACAGTTCGTTCCAGAGTTTTACAGTGCGCGGCAGAAAGTTACGCGAAAAACGCACAGTGGAAGACTGCCGCTCATCAAGGTGATGAGGATGGTATATTTTTCGCGTGGAACCACGATACCAACATCTAGATTCTAGACCCTATTTTGCACTAAATATTATTGAATAATATGTTGTTGTTTGAAATGATCAGTTTTAATGATACAGTTTAGGTATTATTATATTACCTATTGCGCTGAGCAAAATAACCTTATTATCCGAAAATATTTCCACGATAATATGCCTTGAAAATATTTATTGTCAGGTATATTAGTTAACATGATGTAGTATAATTTATAATTAGATGTAATTTATATACAGTTTGTTTCATAGGGTCTAAACACACTAGGCTGAATTACGCCGACGTAAATTCCGCCGCGTTTACGCCGCGTTTGAAATCCATACAAAATATGGGCGGAACGCGACAGACGACACACTATGCCGAAAATCCGTCGTGAGCCGAATTTCCGTCGAGCCAAGTCGAGCGTAAAGTTCGGCAGCGATTCGGCGGTAATGTTTTGTATAGCAACACACTATACGCGACGGAATTATCAAAACCGAACATAGGAAATCCAACCTTATCTCCAAAGCGTTAACGCACACATTACATCTGAGAATTTTAAATACTCACTTACGCGCGCGTTCCGTAACGGAAATTACGCCGCGAAATTTCGGCTCTTCGCGTAATTTATGTGTGTCGCATCAGACGTAAGCGGCTGAACGTAATTTCGGTCACGTAAATTACGCCGGCGTAATTCAGCCTAGTGTGTTTAGACACTTACGGCTTACTTGGTATACCTACTTGAATAATCACCAGTACAATTATTTTACGTTTTGGGTTTAAACGTACGGTAACTATTAACGCTATTGTTGTACTAATATTAAAATACTGTTAGGATTTAGGAATTGCGAAGTGTCGTGTTATTCTATGGTAGGTACATGATATATCTGTCATTGCCTAATGTCTATGCTACCATCCTTTTACCGCCATTGTGGTTAATAATTTTTCGTTCTGTTGTCGTGCACATTTTGTAAAACTGAATAAGTAGAGTTGTTTATTCGATCCACGTTGTGATTATTTGCACACCTATCATAATAGTTCAGTCTACCATAATTCATACTTCCATACTAATATTATAAATGCGAAAGTGTGTCTGTCTGTCTGTCCGTCTGTCTGTCTGTCTGTCTGTCTGTTACCTCTTCACGTCAAAACCGCAGAACCAATTTTGCTGAAATTTGGTATAGAGATACTTCGAGTCCCGGGAAAGGACATAGGATAGGATACTTTTTATCCCGGAAAAATGTACGGAGTTGCGGTCGTTACCATAAGTACCTATGACAGTAAATAGTTAAATGTTACCCGGGCGCTAGTAAGTTGTACATAATAATAAAACGTTATCGTTATTTTTTTTTGTCTACTTCTATGCGATCAGCAAAAGATGAAAGCAAGGTTGTAGGTTGTTTACGGAATTCTGCATGTCCTTCCGACTTGGGACTTCCGCCTGTGTTATAAATGTCTACTACATACCCGCTTTTCCTCCGAACGATCACGACTAATTTATTAAGTCAATTTAAATCACATATGTGATTAGCCGATGATGTTTCCTGTAATTAAATGCTTAAGTTTATTGTCCTTTAAAATGGTTCTAGAACAATGTATCCCACCAAAACATGAAATGTAAAAGGAGCCAAGCAAAATATTGCATTCAATTACACTTCTGTCGTAAAAAGTTTTCAGATCACATTCACGCCAAGCCTTCAACTTATTTTGTAATTTAAATCAACATTCAGTAAATGTATCAATAGATTTCTTTATTTTATAATTATCATAGTGGCTTGGCAATGAGCATTAGAGAAATAATCAGCTACTAATTGGATTTATTGGGTACCATCAGCCACATGCGTCGTTACATATTAAAACACTTTACGCTTGTCGTCTGTGTAAGTATGAACTCCTCCCAATATGCAGTTTTATATTTGTTTATATTGTGCTCATTGCCAAGCCACTATAATAATTATAAAATAAAGAAATCTATTGATACATTTACTGAATGTTGATTTAAATTACAAAATAAGTTGAAGGCTTGGCATGAATGTGATCTGAAAACTTTTTACGACAGAAGTATAATTGAATGCAATATTTTGCTTGGCTCCTTTTACATTTCATGTTTTGGTGGGATTTCATTTCTTTTTTGAAGGTTTTTTTTCTTTTCTTTTCGGGTCACGTTATAACTTTTCTGTACTTAGCTTAGCACCCATTCCCTATCTCCTTTAATATATTTTATCTTTAAAGCTTCGTTAGTTCTATAGGTGGACAACGTAACGTAAATACTTCTGAGTTCTGAGTCGATTATTATGTTCATAATATATAATTGACTCTTAAGCTAATACTTGAAGGTGGTCTTTTAGCATTAGGTACCGTTGAATCCATAGCAGCACTGTTGTAAGCGTCTCGACGTTCTTCGCAGGAAAGGAGTACACCTTATTTCATGCGATAACTTAAAACCATTTAAAACTCCCAAAAATTATTAAAGGGGGGCCTCATACAACAAACACGATTTTTTCCCTATTTTTGCTCTATGTTCATAATGGTAAGACTAAGGTTTTTGAAAATTTCAGGAAACGCTCAATTTTATGTTAACTTTAATAATTAATAATAAAAATTAAATAAACTTATTATTAAAGGGGGGCTTCCATACAAATTTACGGTAAGGAACCCTATGTACGCCAGTCCGACTCGCACTTGGCCGGTTTTATAATTTTTCCTTCCATTGTGAATAAAGACCTATCCGGGTACCAAATTTCAAGGTTCTAAGTCTGCTAGAAGTACCTTAGAATTTTGATAATCTGTCAGTCAGTGACAAAATGTAGTAACTTTGACCATCCGTAACTACTAAACTATTTATCGAAATTTCATGTAATTTGGAGCTTGAGCTAGTTTTAATACTTGCTCCTAGTGACCGAAATTTTAAATCCCTAGATTTGTTAACATCGAAGATAAAGGAGGTGTGAAATAGCCGCGAACCGCTTCGAGAAAAGTATGGTACGGCCGTGCCTTTGCTAAAAAGCTTGGCTGGGGCACTGCCGTGCCCCCAGATTATTATTGTAACTACAGTTATTATTATTGGAATCATGTACCTGAATGTTTTATTTGTTTTTTGTAGATTCCAAAAAATTACTATGAACACGTACTTTCCTAATAGCTTTCATTGTTTTGAAACCGGTGCCAATAACTTCCATATTTGATTTTCCTCAATCGTAAAATATTTTGCTTGAAAATCGACATCAACGAAAAAATTTTGTCGTTTGTCAAGTCATTTTGTAAATTACATAAATCAGTTTTAAAAATTAAAAGTTTATAGTTAGCCATCATGGTACTTTAGCGCTAACATAATAGGAGCACAAGTGTTTGTGTGACCTTAATTTAATCTAGGTCAGCGTAAAGGGCTCCTAGGTCGATGGTGGCCAATAGAAGGTACATACGCCAGAGCATGAGACGGCCCTGACATAGCCGATAGTCATGACTTTATCTAGAATTTTAGAACATTCGAGTATTCTGGGACTTCCAATCGATTATTACGTATAAATTTGATCGCATTCTGATTTATCGATTTTATCTTTTAGATAATATTTACTTATCTAGTGCTGCTATCAAGCATTGCCCTTTTGTGATTTGTGAATTGTGATACAAAAATAAACAAAAAATAGACTATCACATAATATTATGAAAAGCGAAAACACTACACTAGCATGAAGATTGTTATGGCATGCAATTATTAGCCGAGTTTAGGAAAAAGAATGATTTTTTTAAGATTATATACTTAATATATTCTTTAGTAGTATAGTTATGTACAAGAGCATTGCAAGTACTTAAGTATATAGACATAAATATAGTTAGCAACCTTATCATAGTTGTGATAACAACATAATATATCAGATTATAACATAAGTCAGGCTATTTCATAGCAAAAACATGTTTAGCCTTACATTCACTCTGTATGGGTACGTTATGCCGGAATTTAGAAAACTAACAGCTATACTTTATTGTCATATTTTGTCACATTCTCATATCTTTCATATAGCATTCATTTTTGTTACATTCAATTGCTCTTTATAGCTTAAAATGCCGGGCAAAGTTTTATTCAATTGGACATAATGTTTAGCGCTTTCGATTCGCTAACTGTGTTGACTGCGTTGAACAATAAATAGCGCCATTAAATATATAAACTCTGTGGAACACCTGAACATGTACAACATGTATCGATGGAGTGTGGTCGGGGCGAATCCCGACGTAGTAGCCTCGGTGATGATGTTTTAGGAAATATAGGTCTGTAATAGTTACATATATTTAGATTTTGTTGTAAGTAATATTTAGGTATAAATAGTATATAATATTATTTTGTGATTGATTTGTTTATAAGCTTAAAGGGGCCACCCCCTTTAAGCTTATAAACAAATTAAATATAACATTGTCGGTCACCGACAAAACCCCTTAAATAAATTGATTAAAAAAATAAAAATATATAAACTACAACTACAACTGCCACCGCAAGTCTAAAAAAAGCTGAAAAAAAACAACTTTTCTATAAAAAATAACCTTGAATATAACTTAAACCTACGAATAATAGAAACTAAAGAAACGTAACTCCCATACTTCAACCGTTTTGAATTTGATTCTCAAGGTTCTTTTCGCACACTAACATAATATGGCAATAGCTACGATTGCTACGAAACACTACATTCAAATTACCAAAATAAAACCGTTGACAATGATTGTCACTTCTATAGTAATTATTAGTAATTACACAAAATTCTTCCATGTATTCGGGTCTCTTTTTGCATAAAGTATGCATGTATTCGGATCACATTTTGTAGAATCGGAACAAATTTTTTGACACAGCTGTTACTCTTCCTAAGTTTTTATTATTCGTAGCCATGAACCTATGTATACGTTCGTTAAATATATTATATATGGGTGAGGCCGCCAATTTTTGCTGATATGACGCAGAAAAATTTTGCGAGAGAAAGAAAATCTACGCTGCTTGTGACGTTGGAGCACCTAGAGGGAATTTATTTCTCTACACTATCATAGCGTTGAGAAATATGCCGTTGGAGCACCAAAATGATAGCGTAGAGGCTATCATAGCGTAGAGAAAATCAAACTTATCTCTGTAAATAATACACAATGCGGTTTGTATTATAGCCCCAAATATGGCTCTTTTGACTACTCACATGATGCATTGATCGTTTTATGTGAGACAGTAATACTTACATTTGTGTCACAAAAAAGCTTCCTTTGAAAAAACTGTGTACACAGCCCGACTGAGGTTCAAACGTGAACTGTCGAGAAATGGCGAATATTACGAGATTTTCCATAGAATACGTAAAAACTCAGCGTTGCCACTTCCCGATTTTACCTTCCCTAACACCCAACGATAACAATAAATCGGTATTATTGATGACGTTTAAAATGTGGGGTAGAATTGATGTTTCTAACGATTCATTTGATTTGAAAAAGTTTATAAAGAAAGTTATCTTAAAATACTATAAGAATTAGATGAGGTAATAGCCATTTATATAAGTATTCATAACATATCATATATATCTTCAAATCTGTCATACTTACTGCTACAGTGACAGTTAAAGTGCACCTCTTCCATGGCGGATTGTATATTTTAAGCTATTTTCTTACCTTTTTTTATGTTTAATTGGAAATATATTTTTAGACTATTATTGGAACTCAAATAATTCTAATGCATGCTTGAGCACTTTGTTTTCTTCGTTAGAATCAGTTTTCGAGCATAAGATAAACACAATACTTTCTAAAATACAAAGGGCGGAGAAAAATAATTGCAAAATCAGCAAAAATTGGCGGCCTCGCCCATATAATATATAAACATAGGTTCATGGCCCAAAAAAAAACTATTACGCTAAATTGTTTATATTTCAATTTGCTCCCGAAACTGAATGGTGTTGATTTAGCCACATTGTAGGAAATGGCCGACAATCGGCATATTCCGCGCATCACGGCGCGCGGCGTATAATCACTGTTTATCTGGCAACATCGGATAATCATATTGAGTCGGCGTTCCGCTCGTTACACGGGTTCATTACACATAAACGACA
This sequence comes from Lysandra bellargus, assembly GCA_905333045.1. Taxonomy (NCBI): domain Eukaryota; kingdom Metazoa; phylum Arthropoda; class Insecta; order Lepidoptera; family Lycaenidae; genus Lysandra; species Lysandra bellargus. The sequence continues at coordinate 130,476 of HG995321.1, forward strand.
TAATATGTACCACGATTGTGCTTTTTATCAGGACAATTTCTATATCTACTCGGTAATCCGCCATTGTCTTTGCGAAAATCCTCGTAAGTTGCGACAAGTGTTGCCATCTTGCAAAAAGATATTTCGTTATTTGGTTGGTTTTTTGCAATCCTGCGTCATTACATATTATTTCGTTGTATCGCTTTATAATAGGGAGGTACGGCAACAAACATCTTATAGTCCTATTATACTTAATATATAATAACATGCACTTTTTATACTACTTGCGTCCAAACGTTGTAACCTATGCAGCAAACTCTAAAGTTTCTATTGATGGACAGTTGACGCTCAGAAAAAATGTAGAAGCAGTGCGAATACTATAATAACAAGTAATTAATTAAATAACTAGATATATCTTCGTTGTAGCACTTGAAGCATAAAGCTATCTACTGCTATCTATCAAATCAAAGGTAATCAGTAGAAGTAACAAGTGGAAACAAGACGAAAATAAACATAACACTGATAATAGTATCAAAACCAATTTAAGAAATTAGAAGGAAATAGGTTATTGATAAAATTATCTGTGGTTTATATTTACCGATACAGATAAGCAGACAATTACAGACAATCGCTCTCATTAGCGCGGTGGAATCAATTAGATGTGACGTGGAATCGATTAGGCGACGATATACAGTAATTTCACGACTGGGCTCCCGAGATAATGCCGCAGCTCAGTTGACATCACATTAGTCGACACGTGAATCGCCCACATCGCCTCACGTTGTTCTATGGTAGCCAATTTCCTATGTTTATCTAAAGATTTCAAAATTAAGAATGAGCTCTTCGCAGAGTTTTGCGATAATACATCCACAGTAACCTCATACCAACTGGTCTCTGCTCAAACGTTTGAAAAGTAAAATTCGCCATAATAATAAGCTGCATGTTGAGCTTAATAATAATATCTTTAACGTGACACTACTTCGTCTTATCAATGTTCGCGCCGATTTGGTTGCATAGTTTCAGTGTGATTGGAATATTCTCATAGTCATTTTTTCTATATTGACATTGGGAAATGTTCAAGTTGGGGACTTTTTACTGTCAGATAGTGCCTGTCCTTACGATAATACCAAACTCTATGAGTCGATGTGTTTACTGTTTACTACAAAAATTATTGGCACCGCTCTACGTGTCAATGCACTTAGAGAGCCGACGTCGACTAGCGACTAGTTAGACTCAGCAAAATATTTCTGTAACGACTTACGAGCATTTTATTATGAAAGAACGTGCGAACACAAAGAACAATAATTATTATCAATATTCTAGAATGTTATTTAATATTTGTAACGATTACTGTGATACGTTAACAGAATTAAAAGGTTATTAAAATTAATAACAATGGCTTTGTAAATAATGCTAATTTCAACCTTTTCTCAACCAATTTTAGGAGTTTTCTCAAGTACTCTAATGTCCTGTGGTGAACGTAAAAGTCAAAACTTATAATTTTTTTTTTTTTTTTTTTTTTAAGTACTTTAATGACTTTTTTTTTTAATAACTTTTTTTTATTAAGTACTTTAATGGAATTCTCTGACGTCAGCTCGATACTCGAAAAATCTGGCTCTTATGTAGTCCAGTATTCAAGTGGGTTGCATGAACCATCTATTATACAGGGTGCAATTAAACCTTCCTGCCAAATTTTTTCCAGGGCTTAGGTATCATTAGGAGAGTCCATTTAACCAACAAAAATTGGGTGTTATTTTTTTAAGACATAATATTTTATCCCATTTAAAATCGTTGCAGAATGGTCATTCGCGGCACTGGGGAATGAGACGGGGTGACGCGGGGGGAGGCGTGCGCGCGGGGCATGGAGGTAGGGGGCACGTCACGCGTGGGCGACGCGCCGTGTCCATTAATTGTAGTGTTTTTTAGGATAACTTTTGGAAGCTTTTTCTCAACATTGTAGTACTGAGTGATTATAAAAGAAAAAATACGTGTATTTTAATTTTTAACAAGGATCAACATATCAAAATTTGGCAGGAAGGTTTAATTGCACCCTGTATAAATGCGAATCTGTTTTCTGTAACATCTTCACGCCAAAACAAATTTTAATGAAAATTGGCATGAACAACACTATTACTTTGAGTCACGTAAAAGCTCATAGGATAGCTTTTCTCCTCTTTATTGTCAAGTAGTACTAAATAGTTTGTGTTGCGTTTCAGGTGCTCGCAGCGCTTGCCGCCCAGTCCATCAACATATCGGTGGGCTTCTGTCAGGGCTTCTCGGCGGTTCTGCTGCCTCAGTACACGCACGAGCACCCCGCCATCACGTACGAGCAGAGCTCATGGATAGGTAATTGACATTTTTAACTGTATCTACTAACATACTAATAACACATTCGCTTCCCGCTGTCTGTCCCTAATAAGGGTCATACAACGGGAAGATCAGACAAAAGCAGAAACATATTATGATGTTTAGATCTTTAAAACTAAGCAACACATTTTGAGGCGTTTTAATAGATACCTATATTAATTCAAGAACTTCCTCTTGAATGTTATGATAATTTCATGGGAAAAACTGAAAACGTGCCTGAAGTTTGCCAACTTCATAATTAGTTGCGATTTATGCCAACTTATTTTTGATACTAACAACTACATAGCTAGCGACATCATTGAAAAAAATATTATTCTTAATTCTTATAGAATAGGTAACACGATACTTGATGTAATTTAATATATTAAGGTACATATTACCTCATTTCTGCGGCTTTGTTGTAACATACAAGTTTAGTCTAATGTGTGCCAGGTAAAAAATTGTATTACAATAATTTTCAATAATAATATATTTAATTTATAAAATTTGTATACAACATGTATATTGTATGCACTGTGTCTGTGGATATATTATGTTTGCTCTTATCAAGGTCCCGACTTATTATTATCACACATCTAATAATATAAATACGCCATATAACTCTGTTAGACATTTTTTCAATGACTACATTCTTGTTTTGTTTTTTAGTAAACAAAATATTTACATACAAAGTTTGTCGCATATAGACTAGTCATTGAAGTTGCGCCAACTCTTTATTAAAAGTATTAAGTTAAAACATACAAATTATTTTTAACGAAAAATTAAAACCGACTTCCAAGGTAAAAACAATATTATTAGCATCCTTATAATATGAACTAAAAAGTATTAAATAATTTTTCCTATCTAATATGTAGTGCCTTTTCCCGAATTCGGCTAAACCTCAACTATTTCTGTACTCAATCTTCATCATTTTAAAATCGGCACCAGATATAGCTGAATCTTTATTTCTTTGACAGAAAATTTGAAACTTTTGGAACTGGCACCGACTTCAAAATTATGAAGATTGAGTAGAACATAGTTGAGGTTTAGCCGAATTCGGTAAAAGGCACTACATATTAGATAGGAAAAATTATTTAATACTTTTTAGTTCATATTATAAGGATGCTATTAATATTGTTTTTACCTTGGAAGTCGGTTCTAATTTTTTGTTAAAAATAATAATTTCACTCTTTTTAGTTACCTAGTAGGTAAACTGTTAGTGCCAATTCAAATTGTATAACAAATAGTTTCATATTGTCTTCACTAGATGTCACTGAGGTGCTCCTGTGTCGCGCTATCGCTTGTACGTAGAAGTTTTATATAGGTAGTTGTAACTTGTAATAGATTTCTGTCGTGTTGTTGAAAGTTTGTAAGCAACTGACAACTCAACAGTGAGCTTGCCGCTTGGTGTGAGCAGTGAGCATTGAATTGACAACATGAATCATAATATTGAGTGGTAATAATTGATCTCGTATAATTGTTATTAAGTTGACCTCCAACATAGTCCGCGAATTTATAAGTGGTCGTCGGTGGTACTGCGTATATTCTACGTATCTTATTACAATTTGTTAAGACTGTTAAGAGTCATAGGGCATACCCCAAGGCCCAATATCAGGTAGATGGATACATTTAAACAATACATTTAAAAAAAAAAATTAAACACGTGCTGAAAAATGCTCGCAGCGCGGCATGCCGCATGCCCTGACATTCCGGTTAGAACTTGAATACGATGTTTACGCTCACGCCGCGCGGCGACGCCGTTGCCTCTGCGGCGCCGACCGCCGTGTATATTAAACAGCCCATAATTGGTGTTGTTATGTATATAATTATTATTATTGTATCCATACCTATGCCTTGTACTATTATCTATTTTGTGCCATGAGACATTGGTGACCTTAACACGACGTGGTAATGATGATGATGATGATGAATTTGAATTGCATGGTAGCATATGCTTTCTGTTCTTAAAACAACGCCGAAACTCCCAAACGTGTATCTATAAAGAGTCAGGAGTTCTCTCAGCATCTTCGAAACCATGGTATACCTTGACCCAATATTTGACTTTTTGGTAGCATATTCTTAGTACACTTCACATAAAACCAAAATCACCATATGTTTCCATATAAATTTCGAGGACTCCCCTCGATTACTCCTGGATCCCATCATCAGGTCACCACTTTTGTGAACATGGTACCAAATTGGAGTGAAACCTAATACAACAAAACAAAAATTTCGAAAATCGGTTCACAAACAGCGGAGTAATCGTTGAACATACAAAAATAAAAAAAAAATAAAAAAATATATCCACAGCCGAACATATAACCTCCTCGTTTTTTGGAAGTCGGTTAAAAATAATAATATTGTTTAGCTTCTGTACAATCATGAGTAATAAATCATCAAAAAATAATAAGAAGAGAAATTTAGCTATTATTAAAATGCTCTGATTGCTGAAAGTGGAAAAATAAACAAATATCGATATCAAGGCCTGTGAACACAAGATAGTATCTGTTTGCAGTTTATTGTGTAGAGCAAATACAGCGGTCGTGCTAGAGCAGATAAGGGCGTGATCACGTACAAAGTATGAGCAGGCACGTTTCTGTTAGGCCGGGTGTTAGGTGAAGGGATCGAGCAAGGTATAGATGAATAATTAGCAAGAATAACAGTAAAACCAAATAGTATCCGTACATCAGTTGAAATTTGGATTGCGGAAATTGAAGTCTATAAAATAATTTTGTAATTATGTTACACTAGATGACGCCCGCAACTCCGTTGCGCCAAAACTCGTTTATCGCGCGGGAATCGCACATTTTTCTGGGAGAAAAAGTATCCTATGTCCTTTCCCGGGACTCAAAGTATCTCCATGCCAAATTTCAGCGAAATCGGTTCAGGGGTTTGAGCGTGAAGAGGTAACAGACAGACAGACAGACAGACACACTTTCGCATTTATAATATTAGTATGGAAGTATGGATTAACATAACAGTGTAAAAACCAAAAGGCTCATGTTTATAACAAAATGAGGAAACAGTGCCCAGTAATAATGGGCATATTAAAGTCCAAACGGGCAACAAAAAAGGATTCCATTTTAAAGTGTTTTAGAGAAAACTGTCTCTACAACATAAGATTATGATGAAACTTAATTATTTTTTCCAGCGAGTTTGGGTGTAATATCGAACCCAATCGGAGCTCTTCTGGGTGGCATGATGGTGGACGCTGTTGGCAGACGTCTGCTGCTGCAGTCCATAGTGCTGCCCAACCTTATAGGCTGGCTGGTGATAGCATTCTCGGAGACGTACGTCTTCCTATGTGTGGGACGGTTCATAACAGGATTCACTATCGGTAAGCAATCAAACTTACTATTTAAAATCTTTCAACAGAACTATGGTCCAAACTATATCAATAAAAATTACAAACTTTCGATACAAAATTTGACACTTAATATCCAGTGTCCTGACTCAAATTCTGATTTGGAACACAGTAAACTAAGTTATTTTAAATTATTTACTTCCAACACAAAAGGATATTTTACACACAGCTTGAACTAGGGAGTGCAAAACGATGACGCTGGAAATATTTTCCTGCCCAACTTACAGCATTTAGATTTTTTGTCAATTCTTCTAAAATATGTTACTTGAGGTGACGTAATCTTACCGTAGTTACAACGGTTCTCATGTTATTTTGATTTGTCTAAAAATCATTGTTAAATTATGGAATTTTCTGCGCCCGTGAAAACAATGACGAATTTGCAAAATTACACAATGGTTTCGTAATTTTAACCATTTTGACGAAAACAAAATAGAAGCAAACAATCAGTCTTAACATCCCAAAGCTCCGTTGTCGTTTTCTAATTTCTGAGGAATTCAACAGTATATTTCGCTTTCAGGAATGTCAACAGCGTCCTACATTTACGTCGCTGAGATAACAACGCCAGAGAAACGCGGGGTCCTGAGTGCGTTAGGGCCCGGTTTGGTGTCAACGGGTATATTCGTCATATATTCCCTGGGAGCCTTCGTACATTGGAGGAAGGTGGCAGCAATTTGCGCCGGGGTGTCACTTTTGACCCCCTTCCTGATGTACTTCGTCCCGGAATCACCCTTCTGGCTCGCCTCGAAGGGGCAAATGAAGGAGGCGTACAGTGCGATGTTCTGGCTGAGACAAAATAACAACACCGCTCAGCAGGAGCTGATGGAGTTCACGAAGGACCGAAAATCGGAGGACGAATCCATGAGCTTCAAACAGAAAATGGGCCTGTTCAAGCGGCGAAGCGTTTTGAAACCGTTCGCTCTGCTAATATTTTTCTTTCTGTTCCAAGAGATGTCGGGAATTTACGTAATTTTGTACTACGCAGTAGACTTCTTCAAATCGGTCGGGACCAGCGTCAACGAATTCACAGCTTCTATTATCGTCGGAGGCGTCAGAGTATTCATGGGAGCAGTCGGGGCTTGCCTCATCAATAGCTTTAGAAGGAAGACGCTAGCTGCGGTCTCCGGCCTGCTACTCGGTATAGCTATGCTCGGGGCCGCTATATGTGATAGTCTCCAGGGTCCTCCTATCATTAAACTCGCGTGTATTCTACTTCACGTTTCGTTCAGTATGGTAGGATTTTTGCAGCTGCCTTGGATTATGTCAGGGGAGCTGTACCCGCAGGACATTAGGGGGGTAATGTCCGGAGCGACCTCGTGCTGCGCGTACATTCTTATATTCTTCAACATCAAAACGTATCCTCGACTGGAATACTTCATAACGAGCAACGGGACCCTTTATCTGTTCGGTATTTGTGCTCTCATCGGCGCCGCGTACTGTCATCTGTTTTTGCCGGAAACGAAGGGCAAGACTTTGACCGAAATAATGAGACAGTTCGACGAGGAGAAAAAGGATGCTGACCCGGAAGTGGGGTACGTGAAGAGAGTGAGCATAGAGGGCAAGCCCGTGCAGAGACGGCACAGCGCCGGAGCGACCGTTTCTCTGGAGAAGAACAAAGCGTTCGCCGAGCAGTGGGTGCAAAGATACTGTGAAAGGGTTACCGAGTAGACGTTGAAGTCTGATGTTTGAATTGTGATATTTGCGTTAGTCGTGGCTGCATTTGTAAGATTGGAGGAGTGATGGAGTCTGCACACGTGATGTTAACTAAATGTTTAGATATATTTGTGTTTGGAGAAATGATTCGAGGAATGTAATGACGCAATTGAATGTTGTTGTTAATGATTGTGTACAATCAGGGAAATTGGGAATTTGATTGAGATTAAAAGGCATTGCATGATTTTTATGATATCGTTATAAAAATGTAAAAAGCTATCAATGATATTCTCCAGGGGTTTTTACAATAATTGTTATATTGTGATCAGTATTATACCTGTGTGATTTTGTCGCGATAAGTACAAACCACATTCCATTGTGATAACTTAGTACAGGTAACGTCATTTATTAAACTTAAGATTTCCTACTAAAGTAGAATTAAATAAAGTACATTGAACTTATCTAGGGTCATAAATTATTTTATTAAGTGTTATAGTTTATATTTATATACAAAGTGTTTATAGTGATATTTTTGTTTCCTTTGAAGAAAAATGTACTATTATTTTGTGTGAATAAAAGTTTTTAATGTTGTTTTCTACAGTGTATTATTTTTAGCTTCTTCCCTATTGCCAGCAGAGTGGAAATGATAAAATCGTTGGGACGCCTATTGTGAAAAAGAATATTAAAATCTTGTTTGTATTGTTAATTATTATGAAACGATTAGACAAATCGTTTTAAAAATATAGATTGTTGTTACCTTTTCAATTTTATTATTACTTTGATTCATGCCACTCAACAGCTTTTTATTTATAGTAGAGTATTCAGCAAATTAAATTCGTATCAAGTACCAAAATGTTGAACAGAAACAATGAAAATAATGGATCTATGCCAAGTTCGTAGTACAATTGGATGAAAATGAAATCAAACATCGAGCGCCATCTATTGTGTAAATCGAATACCTTTAGCGATTAGGAACATTTTGCCTTACCTCGAAAGCCTTTTATTAATTCAATTACTTTATCATAGATGGCAGCACAGTTGTATTATTGTAGAAAGGAAAACTGGAACTTGCTCGTGGTTTAAATCTTTTTATAGGTCTCGTTTGATTTATAAACTTCGAGGGTGATCCAAATGGTATACAATTGGTTATTTCTAACAAACACAAACAAATTTCGTAGATAGTTTGCGTCTTTTTTCTTAAAAATAACATGCTATCATAAATATTGTTTATAATATTTACCAACAATTAGGAGACAATGGTACACGCATTCAATATAGCCTTAAGGGCTCCCGCACAAAACTGCGAATTTGTATCGCATCGCATCGTAATATCATTTTTAGGATTCCGTACCCAAAGGGACCCTATTACTAAGTGTCTAAACACACTAGGCTGAATTACGCCGGCGTAATTTCCGCCGCAAATGTCAAACGCATACAAAACGCGACGTAATAGTGTGTCACTCGTAGTATTCGGCCCGTATTTTTAAACGCGGCGTAAACGCGGCGGAAATACGCCGGCGTAATTCAGCCTAGTGTGTTTAGACCCTAAGACTTCGTTGTCTGTCCATCTGTCGGTCCATATCTGTCCGTCTGTGTGTCTCCAGTCTGTATCTCAAGAACCGCTATAGCTAGACATCTGAAATATTCACACCGCTATAACAACAAACAGGTACTAAAAACAAAATAGAACAATTAATATCCCATACAATAAACATGATTTTTTTTTGCTTTTTTTGCTCTATAACGGTACGGAACCCTTCGTGCGCGAGTCCTCTTAGCTGACTCGCACTTAGCTGAATTTTTATTTTGAGTTTTCTCGCAGATATATGCGATGCGTTGCGAATTCGCTTTTATGAGTGGGACTTCTTAGCCCCTTAATACGTTTTCTTGAAACTCATGAACGACATAGGCGTTCAATTGGCGGCCAATCAACTAGATGGCTGCAACGTTACTGACCTGGTCTGCGGGATGCCGTACTTGATGCCCACACCGACCCTGGGCAGGGCTTTTATAACTTTCTTCACCGTGGTCTGGTCCGGGAAGGCGAAGAATATTGATGCTGAAATGTAAAAAAGAAATCGTTATACATTAATTTTCGTTACCTTTTCCCAAATTTAATATTATACATTATAAAAATTAAAAGACAACACGAAGTGTGTACTGATCTTATTATTATTTTTAACAAAAAATTAAAACCGATTTCCAAGATAAAAACAATATTAATAGCATCCTTATAATATGAACTAAAAAGTATTAAACAATTTTTCCTATCTAATATGTATTGCCTTTTCCCGAATTCGGCTAAACCTCAACTATTTCTGTACTCAATCTTCATCATTTTGAAGTCGGTATATATATATATATATATATATATATATATAGCCGAATTCGGGAAAAGGCACTACATACTAGATAGGAAAAATGAAAAAGGATGCTATTAATATTGTTTCTACCTTGGAAGTCGGTTTTAATTTTTTGTTAAAAATAATAATTTCACTCTTTTTAGTTACCTAGTAGGTAAACTGTTAGTGCCAATTCAAATTGTATAAAAAAATAGTTTCATATTGTCTTCACTACATGTCACTGAGGCGCTCCTGTGTCGCGCTATCGCTTGTACGTAGAAGTTTTATATAGGTAGTTGTAACTTGTAATATATTTCTGTCGTGTTGTTGAAAGTTTGTAAGCAACTGACAACTCAACAGTGAGCTTGCCGCTTGGTGTGAACAGTGAGCATTGAATTGACAACATGAATCATAATATTGAGTTGTAATAATTGATCTCGTATAATTGTTATTAAGTTGACCATGACGGTCTGCGAATTTAAAAATGGTCGTCGGTGGTACTGCGTATATTCTACGTATCTTATTACAATTTGTTAAGACTGTTAAGAGTCATACGGCATACCCCAAGGCCCAAATATCAGGTAGATAGATAAATTTAAACAATACATTTTAAAAAATCTAAGTGAACACGTGCTGCAAATTTTGCAGTGCAAAAAGCTCGCAACGCGGCATGCCGCATGCCCTGACATTCCGGTTAGAACTTGAATACGATGTTTACGCCCGCGCCGCGCGGCGTATATTAAACAGCCTATAATAATTGGTGTTGTTATGTACATAATTATTATTATTGTATCCATACCTATGCCTTGTACTATTATCTATTTTGTGCCATGAGACATTGGTGACCTTAACACGACGTGGTAATGATGATGATGACGATGATGATGATGATGAATTTGAATTGCATGGTAGCATATGCTTTCTGTTCTTAAAACAAAGCCGAAACTCCCAAACGTGTATCAATAAAGAGTCAGGAGTTCTCTCAGCATCTTCGAAACCATGGTATACCTTGACCCAATATTTGACTTTTTGGTAGCATATTCTTAGTACACTTCACATAAAACCAAAATCACCATATGTTTCCATATAAATTTCGAGGAGTTCCCTCGATTACTCCTGGATTCCATCATCAGGTCACCACTTTTGTGAACATGGTACCAAATTGGAGTGAAACCTCATACAACAAAACAAAAATTTCCAAAAATCGGTTCACAAACGGCGGAGTAATCGTTGAACATACAAAAATAAAAAAAAATAAAAAAATATATCCACAGCCGAACATATAACCTCCTCGTTTTTTGGAAGTCGGTTAAAAATCTAGGTACCTATGGTTTTATCTTTCAAGGAATAAATAGTTTGCTCTTAGACTTTGAAAATAAGCAGAATATAACCTTGAAATCTAGTGAAGTGCTAAACTCAATAGAAAAATATATTTATATTTTATACTTTCTATCATAGATCCTACGTCTTAAGAAACCCATGTTATTATTGTTCCTCAAAAATTGAAAAAAGTTGTGCTTCTTCGCATAGACATACAGTACTATCAGAGAAGTTGATTCATAGGCAGATGCCAGACCTGCGTAAATTGGTCGCGTTATGTTAAACCCAGCCAACATCGATCACGACTTATACATATATTTAATCTATGGACGCTTCACACCACGTCAATCTGGCCCCGTGCTAAGTACCTGAAGGACTTGTATTACGGGTACCAGACAACGGTATACAAATACATATATTTAAGATTTTAATTATATCGTACACATAATATTTAATACACACCCGACCCAGGAACATCGAAAAACTTTTTGTTCCGTCGGCGGGATTCGAACCCGCGACCCCCGGTTTGAGCTGCCACACACTCTATCCATTGAGCCACAGAGGTCTTCAAATTATATTGAATGTCAAATTGTCAAATTATATTGCATTGATATAATATAGTCCATTGAAATGTTACAATTTCAGGACCGAATATTGCTATTATTAGAGGACGCTATTTTATTTTTGGAATATGTTGGGGGGCTCAATAGAAGCTTAACCTCAAGTTTGTGGGGTCGCCACTCTTGTCCCCCGGCCGTCATCTTGAAAAAAGGGGTGATAACACTATTTTCGTGATATCTCGGAAACTATAAGCTTTACAAAAAGTTTCTAAGAATATAATATGTTGCAAATAATTTTTTCTACAAATATGTTTATATAACTTTTAACTCTAAATAAAAAAATTAAAAAGTTGTAAGCAAAAAAGTAATAACTTTTTTAAAAGATTTATCATCGTTCTTAAACTTTGTTTAATACATTTTACAAAAAAATTACCTTATACTAACTTTGATCTTTAGAGAAAAAGGTCCCCCAATCCCCCCGATCTCATGAAATTAATTTTCTGCAAATGCAAAGGAAACTGTGAAAGCAAGGTGTGGCTGCAGAAAAGCAGGCCTAAAATGCTCTACAGTATGCCTAATATTCTGTAAAGCATGTCAGGCCTGCTTTTCTGCAGCCACATTCTACAATACGCCTGCTACACTACATAAATATATGCAATCTATTTTATAGTTTGCTTACTATACTATTCTGCACATGCCTAATATACTATAAACTTTATAGTATAATAGGCATGTGCAGAATAGTATAAATGTAAATAGTATAAAGCATTTCAGGCCTGCTTTTCTGCAGCCACACATGGTTCCACAGTTTCCTTCGTATCTGCAAAAAAATAAATTTCATAGGATCGGGGATCTTTTTCTCAGAAGGTCATCTACAAGGTTGGTCGAAGGTATTTTTTTGGTAAAATGTATTAAATATAGTTAAAGAGTGATAATAAAGCTATTAAAAATTTTTCTCACTTTTTTGCTTATAACTTTATTTTTTTTTAATTTAGGGTAAAATGTTATATTTGTAGGCAAAATAATTTGCAACAATTTATGTTCTTATACATTTTTTGTAAGACGTATAGTTTCCGAGATATCACGAAAATAGTGTTGTCACCCCTTTTTTCAAGATGGCGACCGGGGGACAAGAGTGGCGACCCCACAAACTTGAGGTTAAGCTTCTATTGACTCCCCCAACATATTCCAAAAATAAAATTGCGTCCTCTAATAAATGCAAAGCAAATGTAACATTTCAGTGGACTAATAGCTCCTGTCTCGACCATAATAATATAACGTAGGTTTGTCGACTGCACTATGAATCAATTTTGTAGTGTATTGATAAATAAAGATGGCCGCACTACCTATGAGTGGGGGCTTGGAGAATATGGCCGCCAGACGTCAGAGCTGTCGTCCACTTCTTACCGAGCCACCGCCGAGACTAGAGCGTTCAGTGATACAGTATTCTGTATTTAATTTACTCCTTCAACGATAATATACCAATGGTACATATTGGCGACCCGGCCAGACCCAGAGCCAGCCAAAGGTAATGTGAAAATAATTTTCACTTTAAATTTTAGAGGTAAATCGACAAAACCAGCCAAAGCTTAGTGCTTTCGTAACAAAAAGAAATAGAATTTCGAAAAGGATGAATTAGAAACGCTATTTGTATTTAAATACCTATTATCATCAGCAGAATTTACGAGAAAAACAACAGAATCAAAATTTACTTCATAACATTTTAAAAATTAGACACTGGTTAAAAGTTTGGTACAAAACTTTGCTTCAAATAACATTTTATGAGCACTAAAGTATTTGAAGTTGTAATTTAGTTCTTTATTTGTAAAGAATATTATTTTATTGAAGTGGCTAAATACTAATTGTATGGCGCCATTGCAAATTACAACTGTTCCGTTGCAAAATGCACAAACAATAGTCGCCGCCAGTCTCGAGTGAAAAATTCGTAATTTATTATATCACTTGTTCAATGTTCAACAAATGCAATACAAAATGTAGGCAGTAGCCGATTCTCAGACCTACTGAATATGCATATAAAATAGCGCTGGTTTTGTGATTGGTACCTATAATAAGCTTAGTTGTTACTACGCCAAATACATGATACAACAATAAACCAGACACTATAATATGAATTGTTTATAGAAAAACATGCTATTTTTCTGTGTATATGGAAAATACACTAACTATGGAAAAATGGAATGAGAAAACCTAAATATTAATGTTGTAATTACAAAGTGGGTACCTGATAATTAACTGGTGTTGATGAGCCTAATTTTCTTATCACACGACACTCATTGTCTCTGAGTCACTAATTTCACAAGCGCCAAATTCACTCGGATATACGATCTTATAAATATTAGTTCGCAAACGTAACACCCTAACCGAGGTTGAAGATAGATGGACAGCGACGTCCGATATCTAAAGTAGCGCAGCCGTTACGAGCGTATACGCTCAGTGTTGCAATCATCGCTCCCTTTAGTTTATTGAAATTAATTAATAAAATTTTAATTACTAAGATATTATTGCATAATCATAATGAATTTAATTTGCTCAAGTTAGTAAAGTGGCATATAAACTTTGTAATGAAATTATCTTGTCATATTATTATTGTAAAGTTAATGATTTTACTCTTCTTTACCAAATGTCTCGCCATAACAGGAGAACTAGAATAGTTTGTATGTATCATTGCGTGGTAACAACGTAAAAATAAAATTGCTTTCTATCAAAAATGAGAAGTTTTAGAGGTAATTTGGTGAAAATCAGATGGTACCTGCAAATGCCTATAATTTTTATGAAAGGCAGTTTGGGTAAAAGTCCCAACGGTAAATACCTACAAATGGCCGATTATTATAACGGGTAGTTCGGCGAAAGCCAAACGGTACCTACAAATGCCTAATTATTAGGCAGTTTTGTGAAAGTCCAAACGGTAAATACAAATGGCCCATTATTATAAGATGTAGTTTGATTAATATAAAGATAAAAACAAATGTTTAGAGGTCGTTTGAATATACAAACGGTACCTGCTGATTATAAGACGAAGTTTAGTTAAAATAAAAATACCTACAAATGTTTAGAGGTCGTTTGGATAGACAAACGGTACCTGCCGATTATAAGACGTAGGTAGTTGAGTTAAAATAAAGATACCTACAAATGGTCAAAAAGTTTAAAGGTAAAAAGTAAATTAAGAAGTTTGGTTAAAATTTAAACGGGTACCGTTACTAGGTAATGGTTGAAAAGATTGGTTGGTTATAATTCCAATAAGTATATAAAGTCTACAGTAGTAAAAGTAAAACGAGGGCTGAAATCATATGTCACTGCTGCTACTCGTGAGACCCTCGCAAAAGCAAATGGCAAAAAGAGGTCTATTAAATTTACCTGGCATAGCAGTATATGGCGAAATTATATTTTATTTGAGTGCCGTAGGGCAATTAGATAATTACTTTTATCCAAAAAGCCGTGTGTTATGACTTATGATGCCAGCGTTTCAGAATAATCTATTGAAAAAAAAAGAGAAAAAAATGTTATAGGCAACTATGTTACTTTTGATAAAATTATTTCAGAAGCCAATAGTTTAGAAACAATAAATTGTCAAGATTAAAACGTTAGCTCCCAAAGAACATTCCACGAGTCGGTTAACAACACTATATTGTTACTAAAAACTGACATTCATCCAATATATTTGAAATATGAATGTATTGGCCAAATTCTGCATTGTCAACCAGTAAAGATACAAAATACAAAACAAGTAATTTATTTCCAGAAAATACAATATACAACTTCAGATTAAGACAAATCCCCACACTAGGCATAGCCTGTCCTGTGGAGCAGTATAGGAACATTCTCGTTAATGTCGGCAGACAACAGTTGGTTATTGGTACCGGCAGCAAGAGTAAAATATTAATGATAAAAATTAAGACTTCTAAATTAATAGAAAACTAAACTACTTTAAAAATTCTACCAAATTGTATAAACTTCCATGAAGCTGTTAACCCTAAATTTGTTTTGATGATATTTATTAATTTAAAACTACCGACACGACACGTAATAATGAATTATTTTAAAATCGATTGTACACTTCGTTAATAATAATATCATAATATTGAAGTGGAAAATTGCATAGAAAGTTGTTACATTATGTTGTGTTTTATTAACAAAAAAACTAGTGAATGAACCCGGAGATCAACATTCAGGTTAGATTACTCAATTTTAAGGTTATTGCAGATTTATATAACTAGCTATTTGACCGAGCTTTGCTCGGTATTCGATAAAACACGAATAAAATGACATTTTCTAAAAATTATTCCTAGCTAGATCGATTTAACAGAAGGTCAATGGCCTATATTATGCCCATAGTAGTTTGGGATCTTGCGATTCTTTTGATAAACAATTGAAAATGTTGCGGAAAGCGACATTGTTAAAAACTGGTACAAAATTTACTTGGCCAGGATGTTACAATAAAAATAGAAGTATTAATATTAGAATTTCATGAAAACAAATTCGAAGGTAATTTTCCTAAATATATCCCCATCGATATAAGCATTAAACCGGTCTCTCGAACGTGTAACAGAGTCCTACGTTAAATAAATGATTTAATAGAATTGGATGGGGAATTAGAATCTGTGTAGATATAAGGCGAGCTAATCGAGCCAATATCAGACAAAACACTCGTTACCAATTATAGAAAAACTTCTTCTAAAATTAATAAATGCAAGAAGTTTCTCGAAACTTGACCTAAAAAAATTGTTTTCAATAACTTAAATTGTGAAAAATAGTGAGCAAAGAGTGAGAAAATTTTATATTGTTGGTGTGAAGGTAACTATAAAAATGGAGTATCACAAAATTAAATTCACCCAAAATAAAGTTTAGTAGCATAGTAGCTGACATAATATTAAATAACAACTTATATATTTTGTAATCAAGGTTACAAATTTTTGGTACAACTTCCAAAAGACTATGGCAAAATTGTTAATCACGTTGTGACAGAGTAGTTAATTAGTAACTATATTGCTTTTTTTGGATGCTATGAGGCTGAACATGACCTCTAATGGATCCAAATCTTAATATATATATATAACTCGATAACGACTGAACCGATTTGGCTAATTTTAGTCTTAAAATATTCCGGAAAGTCCAGGGAAGGTTTATAAGTGACAAGAAGTGAACCGGGGCATGTAGTATCTATAAAGTTCTGAGTATAGAATTTATTGAATATAATTTAGCACATGAAGACCTTTGGATAAATATAAAAACTTGAGAGGTGTCAAGGGACACCCGAATGAAACGAAGTTATTTCTTATATTCAAAAACCTGTATACATGTTATACACAAAAAAAACTTAATATTAAAACGCCATCTAGTTGACGCACAGGAATAGTATCAATCTAGTATATCTATTGACGTCCAAGTATACTAACAACGCGTCGGTGTTTATTTTCAAAAAACGCCATCAAGGTGACGCACAGGAATACTATAAACGCCCATGCAGGTACTAATAAAAAGTGTCGAGATCAAATATCGTTCTGTCTAGCCCCCTCTACGCCGAAAGCGTGATAAGGAGCTTCGTTCCAATATAAGAATTTTCGATAAATATATATTAATAAAACTACAGGGAAATTTTAGGAGCTTTTAACGTTTGAAGAGCTTAAGAGTTTTTGGGACTGGTGATCTATGTAGGTGAATGAATGAGCTTAGCAACATGGATTGAATTGATAAAGCTAAAGCCCAGTAAAACTTCAAGTATATATATGTATTAGGTCGTCTGTCAAGCGCCCAAAATGGGCGTCTTGCTCTGGAACTATTCAAAAGTAGCTATTTCTACTTTGACCACCAATTTAGTATCCTGTTTCAAATATGAAACTATATGTGTGTTTGCGCCACTAATGGCTTATTTATTGAAAATTCTAATTATATAAAAGTTGTATATGGCTTTCATGGTAGTTTGTTCAGATCAGTGGTCCCCAACCTTTTTTTCACGCGGGCCACAAACATGTTTTGGTCTTAGTGTCGCGGGCCGCGGGTTGGGGATAGCGGGTTTGGATAATAAATTCAGTTTAATGAGAGTAATTGAAAATTGAAAAATTTTCGAAAATGATTTGACAGTTCGTAACAGTTGAACGGATATACACATAACATGCTTTTGTCGTAAAGATCAAGCTGACGCATTTAGTGTCTTAATTCGTACTGGTATTCAAAATAAGAAATTACTTAAACTATAGATGCCACTTAAGTGGCAGACACACTAAAAGAAATGTTTTCTATAACTTTCATTAGAGATACCAGTAAGTATAACAGCTGACAATGGTCCGAAATTTATAAATGTTTATGGTTTGTACATTTTTGTAAAGATTTTAGCATTCAGTTGTTCCATAGTATACCTTGTGGGCCTCAACAAAATGGCAAGGTTGAAATACAAAATCGCTAAATTAAAAAAAAAAAAGTATCAGTCAAACTGAGAAATTTTATTGGCAAAATGATTTGTTAAAATAGTGCACCTCTTTTAGTTATGACGTACACGAAAGTCTCCAGTAGAATTGTTTTACAGGTGTCAGCTGCTTAGAGATAAATTGTCATCAATATAATATATATAATAATTGATATTATAGAACTTGGTGAAGAAATAAAAGATACATTATTAAATAAGAGAGGATGTGATGGTTTAGAAGCTGTTAACTTGTAATTGATTGCAAATTGCAATGCATATTTTGAGTTTTTGATATTTTAGCTCAATTAATTTAATTTGTATACGCCTATATACAATAATATCCCAGAAAACGTTTGTGTGCTAAGGCTTTCTATAAGGTAATTGATTTTCTCAATGATAGCACATCTTGGAAAAATAAGCTGACAAACCATAGGCCGCTTCTATATAAATGTACCACATTTAAACATACTATGTGTAATTTAGCTAAGCTATTATTGTAATTTTCCACCTTTTTGGTAAAAGGTGGCCCGTGCGAGTTTCTTACGCCGGTTCTTCTCGCCGGGCTAGAGCCTTGGAGAATATGGCCGCCAGACGTCAGAGCTGTCGTCCACTTCTTACCGAGCCACCGCCGAGACTAGAGCGTTCAGTGATACAGTATTCTGTGTTTAATCTACTCCTTCAACGATAATGTACCAATGGTACAAATTTCTTCGATGGTACAATCCGAAATGCACCAGAATCCGTACTCGATAGTGATTAGTGTGATGAGTTATAGAAAGAATTTTAAGAAAAAAAAGTTTGGCGAGATTTAAATAGTAACTTTACGTACTTTACTTACGTACGTTTTTGATGAATAAATATAATGTGTGTAACTCACTTCTGCTAGCCAGAAACATCTCTATGGCTGTGCTCTGCAACAGGTAGCGGCGGGAGAAGATGGCGCGGATCTCGCTGAAGTACCATTTCCCGTGCAGGTGCTCGCAGTACTTCAACACCTGGAAAGATAAAGGGATAATATAACTAAGAGCTCTTATACTGCCCATAGACGGACCGCAAGTTGCAGTCGGGACCGACTGCTCTAGAGCAGTCGCGTTGAATGATTGCTCCGACCGCTCAAGAACTGCTCGAGCGGTCCGTGTATTGCGGATATGAATTTAGCATGGAAACTACGTCGCCATGCGGCAATCGCATCTTGCAGGTCTCGACTGCAAGATGCGGTCCCTCTATGGCCGGCCTTATAATATCAACAATGTATCAACGTGGCTTTTTTTCCTGCCGAGAAAATCCATAGTTTTCAAAACCGAAATTTTAACTATCCTGTAGCACGCAGGTTAACTTTTATTCGACAAAAAATGTTTTTACACAAGTAGGTACACATTACTAGTCTTTTTCTAGCAGTTTAGTGCTGGGAAGTTTAAAGTTTTTACCGAACAACTCTATTGCAGAGGGGCATACAAAAAGCGCGATGCATTTTAGTTTTTTACTTAAGCAGGTGACCTTTTTACTGTCCACTTGACAACTAATATCTCGTTAAATAATAAACCGTTATCGCTCGTTATTATCATTATCGGCTTAGGGCGGGTTGCTGGGGGTTCGCAAAGTGCATCCAACATAATGTATGCTCTTTCGTCGAACAATGAATATACTTACTTTTACTCGCACAATTTTATTTACCGAGCGTCGAGCGTTCGACACGCTCGACATCTTGGCATTTACGAACATGATCGATAATTTTACTCGATAAAAGAATTAATTTTATATCTTATCGATAATTTCATTTATTGACTCGTCGACTTTATTAATTACATACCGCATGCTAGGTTACGTTAAACAGATGTTTAAGTCTAGTCATTAATGTGTTAGTCTATACCATTACTTAACTAGAAGCGATTAGATATTTTTGCACTAGGAATTATCTATGTAGCTACTTAAGAGAAGTAAGATACTTATATACTACTAGATGATGCCCGCAACTTCGTTGCGCCAAAACTCGTTTATCGCGCGGGAACCATTTTTCCAAGACAAAAAGTATTCTATGTCCTTTCCCGGGACTCATAGTATATCTATGCCAAATTTCAGCAAAATCGGTTCAGCGGTTTGGGCGTGAAGAGGTAACAGACAGACACACTTTCACATTTATAATATTAGTATGGAGGATACTATTGAAAGATATCTTATAGTCCTACTCTGATATGCTGGGTAAAAGTAAAACGTAAATTTACACCATCAAGTATGCACTTTCATACTCCGATGTAGGTGTATGCAGTATAATATTACATATTATTATGTTACTGAATATCCGCGAAAGGTCGATACACCGCGGATAGATTTTGGCTCTAAATAAACGTAGTCGTGTAAACGACACTTACCTAGCATAGCTGTATTTCTTAATAGTAAGGCTTAAAATACATAACACGAAAGCACACAAATTCAGGAAAAAATCATTTCTATCATCATCTGGGGCCTTACTCCCCAAACTGATATCGATTTCGATTTTCGATTTCAACGGTTTTTGACACTTAAGACATCTAAAATAGCGCACGATCGTGCTGCGGATCGGTTTGAAACTAATTCAACCTCTATGAATTTTGCTATTCCTGACAGCTATGCTAGCGCACGATCGGGCTGCGGCTTAATTTGGAATTAATCAGCATCGAAACATTCGCCAAATCGAAATCTTAGGTGCTCGCGACAAACAAAATTGTCTGAGAATCGACTTACAGATCGTTTACAAACGTCAAATTTCACGGTAGCAACAGAGGCATCGACATCGAGATCGATTGTTGCCGAGTTAGGTATTGTAAACGTTTTTAGGGTCCCTAGGGTATCGATCGGTGTGGTGTCGTTTCATTTTTTGTTGATAATATTTATTAATTCATTATTATTTTAACATAATAATCTAACGTGGGAGAGCCATGCTTCGGCACGAATGGGCCGGCTCGACCGGAGAAATACCACGTTCTCACAGAAAACCGGCGTGAAACAGCGCTTGCGCTGTGTTTCGCCGAGTGAGTGAGTTTACCGGAGGCCCAATCCCCTACCCTATTCCCTTCCCTACTCTACCCTATTCCCCTCCCTTCCCGTTCCTACCCTCCCCTATTACCCTATTCCCTCTTAAAAGGCCGGCGACGCACCTGCAGCTCTTCTGATGCTGCGAGTGTCCATGGGTGACGGAAGTTGCTTTCCATCAGGTGACCCGTTTGCTCGTTTGCCCCCTTATTTCATTAAAAAAAATGACTCGTCTGCAAGCATTTTTAATGTGATTGATGGCACCTCCAATGGAGTTAAGCTCTCCAGTTATACGGTCCCATTTGAGTTTGGTATCGTGCTTAGCTTGGCTCGCCCGCATGTACCCTTTTGCGATTTCTGGATTTTCTTTCAGGAATCTCAACAACATTTCAATTTGTAGGTACGTCGGACAGACCATTACTTTCCAAATAAAAGCTAACTTTTAATGTCGGCATGCAGGGATACAAATTTTATAAATACTAGAATATGTATAGTAACTATTGTGTAACTACAAAACAGAATGTACATATTTATTTAATGTCAAGATGTTCCTTAACGAAAATAACCATTTTAAACCCACTAAAGTAGAAAATGGGCACATCCATCTAAAGTTTCTAGAGAAATGTATTTTTATAGTATGACGAAAAAACAAACATTATTTCATATTTTTCGTAACCTTCTACTACTATATAACAAGAACGTTGCTATAACGACGTTGACAAGACGCCATGGCAACATCTCGATTTTGATACGATTTTGTTCCGGAATTCCTACGCATTACAATGACATCAAAAACGAAATAGAAATCAGACTCGTATCATCGATATCAGTTTCGGGAGTAAGGCACCTGGTTAGAATTTCAAATAATACAAACAAAGTTGTATGGGTGCATCAGAAATATACTAAAAAAGGGCGCGTCGATGTTTTGGGCCCTTTTTGTACTCTCATTAGACACAAACAACGCGCGAGGGCGCGTCCGGTCCAATTGTAACGCAATTTGTCACACGTCTCTGTGCTTACCGGAGCCCTTCGCGGCAATCCGACCCTCATTTATTTGTGTTTTAGTATGTACTTTGGATTGTGAAGTTGCATATTTTTAACAGATTGCTTTTACTATAGGGGTAACTTATAGAAAAAAAAATGATTTTACTAGTCTAGGATTTTTATCCCATATTAATAAATTTTAAGTATCGAAATAAAGCATTTCTGCATCTAACATAAAGTGAAATTGTATTTCAACTTGCTTTTTCTATGATTTTAGATATATACGAATTTTAAGGTACCTAAGAAAAATTAAAATAACCAGCATTGCTCCTTCATAAATCATCACCACAAAGACAAGATGATGTGTTTTATTTCAGGTGGACGAAATTCCCGAACAAAAAAAAATTTGGGTTCCAAATTTAAACGTAGCAACTGTACCCAATCAGATAATCTGTGCAAGGTCGACTGTGATTGGCTGATAAAAAAGACCATAGAGAATATAAACTACATGAGAAAAAAGACGAAGAAGGAGTTTAAAATTCAAAGTTCGATTTTCATTTTGTGAAAATTATTTTGTAGCAACTCATACAAAAATTGTAAATTAAGTGGATTAATTAATGAAAAACGAAAGGTAAGCCATTGTAAAATGTAAATGTAACCGTAAATTGATAAATTGAAGCAAAACATAACTATGTCATACCATGTTCTAATACAAAGTATGTCGCAGTATTATTTGCATATTTGTACAATAATTTACAACATAAACTATATTAATATGAAAAAGATAGATTATTATTTCATAGAAAATATTATAATGTATATCAGTATGCAGTTAATTTGGAAAATGTTAAAATGTGTATATTGTTTTATTGTAATAATACATACGGTTGATAAGTATACTTAATAATTTTTGTAAAGTGTATGGAAATGTAGTAAATGAAAAATGTTTCATTAATTTCAGATATTTAGGTCCCTATACTAGATTGCAACATTTTAGTCTGCAAGCAATAGCTGGAGAAGGAAGGTATGGGATTATGAGTGGTACGGCCACCAAGGAAAAATCCTCTGATCAAGACGTGAGGTGGTATGCAGCTGGCCTGAGCCCACGCGATAAATTTCAGCTGTCGTTTACAGGGTGTAACAAAACAAAGTAATGATACTTAAGTGTGTTACATGTATAAAGGTGCGCGTCTACTGGATCGGGATCGGAGCATACTGCGTAGGTATGCAGCGGACGGATTTGTTGCTTTGTATGTATGGTACTGACTACTGTGAACTGCACTAGAAGTACTGGAACGTCATTCTGCGCCTAACAAAATATATATGACGACACGACGCGCAGTCCGCACCGTACGCCCCGATTCTGACCTGGTGGACGCGCAGCTTTAATCCCCTCCCTATATAGAGTTTACTGTGTAAGCCAATCAAGTAGTTAGTAGAGTAGCATAGACAGCTATTCTATTATATTTATAAATAAAATACATAAAACTGTACTGTAATATTATAATATTGAGTAATAGAAATCAACAAAAGCTTGTGGATTAAATCTGTTTTATTGTTTAATTTACCTTATTAGCCTATTTATTTAGCTGTGTACAATAATTTTTATTGAAATAAAACATTTATTTGAGCATATTTACTTTTTATTTTATTTTTTTTTAATTTTTGGTATGTTTAGAGTGAAAGGTTTTGCACTTAAAATTTTAACTTCAGTTTCAAATTAAAAAAATAACGGATGTTTATTTTTTTTCTTCTAAGTCCGACCTCTTGTTACGTAGTATACAGTTTACATCCTCTTTGGTTTTATTTACCAAGGCAGTTTTGAAATCTTTGTGCTTCTGAAATCGGAACAAAGACAAGGGTGACAAGGGTTTATAGTTAACGAAGAGTCCGCATCACATCCCACACATCACACATGGGAACAAACAGTCTGGAAGCCGCAGATAAAAAATGATCCTCTGCGTGTATTCTGCGCGCCGGGTACCATTGTATCAGCATCCCTAATAGCCCCCGGTCACGACACCGAGATTGTGGGAGTGCGACACGTGCTGCTGTCATAATCTAAACTAATTACTGTACTGTTATGAATCCCTAATAGTTAGGGGAATTGGTGAAATGTTGACAGGTAATATGAGAATGGTTGTGTTCTGCGTATCTTCCTTTGATCACGTATACATATATGTGATCGAAGGTATCTTCTCACATAATCTATACCTAGTCTATACTAATATTATAAAGCGGAAAAGTTTGTTTGTTTGAACGCGCTAATCTCAGACACTACTGGTCCAATTTTAAAAATTCTTTCAGTGTTAGATAGCCCATTTATCGAGGAGGGCTATATTTTATGACGCTAAGACTAATAGGAGCGAAGAAATAGAGGAAAATGTGGAAAAAATGGCGGAAATTATTTGAAATTGCTTATTATCGTTATTTGGCACACATGAAGAATAGATCACGTGGTGGGACATAGGCTGTTTTTTTCGGAAAAAAATACGGTTTCCGTGAAATTCCCAAATTACGCGGGCGAAGCCGCGCGGAACATCTAATAGAAAATATTTTTGATTACGATTGAATAATTTACAAATAAAATTAACAATCAAATGCATAAATAATCTACGAATTGCAATATTCTGTTCGAATACAATCGATTGATCCACATCTGCATGCTGAATGCCGATGCGCATATTGCTGGCACAGCTCCTGCGCGCCTAGTTCTCACACCAATCCTATTAGAATGCCTACGTCCAGTTATTGCAGGTTCTATATTATTCTAATAGCACTTAGTATGCTCGAGGAGATGATATCGTCAGGCGATAAATTGTCGCGATCGTCGAGGTAGAGATTGCCAAGCGATTAGCCCGGAATCACCTTAGTATGCGAGAGCGGGCTCGGAGAAATAGACGATGTATTCCTCAACAACTCAGAATACAAACACCACTCCTATTCTGCTATTTGTTGCGACATCAATGCAGCTTCTTTCTACTTATTATCAAAATAATAGAAAGAAGAAGAATATGAATAATTCTACATATCAGTAAATATTATGTACGGCTCGGCTGTTTCGTTACTAACTTCAGATCAGAAACTAAATATTCGTATCACCTCCACGACGGTAGCAAAACGGCGAAACCATACATCATATTTACTGGTATGTAGAATTTGTTGAAGTTAGGGTTAGTAGAGTAAGGCCGTGTAGATTTAAAAGCTTGGCTCTACATGAGATCTTTTTCACAGGGTAAACCTTATGTGGTCGTCTCGGCTACATTTTACAAGATATGTTTTTGGTAGGATATATTATTTAGTATATAGACCATACTCAATAAGTACCTAGGAATTGAATTTGTGAAGATCCTATGAGTGATTCCGACCATTGACTTTTTTGATTTTGAGTTTTTTACACCACAACCAGTAAAATTCAAAAATCGGTATAAAACTAGAGGTATTTTATACAAAAACTCTTTATGGTGAAAAACAGACAACAATATAATTTGCAACATTGAATGCATAGATTTTCATCGACGATATATTTTAACCAACTTAATAGGCACAGAAAATTAAGTAGGTAGATGGTAGGTAGGTACAAAATAAACACAATGTCAGCTTTTTTTCTCAAAATGTAGATAAGGATACGTGTTTGTTTTTCAAAACAAATTAATTGTGAGAAGATTATGAAGTGAGCTTTATTATACCATTAGAGCAATAATTATTTTTTTCATCGACAAAAACTTTTATTAGTAAGGTGAACAATCATCGCTTAATTTTTCGTGTTTTCTTTGTTTGAAATGTTAATAATTTCAGTAATAAAAATAAAATATAAAACCTGTCAGAAAAAATCTATAATAAGTAATTGTAATATTATTATAAAAAGTTTGGTAATATTTCGTGTACACACGCTATTGAATTTTTCGGTTCACACTTTGAGAAATACCTTGATATTTCTCAAAGTAGTATCGTGTATAATTATTATGTAATAATTTTTTTGTATTTTTTTCAGCGACCATTAAATACTAACGTCCGTAATCTACACAGCTGCGGCCCTGATTTCTTTACAATTTGAATTTTAAATCAAATATAAAATTTAAGAAGAGCGCTGAAAAGTCGCGATTTTTCTTCATTAATTTTTGTCATATTGCAAACTAGCTGACATGACAGGGTGAAATGGTGGTTGTACTAGGCTCACAGCACTTTGCAGGCTGTCGATGGTATCGCGGTCGTAAATAAAGCTCGAAATGGTGACAAGTGTCCCCATTATTTAAGGACGAACGGACGGTGAAAAAACTGACGTACCTACTGTCCACAGCTTCAATTCTATTTTAAAATATTAGAATCATCATCGATAAGTGGTATAACGTAAATATTTTTACCTGAAGCCAAAAGGAAGACGATTTTGCCAAAGCAGTGGCTAAACTACTGATCCAATTTTCATAAATGAGGTGTATCATACAGTACATTATATTTATTATGGCACAAGCTTTCGCGTAAAACGGAACAGAACATTCTTAATTATTAGTTTATTTATCCTGTAGGCAATCAAAGAGGTATCTTAATAATCTTCTTAGCCTCTACCCTCACTAGGTTAATGTAAGCAACATTTTAAAAGTATTTTGTTATATATATATCAACATTTTCTGATGAAATTACATAAATCTATACATATTTTCATTTATATTCTGACTCTACATTTGAAAGTTTACTAGAAAATTGTCAAGCAACACACTCACTAGTGAAACTGTTAAATGTTTTAGATACTGTAATGAGCTCGCATTAATCGCATCTGCCCACCGCCTCCTATAAAAGGGCAATTATTTTTTTATTTCATATTAATTGATTAATTTAAATTTCTTTTTACCATTGAAAGAAAATAATTGATAGACTGCAAAGATTAAATTTAACATATTCGTCTCAATAATATTTTATTGAGAAGGGAATTAACTCGGATGAAAAAAAAGTTTTTTTCATTAGGGAGTGAAAACTAATGACACCGGAAAAAAATATTTACGTACTAGCGATGCTTAATATTGTTTAAGATTTTGCCACATTTAAATATGTTTAGTTTTAAAACAATATTTTTAATACAAGTCACAAATTGTACCTTCAATCTCTACAGAAGAATATAGGGCAGGCGCAACTTACAGTCTCTATAAGTAATGTGGCATCGATGTCGTACATAAGGTTATGTAAATACTGAACGTTAATTAATTTTCCGTTTCACTATTAACTTTATAGATGTTTTATGTAGATAAGTGGTAATGTATTACATTCCTCGACACCTGAAGATTATATCAATTTACTCGCAAAGCGGAATTTTGTAAAATTTCCTGTGAAACCCGACTCGAATATAAATTTAATTCTCGATTCTTTGAATATCTAAACAAATTTCAAGTTAAAAGTACGAGCATTAATGTAAAATATTACAAGAATTGTATAATTCTAATGTTATAAATTAAAGAATACTTTTTACAAAAACATTTGCGGCTGCGGCGTGCCTTTAATCTTACTGACGCCCACATACCTACTTATTTACGTTAATAATTATGTAATTAAATGAAATAAAATAATTTTAGTAACCACAAAAATTATTGCAAAAATGTTGATATACCTACAGCAGGTAGGTTCCTGAAACAGAGACCCAGATTTGGTAGAGAAATACGTTAGAATTTTTTAAAATGCTTCTCGCCAGAAGAAGAAGAAGCCTTAGACAAATTTCAGCCCCTGAAAAAGTCGATATAGGCAAAGCGAACATCCCAATAACACCTTCGCTTTTTGCTTTTTATAAGTACTAGCTATTTTACCGAGCTTTGCTCGGTATTCGATAAAACACGAATCTGCCGAGACGAGCCAAGCGAAGCGCAAGGGCACTACCTACCTTTTCTTGAAGTGTTTCGCCGTTTTTTAAAACCTTTGTAGAATTGCTTTCCGTTGTAGCAGATAGTTCATATTTTCAGAATATGATGTCATCAATGAACTTATTAAGCATACAAAGTCTCAATTAAATAGATCTAATACTTTAGATTTTATAGATATCTAAAATACGCCGATTTCGTCACTGACACACTGATGGTCATCAAAATGTTTGGCTACTTCCTGAAGTGCTAGAAAGCTGAAATTTGGTATGTAATCTAAGTTTAGTATACAACCGACAAAAAAAATCATAAACTTGTAATTTTCATCCCCCATCCCCTAAAATTGGGGGGTGGAAGTTAACCCTCATAGAGTTGGTCTCCAATGTACCAGATAGTTTATATTCTCAAGATATGATGTCAATAATAGACTTATTAAGCATACAAAGTCTCAATTGCATAGGTGTAATACTTTATATTTTATTGATATCTGAAATACGCCGAAATTTGGTTATACGTCGTAAAATAAGTTTAGTAGGGGGTAATGGAAATTTAAATGAGACTTTTACCAATTTTATGAATAAGGACATGAAAGTTTACACGGGATGGTAATAATTACCATCCCGTGTAAACTTTCATTAACTAAACAAACATTTTTTATTAACTAAAAACCTCGTCATAAAAAATAAAAAAAATAAAAACATTAAAGACTAAAAAAACTGTCTAGCAAGTAGCAACTTACAAAAAGGACTGAAATCCCACCAAAAACATTTCATGTAAAAGTTACCTCGACGACCACAAAAGGTTTGCCCTGTGAAAAAGACATCAGATCTAATGTAGAGCCAAACTTCTGAATCGACGCGGCCTAACTCTATCGACCCTAACTCCAACAAATTCTACATATCAGTAAGTATGTATGGCTTGGCTGTTTCGTTACTTACTTCAGATCAGAAACTAAATATTCGCCTCATCTCTACGACGGCGATAGCGAAATAGCGAAGCCATACATAGTACTGATATGTAGAATTTGTTGGAGTTAGGGTCGATAGAGTTAGGCCGCGTCGATTCAGAAGTTTGGCTCTACATATTTAGATCTGATGTCTTTTTCACAGGGCAAACCTTTTGTGGTCGTCGAGGTAACTTTTACATGAAATGTTTTTGGTGGGATAAAATGACATTTTCTAAAAATGATTCCTAGCTAGATCGATTTATCGCCCCCGAAACCCACTATACCTATACTTAATTTCATGAAAATCGTTGGAGCCGATTCAGAGATTCCAATTATATATATATACGTACACACCCTACAGTATTATCACTTTTTTTGTTACATATATATATATATATATATATATATATATATATATATATATATATATATATATATATATATATACAAGAATTGCTCGTTTAAAGATATAAGATTTAAAACACATATTAATACATATTAGTACAATATAAACTAGCGCCTATCTGACATAAAGTATGAAATTTTACGAGCGTGAGAGAGAAGGCACCGGTTCGATTCCACGAAATCCCTGGAGATTTGTCGGCACATCCCGGTGTCCCTTAACAAATGCTAATACCAAGTATTTCCGTATTTTTTACTGAAATCTCATACACATAGATCTTTATTAATTACATCATTCACAATCTTTAAATTTCCAAAAAAGTAAGCTAACTAACGAAGAGTCGATCAAAAAGGGAAAATGTTGAAAGTAATACGTCATTATAAGTAGGTATTTGTATACTTAAATACTCACTTGCTAAAGTTATCATTATGAACTGAAATATGTGCCTTAAAATTCAAGTGCAAAGCTGCTACGAACTAAGCATAAACGAACAAGATTTTCCAAAAATAACCATTCCATTAGCTGTCGCGCTAAAAGAAAATAATATTGTATCAAAATCGTTTAAAGTAATTCCAGTAAACGTTCGCGCTACGGTCGCGGCGCGGCGCGGTGGCCGCCCAGAGGAAACACTAATTAAATACTCGTACATCACAGTCGGCCGGGATTCGAACACGCTGCCTCTATTATTAAGAACTTTACTACGGATTCTCGCAAACATTTCAGGAAACTCTAAAATTCAAATGCTATTAGGAAAATCGATGTTACAGGCCACGTACGTTTCGCTTGATATGCCTGAAACCGGAACCCCTTTCAGGCGAGTTTTTCAGTCTTTCAGTCAGGGCATTCCCGTTCCCCCAGATAAACAAATAGCGACTGAAGTAGGTAATAATAATATAACTAGTAATACCAACACATTTAAACAAGAAATTCTTGTTATCATATGTTATAGCAATAAAAATATGTAAAGAACAACATTATTGTGAATAAATGACTTCATTTTCAAAATTGTTCATCTTTATGAAAAAACTGAATTATTTGACGTCTACAATTTGCAAATAGCAGTACCTACTTACTGAGTGCAGCATGGTATTTAGATCTGAATTTAACAAACATTATAATATATTAATATTATTTCCATGTAATACAGTGAGTTGGAAACGGTCAACCAAAATCGGTTCGAGATAATTTCGATCGCAAACGCGCGGTAGGGGCAATCAGTCCCCATTTCGCAGTTAGTCATCTCGAATGGTTCATAAATTCCCTGTCATCGCGTCTCTGGCGCAGACTATTTCTGGCGTTATGGGAGTTTTTACACGCGTTCACATTGCACACTTTCACTATAAAACTTAATGAATTTATTGAAACTGTTAAATTACACGACGGCGGAACGATGAACCATTTCTAATTATGTTCTGTTCTTTATTGTCGCTTTTTTATTTGGCTACTCGCAATAAATAGCTTGGGCCTTGGCTATAAAATAATAAGTCACGAGTCCATGACTCACGAGTATTAATCTACAATAATGATTAACGATGATTAAGTTTTTCTCATTGCTTATTTAGTAATACTAGAGATCGCCCAATGCAGCCCAATGGTCGAAATTCGACCTCAAATAAATTATAAGTTTCCAACGCTTTGATATTCTATTTCCATTCTATTGATATTCTATTTTCAATGTTGACTTTATTATTTTTTAGACAGTCTCAGATTAATACCTAGTCAATTAATGATGGCAGACTGGCCGTGTAATAATTGTCTAACAGTACCTATTTAAGATTCAACAAAAAAACCTGAATCTATTATTAATTTGACAACATACTTCAACCAACGATGTCAAAATACACTTAAACCATAATTAAAAGAGTACAATTCGTGTGTATACTGTATAGGCTTGTCAATCAAAATCTCCTAGCGTGTGGGTTGTAGTGTGTGTTTTATTTGTTAAAAATATGTATGATAAAAGCATAATTTCAAAATAATATTAGCTCGATGCACTCCTTCATAATATAAACTATAAGTTCTGTGCAAAATTTCAATCACCTACGTTTCCGCATTTTTCGTCAAAAGGGATCCAAAGATTTTCGCTCTAGTATAAATATTTATAGATTTATTTCATAGTGTGTATCGCTTCAAATACCTACAAAGACAGCAATATAGGTAGTTCAAAAAACTATGAATCCTCAGTCAGCAAGGTTATTATTATCTGTTATTAAAAATCTAATTTAATAAAGAACTTGCAAATGTACTAACTTTTCTGGTCTAGTCTTCAGTGAAAGACCTCGCAAGTCGCAACAGCTCCTAATATTTTTGGTCCAAAAACGCAAACAGCACATTTGCCATTAACCAATAAAATTAACGATTTACCAATTGGCCCTACCACGGGTACAAAATAAATTTACTCGGTCTGTCATCGTCGCGCGACATGTTGGCGTATATCACAACTAATTCACAACGCAGTGTCGCGGGATTTTGCGGGATTTCGCGGGATCAGCATCGCGGCTCAAGTTACGATGTGTCGTATGTGGATTATGAGCGATTAACTACTTCCCGCCTCGGCTATTCCTCGTTTTTCTTCCCCGCAGTGATTTGTTGGGGTTTCGGTAAATTTCTATGTAAATTGATGAGTATTTGGAACGAGATGTTAGGATGAAATGCAGCGTCGTATTTCGATGAGTAATGGTTTATGACATCTCTTGGCAATGTCGTATATACCTGGGTAGGTATAATAATATACATCATAAGTACATGAGACCAAGCATCTGACAATAGATTTCTAAATATTATATTATGGGGCTGTCAGCGTAACCTAATACTTATACCTACGTATAATATAAATCAAAGCATAGGATTCACCTTCGTTTTAAATGTTTGATTTGCAGTTTTTGATGCTTTTGTGCCGTTTTGATTTAATATTATCTTGTTTAAGATCTACTACTATTGGCTATATTATTCTTCGTACAACGATTTACAATTTATTTCCTATAGCATATTAATTTTAAATGTGTCCAGCAAATATAGACTCGTCTAAGAAATCCGGAAATTGGTGGCGGCGCCATCCACACGCAGCGTCCGGTGTACCAGGCGCGCAAAACACGTGTAGTTGATTATCTAATTTACTAATATTATTGGCTTTTCGACTCATCTAATTAACGTTTGACATCTGTATCCCAATTCAGAAAAAAAATTTATTGCAGCCTCGTTCTTGATCGGTCTAGACTAGTTAAATGGACATATTTATTTAGGTAATGTAGAGTTCTGCATAAAATATCCATACCTATAATAATAATAATAATATAATAACTCCCACACCGGTTTCGGTGACGGTGGCCGGTTTCATTGAAACCAGGCCAGCTACGCAGGAGTAATTTTATAGTGCCCAAGTGTGTGCGCAGTACACAAGAGCACTCTCTATTCCTTTACTCTCATAACCCAGTGGGACGGCAGACCGACACGACTGGCGAGAGATCAGGTGCAGGACCGACTTTTTACATGCCCATCCGACGCATGGATCATCTTACTTGTCAGACAATTATCAGGTGATCAGCCTGCATTATCCTAACCAAACTTGGAAATAACGTGTTTCCAACGCAGGAATCGAAACCACGACCTCCGAGTCAAGAGCCGAGCTCTGAACCACTGGACCACGGAGGCGTTCATCCATATCCATACCTATACTAATATAGGTATGGATATGGATATATGGATATATACTAATATAGTTATTACCTACTAATATTTTAAATGCTTAAGTGTGTCTGTAATTACCTCTTCACGCTTAAGCCGCTGAACTGATTTTGATGTTTGGTGTGTTGAACCTACTTTCGAGTCCCGAGAAAGGACGTAGCTAATAGTTTTTATTCCGAAAAATGTACGGTTCCCGCGCGATAACTAATTTTGGCAGAACGGAGTTGCGAATGTCATCTAGCAATTTTAATAAAATGTAGGTACTATTGTTTTTGTTTTTTTTTTAAGTTTTAATCATAATTTGATGAATATATTTTTTAAGGATTTACAAAGCTAAAAACTAAAATCTCGCTTTTCACACCTATTGTTATTTTATAATCAGGTGTAACTTTAATGAGCTAGTTCAGTTTACGGTAAGTAATTTTAATGGCTTTTAAATGCTGAAAATATTCATGAGTGCTTATGGTATTTTAATTTTGTAGAAAAATGCCAAATTTTGATTAAGTAAACCATTTTGATAATAATTTATTTCAAATTACAAATAATAAAAAACTAAGGAAACGTACCTAACTCCTATACTTCAATCGTTTTGGATTTGGTTCTCAAGGTTCTTTTCGCACACTAAAATTATATGGCAATAGATACGATTGCTACGAAACACTAGGTACATCTGGGGGCACGGCAGTGCCCCAGCCCCCAGCCAAGCTTGTTAGCAAAGGCACGGCCGTACCATACTTTTCTCGAAGCGGTTCGCGGCTATTTCACACCCCCTTAATCTTCGATGTTAACAAAGCTAGGGATTTAAAATTTCGGTCACTAGGAGCAAGTATTAAAACTAGCTTAACATCCAAATTACATGAAATTTCGATAAATAGTTTAGTAGTTACGAATGGTCAAAGTTACTACATTTTGTCACTGACTGACAGATCATCAAAATTCTAAGGTACTTCTAGCATACTTAGAACCTTGAAATTTGGTACCCGGATAGGTCTTTATTCACAATGAAAGGAAAAATTATGAAACCGGCCAAGTGCGAGTCGGACTGGCGTACATAGGGTTCCGTACCGTAAATTTGTATGGGAGCCCCCCTTTAATAATAAGTTTATTTAATTTTTATTATTAATAATAATATAATAATATCTATGGACGCTTCACACCACGTCAGTCTGGCCCTATGCTAAGTACCTGAAGGACTTGTGTTACGGGTACCAGACAACGGAAATATATTTAATACTTTTATACTATACATATATTTAAGATTTTTATTATATGATACACATATTTAATACACATCCACGACCCAGGAACTTTATAAACTTTTTGTTACGTTGGCGGGACTCGAACCCGCGACCTTCGGCTTGAGCTACCAACGCGCTCACCACTGCGCCACGGAGGTCGTCCAAATTATTAAAGTTAACATAAAATTGAGCGTTTCCTGAAATTTTCAAAAACCTTAATCTTACCATTATGGACATAGAGCAAAAATAGGGGAAAAAATCGTGTTTGTTGTATGAGGCCCTCCTTTAATAATTTATTTTATTTTGATTAGACTATTATCTTTTGGAACAAAAAGTTTATATAGTTCCTGGGTCATGGATGTGTATTAAATATGTGTATCATATAATAAAAATCTTAAATATATGTAAAGTATAAAACTATTAAATATATTTCCGTTGTCTGGTACCCGTAACACAAGTCCTTCAGGTACTTAGCATAGGGCCAGACTGACGTGGTGTGAAGCGTCCATAGATATTATTATATTATTATTAATAATAAAAATTAAATAAACTTATTATTAAAGGGGGGCTCCCATACAAATTTACGGTACGGAACCCTATGTACGCCAGTCCGACTCGCACTTGGCCGGTTTCATAATTTTTCCTTTCATTGTGAATAAAGACCTATCCGGGTACCAAATTTCAAGGTTCTAAGTATGCTAGAAGTACCTTAGAATTTTGATGATCTGTCAGTCAGTGACAAAATGTAGTAACTTTGACCATTCGTAACTACTAAACTATTTATCGAAATTTCATGTAATTTGGATGTTAAGCTAGTTTTAATACTTGCTCCTAGTGACCGAAATTTTAAATCCCTAGCTTTGTTAACATCGAAGATAAAGGGGGTGTGAAATAGCCGCGAACCGCTTCGAGAAAAGTATGGTACGGCCGTGCCTTTGCTAAAAAGCTTGGCTGGGGGCTGGGGCACTGCCGTGCCCCCAGATGTACCTAGTATTTCGTAGCAATCGTAGCTATTGCCATATAATTTTAGTGTGCGAAAAGAACCTTGAGAACCAAATCCAAAACGATTGTGTGTGTAAATAATAGTGTAAATAATATATTTTTTATGGTACCTACCATAAAAAATATATTATTTTTAAGATTCTATGTACCATTTTGTCGCCATCATTAATATGTGCATTCATGCCAAATTACAGCTTTGTAGGTCCTATAGTCTCTGAGCCTAGATCCTAGAGCAAAACCGCGGACAGACAGACAGACGGACGGACAGACCGAAACTATAAGGGTTCCTTGTTGACTACAGAACCCTAAAAAACGACTAGTTATAACACATATCATTGCCAAACCTTTTTTGTTGAAGCACACTTTTTCTTGATCCTTACGCAACAACTTACCCATACCTACCCAACCATTTAATTTAGGCAAGCTTCTTCTCTAAATATAAAACGAGAGAGAAGTTTTTTTTCCTATCGTCATGATGTCTTATTAAAATATTATTTTTTCTACAAACTTTGAAGTGTGTACCTGCCTCTATATTATTCTTATAAGGATTCCAGATGTTTCTGCGTCTTAGGCGGACTTGCGCAGATCTGAGTTAAAGTTAACTCTAAGTTAAACATCATGTCATCTCTATCACTCACTTGGTGAGTGACAGATATGACATGATGTTTAGCTCAGAGTTAACTTTAACTCAGATCTGCGCAAGTGGGCCTTAAGGTGCCTACTTTAAATAACCTCACAAGAAAAACTAAGTATATTCTATATACCTATAGGTATTTTATAGGTAGGTATGTGAGAACCTCCATAAAAACTTCTAGGTGGCTAAGTTAAGTACGTATCGCGGTTACCAAGCACAGGTAGGTATTTCAGAATCTCTGGTCGAGTGCAAGAAAACCAACAAAAAATTTAACCAGTTAAAAGGACCGCTAATAATTTAAATAATAAAAACCGAATCGCAACAAAACAGATATGTAGAGCTTTTATCTCCAATCTTTATAATAATTATACTCGACATGACGACTCAATCGTCGCTGAACGAACAACCAGCAAAATCCTCGAAATCGATACGAATTCATGGGATTTTGGAGACTATTGCGAAAAGGGTAGGGACTGTTGTCGCTAAGTTGTATTTGGTGTGAGGGACGAGGTGGCTCGTACGTACCGCCTGAATCCAATTACCGGTACGGTGCACAAAAATATCTTCCACGTTGCAAGAAAAATAATTATCAAAAAAAATTACGCGTCGCGCAAAACTAATGTGCAACGGGAGGAGGGACATCGAAAAAGGAACTCTACATGAAGGACATTAAGACTGAAGTTTAATTGCCAGTTACACTTGCGCTGGACATATTTCAGGGCGCGTTCCGGAGAGGGCGGGGCGTTACCCCCTCCCCCGGGCGGAGAGGCGGGCGCGGCGTCAGTCTGTAAACAGCGGTGGGGGAAGATAGATGTCCCTCTGCGCCCATCTCTCATACAACACGATAGCAAATTCAATCCACCATAAATACAACACACCGGTTGATATTGCGCTCTCTATCGTATCTTTTTATCTCTAGTTAAACGATATCGCAAGTGACATACATCCAAACAGTTTAGGCGTAATAATAATGTGCGTCGTCTGTGCTCGTAAATAACCACTGGCCGGAGGAGTCGAGAGGCACATGTTGGCCAACATCTCGCTCTAATCGTGTACGCTTAAACGATTTTAGACGGATTAATAGACATTAGCGATAGTGTTGTGCCGTTGGAATTATTTATACTGTTGTAGATAACATTAGTGTCTCTATTATGTGTTCGTTGTAAATCATTACTTTTTGTGTTGCCGATAATGTTGTTAAATGTTACGCAAATGTAATTGCCTATTGCTAAATTATCGCAAATGTTGACATCAGTTTATGGCCTGATTAATAAATAAATTGTATATTATTATTGAATAGTGAGTACCGAGTACCTCCATCAAAGAAAATATTTGATACATATCGAAACTAGTCAAATCGATTATATCATATTTTATTCACAGAACAGAACAGGTGTTATATTATATGTTGTTTGTGCTTCCATTCTACCATTTAAATGGTAGGTATGTGAAACTTGCAATATAACAATACTTCCAATACAAAAGAAAAAAAAAAAAAATGCTGAGGATCAATGGTCATACAAAACACAACACAAAATATGTAGAGACGATAGATCACAATAAAGCCTTAGGAGATAATTTAAATTTTGCACGTATAAATATGGGACACG
The DNA here is from genome assembly GCA_905333045.1 of Lysandra bellargus. Classification (NCBI taxonomy): domain Eukaryota; kingdom Metazoa; phylum Arthropoda; class Insecta; order Lepidoptera; family Lycaenidae; genus Lysandra; species Lysandra bellargus. Next base: position 167,811 of record HG995321.1, read on the forward strand.
TCGCGTCGTGCTGTGGGGTCTCGAGTCACGATGTTTTACGTCATACGCACGATATATATTCTACCACACACGACATCGTTTATGTTTGACAATACACGCTGTGTAGAGCAGAAGGACCAAGTATTCTATGGTTACAAAATGTGTTTCAGCAAAGCGCGAAAACGTTGCATTAGAAGGTTATAAAGGATGCAAACGAAATAAAAGTAGCAAAGGTGACAATATAGTAACGTTACTGGTCAGGCAAGCTATAATAGTAATATTTATGCATGCATTGTATTGTTGCATTGGTGCATGATATTTTCCGTCTTTTCATTTCAGGGAGTTTCATCCCCTAATAGTAGTTAGGTAGGTACCTATTGCGGCGAATGATTTTGGCTATACTTCTTTTCTTTTCTTCTTTCTACTTCCATCTACACTCTAAAAATTGTGAATAAAATCTGTTTTTGTCAAATCCTTAAATATTCAACATTAGAAATTTAAAAAAAGAGTATCTAAGTAAACAATTAGAATATGTTACGAAGTTAAAATAATTTAACATCAACAAAACCAGATCCTATATTATGAGGCCATAATTCAAATTTCAAACAACTGATCCTAATACAAAGGGACACCTCAAAACCACGAGACCGTGAGATATAAGTGATAACTTATATTGCAAGCCTCCGAAGGGTTGCGGGAAGATGGCGGACATCCGGCGGAAATGGGCGGAGCTACGCACCCGCCATTTTGACACCACCGCGCGTGCGCCACAGTGTAAACATTTAACTCTTTGAATAAAAGAAATCTAACACCCACTCTATTTTATCGTCTTTTAATAGATAATAATAAATTTATCGTAGCTACAATTTACGTCTTTAATATTCTTTCGTTTTATGAATCTAATGCAACGTTATCTACATCATACATCGTACGTTTCTAAAAAATTATTGCCATTTTGAGGATTATCAGAATGGCTCCGTCATTAAAATATCATTTTTAAATACTAAGCACCTGAATACAATTTAAACCTTTGTTTTTTAAATTAACTATATTAACACCTTCAATCCTGGTAACTTTCATTTATTTCATTTGGCCTCAACCGAAAACGGACGAGTTAAATCTAATTCCGGCGGAATTTTATCCCAGCTTCCAGGTACTAGGGGCGCATGAATCGCGGGGAGACGTCGCGTAAATCAAGCGGCGTGAGGCCATCCATCACGCCGCGCCTCGCCATCAATCGTGCCCACCGAAATAGGCATTCCTGAGGGGAGCGTTGTCTAACCGCCGCTCATTGTATTCTACTTTATAAGGACGCTATTAGCGGCTTCGACACTTCGACACGAGCTATTTAGATGTGTCTATCGGCTAACTGTTCTAACCTATCTAATTGGTGGGTGATTAGAGAGATGATAATGATTGCTAAATTAGTTAATATAAAATTCGACCAGGCAGAATTTTACCAGGAGTTGTTAGCTAAGGCCGCGTTTCTACTGAAGCGGAGCGGAGTGCAGAGGAGCTTAGCGGTGCCGAATTGACCAATCACCATGCTCGAAATCTTCACTGTCATTTCGCTGGAATAGCACGATTGGTCAATTCGGGCACCGCTAAGCTCCTCTCCGCTCCACTCCGCTTCAGTGGAAACGCGGCCTAATAATAACTTTAGCTACTAATCAAAATAAGTCTTCAGTGAACTGTACCTGGGCATAATCTAAGTACATAATGGTTTCACTGCCCTACACACTTAAAGAAAGAAAATTCTTAAAGAATTCGTAACCGAGGAAAAATTGATAATTTTTGAACATGTTTTTTTTCAGAATTTAAATTATAGTAAAATTTATTTCATAATAATTCATATTAGGTACATGTAAAGGTAAGGGAGCATACCCATACTACGTGACCTACTTTTTAAGATTTTTTGACTTCCCCCTTTCCCCCTGGGGACCACGCGTAGTATATGCCCCTTCAATTGTTCACGTGGTATTGACAAGAATAATTTTTAATCGTTTTGTAAGTAGAAAGAGTAGATAGAAAATGAAAATAATTTGACTCATATTTGTGTTTAATGTTTATTAAGTTATTCATTACAAAATACTCTTTGCATGCTTATGATAATTACTACATAATTAAATATGGGTGTTTAGAACCTTTTTACTGAAGGTCGGATTGGTTCTAAATATTGAAAAGTTGATTGTCGTATACATGAAGTTTTTTAGATTTTGTTCGTCAATCTCTCACAGAAATTAATGAATATAATGTTCTAGTCTACAAAATTATTTATTTTCTTCCATTCACCTATTACAACAAGCGGAATTCGCAACAATGGGAATAAAAATAACGATCACCAAAAAATACTTTGATACCCAATATTTTGTCAAAAAGTAATACTTGACACCAATATTTAAGATATACTATTCAAGGTGTAACAAAACTAAGTGATAATACTTTAGGATGTGTACGTGTTCCTTATAGTGAGTTTACTGTGAAAGTAGCAGCGCTGAATGAGCAAATTTTTTTCTCACTTTTGTATGGGGAAACGCCCCAGTGTAACGAGTTTATCCATACAAAAGTAAAAAAAAATTTGGTCTTTCAGAGCTACTACTTTCACAGTGAACTAACTCTACGTAAGGAACACATACACACCCTAAAGTATTATTACCTAGATTTATGTATAATATATATAATAATAGTCTAAAATTACAATAGAACAATCAGAGAAATAAATTTCTAGGCAGATGGTGGGTGGATGGTGAAGTAATTTGGTCGCGTTTAAAGCTTTATGGTTTAAAGTTAAACCCAACCGACAGATCATAATTAACATTGAATTGACATGATCCGACTACACGACGTTGGTCTGTCAACTACCTAGGAATCAAAATGCCTGACAAGTGATAACAGTGCCTGTTTTTTTTAAATAGCTGTTGGTTAGAAATAATAAAATAACCATAATAAATGCCAGTGTCAAGTATTAAATGGCGAGAAAAAAAATTCGTATGACGTTTCTCGCGGCGAAATTGACTACGTGACAAAACTCTAGACCCCCTCCCCCCCTTATGTGACCGAGCGTAGTATTTTGAAGACCCCCCCCCCCCCCCCCTAAATGGGTCACGTAGTATGGGTATGTTCCCTAATAAAAAGACACGAATAATATTCTAGAAAAATAGTTATGTACTTCTCGGCAACGCGGCAAATGTAAGGCCAAGGTCGTTTGCTCGGGGGACGGCCTTAAGCTTCTACTTAAATATTTTTATGTTTTTAATTTGAACATTATAGTTCTGTTAGAATTTACTTTGTACAGTTTAACTGTTTTATAGGTGTAGAGAGAGATCAGACCTAGTTAGATGCTTAACACAAGTTGGTTTTTAAATGATATAAAAAATGTAAGAAAGATTGATGCATGTTTGTAACTCTTTCTAAATTTAAAAGTGCGGCGGACTTTATCAAGAATAATAACTAAGTTAATTCAACTCTAGCAAAGTGTTAATTTTAAAAGAAGGTGGTCGATCCTCCATTCGGTGCATAAAACAAGTATTTCAATTATAAAACGCTGGATCTAAATTGCATGGTCAAATAAAAATATTACCTACTCTGTATTTCTTTCGAGCAAGTTATTCATAAGTAAGTTATTATTTTTTAGCTGTAATTGTAGGTACCTACGACAGAAAATAAGAAAATTCTTGACCTCAACAGGAACCTACTAGGTCTTGTGAGTGTTACTTCCTCATGCAAACACTATAGAACGAATTTCAACGAAAGCCATAGCATAGTAATTAAATGTATTTCTTATGTTTGACTATAGATAGAGTTTATTATAAAGAATATCTTGCAAGACATACCCAGGCACCTACTAAGATTTTGAAAGTTTTAAGGGCTATAAAAAAGTTAAAGTTGCTTGCAAAATCATGTTTAAAAACAATAAACTGTTCTAATTGTACAATGTTATATTACATTACCTCATAACTGTTATTTAAATTAGTACTTATAAATTATTTGGTGCTAATGTGTACCTAATATCATCTAAATAAAGTATAAACGTTCGTGGTTTCTTGATGATATATTATTTTTTAAAAATTGTAATGTGTATTGTTTTATATGGTGAATAAATAAATGAAGACGTGAGTAGATGAATCGAACAAGTAACATTTCATAACAAACGGACAATAACTCATATTTTCCCTTATTATTTTCATAAAACTCGTAACTTATCTACTTCATAACCTAGCTAATATATCTGGCTACACATATAATGCACAGTTCTTCTATTTCAAATAATTTTTCCGGCCCTAAAGCCTCCATTTAAGCAAAAAACGGGAAGTTTTTTCATGTTTCTTACCTTATTCTTCCACTCACGTCTTGAAATAAAAATTAAAAATTAAAGTAATTCTACTAAATGCGTCAAAAGATAACAATATACCTACATGTGAGTAAATATTATATAAAATTACCATTTGTAAGAATTTTGGATGTTAAGACCCCAAGGAAGACCACGTTTCCTAAGGAACTAACCAATAAAAACCCTCTACCTGCAGGTGTACCTCTGTAAGTGTTAAATTTTTCGTCAAAACAACACAATTTAATGTATAAATGGAAATTACACATCATCCACAAAAATATTTAGCCAATTGATTCTTTAAAGTATTTGTTATAAATTATTATATTCTACTAGTTACTTTTGAAAATACTTGATATATTATATAAAATTTTGGTTTGAAAAATACGATAGAAAAATAATAAAGTCACCTAAAAGTAGTGGCATGGTTTGACTACCGAATTAACGAGCAACAAACACTCAAACACTATTATGTAATTACCATCACCTCGACCTTACCGCTACGAATACCTACCTCCGAGGGGCGGAGTCAGGCCGCGATCAATACTCAAACTTCCAAAAGTACCGGGGAAGCAAAATGTAGCCGCTTCATATTAAAGGCCGCACTCGCACGCGGGCGAGAAAGAGAAGGCGCACACTCGTCTTATTCGCCGGCACACTTCCCCATGGGGCGTGCACCGTCTTTCATCGCTCCATGAATCGACACGGCTCAGTCCGAAAGCGTCTGTGTGTCGTGCGCGTGCGTGTAACGCCGTTACCGTGCCATGCGAACCGGGTGAGGGCACACAGCCACGATGCTAGTGCCACCTGAAATGATGGCGGCTCAATCCAAGCTAGTCTACCAGATGAACAAGTACTACAATGAGCGCGTCGCGAACCGTAAGGCGCAAATCGCGAAAACGATCCACGAAGTATGCAGGATCGTTCAGGACGTCCTCAAGGAAGTGGAGCTGCAGGAGCCGAGATTTATTTCCTCCTTGACCGACTACAACGGAAGATTCGACGGATTAGAAGTGGTGTCCCCGCACGAGTTCGAAATCATCATCTATCTGAATCAGATGGGAGTGTTAAATTTTGTCGACGACGGATCCCTCCCCGGCTGCGCCGTGCTGAAGCTGAGCGACGGCCGCAAGCGCTCCATGTCCCTCTGGGTCGAGTTCATCACCGCCTCCGGATACCTGTCAGCTAGAAAAATAAGATCGCGCTTCCAGACTCTCGTGGCGCAAGCCTGCGACAAGTGCTCGTACCGGGACTGTGTGAAAATGATCGCCGAAACGACAGAAGTGAAGTTGAGGATACGGGAGCGGTACATAGTGCAGATAACGCCGGCCTTCAAGTGCGCCGGCCTATGGCCGAGGTCCGCCGCGCACTGGCCTCTGCCGACGATACCGTGGCCGCACCCGAATATCGTCGCCGAAGTCAAAACGGAGGGCTTCGATCTGCTGTCGAAGGAGTGTCTCACCCTGCAAGGTAAAAACTCGGCCATGGAGGGTGACGCGTGGGTGCTGAGTTTTTTCGAGGCCGAGAATCGACTGCTTCAGGGCGGCTGCCGCAGAAAATGTTTGAGCATTCTGAAGACGATCAGGGACCGCCACCTGGACCTGCCGGGCAACCCGGTGACGTGCTACCACATGAAGACGCTGCTGCTATACGAGTGCGAGAAGCACCCACGGGAGCACGAGTGGGACGAGGGAGCCATCGGCGACAGAATAAACGGCATCTTCCTACAGTTGATATCGTCGCTTCAGTGCCGGAGATGTCCGCACTATTTTCTTCCCCACGTCGACTTGTTCAAGGGGAAATCGCCGACGGCCATGGAGAACGCCGCCAAGCAGGTGTGGCGGCTGACGAGGGAGATGCTGACCAACTCGAGAGCGTTCGAAAAGCTGTGAACTTTATGTTTTGTGAAGTGAGTCTGTGTTGTACCAATAGGAAATTATTCGAGTCATTTAAATGCTTTATCGAAGTAGGTAAGTGCGTTCGTTTGTCATAGGAGCCGGTGTATGTAATAGTGGTGGTACTGAGAACGATGATGATGAGTCTCGTGGACGGAACAGACTGTAAGTAGAAGTGATACTACTATTAGATTATAATTAATCATTAAACACTATTTGTGATATAATGTAAATAGCTTAATCTTTGTATAATTTAGTGATATTTATTTTAAAGGAATAATCTGAAACATGTATTTATTTGACTGAAGAAAAATTAATAGTAGGTGTAAAACATATAAAATTATAATAAATAATATAGAATTGTGGTTATATATTTGTTTTCTTTCAATGCACCGACACAATTTGTTCATAAAATAATTCTCTGACATGATTAAATTAACAGCACGTGATAGCTAAAAAGAAACATGTACACGAGAAACATGATTTAATTAAAAACTCGACTCGAATTGGTCTTATCAAACAGGCAGTGCAGATATCTGAAAGTTATGAGTTATAATAAAATCTCAGGTCCAAAGAAAATGCTACATTCAACTAGGTACAATTCATAGCACACACAGAATATGTACTTGAATGATAAAGGTACAAAATTTCCCTAAAAGTATTAAAATCTAAAATCATTGATGAAAAAACGAAATATAAATAAACTATAAACTCAGTCATAAATCACAGGATAATGTGAACATCTCAATATAATAATAGAAAACGAATGTCCGTCTTTTATCTAATGTGTTTTAAATTAATGCACTTTAGTAATAATTACGACACCGGTTTGTATACTTTTATCTAAACTAATTCAAACGAAATTGAGATACGATTCGTAAATCTTTTTATAATAAATTACCTGAAACGGTTGTGAATTTAATTATATTAAAAACAATACCATTGTTTTTATTGTACTATGTAATTTTGTTAAATATGGCCAATAAATAAAAAATATAATTTATCATTTAATTTAATAAATTTTAAAATATTGCCAAGTATTTTGTTACAACTCCAGGAAAATAACTCGAAGAAGAATTAAAGTAGGTAGTTACCTATAGCAGGGTTTTTATTTCAAGGATTAATTTTAGCAGCAATAGCTGTCTTAAGAAATAAAAATATGGTAAAATCACATTACTAAATATTTAAAAATGATTTTGGAATCTTTGATGTATTAGCTTTTTTGTGGTGGAAGTTATTAAACTTAATATCTCCTCTAAGTACGTATAAATAATGTTTCACGATAGGAAACAACGATATTAATCATGTTGTAAGATTGCTGCGTGGGTAGACATAAAATAATCCTAGCAGTAATTAAATGAACTCAAATTAACGTCATTTGAGGGCAAGTTATAGAGCCGAGTATGAAAATGATTGCGTTTGCTTGCAAAATCGATTTAAACAAAAGTTATTCAGTCTGAAGTAATATACATAATATTAAAGCTTTTCTCAATATTAGAATTTATTGAATTTAGATGATAAAAAATAAAATTCTGATGCATTATAAAAAAGTTTAGGTCCGACAGCGGACGGCGCGCGCCGGACAGGCCGACTCGTAATGATCTTCGCGACGAGTTTCGTTCGACAAATAAACAAAAGGAAACGGGTATTTTTGTAGAGAGCGATTAAAAAAAGGCGTCGACTTGATTTCGTGACACGATTGCAGCCTCGAACACCTAAAGGACAATAAACTCGAAATAGCAATGAGGCTGTTTAATACTGAGACTCATCGATCAGACGAATAACTTAGCTTGACTAATATATTTTAAGATCTGGAATACAAAGGAGGATATTCACAACGACCTTATTTGTATATTGATTATTGTTCGAATAATAATATTAGATGCAAAGAGAAACTACATATTAAGTGCACTCGTGTCACGTATGTAGTCATGAGAGCAAAGCTCAAGAAGAGCAAATTTTTAAGCATGTAATATTTAAAGTAATTAAAAGAAGGCAGATTTACCTATACGTTGTATTATAACATAAATTTAATAATAATTTTAATGCTCATAAGACATAGTGACACATTTTGGAAAGTGTCTTTTATAATGTTCATCACTGCAAGTCTGCAAACGTTGTTATAAAGACTGTAATATTTCAAAGTAATAAAATGAGCCGATTTCCAATAAATAGTGTCTGTACGGAGATACGTGCGGCTAACTAGAGTCCGATGTAATGCGAGCTCAAGCTGCATTTTATCGAAGGATGTATTTTTAAAGAGAAATAAGGCAATAAAAGCAAAGGCGAGGTCTACGAGCGCGCGGCCATCGCGGGTATATCATGTTACTTGCCCATATTTTACCTCCATCTCCATAAAGGATTCATTTCTTTCTGGAAGTGTCTATGAGCGTATCAAAGATTATTCTCTTAGCCTTGCTCTTAGTCATGCAACTTATTAACAATAATATTAATTGATAAAACGTTTGAAATAGTTTGTAGAGCCTGTTAATTAAGTACCTATCTACGTTATGGTCTACGTTTCGAGGACTGACAGATTTTTAAGTTTCTAGTGACTTTCTTTAAAATTATTATTTAATTTATTTCGCTTTATAGGTATCTAAATCATACCAGGTATAAATCTAAGCCACCTTTGCGAAATAAACATTACGATTTCATACTCAATTCACGTTTTAAAAACGTTCAAGTGAAATCTAAATATTTTGCGTCGTAGGCCGGACTAGGCGCACCTATTTTTATGTCCATTCCTATAAAAAATAATATAAATTGAAATATAAACGTCCTCCGTTTATAATTAAATAAGGAAGAGGAACAAAAATGTTTACGACCCCTTTTTAATGTGTATATCTATAGATTTATTGTTGACATTTACGATATAATTGCTATTAAACATGAAAAATACTCCTTTACCTTTGACATAATTTACGAATACCTTCGAGAATTAATTAGAAACAATTAACAGTGTACACCGAGCATACCACAGCATGATAGCCGTAGATAAACATATTTTAAATTTTAAGCCTACTAATTAGTAATATTTAAAATTGTATGGAACTTATTAAAAACCTTCTTAGTTTTTTTAAGAAGTAGGTATCTGAGACACTATTTCCTTCATAACTGAAGAACAATACAACTTATTGTTATAATCGAAGAAGCAAAAAGCTTACCAGTTAATTTTAACGGTATGAATATACAGGAGAAAAAGAGAATTAGAAGTAAAGTAGAATTACATATTTTTAAGAAATTCTACAGACAATAAACAAAACTTTCGAACTAAAACATCTTTACCAATGCATTTGACATACTTGCTAAATAGTACAACTTCATTCTACTTTATCGGTGCTGGCTTATCTTAATTAGAAAATTCTATGTGTCTTCTAATCGCACGTGAATTATCTTTTGTACGTGTTCATATTGGACAAAAAACTCAGTTATGTACAATTTTCTTTGAGTAAAATAATTCTATATCTAAAATTGCTACGACGAATTTGAAAACAAATTAAATTACTGATAATCCACATTAAAATTGCCTACTTATGTCTTTTCTCGTGCGAAATTTAATCAGAGTCTGTCCTGTAGTTGTGTAGTCTATTCAATGAAAATAAAAGAATCTTTACTCATCGTTTAGCTGTCTATAATATGCAAATCGAAGTAGATCATAGTCGAATATTCTCAATAAACGTTCTTAACCGCTTGTATTGTCCATAATAGATCTGCAAAGACCGTATAAAACAGGAAATTGATGTTAATCAATTCTTTCGCCTTTTATAGTTAAACAGAAATTTAAATAAAAAGCGAATACTCGAAACAATTAATGGGGACCAATAAACTGCGCGCACGCCTACGTGCGCGATGCGACGTTTTTAACTCTCTTTACACCTAAATTTATTAACACTGCTAATGTTTCCATATAAAAACGAGAATCAATGTCTCAATCCAAACTCAAACACTGCTCAAAGCTAACGCCAAAACGATTCTGCTAAAAAAATATATGGATTGGTAAAAAATCCAAACATTTGTTTATAATACCTACACAGAAATTATGACGACGATTCTTTTATAATTTAATGAAAGTACATAATCTTATATATTTAAACGAGCAATTCTTGTATATATATAAATATATAATTGGAATCTCGGAATCGGCTCCAACGATTTTCATGAAATTTAGTATATAGGGGGTTTCGGGGGCGATAAATCGATCTAGCTAGGAATCATTTTCATAAAATGTCATTTTATGTGTGTTTTTTTAATTTTTTGAATACCGAGCGAAGCTCAGTCATATAGCTAGTTAATAATTATACATCGTATTTTTAAGTAACTTTTACTAAATTTTAATTTATTTTTAATAGTAAGAAAAAAATGAAAGGAAATGTAAGGAATTCATGTAATAAATCAAAATATTCATTAAATAGAATAACAAATAAAGCTCTCTGAGGGCTTTCAGGTCTAAATTAAAATGAGTTGGGGTTTAGGTAAAGTCTTTGCTTAAGTTGATAAATAATATAATCGTAGTAAAATGCTAAAATTTCAATTTGTCCCCCTCTTTTATATTCATATACTAGTAGAAGCCATATGCTCCACTACAATCTTAATTTATATCCCCAGCTGCGGGTACAAATTTCGATAAAACAACTGAAAGCAAAAGTATAAAAGTCTTATCACTTAATTTAAATAAAATGTGGTTATAATAATAAATTAACTACTGCTTATCTATTTGTAACATTTTGTATCGAAAACTGTGACGAAAACGACTAACAGCAAACAATATGTATGTATGGTTAAAAGTTTTTATTACTTGAAACTAATTTTTTTAGCTTGCACCCATCACCATCTATTTCTTGCAACATCAATCCATAATAATATTATAAATGCGAAAGTGTGTCTGTCTGTCTGTTACCTCTTCACGCCCAAACCGCTGAACCAATTTTTCTGGAATTTGGTATGGAGATACTTTGAGTCTCGGGAAAGGACATAGGATACTTTTTATCCCGGAAAAATGTACGGTTCCCGCGCGATAAACGATTTTTGACGCAACAGAGATGCGGGCATCATTTGGCTTCTTAAAATCGTCTTATATTATCTTTATGAAACAGAAGGCGGCTAAATCTCCGCAAGTTTGTAGCGGGCCTTATTGGAGAAGAAATCAAATGAGCGTTCACCGCCTTGCGCTATCTTTATGGTCTCTATTAAAGTACGTTCTTAACTATAATAGTCAAATTGACTCCCACTTCATATATATTAGCCAATAACTTTAAAACTAATCACTGAATGTGTTAGTATTAAGATAAAGAAAGAATTTAGGTCGATGTAGGTAACTAATTTATGGAACGTTTTTATTTTTGTAAAGAACTGATGTTTCAATCTTCAATCCTTTTATTGATTGATTATTACTCAATACTTTTACACAGAAACTAATAGTACGGGAGCCCTAGTACAATTTTTTTTTTATTACTATCAAGCAAATTTTTTGTGAGTAGCTTCATTTTGATAAGACGAACAACATTTTTATTTGCGAAAAATCTTGAAAGTGGTAGCTAACAAAGATCTTTCTATCTTATCATTTTTGTATATTGATAGGTTATTAGTTATATAATTTAAGAGTAACATTGTCCTACAAATAGAACAATCCATATTTTAGTACCGTCAAAGCAAAGTATGAAATCCTTTCTATCTCTGTTAGTTACCACTTTCAAGTTTTTTCGCATATATACAAATGTTGTTCGTCTTATCAAAATAAAGCTACTCCCAAAAAATTAGGGCTCCCGTACTATAACGTCCGCGTCATAACGTCAACATCAACGTAAATTAAACTAACGTCACTGAAACATTTAAAAAAAAACAACATTCTAGTAATGTACATGCTTCAGAATGTAGAGACACAAGATTTGGCATTTTGTCTTTTTTAACCGACTTCAAAAAAAAGGCGGTTATCAATTCGACGCGTATGTATGTAATATTTCCAGAGCTGCCCAATTTTCGTACATGTAATATGTTACTCCATATCAGCATTTGAACAAATGTGCCAAATTTTTAAAGTGTTTGTATCTGGGTGCACGGTAGTGCACCCGCCGAGACGAGCCAAGCGAAGCGCAAGGGCACTACCTACCTTTTCTCGAAGTGTTTCGCCGTTTTTTTGAACCTTCATAGAATTGGTTTCCGTTGTAGCAGATAGTTCATATTTTTAGAATATGATGTCATCAATTGACTTATTAAGCAAACAAAGTCTCAATTGAATAGCTTTTATACTTTAGATTTTATTGATATCTAAAATACACCGATTTCGTCACTGACACACTGATGGTCATCAAAATGTTTGGCTACTTCCTGAAGTGCTAGAAAGCTAAAATTTGGTATGCAATCGTAGTTTAGTATACAACCAGCAAAAAAATTCATAAACTTATAATTTTCATCCCTCATACCCTAAAATGGGGGTGAGTGAGGAGATGAGACCCTCATAGAGTTGGTTTCCGATGTGCCAGACAGTTTATATTCTCAGGATATAATGTCATGAACATACAAAGTCTCAATTGAATAGGTCTAATACTTTATATTTTATTGATATCTGAAATACGCCGTAATAAATTTGGTTATACGCCGTAAAATAAGTTTAGTAGGGGGGTAATGGAAGTTTAAATGAGACTTTTACCAGTTTTATGAATAAGGACATGAAAGTTTATACGGGATGGACATTAACTAAAAACCTCTTAATAAAAAAAAAACACTAAAAAGACTAAAAAGACTGTCTAGCAAGTAGCAACTTACAAAAAGGACTGAAATCCCACCAAAAACATTTCATGTAAAAGTTACCTCGACGACCACAAAAGGTTTGCCCTGTGAAAAAGACATCAGATCTAATGTAGAGCCAAGCTTCTGAATCGACGCGGCCTAACTTTATCGATCCTAACTACAATAAATTCTACATATCAGTATCAGGCTTGGCTGTTTCGTTACTTACTTCAGATCAGAAACTAAATATTCGCCTCATCTCTACGATGACGGTAACGAAATAGCGAATACTTAATGATAATATGTAGAATTTGTTGTAGTTAGGATCGATAGAGTTAGGCCGCATCGATTCAAAAGCTTGGCTCTACATTTGATCTGATGTCTTTTTCACAGGGCAAACCTTTTGTGGTCGTCGAGGTAACTTTTACATGAAATGTTTTTGGTGGGATGTATGTAAGTACGTATGTATGTATGTTTTTATGTTTGTGTTCGGATATCTCTGGAATTACTATTCTGATTTCAGTAATGTATAATTTATATATGTATGTATAGTATATAAATTAAATTATTTTATATATTACAATATAGCATTATTTTATCATTATTAAGTATTTATTTTATTATATTATTTTGTATGTAGTATTGTATATTATCTATTATGTATGTATTTATTAGGATAGAATTATTTTATTATTTTAATTTTAGTTCTAAATACTTTTAGCACATCACCCTCTCTCCAGCAATTTGTTCCTTTCTTTCAAAGGTTGCCTGGAAGAGATTGCTATTTAGTAATAAGGCCGCCTTTGTGCACTCTCATCATTTTATTGTGTTTTTATTTTATGTGTGTGTTTGTAATTACTGCGATGTGCACAATAAAGTATATTCATTCATTCATTAATTCTTTTTTTGTTGTACCTACTAGGTATTGTTCAACTTAGGGAATAGTGCAAGTTTCATTAAAATCGGTTCAGTAGTTTTGGAGATAGGGAGTTTTGATTCTCAATTACGTACAATTTTTAAGTCGGTTTTATCTTTTTAAAATACAGTTATTAACACCATAGACCTAACTCCTATGTCAACGGGAAAATTAAAATATATGTTTTAGTATTGAATGTATGCTACAATTTTTAGATTTTTATAAAAATAAGTTTCTATCTTGACAACAGGTTTTAGTATAAAGGCTACAATATAATACTATAATCTAATGGACATGCAAACATCTTCATCTTATTTTAGAATTAAGAAATTGGTAGGTCGATAATTGTGCAAAAAGTTGATCAAACCCAAATAATCATACACAACACATTTAAACGATTTTTGCAATAATTATGAAGAAAGCAAAAAAAAAAAATGTTAACATGTCAATTCTTTCCTGGATATAAAAATAATATTATAAAATCTTCGGCTATATCACAATTTCCCATGGTGAGTTTATTACATTATTTTATAAGGGAATAATTATAAATTTTATGACAATGGCAATTTAATGGTGTAATAAAGAAAGCACTCAACGATAGTGGCGGGTCTAATTAGTCAATTATGACCGAAGCTGAACCTCTTTACTAATTTCTTTAATTAAATAACTAAAAATAAAATCGGAAGCGCCTTAGAATAGCGCAGTCCAAACATCGGACCGAAGCGATATTTATGGGATTTTTATGGGGCATAAATAATATTATGGGCGGACGGGTCGTTACGGATATTCAATAGTACACAAATTATAGCAATAATGAGGAGGTGAAACGGGGCGGGTGCCCGTCACTGCTCACCATAAAAACTGATCCGAGACGCAACCGGACCGCTCCACTTGTGTTAGGATTTTTGTAAAGGTGGCGTTATTTAGCTTTAACTTTTAAGGATAGTAAGAATTGACACTGTGCAACAAGTAGATAAAAATATCTACTATTATTTATATACTCGCAAGTATTTTATATTTACTTTTATTATTTTATATTTATTTAACATTTAACTGCAACTACAATATGTCACTGAAACACAATTTTGAAAAATCTGACCAAGTCTCTACAATCTGTAATTTATTCTTTGCGTTACTTCTCAAGATTTTTTTTAAAAAGGCTATAAAATGTATGAGCAAGCTAAAAAAATTATAATTCATCGGAAAAATGTATTTTTTCCGATTAGGGGGCGTCCACAAATTACGTGAAGTGTTTTTTTGAATTTTTGACGCCCCCTTAAGACGCTGACAACTGCCAATGACCTTGATTTTAGCATCACTCTCGCACCACTGTCGATTTTCATGCCAGAGAGACAGAGATGTGAAGTGTTCACTCGGTAGCGTGAATACATTATTCGTTTTTTAGAGGAAAAAATAAATATTATGGGAAATCTAGATGTCAGAACCGAAAATTAAATCCGATAATCTTTGGATTTTTGTAAAAAGTATCAAATAAACAAATTTTTAAAGCATATATTGTATTATTACTTTAGTTAGGACTTTTTAAAGTTCCTGAAAGATGTGACTTTGGTATTTTTTTTCATCCAGTAAGTTTTTTTCCAAATATAATCAAATTCTTTTTGTGCCAATCAATGAAATAGAAATACATACGTCTAGACTACTGCACAAAGATGTCGAATTGGCAGCTGTCTTCCCCTTAATTATAATTTTTTAACTCAAAAACCTACACATGATAGAAATTTTCAAATCTGTATAACCAATGTTTAGTCCTGATAATATTATGGATTCCTCGTGCCTTCAACGTGGATTCGAGGAAAAATAATGATTATTAAATATGTTATTCGTGTGGCGACGGTGGCGCCAAGCACGTAGTAATTGAAATAAAAACCGTTAAGCACTACGGGACGTACGCGTATGACATTATAACAATAATATTAAATGAAATTAAGCATGCCACTGACTCCTGCATATTGATTATACTTTATATGCAAATTCTATTACGGTAGATGCTCATCATGAAATGAAATAAAAATTGTTTCTGAAATAAAACAGTTTTCATTTCATTTTCATAGACTATGATGGGCTTCACTGTAACGTGTTCATAATATTGTCTATGAGAGCTGCCAAGAAACTTTTAAGTTTATAGAACAATTAGTTGATTGATTTATAGAGGCAATAAATACATACTGATCAATGCATAATATGCTTAATCCTGAAAGCTAAGTAGACCTACTTTTTAAAATTCAACTCTCAACTATGGATATTGTGCAGGTCTCACCTAAATATTGGTCGGGTAGTCGTCTATCCAGTATGTATATCGAGACTACTTTCGGTTCCTGTAATACCTTATTACCACGTCAAATAAACTTCATACTTGAATACGACTGCTGTCTACTAAAGAAAATTAAACGATTGGGTTTTACATTATGTTTTATTCGCATGTTTCTACGCGTATTCAATCGATTCCACAACCAGTGTGTCTAACTAGCATGCTAATTATGCCGCTCTACAAATTGTCGATAGTCTCCATAAAATATTGTCCGTTGTCGGCGATGTTGAGTTTTATGCCACCGTAGAATGCGTGAGAGAGTCCGAAGCGAGAAAACCAATGTAATTTGTATAATATTACAATTTGCCAGATGAATTATTCAATATTGCGGTCCCGGCTTCATCTTTATTCGATTAATATCTGCATTTACATACGAGCATTACGAGCGTGTAACCTGCGATTGTGAACTTCTAGCCGGTACCGGCGCAGTCTAAATATACAAGCCGAGTTTAGTGCTCAATGAGCGGACGTAGAGCCTATCTGTAGTCAACACGAACTACAATACATAATACGGCACACGTGCAAAATATAAGGTATTATTCTGTAATTATACATCCATGCCCATAATATCCATACTAATTATAAAGGATACTTTTTATCCTGGAAAATGTACGGTTAGTGCGCGATAAACAAATTCTGGCGCAACGGAGTTGCGACTTGCGAACGTCGTCTACTCGTAGACTATAATTAAATGAGAAATGATGTCTGTCTGTAACCTCTGCAAGCCTAAACCGCTGAACTGTTTGTTGATAGACGTAGAAGTATTATTATGAAAGGAAAGGTAAACTGCTCGATATTCAGTTTTGCCACTCCCAATCAATTAATACGGTAATATTGAACATAGCTAGATCATCTCGAAATTTTATTTGTGGCGCACCTGTGCGCACACTATTAAATATTTCAAATTACTAATTTTCTCCGAGTAACCTATAATATTATAGGCCTATATCCTAAATCTGCGTTAGGTACTAGTTAATACCTACTGTAAAATATTATATCAGGTACGGTGAGACATCAAATCAACTAACAAGATCACGGCCAGGTCAGTAAATACAATCGCTAGTTTTGGAGCCTTGCTGTCTGGCGGACTTCTTTATCGCCCAGTTATTGTATTACAAATACTAGAATACATTAGGCCGTCTAGACATTTAGAATTGTATTATCGCGAGTCCTAAATATAGCTCTAGGTTATACGAACACTGCGTCGTTGTTACTTAAAATATTACAGGAACAGTTTTAAGAAGGCACGAAGTGTGAGAGATAGGCCTATTTATGATTTCATAGAATCACAAGTTATTTACATCATATTTTGCTGTTTTACTATCCATTCATGCATACCCTTTTGATTAGATTTTTATTTTAGTAAATTAAATCCCTACTTTTCGAATAAATTCAATTATATTTTCAAGCGAGATATTCATTATTCTCATTTGCTATAGGTATCATTTACAGTTTTACAATAGGTACTATCTGTTTTTTAATGATTTGCGACTGGAAAATCAAGCAACAACAACTCTATAATATAGAGTTGTTGATCTTTAAAGAATTTTATTCTTTAAATATATTTTTGTGGCATTGTGGTGCTTTCTTCAACCATAATTGCTTAATTTATTTAATTACAACGATACTTTTAATTTTCAACTTCAAACGTTGACTAATTTTAGCCCCTAATTATTTAAGAAAGAGCAAACAGAATAGCAGGCATGCATAGTCGAGTGAGCACCGTGCCGGAGTAAGCTAACACCGGAACATACAGTTTGATATTTAATAATTCATCCGAACATTGCGACCGCTCGAGCGTATAATGCGATGCGACGTACACGCCAGAACGGCCGGCGCCACTGCCAGCGGAAAGCGGAGCGGAGAGCGGAAAGAGGAAAAGGAGAGCGGAAAGAGGAAGAGGAGAGCGAGCTCGGCTCCATATACAGTTAATGGGCTGGAGTAAGTATATAATATTTTAAGTAACACAACGAAGGTTCTGCGTTCTGCGTTCTGTGTGTGTGTGTGTGTGTGTGTGTGTGTGTGAAGAGTCTGTATCAACTTCAGATTGATAAGGCAAATGATAATAAGTACAAATATTTAATTTAAAAAATATGTTCTTAATTTTTATTTGGTTTTTCTGTCAGATATTATGTTTGTCTCTAAAGACTTCTGCTGACTTACGAGACCAACTTAGGTATCTTTCGTTCGAATTATTTCTAACGTTAAATTACAAAAACTGACACGCTAATACTGGGACTCTACCTGCTTGTCGGCGTACGTATAGATTTGAAAACTTGCTAAAAACGGATCATCTTGCACGGGTTATTAAAGCGAATAAAGCATAGAAAAAACGTTATTGTGATCGTGAAGTTCGTATAATAACATGTTATTGATTCGTTTTGTTATCATGTTTCATTGTTATTTTAGAAAATACGATATAAAACATAAAAATTAGGGTAAAGTATATTCTGCAGATTTTGTTTGTACTGCTTTGCATTTACTTTCGCAATATACAAGGTAAGAAATGAGTATCTGATTAAAGTGATAGGCATGCTGTGTATTTATTAAAACATAGGTAATAGTATGTAACATACTAATAAAACAACTAATTTATTGCACGAAACAGTCATGCGATAGGAATTTCAATACGTACTTATTATATTTATAAACTGTTCGTCGCCTGATAACAGACGCTGGCTAAAAAGCATTTCTGTGTTCAAAAAAAAAAGGAGCGACGCCGACCATCATGCACCCGAAAACATTTTTCAATTTCGACGCAAAAAGAGGATATTAGGCGAAATATATGCTAAAGAACCGCACTATCGCTTTGGTTTTTACTTGACATTATCTCTGAAACCATTTTTAAAGGTAAAAAATAACATTAAAGGAGCTCATTACATATTCAAAATCATAACGTAAATGACAAAATATCGAGCGCCGGTGACGCAAAGTTTTGGTAAAGAAAGGGACTAATACCCTTTCCGGCTTTCCCATTATGAGCTAACTTTCAAAATATTGTGAATTCAAAAAATAATTTATTAGTAAGTACATAATATGTATTCTAACATTATGAATTAATTGGTAGGGATTGTCTCAAGTCTCAACAGAAATTATGCAGTTTGAACTTCTAAATAAGTAGTACCTACCTAATATCTCCTACTTTGCTTCATGATTGCCTGGTATATTTAACCAACCTTGTCACATTAAAATAAGTTTTAAGTGGATGATTTATATTGAGTGCGGCACGTAACTTCCTGAGTAATTATTAACCAAATGTCTCTAAATTTTATGTGCCGCATATAAACTTATGCATATGGAATTATTAATAGCTTTTGTTCTAGCATTACTTGTCGGTGGGCTTTTACATTCTTGCACGCTATAATATTAATTAACAGTGCTTCTAAAATATTTTCGGTAGAGTTGTATACGTGTGTACGACGTCAGAAGTTTAATATGGGTATTCATGGTCCAAAAGATCTTTTAATTTGAAATAATTATTATTAATATTAATGGTCAATTACATTAGTAAATAAATTAAAGTAAAATAAATACAGGTTTTATTATCAAATGCCACCGATATAAAAAAGTCACATAAATTATAGAATCGGCAAAAAATATTTTACCTTCCCTCGTAAATTAGCTCATTATCGATTCCAGCTTCAAATGCCAATTCGATATAATATTTGCTATTAATCGGTTTAATCCACATTGTGCTTCTACAAAATATTTTAACACTATACGTTATTTGAGATCAAAAATACTTTTATTTATATTACCTTCTGCAACTTATTATTGTCTCATTTTAATACAATTATTACTATTATGTATCGAAAATAACCAAAATTAAGATAGAATATAATTAATGATGGTAAAATGATTATGATGTAGGTAGCAAAGACTCAGCGGCTGTACTCCGGGGTCTGCCGGAGTATAGCCCTGTACGGTGCTCCAATTTGGGCGGATTCCCTCACCGTCCGTAATAAGGCCCAGCTGCGAAGAGCGTAGCGGGTCATATCGGTGAGGGTTATCAGGGGGTACCGTACGGTCTCCTGGGTGGCAGCCACTGCTCTGGCTGGAGATCCCCCGTGGGAACTCGTGGCTATGGTGCTCGCCGAGGTGCACCTCTTTGTTTCTCAGAGGAGGTTACTTTTCGGTGAGTCACCAAATTGGGAGGAGCTCTCGCGGGTGCGAAAGCTGGGGCAAGAGTGGTTGCTACGAAGGTGGGGTGAGGATCTGGCGCAGACCCGGTACGGAAAACGTACCGCCGAGGCACTGCGCCCAGTTCTTGAGGCGTGGATGCGCCGCAAGAAGAAACCCCTCACCTTCCGCCTTACACAGGTTCTCACCGGGCACGGGTGCTTCGGTGAGTACCTGTGTAGGGTTGCCAGGAGAGAGCCAACGTCAGCCTGCCATGAATGTGGCGCTGCGGAGGACACGGCCCAGCATACCCTTGAGGTGTGCGATCGTTGGGCCGTGCAGCGCCACGATCTCGTGGCAGTGCTGGGTGGAGACCTCTCGCTTCCGAGCATGGTACGCTGCATGCTCGAGAGCGATGAGGCCTGGCAGGCGGCGGTTTCTTTCTGTGCAACCGTCCTTTCACAGAAAGAGGCCGCAGAGCGGAACAGAGAGGATGATCCATCCTCTGTTCCGTTCCGCCGGCGTAGGACGGGAGTGCGGAGGCGTCGCTATGCGAATCTCCAATAACTTCCGTCCCACGGGGCTCCGGGTCAGGATGGGAACCTGCCCGGCTTAGCTAGTCCCGGCGCCGAGGGGAACGCTTTAGTTTGCCTAAGCGTTCCCTAACTTGGTGGAAGTCCGGTCCCTTGTGAGGTAGACCGGCCGGTCGTGGAGGGAGTCCTGTGTTAGACAGATCCAGGATATCCCTCCGTATACGGCTGAAGGCAAACCGCAGGTGGTTTTAGTGGGTAAACCCAAAGTCGGGAGTCCCACATACCCCCGGGGCACCCATAAAGGGTTTCCCCTGCGTATCAAAAAAAAAAAAAAAAAGGTAGCAAAGACTCAACTTTACAACAAGCAAGGATACGCTAAGAATCTGAAATTCAATAATAAATAAACGCCATTAGCAACAGAGACGTTGACAAGGTGACAGTAGAAATATATTCGATTCTACTAGTCGCTAGTCGCTACTAAGCAGCTAAACATGTTTCCGATAAAGACGACTGTTAAGTTCCCTTTCACACGATCACTAGTCACTAAAATATTTACAGCACTAATGTTATTAGTTTTCACTTATGTTATTAGTTACAATTTATGTAGTAGTACTGTACATAAATTGTAGAGTTTTTAGGATTTCGTACCCAAAGGATAAAAACTAGACCCTTTAGTAATCTAAGACTTCGTTGTCTGCCCGTCCGTCTGTCTCCATGCCAGGCTGTATTATTTCACCATAACGTATGACGGATCTCTTTGTGCGCGTGTCCGACTCGCACTTAGTCGATTTTTTGAGATTGTCATAATTGCTAAATAGTATGGATATTTGGTAAGCAATCCATGCTTTTAATATGCGAATGCGAAAGCGTGTTATCGCTTTCCACTTCAATGCACCGATATTGATGAAAGGTACGGTAGACAGACACGTTGAATCCCGGGATAGGACAAAGGATTGTTCTTATCTCGGAAAATAATTTAAAGCACGACGTGCAATATTAAAGACAAACTTTCCAATAAATACTCTCAAAGACTCAAATAAACTCTAATTCACTAATAGGGCAGATGCTAATTAAATAAAAATTACAATTGACCTTAAAGCTTAACTTATGGCCATTACAGCATTATTTTAATTATTAAATTTATCGTTATACTAGCTGTCCCAGCAAACGTTGTTTTGCCATATAAATAATAGTATTTCACCCATATTATTTTATTGAAGTGACTAAATAAGTACGTCACCATGGCAACGTCCATCGCTATCCCATCGCACAAACAATGGTCGCCGTCAGTCTCGAGTTGTAATAATTTACTATTATTTATTCAACAAATGCACTTATCAATATAAAAAGTACCCTACTGAATATGCATATAAAATCAGCCGTTTCGGAGGAGTAAGGTAACTAACATTGTGACACGAGAATTTTATGTAATATTATAAGAAGATTATTTGCTAATTTCTTTTTTTTTGTAACACTTGCTATTTTTTACGTAGGTAACACATCTCAGCCAAATACAATGTTTTATAATATTACAATAAACATGTCGCAAACACAATGGTAAAAAGGTGTTAAAATATTATGTTTATCAAATTTTACTACGACGATATATCTTAGATATTATATGCACATGAAAACTTTTTAATTATACCCCTAATTCATTTAGTCCTTATTATAAATTTATTTTTATTAGCCATCAACTAGCAAGTAACAACCGTTTGCGGAATTATACAAAAACCTTCAGATTTTCGCAGCAGCGCATAGACTTATATTTTTTTTACAACATATAATATTAACAAAGTGTATAAAATTAAGAAGACGTAAAAATCTGTTTTGTATTAAAGACGAAACCGTTAAAAAGATGATGATTAAGTCACTTTTTTACTCGCTAATAACGACCGCAGGGTGTCAGAATAATGATAAAAATTAATTTCAATAAAAAATAAAATTTATGGTGTTTTTTAATTTTTAATTGTTATTAAGCTCATTATCCATAAATCTAAAATAATTACGAGTGTTATGACGTCTGTAGTGTAAAAAGTGCTACGAAACCGATCCCCGGTTAGAATTTCCTCATTTTCGCAGATTACACGCATCAATATTATCACGATTCCGTGATAATATTGATGGTGTAATAGGCCGAATCGCAGTATCGCAGTACTATTTGTGAATTCCGTGATACTAGAATTGTGTAATCTAGGCCATTAAGGCGCGACGGATAGACAAAAAAATAGAACCATAACCGATAATGTCCCAAAATATTTATAAACAAAGAATTATAGGTTGATTTATGAATTGATTAAAATGGACAACGTATAATGCACCCGATGCCTAGTGGGTAGGAATTCGAGCGCAGCACCGCGCGGCGCGGGCGGTGCGGCGCCTACCGCCCGCCGAGCCGCCTCGGCCTCGTAAACCCTCATCGTAAATACTTGTAAACAAATAGTTTTAGGTAGTTTACAGTAAGACTTATTATATTATCATCTATTCCAATAAAACATGTCGATATTGTATCGAAAGACGGTAGTAATCGTATTGTTCCGGCAAATGTTTCAGCAGCTGATTGAGATTAACTCAGAACATCAAAACTTTGGTGAAGTTGTAATTAAATTAGAAGATTATGATAATTATTTACGGTTATAATAGTCATTAAAAATTCTTAAATAATTTACCAGAAATTGTCTATTATAAAGTTCATAATATTGGTCACATGGTTGTTAGGTACATGGTAGAGTACTCTTTTGTAGCCATAGATAGACTCTCAGCTCTACAAAACTTCTAATAAGGGTGATTCAAACAGAAGTTAGTGCAATAAATAAAATTCGTATTTAATAACATACAAGTCAGCACTCGGCACTCATTTCGTCATACATTTGTTATCACATACAATTACATAATAGGTAACGGTTAGTTAAGTAACAGTAGGGGTCGCGTTACCACTATGTATAATTATTATTTTAAAAATAACCTCATCATATAAAAGCGGTAGCGTAAGTTGTTAATTACAAATTATTGTATGGGATGTAATTTTATTAACATCACTTATGTGTAAAAAAAGAGAACTAAAAATATTTATTTCACAAATTGGCGTTATTATTTTGTAAAAAAGTTTATAATCATAATAATTATGGTAATTAAACATATTACATAATATATCAAAATACACAACATTGATAGCAAAAAGTTAGGTGAATCTTGCAGGCACTTTACACTTAAATAAAGTTAAGGGTCTCTTACGCGCATTGAGCTCGGTGCGTTGTTGTATTAGGCAAAAAGCTCTACCACTCTACATCACTCCTGTTGAGTGCACTTAAACAAACAATATTCTTGTCACATTAGCTCAATACTCAACAGTAGCACGAGCCGCCCTTTTTTTCGGCACCAAAAATGTTTATAGAGAAACGACAGAACTTTATGTAATAGTAAGATTATAAGCCAATATTTAAAATGTTGGATATCTTTATCTTGTTACTTGGTAAATTAAATAACATATTTAATTAATTTCATCCATCCATATTTCATATGTATGTTGTCTGAGCATAACAAAAATGCTATAAATAATAGTTACGTAAAAATTAATCATCAAAAAATCTAAAAACGTTTATTTCGCAATTTACGAACAATTCAATTATATCGTTGCAGCCGCGGCATAATGAAAAATTCACATTTGGTAATCATAAAAAGCATTACAAGTATTTTTCGGTGAGGGTAAGCGCGTAATGAAAACAAATGACAGAGACACACTCGCGTCTCATAAAAAATGAAATTCATAGCCGGCCGAGAATAGGAGCTCGATCGTACTTAATGTTCGAAGAATATTTTATTTTTTAGTAGCACCGAGACGCCCTAGTGAAACATTACTGCCTGAATTTTAAAATCGACTGTTTATTGCCGCAATAACATCAGAGTTACATTGAAATTAGCGTTTGATGCTGACAATGTTGGCTATAATCATTTCAATACATTAAATAGGCATTGCCGTGTTAATAAATTAAATATCTGAGAATCGTCGAGGATAAAATATCATAAAACAGTTAGGTGATGAATCAAAATTACAGATAGTACTAGGTTCGAACTGCGATGGTATTTGATAATTGGTGCATACCGAAGTTTTAGATTTCCGTTACTCAGCTACTTTCATAACATGCACATGTGACATGTCCATTTACAACCTGAACAAAATCTTTTAGCAATTAGCTATTACGGTAACGCTAACATTTGTCCATTTAGTAGAAGATAAAGTAGTGCAGCAACTGAATTTAAGCCATTTAAACGATCAATTTAAACATGGAACTACATCACCAGTGGAACATAAATTTAGCCAGTAAAACGGTAGCTGAGTACCAGGCATCCATAACTTTTAAGTAAGTTATAATTTACAGCTCCTAATGGAAGGCGCACATTAAACGCGCCCTAAAATGTTTTACCGTATTAATAGAATAAAGGCGCATTACTGGTGGCCAGGTGCGAGACGCGATCCTAATAGCTCAGGCCACTTTACCAAATGAGAGAAAACATCACTACGAAGTTGACGATTTATTAATCTCCCTTGGACGATAAAAAATCTCTCAATATTTTATCACTACCTAGACAGAAATTAAAATTTTGTAGAAGAGGGGTAGGTAGGTCTCTCCAAGATTCAACAATAACGTCAAACAAATTTTATCAACGTTCAACCCTTTTGTATCCCCATTAAAAATCGCTTGCACGAAAACAAATTAAACAGCACAAAACACAATTTGTTCTATTAACCCTTCGTTGCTCAATACGAAATTACTTTAGGAATTAATTCCTAAAAGCTCTTCCCCCATTCGCTAGGGTATATTCGACCCCATGCTTTTAATTTATGATGCATTAGAATTTAGACCTTTGCTGAGTGGTGCCTGTTGTGATCTGGCAAAGATGTAAACACAATTACTGATACTGTGTCATATTTAAAAATAAAAACAAATAGATCCTAAAGATGTTAACAAAACATATTGAAAATTAGGATATTACATATAATATTTTATCCTAAGTTTGTGTTAAAGCTCTAGGTAGGTAGGTATGTACTAATTTGGTCTTTAAAGAAGAGGAGTTTTTTGTGAAGCAATACAGGCAAATTTAAAATTGAAGCCAAAATTACTTCATTCACACATTACCTATCATATTATAAATTTTTGTGACTAGCCTCATAGCTAGTTTTAACCGTAGGTACAATATAAGCACTCGTTAAGGTAAGCATGGGCGTTAAGGTGACGCCGCGTTAAAGTAAGAAACCGTGTTGGATATGTTTTAGATTGCTTGTTTTCTATGAGAGGCCGGGCCGGCCTCTCATAGAAAACAAGCAATGGAACAGCAAAAAATGGAAAGGGCGTAAGTGACAAAATGGTTTTTGTCGCGTAATTTAAAAATCATAAATACATTTCATATAAGCTATGCACATATTAAAGTGTATGCTTCAACTAATTTATGTACAAATTTTGGAACCTTAAATCACTCTCTCTCCTCTATTGGAAAAATAGGAATCCCTTTTTTTACAGAGGTCTTTTCGATTGATAATTCTGTGTTATAAAAGTTGTCCAATCGTGTTATGCTATGGGCAATTCAAAGACAAAGACACGATGAATACTGACAATGAACTTTAGTTTCTTAGCTTTAGTCATTGCTGAGAAAAATCGGCATCGCTACAGCCAAATTGTCAAGGCGTCGCCTTAAAACAAAAGCACGCGGAACGCTCGTCCCTACTAAACTACATACGAGGGCTAATAAACTAAAACACAAGATTCCTGATCACCGCAGCAGTTAAACGCTTTACGATCTATAAAAGTTAACAGTGCGTTTAACAATCCTTATCTATTTCCTTAACGACAATATTTGTCCTGAATAGGAAATAGGACGAATAGCAGATGCCCCTTTACCTACTGAGTTCACATAGGTTTGAGTTTTTGAAGATCTCCACCTATATCCTACGAATTATTCTAAATCTATTGTAAAGATTAATGTGTCAACGGTATTTTTTCCTTTCGTCCTTATAGGGTAGGGATTTTTTTTTACGAAAGAAGAGCCAGCCTTCAATACTCAGTTCAAATGGTTAGAACTTTTTTTTAGACATCTATCTCATTAGTCATTACTCATAGTTGTAGGTAAATATATTTTTTTTTAATCCATAAGGAGGTGCTAAAAGTTATCTATATGGGTGAACTTTTTACTTGGTATGTTTTTACTTTTGGCTAAAAAATCCAAATCCGCTCCCAATATCTGGAGTGCCTAATTCGGAAGCGAGCTCTTGAAAGTAGAGCCGCGCACCGCCGCGCCTCGCGGGAATTGGACCTATTACTCTGTCTTAGAGCAGGGCTGTCGCTAAGGATATTATGTAAGAATAAAAGTTTCTTGAAGTATTTTACCATTTTTTGGACACTAGTATTCATATTGCGGTGCAGTTTGATGTATCCTAATGAAACCGAAAGTAAATTTCAACAAATATAATAGACCCAAAAAGCAAACATTAATAAGCGAGAACAATTTAAATTGAGGAGCGGTAGGTGTGAAAATATAAACGGAAACATAAAAAGTGTTTATTTTAGCCCCTGATTGCCCCTGAATTATTCATTAATATAGTGAGAATAATTAATTCATTAGCGTCGTCAAATTTTACGAACGTACTTATGTTACATACGAAAAAGCTATATATTTTATCATCGGGTTGTCATGAAAAGCTAATTTTAACCAAGGTTAATCAACAGCTTTACAGCTGTAGTTTACTTGTAGCTGCGATTTTGTGGATGTTATTGTCACTCCGTGATCACCAAAAGAGACAAGTGCCAACCCTGATAGAAGAGAGATAATGCCGGTACAGCAAATGTTGAGCACCCCGCATGTTGTGACTTCGCCGTTTCCCGCCCATATATCACACGCCTAATGTATCGAATCGAAAGCACCAGCGCAAGTGTGTAACCACCTTTATGATACTGCCGATCTAAAATCGACCATGTTTTCGTAGCATCAAAATCCAAATCATTATTTTTGCGAAAAGACGTACTGGGGTACTCGTTTTATTCGAAACTAAACCATAAGAGTATATGCAAAAGAATGATTTTGAACGGAATCATCCCTATAAAAGTGGTGCTGCACTTTTAATAAAACACCACCAAACTTTGTGGAACTATTTCGCGTGAGCCGCAACTGAACTGAGCCTTACTCCATTGTGATAGGAATTAAGGTTGGAGGCATTTTTGCTTCACATGCTGTAGCTACATTTGTGTACTAGTAATCCACATGAAAGCTTTGGGATTAGTGTTTGATGACATCATTATTTTCGGAATGACGATCGTGTTGCGATTTTCTTCGCCCCTGGGACTGAGGGATTTACAAAACGGTTTTTTTATAATACACTGAATTGTGATTTATTGTTTGGAGACAATTTAGGACTTAGGTAATCAAAAATACATTTTTAAACGAAAAGTTACAAATTTTTTAAATTGTTCAGTTATTTGTCATTTTTTTTACTTTCTAATTACTTTGTGCAGGTTTCATTTAGGAAAAGTTTTAGGTATCTTTTTTTTAGAAAGAAGCATTTAAATCTAGTACCTATATACAACTAGGATAGACAAAGGAAGAAAAGAAGAAAAACAACCAATGATATTATAAACTTTAGAAAATAATGGCAACAACAGAGAGAACTTTGGTCATAGGCCATAGCTCATAACCACGTAACGTTATTTGTATGAAATTTTACAACTCAGGTCGTCGGATGGACCATAATAACTTTTTGCTACGTATGTAATTCCAAAAGAAATAGTTACAAGATAGAGTCATGAGTCCCTAATAATCATTATAGAATCCCCTTAATCCCGAAAAATCGCTCGGGAGTCGGGACGATCCATCTCTCATTCTGCTGGTGAAGTTATTGCACTCTTGGACAAACGAAAATCACCCTTGAATAGTGGTGTTAGAATTCAGAGCGACCGCAAAAGAATGTGCTGGAGAAATAACAAGGACCTGTCCACCCTTGTTTCAATTTTCCAGATCAGTGGTCCCCGACGGGCTGTGATTGTGGATGTAATTACAATGGAGATGTTGCAAGCGTTGCAGATGCTAGCAAAAGTCATGTGAAGACTATTACAATTATTATAAGCTATAGAGATCTCATAAAACCTTCGTTGAGATCACTTGGATAGGAGCTCTACATTTTATAAGATTAGGTCTACAATTTTATATTTACCTAGAAACATAAAATGTAGAGTAAATAAGAAAAACATATTCATACAGCCTACATGCTTGCTCTTGCTTTTTTGAAATTCTCTGATGGTACAATCACAGAAAAAATATTATGCGTCAATCCAAATAATGTATCTCAGGTTCAAATCTCAGGTTCAAATTTTAATCATTCAAATGAAAAGATCTGAATCAGAAATTCTGATAGTTTTAAGAAGAGAAAGTTACAAACATGAAACAAAACAAAAGGCCAATTTGGAAATTCTAACAAATTATTGAGTAGATACAAGTTCGGGGACGTAATCCCTTATCCTCCGGGACCAGTAACGGGAGACCGACGGACAAACAGATAAATTTGTACACAAATAACACTACATTATGCTCCCCAGCGTACGGAACCCTTCGCTTGAGCTCCTTTAATATTTTCTGAAATTTCATACCAAGTTTATTATGCACCTTCCTATGTATAATCTACGTTTAGGGATCAGAAGAGAAAAATTCATAAAAACTTAAGTTTTTATGAAGATATTTCACAAACATAATATTCATGTATACCACTGCAGATTTCTAAATACGTTATAGTAACAAAAAGTGTTTTTTTTTTGTGTTAAACTACGAAATTGAACGGTAGTTTGTTAACATTTTTCCTGAGGAAATTCAATTGTTGAATTATTTAATGAAGCGTAGAATTTTCATAACTTGAGAATTGAGATAGCAAACACGCGATATTAGAGCAAATTAAGTAAGTGAACATCAGATACTATCTTCATACTACTTCAACTGAGTGCTGTAAACAATTTTGTTTTCGATATTTTTGAAGATAGGTTAAGGAATAAGGATCAATTTTTTTTATGAAATAAGAGGGCAAACGAGCAAACGGGTCACCTGATGGAAAGCAACTTCCGTCGCCCATGGACACTCGCAGTTCGCAGCAACAGAAAAGCTGCAGGTACGTTGCCGGCCTTTTAAGAGGGAATGGGAATGGAGGGTAGGGATGGGAAGGGAAGGGAACAGGGGAGGGTAGGGAAGGGAATAGGGAAAAGGGCCTTCGGTAAACTCACTCACTCGGTGACACGCAGCGCAAGCGCTGTTTCACGCCAGTTTTCTGTGAGAACGTGGTATTTCTCCGGTCAAGCCGGCCCATTCGTGCCGAAGCATGTGGCTCTCCCACGTATAGTTATGTCAATCAATTGGGTTATGGGCATCTCCCAATTTATAATTTAATTTAATTACATGTTTTTAACCATTAAATTATTTACCTGTAGCTTCAAGAACTCGAGTGGCCATATTTAAATAGTGATCGGTAATTATTTTAAAACTAACTAAACTGTTGATCAACTAACGAAGAAATATGGCGGGTCGGTATCTTCCGATCTCGGAAAACTTGGTAGGTATTTAAATACTCGGTATGTATGTAAATAAGTTAATATGAGAATTCCGGAGTGGTCAACCTTATCTCGTGATCAGTTTAACAACGTTTACCGGGAATTTTGTGCCCACTGAAATAACACCAATAAGGTTCTAACTTCACCGCGGTTATCTTAGAATCTAATGAATTGGTTATTTATAATTAACATTCGTTTCTATGGCTTTCAGTATACAATAATGAATAAACCTAATTTGATTATGATTATGGGCTATCTTTACCTTATTTTTTTTATTTATTTATTGATACACAAAAATGAATATACAGTTATATTATACATGTATGACGAACTGACACTTTTTATTTCATATACATAATAAACGTTAATACATGAAAAATTTCACATTAAATTCGCGTCGTAGCTGTACTCGAACTGTAGATATGCTAATTGCTGAGTTATAATATAATTTTCATGGGAATGTCCTACATCTAATATTTTGTGAAAATATCGATGATAGTCGATAATAAGTACCTACGATCAAAACAAATGTGTGTAGTTTTTCAGACATGAAACGGATTCATATGTTATTATTAAAATATAGACCGATGTACTTACTTAAATGTACTTTCAACATTATATTTTTAACGACTATAAAACGCTAAAGTCTCGAAGGTAATAAAGTTAAATAATTATGTAGTCATTCTTTCCGGAGAATGACAAAACCATAAACCAAGTTACAGTCATAAAGTACCTAACGATTTCAAAACGACGCATTTATTGTTTTTGTGAACAAATAATTCGTTGTC
Organism: Lysandra bellargus; assembly: GCA_905333045.1. NCBI lineage: Eukaryota > Metazoa > Arthropoda > Insecta > Lepidoptera > Lycaenidae > Lysandra > Lysandra bellargus. The sequence continues at coordinate 199,004 of HG995321.1, forward strand.
ATGAATCTAGTTTGATATTAATTACCTACCCACAAGGCCACAATACACTTTATAATATACGAGTACCTATACTTTCAGCGAGTAGATAAAAGTAAAGACTCATAAAGGGCCACTAAAAATCAGCTATCAAACATTTATGTACCGGCATTTCCTGTACAGACATTGCGTCAACCCTTGATCATAAGTCTATACAACCTGATTCCTGGAAGTCCTGGAACCCTACCTCCTAGGTAGATATTCACTTTCCACCCAACAACGTTGGGCCATTAAATAATCCCAATTACCAACGAAGATGCCGATGATATAATATACTAAAACAACATTCATCTTACTTACCGATCAGATGAGGAATCTGACGTAAAAGCTCGAATTTCGTCAAGACTTACCTGGAAGAGATAAAACGTACAATTTATAGCGCGACATACGATATACATTCATAAAATGTTCAACATTATGTTAACATGATCTTTAAATATATTCGACGTAATATATAGCGTATTTAGATGGTTCTCTAGTAGTTTTAATGGCGGACGACGGAGCAGGACCGGGACAGCGGCAATTATGTTATAATGTACAAATTAAATAAAGTAACATTAGTAAAAGGAAAACTTATGTTTTTATTATAATACTACTCAGCCTTCCAGCTGGGGACGTAAACGGCACACAGAAATATAACCATTTACGGTGGCGGTAGCTCAATATTTGCATATTCTTAGACCGTAAAGTAGGTAAGCTGTGCTGTCATTCCGTTTGAGCTCCGCCACGACTCTATAAAACAAGACAAAAACACGAGTCGAAAGGGACGAACAAAGATAGGGGACTGTCACACGGCTAGACATTTAAAATTCGCCCGACCCATATAAATAACATCAACAGGCGGCGTTTGAAACAATCGATGATCCACGATAGCGCGTCACCAGCTCGCCGCAGAAGAAATATCGCGGCCGCAGCCCGGACACTCCCGGGAAGGCGACGCATAAATATATCAAAACGAAAACAATAGCACACGTCGAGATATCGCATCACACGCTACCCCCGAGCATATTTCAAAAAATTTTACCCAAAAAAACTATACCAACATAAAAAAACACGATAAAACTTCGGCGTCGAAAAAAATACGTGATGGGCATTAATTAAAACGGACCCACGACCGGGATTCCAGAAAAACAAAGACCTTAAACAAACCTTCGCAGTGGGAGCCCCCGCAATGATCATCATCTCACATTTTTAATCATCAGACATAAAAACGTCGGCTCCGTTCAAATATGGACTCTAACGAGATCGTCGAGCATCCAAATCGGATCGCGGGGTAGAGGTCGAGAGCTGTAAAAAATATTTTTTTTGGTCAGTTTGTCACCGTTGTTTTAATGGTATTACGCATCGAGGAAGGGTTATCTCGGGGATCCGATCGGTGAGCTCAGGTACGCGCCAAGATTGATCGGTCCGGGCCCGACGGCGGCCGACATCGCCGGTCACCGGTGTCGTCGACTCGGCCCTCACTTTATTAAATTAGTTTCATCTATCGACGAACGCCAGCTATTAACGCGCCGTTTGAGTGGTTTTCATGACTATTATTAATATCGAGAGGAGCTTTACATTACGACGCTATCGCGGGACATTTTTTTTCATCGGGAACGGGCGAAGGAGCTAATTAGCCCGTCGGAGATAAGCGGTGTTACTCCTGCATATTGATACCGAGTAATTACGACTAGGAGATAGTGCGGTCGTTTAATGTGCCTTTTATTGGCCAATAGATCTATCGGTTTAATAATTCCGCCTTGACGTATAAATTCAATAATGTCGATATAATTCATGTCGTCGTGTCCATTCGAGATAATGTCCGGGGCATTACTGGAACAAATGTCCGAGTGGGTGTCTACTGGCAAGCGCCTCCTAGCCGGATGCGGCGAGATTTTTATTTCGGAGTGTTTATTTAAACAGCCTATTAGCTGTTAAGTTGGTATCAGTTATTCATTATTATCATTTATTTTAACCAGACAGTAACAACATTTCTAAGTAGGAGTCAAAAATTATCCAGAGCCGAACATAGATCCTTCGCCTTTTTTTAAAGTCCGGTAAAATGTAGAGCTACGTGACGCATCCCACAGGGATCGCTAACGTCTCATCGAGGCGGTGTGATGAGTGTGTGATAAAAGCACTGCGCGCGCGCACCACAATGCTTGTCATCACAATGTCACGTGACACGAGGGCGGGGGTGACGGACAGCCGGACAAAAGAACAAACGCAGGGGACGCGCATTTATGATTGTACAAACAACTATGTTTGAGGTTTTTTATTTCTATATTATGTTTTTCTTTACCTGTCAGTTGAAAATACCTTCAGCTTTTGTTTTTAAATACAATTTGATTTTTAAGTAATTATTTGCATAGAGGAATTTGATGTACCTAGGTAAGTAGGCACGTACGGTCTACTTAATAATTGTTATATTGATTTGAGCTTAGTACCTATAGCAGTTACTCTTTAGCTGAAAATAAAAAAGATAATTTAAGGGCACATCACCCTATTTTAAACTCAGCGTAGAGCTGAAAAATAAAAGAAAAATTTAACTACACATGTTGACAATTCTTAATGTGAAAACTTAATTAAAATTCAGAAAGATGTTGATCTCAAATCTCAATCATCTATAAATCCTAATCATCTACTCACCAGTATCCAAAGATCCATAGTACATCCTAACGTCCAGGTGCAAAAAGTTACGGTCCGCAAACAAACGCATGAAAAGATTTAAAATCGTTATACACAAAACGCGCTGATACCAGATCGCGTTTAGACACAATACTATATTACATTACCTCGTTGTTAATGGGCATATGGAAAAAGCACAAAATGGCGGTGCCCGGGAACAATAGTCAATAGAGATTTAAGACGGGATTTGGATTCAAAGGGCCCTCGAATTTCTTTGTTTCTGCACAGCTTTTATAAAATTGGAACTTGAGGTAACTTGACGGGTAAAGGTGGGGTTGTAGTTTCGTCAAGTATTTTTATACGAAGAAATTAGTGTTTTTCACGAAATGTTAACATTACTTTTGCCTGTAACTTGAAGATCTCTTGGTAATATTTAACTATGTATGACAATCCGCGTACCTATCATTTACTAAATTAGCTAATTTTGTTAAAAAATACTACTACTTAATGAAAATCGAGAGATGAGAAAATAACAATCATGGCATGATAAACGTAAAGTCAAGATAATAATATAGTTACCATTAGTAATAAAAAATGTTGTGAGTACCTTAATAACAAAAAACCGAATTACCGAATTACCGAATTTTTACTTCAATTTCAACATAAATAAAAAGCTTAAGCCTAAAGAACAAAAATCGCCATCACTCGCACCAAACCCTCAGTAAAAGGGCCTTATAGAACTTGAAAGGTTCTTTTTAGAGGCGGCTTTGCTCGAAAAGGCGTGTGATCGTAATACCGAGTAATGGTTTTTTAGCATGCGCGATAAAAAGGCGGAGAACAGACGCGCACCTTAATTGAATACGTATGTAAAAAATTAAAAACCAAAGCAATTAATAACATAAAACTCATATAAACAATATAACTCACGCGATTGCGACTAATAAACATATAATGGTTGTTATTTTGTAGTTTTTGTAACAATCTCAATTGAGTGCTTGAACTTTAGAGATGACTGTTGATACCTATTATGTAGATATGGATTACATTTTTCTACCTTTTTGATAAGTGGTTCATTGAAACATCTATACTAGGACAGTATTGAAAGGTATGTTATGAATTCTTAACTGTAAACAGTATGATCAAAACAAGAAATTATAGAAAAAGAAAGAAATCGAATTAAAAAAAGTAGAGCAGGTTCGAAGAAGAAACAAAGGATCCTGTTGAATGTTGATTCCATATCGTTATGAATAATGTTAAAAATATGATGATGTTTATTTGGCTGGAAGTGACGGTGGTTGTGAGCTGATAAGTGGCGAGACAAAGGTCGGCCCGGACAAAGCTGCGAGTAATCAAGATATTAGCCGATAGCAGCCTCAAGTGATAGGATTTGAGCGGAGCAAATGAGTGTCCGTTGACATTTGACAATTAGTTAAGGAGAGAAAATTTGCAGTAAATATCTTAGTATTTTGATAGAGCTCATAGAGCGCAAATTTCTATATTTATTTCAATTTTGAAACACAACATAAGTATTTTGAAATACAAAATAAATTATAGGTGAATTAAGATAATAATATGCAACGAGTAGGTAAACCAAATGAAGCTTTTATACTTAACATTTTTGAATACTTAAAATTTGTTTTAGAAATATTTTCTAATTGACAGACTCTTTATTCTTCCCTTTATCCATGCTTAACGCAAGGCGGGACAGTCCCGCTTTCAGACAGTCTGTCCCGCTGTCCTTCGCGAGGCCAAAATTGTCCCGCTTTTGCAAACAGACCAAACGACAATAATAATTTAAAAATAATTTTATATTTGAAATGCTGTGTAATGCCTGGAAGTAACGTATGCGTACAACTAACCTGATTATTCTGCTATATTGTGCCAAATAACACAGAAATTGCTCCAGTAGTTCGTGAGAAAAGATCGTTCAAATAATTTTCCCGTTTTTCACACATTTTACTCTGTTTCTTTGCTCCTATTAGTCTTGGATTCATAAAATATAACCTAAAGCCTTCCTCGATAAATGAGCTATCTAGAACTGAATAAATTTTCAAATGGGACCAGTAGTTCCTGAGATTAGCGTGTTCATACAAACAAACAAACTCTTCCGCTTTATAGGTAATATTATAGTAAAGTTAATAATAATTAATGTAATATAAGCACTTTGAAAAACAATATTCATAAATTATGGTTTGGGGGGGGGGGGATTCTGTATTTGTCCCGCTCTGACAAAAAAAAATGGTCGCGTTATCCATGCTGCAAGGCTTATAGGCATTATAAGCTTATAAATATAAGCTTTTGGCACTCAGCTAGACTGTTCTCTTTTGCCTTGCGCCTGCGCATCGGATAAGCGCAGTGCAGCGGAGCGCACGCGCGCACCAGACTATGTATAATACCGTCGGCGCCGCCCGTGCAGTCGCCCAAATATTCCTCCTCCGTACGCGTCCCATTCGCACGATAGACGAATACACCTCCGAGATTAGATAAACCGGCAGGTGGACCCAACGACTATCCATACTAATTAATCGATAAACAAATTATAAACATTACGAAGATATTCTCAACGTTTAATTGATTACTTAATATATCGACGGTCGGCCGCGACGTTTTTTGAAATAATAATTAATTAAAGTTTTCATTAAATAATTAATTATCATAATACTCATTGTATCGTTAACTTTGAATACTTAATAATTAACATTTAAGGTTGCTGTCAACTTATCCGAGACATGACGCTTTCCAACTTAAATTGACAATCACCTGTTGAAGCTCATCCATTATTTATGAATTATAACTAAAATGTAGGTCGGTGGACACTCAATACTGTCATTGAACGCTCGTTACCTAGTGCGGTTTGACGGTAGTAAATGTACGTGTAATGTATCTCTAGAGCTGTGAAACTACTTATTGGAACTTAAAACATTTTAGGTGTGAAAGGATCAAGAATGACGTAACAGCAGGGCTATAGCTAATGAAAAGCTGTCTATAAAATGTCATCTTTAAAGTACGTATAATTTAATTGATTCTACATGCTGCTCGAAACTGTGCACCGCAAAAATGGTATCCGTACAATTTTTCAGGTTGAAATTATTCTATGCACCTCCTTGGAACTAAAAATATCCCTATTATATCAAATTTTCGGTTCACCGACCGATTTTTCAGCTGTTAATAATAAGTTCACCGACTTTGAGGTACAAATTAAAATTTATAATATTAGTATAGACCAAGGGTCACCAAATGGCGGACCGCGGTCCGCATCCGGACCGTCGACCCATTGTGTGCGGACCAAGCAAGCTCGAAGAGACGAAGATGAACTTCGTTAGAAAATGAATTTTGGTATCGTTAATATTACTGATGAACATATTATAGCAACAAAAATTTACACTTTTCTCATTAATACGAACTAATACATTTTTAATTTTCGTAATTACATATTTATTATTTTTAATTTGCGGACTGCGAAGGTCATTTTATTTCTTAAAACGGACCCCGAGCGAAACTAATTGGTGACCCCTGGTATAGACTATAGAGTATAGACGCAGTTAATCACATGACAGTATACACAGAATTTAGAGTCAGTATCCAAAATCATTAGTTAGTAGTGTTTATTATTCGCAGGTGGAACCCACGTCCATGTACCAGCTACTAGGAAATTCTGTTTCCTTATCTGGGTGTAGAGCTATTCAGGCAAAACTGTAGCATACTAAATAGTTTTATACTTGCAAATTACAGCGGCGTAGAGCCTTCGTAGAGCATTGAGTTTTAGTTAACAATTTCAAATTAACGCTTCCTTTGTAAAGTTTAAACATGGCTGCTTGTTTATATTATGTAGTTTTACTTCGTTTGTTAATAATTATATTATTATCTATCCATATTTATCTCTTTGTATTAACATTAATTCTCTTTTATGATCATATATTTTTACGTTAAATCCATTCACACCATACTAATATAATATTATAAATGCGAAAGTCTGTCTGCATTCTATTTGTCTGTTAGCTCTTGACACTTCAGACACTGAATCGATTTTGGTAAAATTTGGTATGGAAATATTCAGACACCAGTAGCCCTAGCACGGCGACCAGTGGAAATGCGACAGTAGAGACAAACTGTGGACTTAAGCTTAAGGTGCCGTTCCGATCTTTTTTCGTTTTGAAAAATTCAATTAAAATGCCACTTTATGACAGACTATAGTCCTAAAAATTAAAATAATAGGTATCCTACTTTATGACATATACTACAGTCCGTCATAAAGTGGAATTTTAATTGAATTTTTGTCGGTCGCGATTAGCCGCGGTGAAGATCGGAACGGCACCTTATGTTCATGTCCACAGTTTGTCTATACTTTCGCATTTCTACTGGTCGCCGTGCTAGGGCTACAGGTCATAACTTTTATCATGGAAAAACGTACGATTCCGACACGATAACCGAGCACAAAATACGTAACTTTGTTTTGCCCGTAGGCAACAACTGGTTTTAGTATAAAAGCCTTACAGGTTAAATTAAGAGTTAATCGAGTGATTCAGCACATAAATCGCATCAGGTATGTGGACCAATTAATATTTAGCACAATAATTTCCTATCGAGGCGAGCGCCCCGTAGCGAGCCGGTATTACTACCTTTGGGCTAATAGCTCAGAACCTCAGGATACCTCCTTGTAATGACTAGAACGGTCGTATTTCTTAAGAGACAATTAATAATCCTTGAAGCTTAATTCATAATAGTCTAATTAAAATAAAATATTTGTCGGAGGCCCGAGCGTGGCTTTTATGCATTATAAATTCTATTTTTCTAATTACCTAAGTAATATTATCTTTTAATTATGCTCATATAAAAATATATCGCGCGTAAAATGTTCACTTTGTGATAACCATGCAAATGAGTTGCGTAATGCTTATTATAATTGAAAAATAAAATATATAGCTACTAGGTATAAAGCTAAAAATCGAAAAATGCAATACCTACCTTGAATTCAATCACCTACAGTTGTTTATCTAGAGCTAGTGCCTACCTACGTTAATCGGTTTTCTCGTTATAATTTAATGTCATTAATATTATAAAACTAATCAATGATTAATCAAAGGGATTATTTCGTAAAAAGGCAATTTTTGGTTGATATTGGCGCAAATTGTTATGCATTTGTTGCACGGCGAAATATTACTTACGATACTCAGTTAATTATATATTTACGCCTCGCCTGTATAATGCATATAAAGTATTATAAAGCATTCTCAGATGAAAAAAGCCTACAATAGAGTTAACATAACGTGTACAAGTTAACAAGTCCGTAAGGCACAGTGCGATTAATTAGCCCGGCGGTACCACATACGTCTTGCTCCACTCCAATACTATCAGTGAACTAACTCAATTAGTGCTAGACTGCACAATATTATATTGGTGTCGATTGTTGTTTTTTGTTCTCTACTACTCTAGAGTCTACTGATATCTACGGTTTGTTTGGATACTAATTACAGATGCAGTTGAAGAAATTGCGAACTATAGTTAAAACGAGATGGATTCCTCTGAGATAGACATAGAACAGTTTTTCCCCATTTTGTTTATAATATAGTTAATTACACTTACATGACAAGCATTCTAGTTCCCATAATATAAAATTAAAATTGATAAATCATTAAAATCTCAGCGTCTGCTAGTTCGTAACAAGAACTTAATCCTAATAATCGTCACCCAGATATACCATAATAATTAATAGCGCGTTTATTTCTTCTCAAGTCTCGAGTCGTAACCGCGAGTCCCGGCATCTAAGCGCCTCTAATCCCCGGGATTAGCACCGATGATATACCACCGACAGCTGTCATCGCGACCAGCTGCTCATAGCTGAGGCTTACATTAAGTAGGCATTAACGCTTGCAACATCCTTAAACGTTTAACGAGTTTCGTCACTATTTGTGTTAATTCATTAATTTAAGTTGGCTCAAGATGGTATATTGCTAAAATTCATGACCAAAAAATATGCCTCTCATAACCTCTACTGAATGAGAAAAGAGGGTATTTAATCTAACTTTTTACTGTACAGAAGCGCAATATTCTTTAAATTGGGACTTCAAGTTGCATAAGTAATGCACAACAGTGTGCCAAAATTTAATTTTGCTGGTGACATTCCTGAATCTCAATCTACCAGCGAGGATGTATAACTTCAATCAGTGACAAATGTGTCTCTTCTCCCATGAAAACGATTCAAAAAGGCACGCATTTATGTCAATTTATGGTGCATAATGACATAAATGATCAGAGGAACGAATCGCGGTTCTCCAGTAGCAGCGCGCGAGCCACGCGACCCAATACCATGCTTCGGTAGTCAACCGAAAATGGTATAATTTGATTTGTTTTAATAGAAGAATAAATCTTAAGCACTACTGAATTCTCATTTGATATTATAAATGGGTGTCATTGTAAACTCTTCATGCTGCGCGGAAAAACAAAATATGTTTTGAAAAACTCAAGTTTAAAAACTCTATGAACTTTCCACGCCGATAACTGTGATTAGGTGACGATTTTAATTTCAAACTGTTGTCGAAATATTGTTAATTTTTAGCGATAGCTAAGGAAGCATCGTTCAATCCATACTAATATTATAAATGCGAAAGTGTGTCTGTCTGTCTGTTTGTTACCTCTTCACGCCCAAACCCCTGAACCGATTTTGCTGAAATTTGGTATGGACTAATACTATACTTTAAGCCCCGGGAAAGGACATAGGATACTTTTTATCCAGGAAAAACGTACGGTTCCCGCGCGACAAACGAATTTTGGCGCAACGGAGTTGCGGGCGTCATCTAGTCAATATTATAATTACATTATGTATGACCCGCGCGAATTTAACTCGATAAATAAATAGCAGAGGGCCGCAAATGAAAAATAATGTCGTTGCCGGCGGAGGGAGGCGCGCTATGAGCCGGAAATAATGTCCAACGTAATCTAATTCCTAATACCCTTGGCGAGTCGCATCGTATGAGTAAGATGGGTTCAGTCAATAGCTATTTTCATCTAACTACGGCAAAGAGGGAAGGGTAAAGATTTTGGCAACATAATATTATGTTTACACACTGCTTTATAATCATAACTCCAAAACTACTACTTAATCCTTTCTTGATGACTACGGCAAATAAATAAACAAATTGAATTTACTATTGTAAAATTAATTGAGTACCTTCTGGGTATATTCTGATGTACTGGCAGTAGATCAGAATAAGCCCAGACGCATTCTTAACTGTAAATTAGCAAAGACGTTTAGAGTAGAAAGATAATAATCAATTGCACCAGCCTAGACCCAAGGTATCATACCAACATTTTAGACAATTTAAGGAACATATGTATTGAGCGATTAGGAATATTTCCGTATTTCTAATGAATATTAAAAAATATTTGGACTAAAAACTTCGCTTCTGACTTCTAATTCTGAGATAATTTTTAAACACCAAAATTCATAATTAAGTGCACCAAACACAAACAAAAAAAAACTAATTCTTTCGAACATCAAAACAAACAGGTCACAAATCACCAGCTAGTGAGTAGTGAGGGGATCACAGTACACAGTGTAATCACTTTACTCGTGCACTCTGTAATCTCGTTACAGCCCTCGTCATTAGGCCCTCTCTAATCGAATTCCGATTTCATTAGTCCTGCACTCCGCCGGCCCCGCGTCTGCTTTGTATTATGTCTTGCTTTATATCTAATACTGGCTAATTAGATTTAGTTATTTTAGGATCAAAAAGAATCATTAATAATTAATGAGATATGTTGAATTTGAAGATAAAATGAAAGACCCTGGGGGAGGCCTTTGCCCAGCAGTGAGATAGTGTAGGCTAAAATAGTTGGACCAGTAGTAGTCAATACATACTTGTACCTATGCCAAAGTTCATGAAAAATGTTAGCAAACGAAATATGTTCAGGCCAGAGTTTATAGCTAGAACTAAAGACATAAACGAGCGTCGTCGTAGCACATACACCATTTGAGTATTTTCTGCATTTGTTCATAAATTGACACTACATTCTTACAGCTACGTCTTCATCGTGAAAGTTCATCGCGACGGTGTCCAGCAGATTGATTTATAACTGGAGGTCGCAGGCGTGCCTACTATAAACCATCAGTAATGATCGCTTCAATGATTTATTGTTACAATAAATATATCGATGAGCATCCGTATAGATCGAGTGTGCTGCGGCCGCGCAACAAAAACTGCACTTGATAAATGATATACATGCTCGACTTCGGCAAGCGGCTCCGTATTTAATTGTTCATGTAAATACGTAGCTCATTAACATGTAATAAAGGAGGTTTTCAAATGATCCAATTAAAATCAAAGGGCACCGCCTATGGCACCGCGCTCTGAACTAGGGTCATAAAATAAATATTGTGCAAGTGTTACCAACTGAGTATTGAATAACAAAGTAGCAAATTTAAAAAAAAACTTTTACGAGTTACGAGACAACATAACAATATTCAAAAGAAATATAGCTATAATCAAATATCGATAAATATTTTTATCGTGAAAGCAATATTTAACATCCTCGCGTCCACTTCTCGTCTGTCACCCATCGCCTAAATACTGAATTGTAGAATAAAACTTAGAAATACAATCTTGTTACCAGATACGGCTGTATCGATGAAATATGACATTATTTTATGATAATGTACAGCAACATTCCTCGAGGAAACCTCGAAAGCATCGTCTGCAAATTCGAGGACGATAAAAAAGCAAATACTTAAACGTCCGCCTCAACATTCAAATATTCGCGAGTTTTTGTGCATAATTCAATTATATGCGATGAATTGATTGTCACGTAAAATCAATTTTGGTACATCGAGTAAAAACATAATTACTTCATCGACGCCTCGACCGGCCTCGCCCTATCAAAATACCAAAACGAAGGAGGTTTTTAACACGTCGCATGCCTTTCCCGCTGCGTTCGCCGCAAAAACTGCAGATGCCATATCAGTTATCCGACGATCGACCGTCAGTCGCCGGCCATTCTTTCAGGGTTTTTGCATTGAATATTTGACTGCATTTCGTGGATATAAAGGGACCGTATTCGCAGGCTTTAAATAGCGGCTGAGAAGTTCCGAAACTAAATGCTAATAGGAATGTCAAATATTAAAATTATTATTCGTCAAAAATGTTACATTGAGTGGTTTAAACTCTACTTCTTCTGACGCTGCCTGAGCTCTGGGAGCTACCCTACTTATTTGTTGGGAATTCTTTGACGATTAGTTTGAAAATGGAATATTCTACGTAGTGAACACCACAGCCGATTCACGAACAAAGTTACGGGTAAGCTACATAACATTATCGCTGCGGTGTGTAAGTCGCGCACCGTGAAATAAATCGTGAACGCCACCGATAGTATCGGGGCCGGTTCCCGGGCAATGTTTTAATCCCGGCGACTCGGGAAACTCTAGATGGCGGGAGATTGTCCTCTTTTTTCCACGGTATTTTTTTCCACATCTCTCGCGCTGAAGTTTTGCGCCGCCGCCGTTCAATAGATATTCGAATTTCGAATGCCAACGTGAAGAAGACCTAAAATAATAAGATGGCATTTAGGAATAAAATTATGTATTGAAATGAGAAAAGGGTCTGAAACACAGCTATAGATCAAGAGCTGTGAAAGTACTTAATGGATTGAAAAAACTAGTTAAAATTATTTTAGTATCAAAATATTTTTATACGCAAAGCATTAACTAGAAATAAATAATGATACCTCATAATATAATAAAACTATACTTTCGCAGCCACGAGTCTTAGAAATAAATAATACAAAATTTTAATATTTTCCTCGAGAAGCTTTTTCCTTATGAATTTCAACAACATTTTAATTCACAAATAAAAATAGTTTTACCCTTATAATTTAATTTATGTGGCTTTTAATTGCTCGATTTTATGAGTTCGGTGCTAAATAATACCGTTAAAATTTTTCCTGCGATTCAGTAGCTGCTTGACCCCAACTTAGCACTTAAAGTCATGAATATTATATTCGTACCTAGCATTAAACACAATTTACGGCATAAAAATTATAAGCTATTATAATAATTAAAAACTTTGGACCGACACTGGAAATTCTGATTCCACAAATATAATAATGGTAAGCGCAGTAAGCATAAAGCAACGAAAAGAAAAATTTGTATTGTGCACAAATTTTATATGAGCAATGCTAATTTGAATTTCCTTTTTAGCATTTATTACCCTATTTGGTTTTAATTACATTGAAATCGTAAAATAAGTTTCGCAAAACTTGCAGGGGAATACATAAAATTCTATTAAGGGCCTTCCCTACGGAGATTTCGTAATTTACAGTATTTAGAGCCTTGTAAACTCATAATTTGAAAGCTACAAAGTTATAATAAAAATACAGCAATAATCTTCAGTATATCAACATTCCTTTCCACGTTTTAAATGTTCTATTTTTGTTTATTATACTCATGATATCAGCTTCCAAAGTAAAACCAATTTATTTAAATTCAGGCATGCATTCAGCATCTCCTTAGTATAATTTACCAATTACTTTTATTTGAAACACACGCCAATAGATCGACAATACCATAAACTACATATTCCACGTTTTAATTTTTTTAGGTCAATTTTGAACTAAGATAAAAAAAAAGGGTAGGGTTTTGGTGCGATCTCGGCAACGCGGCAAATGTATGGTCAAGGTCGTTTGCTCGGGGGACGGCCTTAACTAAAAATTTTATAAAAGACAATTTGACATTAATCACGATTCATGAATCAGCGCCTAATGATTTCGAACGGTACTTCTGAGACTCGGAGCGCAAAACCTAGCGCTTATTTGAAGGCCTCAAACACTCGGAGACGCGAAGTCTCGAAAGAAACGTTCGCAAAAAAACTAAATGATGGACAGTTCTTTACAAATCATGTGAATATAACACATATTATGCGACTTCATACGGGGACATTGTATTATAATTTGTAACGATTTAATCAATTGTATACATATTTATGGGGCTCTACCGTGGGTTTTTACTAGCTAAACAGACTCTATTAACAATGTATGCTACGTATTTTGTAGAAAACAAAAGCTGTTTTTACCACTTTAAAATTTGACATTTATCAATGTTACGTATATAAAAGTGAAAAGAAATAAAAGAGCAGGATAAGCTTTATACTAATAATTATGAACTACTAGGTAATTAGCACCAAAAACAAATACAAAAAGAGATTTAATTGAATAATATGGACCTATAGGTACTCTAAGAGTTTTATAGTCCGTGCCTATTTGGCCAAGGAGATCTGCGGGTCGCCTCGACTGTCGTTGGTCGTCGCTAACCCTTTTCAAAGATTCTTCGGCGAGAGCCCCGGACAAGGCACAGATTTATTGCACATTGTTCGGCTTCGCAAAAACCTATTCAATTTTAGAACACCTAAAAATAAGATACAGGCTTTAAGATTTCTTTAAGCGAATTTAGATTCTATCGATGTACACAATTTATGCACATTATTGACAAAACGTGCGCAGAAATCGCCGGGGAACTGAAACAATCGATATCTCATCGCGCACTCGTAAATACGGCCGCTTAGCGATGCCGTAAAATGGCATAATAAATCCCTTGCCCTACGAGCGTTGCGTGATCGCTCGGTGTTTAAGTAAGGGCGCCATGATAATTACAATCAATAATAACCACCGTGATATATATACTGAATGGCGATCATTAATCTCGCCGCATCGACGTCCACGGATTCACCGGGCCTCAGCTGACAGCTCTGATGCCTCGCCAATACCGACTCTCCGAAGCAGCGATAAAGCTTAAACCGAGGATCATTACGGCCGAAGAAAAGCCACGGAGACGTGATAAATAAAGTTAAAGTAGCATCGCAGCGATGAGTGTGATAGGGACGGCCTTATGTGATCCGGCGGAGGTGGAAGAGGGACGGCCGGGGGTCAAATAAAACAAACATTGGGCGGCAATTACATGCGCCTGCGGCGGCGGTGCGCGCGGCGCGGGCAGACGCTCCACGCAAAGAACGGCCTCAGCGGCCTTGCTATGGCGAACTTTATAAAGTTGAAATTATATATTCTTTTGTCAATACATATAACATTTTTAAGAAAATTAGATTGTTCATCTGCCAAACTCTTCATTAAATTGAAGTTTAATCATAATTAAATGTCTCCGAGTGGTCATTTAAGTACATACTTATCCCACCAAAACATGAAATGTAAAAGGAGCCAAGCAAAATATTGCATAGCTATTCAATTCAATACTTCTGTCGTAAAAAGTTTTCAGATCACATTCAAGCCAAGCCTTCAACTTATTTTGTAATTTAAATCAACATTCAGTAAATGTATCAATAGATTTCTTTATTTTATAATTATTATAGTGGCTTGGCAATGAGCACTAGAGAAATAATCAGCTACTAATTGGATTTATTGGGTACCATCGGACACATGCGTCGTTACATATACTTTACGCTTGCCATCTGTGTAAGTATGAACTCCTCCCGATATGCAGTTTTATATTTCTTTCTATTGTACTCATTGCCAAGCCACTATAATAATTATAAAATAAAGAAATCTATTGATACATTTACTGAATGTTGATTTAAATTACAAAATAAGTTGAAGGCTTGGCTTGAATGTGATCTGAAAACTTTTTACGACAGAAGTATTGAATTGAATAGCTATGCAATATTTTGCTTGGCTCCTTTTACATTTCATGTTTTGGTGGGATTTCATTTCTTTTTTGAAGGTTTTTTTCTTTTCTTTTCAGGTCACGTTATATAACTTTTCTGTACTTAGCTTAGCACCCATTCCTTATCTCCTTTATATTTTTTCTTTGAGGCTTCGTTAGTTCTATAGGTGGACAACGTAACGTAAATACTTCTGAGTTCATAATACGTAATTGACTCTTAAGCTAATACTTGAAGGTGGTCATTTTTAGCATTACCGTTGAATACATAGCAGCACAGCTGTTGTAAGCGTATTGACGTTCTTCGCAGAAAGGAGCACACCTTATTTCATGCGATAACTTAAAACTCCCATATTATATCGAGCAAGTAAGGAGTGTACTGAGGTAATCCTCCGTACTGATTAGTGATTACATTTATAATATTTAAATCGAATTTAATTATTGTTTCATTATTAACGTTGTTAATATTATTTTTTATTCAATTAATACCATTTCATTAAGTTCATAACTAACTTAAAGCCTTTTGTACGTCAAACAAATATGCAGTCGAAACTCATACTGTTCTTGCAAAGTTGCAAACATAAAAATATTTTATTTTATTTAATACTATTATTTTTCAATTTCAGTTTTTAGGTTTCCCTGCCCAAAGGATGTAAAAGGGGCCCTATTATTAATAAGTCTTCGCTGTCTGTCCGTGGTACATCGGTATGTCACTAGGCTGGATCTCGAGAACCGCAATAGCTAGGTAGTTGCGATTTTCACAAATTATGTATTTCTGGTGTTGTTATAAAAGCTAATAGTCTAATAAAAATAAAATAAATTATTAAAGGGTATACTCATACAACAATCACGATTTTTTCCCTATTTATTGTTCTATGTCCATAATGGTAAGACTAAGGTTTTTGAAAATTTCAGGAAACCCTCAATTTTATGTTAACTTTAATAATTAATAATAGAAAATAAATAAACTTATTATTAAAGGGGGGCATTCCCATACAAATTTACGGTACGGAACCCTATGTACGCCAGTCCGACTCGCACTTGGCTGGTTTCATAATTTTTCCTTTCATTGTGAATAAAGACCTATCCGGGTACCAAATTTCAAGGTTCTAAGTCTGCTAGAAGTACCTTAGAATTTTGATGATCTGTCAGTCAGTGACAAAATGTAGTAACTTTGACCATCCGTAACTACTAAACTATTTATCGCAATTTCATGTCATTTGGAGGTTAAGCTAGGTTTAATACTTGCTCCTAGTGACCGAAATTTTAAATCCCTAGCTTTGTTAACATCGAAGATAAAAGGGGTGTGAAATAGCCGCGAACCGCTTCGAGAAAAGTATGGTACGGCCGTGCCTTTGCTAAAAAGCTTGGCTGGGGCACTGCCGTGCCCCCAGATTATTATCAGGTGTTGCATAATGCGGGCTCCAAGTCTCACTTTAAATATTATAGAAGCCGTAAAGAAAATAGCCTACTCTTTTTTGTGATTATAACCCAACTCAAGTAAAACCCATTCATCACGAAACGTGTAAACAGACAGTCATTTGTTATACAATTATAACTGAATTTATAATAGTTCCACTTAACAAAGTCCATTAACTGCTATTTGGTTAGTTATGCCCTGCGCTGGCGCACGCGCTACAAAACATCTGGTCAATTTTAACCATTTATTTATTTAAAAGTACCTACCTCAGACACCTAATGTTCATGAAATTAATGTTGCGGCCCTAATTACTCTTAAACAAAACAATATTTAAATATGTACTTAATAAAAATATTTTGAAGATTGCATTCTAATATTTCTACATTTTTTTTATAATATACCTTCATATTTTAAAATTACCTAAAATTATACTCCTAAATCTCCTTGTGATTATTTATTATAACATTCATTCGTTTGTAGCTAAATAATAATCATTAATTATTATATTATTATCTAACATATTAAAGTGATACCTTCGCAGTGCGTCAGTAATTATTCTCGTTGAACTCTTTTTTATGGCGCTGTGTTTTAAATGCGCTCAATGAAGAAAAACAATACAATATACTTTTCGAACAATAATTACTATAGGCTATAATAATATGATACCGTATAATTATAATGCGAGCTCTTTATTAGGTATATAGAAAGGAAATTCACATAAACATACAAAAATATTTCTTCCTTTTAATATCGAAAACCCTGTCATAATTAATTCAGTAAAGATATCTTTAAAACTCGGACAGATGACCGCTTTTAGTGTACTGCAGCTTTACCTGTTACTTCATATCATGAGATAATACGCCAATCGCACATATAAACTACACCGCTAACACAATCACACGCAAAATACCTTTCACGCAAATATCGCCTTATGACAACTGGACATAGAGCCGTTAATGTAGAGAACGACCTAAAGGTGCATTTGTTCGTAATGAAAACAAAATAACACAACCTTCTGAATGACAATACGCAAAAATATCCCATCAGCCACTCCGAATAGGTACCAATATTCCGTGCACTTTATACGTACGAGGGATACAAATTGCAAAGCACCCGAAAGCGATATCGCCCTAATAAACAATGGTCTCTTAATGTAGCAAAATTTTGCAAAAGAATTTTGCACTTAAATGGTATCTTATCAGCTTCATGGCAATGACAAATGCGATTGGAAACTACATTATATTAAGTTATCGAAAACATTTCTCTGTAAAACGAGCCTCACTCGATGCAATCGAAGGAATTTAAAATTCAAAATAATGTACTAAACTTAAGTTTGCAGATAGCAGTTGACCAAATCTTACATTTCTAAAATATACTAGGCTTCTTGTCACTAAATTATTACATCGTTTTGATTATGACATTTTACTGTACCTAAATAAAGTGAATACCTAAATATTATGGCAATATTTTTGTATTTTTTCGACACATCATGAAAAATAGTAAGGGCCTGTTTCACTTCTTCCTGATAAGGTGCCGGATAGGCTACCCACAACTTATTTGACATATGCTCCATCCGTCAAGTTGTGGATATCCTATCCGGCACTTATCAGGAAGTGGTGATACCGGCACTAAATCCCGTAATTTCGACAAGGAAAACACATAATATTTTAATTTTAAATAATATTATAATTGTTATTATAATCGTCGAGAGACGAACAAATCCTCAAGCCGAAATCGGCGCGGCGCCACCGCCGCGGGCGCAGGCCGATGTGGCCAGTGAGAGATTTATACCGCCGCGTTTGTTTACACTCACCCCCGAGAACGTATAATTATTGCGAGCGCATTTGGCCTTATTGAGATTCTATCTCGGCCTGCACAAGTGGAGGCCGAACCGTAATTCATAATATTAATATGTTTAAATGCTTCTCAGAAATTTGAGTCCGTTTCCGGGTTACTTATTGGTTACCTAGTGAAAATGTTCCAAATGTGCTTCTTTTGTCAAATTGCTTATATTTGCGATGTAACGACTTGAGGTTTTGCTTTCATCTAAAGCATTTACTTCAATTACGTTATTTTTACTTTTTAAGTTTTTCCGGTACCAAAGCCTCTTCAAACAATAATTACCCCGACGCTGCGATGACCGGCATTAATATTCAATAAATAAACGCCGGAGTTTATAGCATAAGATTCAATTACACCATCACGTCATGAAATAAGATTTTGTAAAATGGCGAAATGAGAGTCAACAACCCGTGCACCGTGCGCCCATCACTCAAGAGTGTTTATTTTTCAATTTAACCCGTCAGCGGCGCAGGCCGGCCGGCCCGTGACTTAGGGCCGCCACACACGGCGTCGGCGTATTACCCACGCCCCGAAGTGCCACAACACTTGTAAGGGACCAGCCCCGATAGTTAAAGTAATTTATAGTTTGTATTGATTGGGAATTTTTGGGTAATTTAACAATGGACATAAGTTTTGATTAATTGTCGATGGAGCCAGTTATAATCCATAATTCTCTATCATCCTTTCCTAGAGGCTAGAAACTTATATAAATGTGTAAGAATAGAATATAAAATAATAGTTGATAACAATATAGTGTGATTTTTTTAAATGAATCATCGAATATTTTTAATAAGAATACCTTTTGAATCGTAAAAAAAAGTTTATAAAATCGTAGGTACCTACATGATATTATTTTTTTTATTATATCGGAAAAACTTTTCTATTTGCATTTGTGTAGTAGGTAGGTAAGTACCTAAAGTAATGATACAAAATATTTCATTATTCTTGTATTTTTTTTACCTCGACAGTGGCAGCCCTATAAACATTTGTGGCGCTTATAACACGTTTCGAAAACCTACAATTATGCGTAAGAAAAAATAAATAAAACGCTGCAACGCTAATATGCACTTCGCTAACTAGTTCTTTGCACAAGAAATTTCAAAAGCAATGAATGAATATTACTTTTCCCGCAACGCAAGCGCCACAGTAAAAAAAATGTTCATTAAAATTTAAAAAGATGATTTTTATTACTAAAATTATTGCAATATAATCAAAGTTTGATTACTTACTGTATTTGTAATAAGGTAGCAACAAAGCATGATTTTATACTTAATCTTTCAAAATACTGTCAACGTATTGTACCTAGGTTTTTATTAATTCTCAGTATTACCAGTAATAAATAAAGAATATTTATTCAAAATTTATGATAATGAATACAAGCAGCAACATTTGGGGCCGATATAAATGATTTTCCGTTTGTTTTATTCAATTTGAACGATTTTTTAACGAAGATGGGTAATAAATTTCATGAAATCAATTAGAATTTTAATATATTATAATAATATGTAGCATGATCTACCGACTATTAAAACAATATATTTAGGGAATTTTAATTTCAAATGAACACACAATATTAAAACGATTAAGAACGCATTGTATATTGAGCATAAGGGAGATCGCAGACGGCAGACTAAACGTATGATCGAGTCTGCGGCGCACATACATTCTGCATGGCCGGCATTTAAGGCCCAGTAGTCCCTAAAATTAGCAGGTCGATGTCTGTCAGTACGAATATCGACGTAAAGCACATTAAAATAACATTCATATCAGCGCGCCTTTTACAGTGGCGTTTACGCGCTCGCCGCGTGCCTTGATAATAGAAAATAGGAGAAAAAACCTTTTGTTTTTAGTATTACACAAATCAAATATATCAAATCGTTTAGGTTAGGTCATGACAAATGTGCTACATCTTTTGTTTTTTCTAGAAAGTGTGTAGTTTAGCCATAAAATGATTTAATTATGAAAAACAGCGTTATAAGAGTCATCTTTGAGATTTTTTTCTATCGAGCAGAATTTTTCAAATTGTGTACTGATATACCTTTGCGTATAGGAAATTTTCTCAATTTTAAAACTGTACTTTTTTATACTTAAATAATGACATTTCCTTTACAAAAAACATTATTTAAAAAACCCATTTTACGTAGTTGCAACAACCACAGCACCTTAAGCGCGGATTGCCGACTCCAGCCTTGCGGCGAGTAATATAATGTGAGATTTAGGTTGTTTTGATCGTGTTTTTTGGCACAGTTTGTTTTTTTCTTTTTTCTCGAATCGGATATAATTTTATCTATAGATTATTTCTGTCGTTTTCTTTTTATGAATTACAGCTCCAAGTTGCCGAAATTAACAGCAATTCTATGCCCATTTTCTCTAAAATTTTGCTGAGTTACGTATATTTTTTTACTCAACTATTTCATATTAAAGTGGTAAAAAGTAATTCTAACATTGTATAGACGATTTTCTCAACAGTACATTGTATTTTTTTTCATACCGTTAAGACGTCAATACAATCCATAAACAGGTGATATTCTAAACCTTTTACAGCAAAAATCACAAAACTGTCGCGGGTTTAAGTTGGATTATTTAAAAATACTTTTAAAAAAAATTTAGCTCCAACTTTAGATTATAATTGAAATGATCTTACATGTTGTGCATTAAAACTTATAGAAATACTGTATTTTAACTGTTAAATCACGTCTGTTAAATCAGCGAAATCGGCATTTCGTTTACGGACTCTTAATGAAAAATCTTTATATGCTCACCTAATGCAAACTGAAAGACAGTAAAAACCAATATAATGAAGGTGAGAAAAGAAATGTTAAGACTTTTTCTGACGTCATAGATAATTAACTCTACACTCGGTGTTGTTAGACTGACAATGATATATTAACAGGTTATGATAAACGTGTTAAAAAGGTTAAATTGTCGTAAATTCTATGCAACTTTGTTACGTTGTTTTTATTTAAGACAGGGTTCAATTCAAACACTAAAGCAAGATGTATGAAAAAGTAAAAGTATACCTATAATATACTTAATTCTCTATAGTAAAACAAGCTACTTTTATAATCAAGATTTTAGACTGAAAATACCATAATGATCTATCACTTAAGTTCAAGGCTACGGCAGCGCAATACAAAATTATGTCTTAATTGGTGGCAAACTAGGTGACACCTAAGTCCTAACCCTAAACTGCACTGTTGTAAAAGCACGTCGTATCCTAAACTCATCTAATCATGTATCTGCCGAAAACCTCCGAAAGCGTAGCTAACGACCACTATCCAGAACCACGTCTCGTGATCATCGCGACCACTGTAATTACACCACAGTTTATGTGATCGATCCCGCCACGACCCGACCGTTGACAGCTCGCTATTTGCATAACTCGTGGAACGCACGATTAATATTAATATTCAGTTTACTTAAGTCACCCTAACATTTTCGGCTACAGCTAGACCTTCTTTACCCCAGTACGTTTTCTGCGGGTTAGCCTCAGTTTATACCTTATTGTAAAAACTTACCTCTGTTTGAGACGTTGGAGTAAATTCTTCTATGCTATGTCATGACTTACCTGAAAAGAGAATGATAAAATTATGAAAAATGTTAATGGGAAATAAAGAGAGATAACATTACTTAATAATCATTAAAACTACCACATTTAAAACCCACTCTACAAATGGGCACAATTTAGTTAAACCAACATCACCGCAGCACCATCGGCGCTGCCCAATTAAAATCGAATCAATTCTCCGTCGAGCGTCCAACCCTTCGCTAGAATTAGACGCGGTCAATATTGAAAAATGCACTGAATCCATCAAACGTAAAGTAGGAATTGACTCGTAAGTGGTTTATAAAGATAAGTGCACAGAAATTGTGTCGGACGGCGCTTATTGTTTTTTAATGCGCACCCCGCCCGCCGCAGCCTCCCCATCCATCATACGCGACCGCACTCGTTTTTTCTCGGACTTGTTCAAATAAAAAACAATCCTCGCTCCAAATTCCCCGCGGCGATTCGGACATTCCTTAGAAAGTTTAAAAGTACATTTAAATTAATAATTCGGTGGGCAAACGCGGCGAGGTGAGCGACGTGATCGGCTCGCACGGCCTGTGGTCCTACACCCTACACGAGATGGTCAGTGTATTTTAATGTTATGTTGATTTATATTTGTTTAAGCTTTAATATTACGTAATGAGCATAAAGAAAATCTGGACAAGAGGTTCAGACTTTAGAGAATAATACTTTACTGAGCATCTTTTATACGGTTCCTCTTCATTACCTATGCAAAAGTTGAAAGTTCATCGGAAGTCATATTAAGCGTATTGCTCGCGAAGGCAATTTTTAATGCAACAGCTAGCAACGATAGATGAAGGTACTAGAAAACACCAGGTGTGAACGTTGCGTCTGCAACAGTGATCCAAACATCTGAATTATTCATTCAAATATTGTCATGTATTTCAATAACAGCGTCCTGTTTCGCTTTTTTCATTGGCTTCTAATTAATAACCTTGAATATTATTAAACACCATTAAAAGTAGCAAAAAAGCTTGCTCCAAATTATTATTGCCTAAATTAGGCGTATTAAGCATGCGAAGGCAATTTTCAATGCAACAGCTGACGACGATACTTGTACTACAAAACATGCTACTACAGTGATCTAGCATCTGAATTATTCATTCAAATATTGTCATGTACCTATTTCAATACCAGCGTCTGGTAGACCTGCTTTTTATATTCGTTCTAATTAATAACCTTGAATAGTATTAAACACCATTACTATAGCAAAAAGCCTGCTTCAAATAATTATTGCCTAATTATTTTGAACGGGAAAAGTAATTGATGTTAAAATTTTATTAAGCGGTTTATAGGCCGTCAAGTATACGTAATGTGGAGCTTTTAAAGGAATAATTTTGCGGCGCAAAAGAAGTAGCATAGAGCAATAAAAATTATAATCGTAATTTGATTTATATATGAGAAACATTTCATGTTTTATTATCATTTTAGCATTTTATATTTGCTACAATTTATTAAATAAAGCTATTTAAACTAAAAAGTAGAACGCCCGGCAGTATTTTCATCTTTCCTTAATAGTACCTAGTATCTACCTATTTATGATTTGCACTGTATAAAAATGAAGAGTTAATGCACTTTATCTGCCTATTCTAAAATAATGTGATTTTTTGTTTATTATAATTTATAATAATATTTTGTACTTTAGTTCGTGCTGGAAAATATTAAAAGCTGTTTTTTTTTGTCTTACTGATGAATTCTGTTATGTGTAGGTCATCCCCAAAATGATACCATTCTTATCACTTCATCTTCCAACTCCGTGTGCACCCGCCCGAAGAGACCTAAAACCGAACACTGCGCAAATCCCATTTTTGCCAAACGATCTTGTCCGATCCAAGGAATCTACACATATAAGGTGTAACAAAACTAAGTGATAATACTTAAGTGTTTGTTTGTGTCCCTTATATAAAGTTCACTGTGAAAGTAGCAGCGCTGAAAGAGCACTTTTTTGTGTTTTGTATGGGCAAGCGCTCGAGCTTCATGAATTTTCCCATACAACGTTAAAAAAGTTACTCTTTCAGCGCTGCTACTTTCACAGTAAACACTTTAATATAAAGGACACATGCACATCCCAACGTATTGTCACTTAGTTTTGTTATACCTTGTAGGTATATACTAACATTTTTTGAATAGGTATAGAATTCAATCCACTAGAGGCCTGTGACAGTACCTTCGAAATTCAAATACGATACATAATGCATATCGTTAACGTTAGTACAGTCCATCAGGCCCTTATCAGGCCCATCAGTCGCCGACTGCCAGCTGTTGTTAGTCCTCGCCGGGTAATTTACGACACCAGTTTATGGAAATTTCTGTCCACTAATGAGATATTGTATTTTAGAATTCGCGTTTTAAATATTCGATGTCGCCATTATATTTGTTTATTTATGCGGTAACGTGGGGTTTCTGTAACGCCATTCTTGTCTACTTCTTTTAGCTCTTAGGGCCTGACATCACCTTTCGAGTAGAGTGGCGGGACAGTGCCCTCGGCCGAGCACATCCATAATAAATATACCGAGTGCTTGGCCGAGAGCACTGTCCTGCCACTCTACTCGGTTGGTGTTACCAGGCCCTTACACATTGGTGTAATAACTATAATAGTATGTAATAGAACAGGCAGAGATCACTCAACCTATTATATCATAGGCTAGGGCTTCCGTTTGAATTTCTTGCTGTCCTTTGAGGCTTTGATGTACTTAAGAAAATGTGTTATATTAAGATTTTTTAGTAATTTCGATTTTAGATTAATATCTAAATTTAATATAAATTTAATATAAATTTAATAATTTATATTCAGAAGTCAAAAGTGTCAAACTGTTATAAAGTACGCTACTATGTCATTTCCTACTGTAACTGATAAACCCTATCTGATACTTCTACACATATTAGATGACACCAATTTATTAGCTCTATTGTTGGACAATTGACATACGAAGACAGTAAACAATCGGAAAACGTGATTACTTAAACCAATAAACAAATATTTTAGACAGACAGTAGGGTCGCCACTTCAAATATTTGAAACTAGGACATAGCGAATCAAAACCCGAACATAATAAAACCAGGACTAAGAAAATATTATTAACGCCTAAGAAAACAAAAAATAATAACAATCATAATTAAAGTCACTTCAGTAAACATTTTTTAATCCGGACATTTTAATAAATAATATCAGGCTTAGATTCTCTCGGACCCCCTTTAAACTAGACAAAACCGTGGAAATCTGAACGGATGACAACCCTAGCCTAAGGTAATGACTAATGAGTGATGAGTAACAAGACTCGCGTTTACAGCGCACACTGTAAACTTGTATAGAACTTTTATTGGAGGTATTATATTATGCCGTACAGCCAATTATCGAGCCATAATAATGAGCAATGATTGGTCTAACGTAATAGTGACAGAGACGAGTTTAATGAGTATCAACACAACGGATTCCTCAACAAATCTGTTAGTGTAAATATTTGAAGCTGGAAACCTTAATATTTGAAATATTGATTTTCATATTCATCATAATAGTGAAGTTCGAACACCGGATAGAGAGAAATTTGGTCATTGAACCATAGCTGCTTCTTTTGCATGCACACGAGACTATTGAATATTGATATCGCGATTTTAGCCACACGTAAAGCTGAGATGACAGCTGGATGCTACCAATATTGTATGCGTGTGATAGAGACAAGCAAATTCCACCAAAAACATTTCTTAATGTAAAATGTTGCCTAGACGACCACATAAGGTCTACCCTGTGAAAAATATATGAGATCTCATGTAGAGCCAAGCTCCTGAATCTACACAGCCTAACTCTACTGACCCTAACTTAAACAAATTCTGCATACGAGTAAATATGTATGGCTTCGCCGTTTCGCGAGACATGCATATTTACTGATATGTAAAGTTAGGGTTAGTAGAGTTAGGCCGTGTAGATTCAGAAGCTTGGCTCTACATGAGATCTTTTTCACGGGGTACACCTTATGTGGTCGTCGAGGCAACATTTTACAATGATTTTTAGAGTTAACTCCTTAAGAATCGATTTTCATATATAAGGCGCCCGGTATGAGAAAAATCCGAGGGGTAAAACCTACTAACAAGTAACGAAAATGTGTCACGTTTTTGGTGCGCTCCTTTAGTGCGCAACTTTCTAATTTGGCTGTGAGTGTATTAAGACCATGAAGGTAAAATACCTATCGGAATATTATATTATATTATTATATAATATTATATTCCGATAGGTATATTAACTTTATGATTAAGACGGTACATATGGTATGCTGTATAGGCGACTATACCTATATACTATATGTTATTGGGCTTGTTTGTTTCTATCAGTGTCGATGTATTTATATTGCTATTTTTGTTATAAATATCAATAATTAATATTGTTATTGTGAAGTTATAATTTTTATCATTATACTGGCTAAAGTGAACTAAAAGTATTTTGAAATAACTATGGCAGAAAGGGGTGTAGATTATATTGCCGGAACATCTGATTTCATATGATATTAATCTTTTTTCAGTTGAATAAACTCTTTTTGCGTATGGTTAGATAGATACTCGTACTAAGGAGTAAACTCCAGTCGTGCGTCGGAGCTGACACACTTTTTGTTTTTATTGGTGTACACAAACTTAGATTACATACCAAATGTCAGCTCTCTGGCACTTTAGTAAGTAGCCAAACATTTTGATGATCATCAGTGTGTTAGTAAGTCAGTAACGAAATCGGTGTATTTTCGATATCAATAAAATCTTAAGTATTAGAGCTATTCAATTGAGACTTTGTATGTTTAATAAGTCTACTATTAACATCATATCCTGAGAATATGAACTATCTGGTACATAGGAAACCAATTCTATGAGGGTTCAAAAACGATGAAACACTTCGAGAAAAGGTAGGTTATTATCCTTGCGCTTCGCTTGGCTCGTCTCGGCGGGTGCACTACCGTGCACCCAGATATGGTTCAATGGACTATGCAACTTATGCAACACTTATGCAACAAAGGCTCACACCTAATCCATAATAATATTATTACACTAATACTTGAAGTATATTTAATTTTGCCAAACATAGTCACGCCCATAGTCGGGCGTGATTATAATACATAAAACATATTTTATAACATAATATGTTTAATTTATATTAAGTTATAAAAACGTCCTACGATGTAATTGAGTCTATAATAAAATCGAAATGTGTCATTGTTAGCGAAATTTAAATAATACGATTGATTTATAACATTATACGAAGGCTACGTAATATTACGTACAGAATATTTTAGTATTTAAGTATGAATTAATAACATTTTTATTGGTAAATTTTATTTTAACGTGTTCTATTATTTCCTATTTTTATGTATTGAATAAAATGGACACATTTATATCACTTATATTAAAGTATCTAGAGTCTAGAGTCTAGACTATCTTCAGACAATTGACAACATTTCAAATATTTTTTATACTTGTTTTATGACGAAATATAAAAGTAGGAGTTAAATTAGGGGACCCATACCTATGTTTTTATTTTTGAAAATGTGGTCATTTTCATTTATAAAACTTAGTTTTTAATTCTGATCATTCTAAAATGACTTAAGCCCCAAATGACGTCATTGGTACGGTTGAACACTACGAATAATAAAAACTAAGGAAGAGTAACTCCGTCAAAAAACATGCTCGAAAATACTTGTCAAAAAAGTGTACCTTAGGAACTCACTTTCCATACATTTGAAATATTCAGGTGACCTTGAGCGGTATAAAGGCTGACGTTACATGACAGTTCGAATGGAACCAAATTTAAAACTGTATTAGTATGGGAGTTAGTTTCCTTAGGTTTTGTTATTCGTTGGTTGAACAACATATTTATTATTTTTAACAAAAAATTAAAACCGACTTCCAAGGTAAAAACAATAGTAAAATGAACTAAAAAGTATTAAATAAGTACTCTTTAAGAGTGCCTTTTTCAGAATTCGTCTAAATCTCAACTATTTCTGTACATACTACAGTCTTCATTATTTTGAAGTCGGTACAGCTAATTTAATCGTGAGTTCAGTAATGTCAGAATATCTGAAACTTTTGGGACTGGTACCGACTTCAAAGTAATGAAGGCTGTAATAATATTTAGGTACAGAAATATTTGAGATTTAGACGAATTCTGAAAAAGGCACTCTTAAAGAGTAAGAGTTATTTAATAGGTACTTTTTAGTTCATAATATTACTATTGTTTTTACCTTGGAAGTCGGTTTTAATTTTTTGTTAAAAGTTATAATTTCACTCTTTTTAGTTATGTACAAAATAAGACTTTGTGCGTAAATAACCAATACGAATGTTAACTATTCACATTATGTTACTGTAAGGAAAATCGGACCACAAAC
Source organism: Lysandra bellargus (assembly GCA_905333045.1). Lineage (NCBI taxonomy): Eukaryota > Metazoa > Arthropoda > Insecta > Lepidoptera > Lycaenidae > Lysandra > Lysandra bellargus. The sequence goes on from HG995321.1 coordinate 227,497, forward strand.
GACTGAGTAATCGTTGAAAATACATAAAAAAAAAAAACGTACACGTACAGCCGAACGTATTACCTTTTTGTAAGTCGGTCAAAAATACCTTTGCACGTCATATCTGATTTCTTTAAAAAAAGCTGTCAGTACTGTCACTGACTTTGTGGTAGTTTACTTTGAGGTTATTGAATTTGTTATTGTGTTTAGATCTGCATTATTTTCCTACAAGCAAAGGTGTGTATCGTATCGTATTCTGCCGTACCAATGACGTCACAAGTGGATTTTTCGTTTTAATTTTTTTCTCGGAAAATAATGATTTAAAAAATCTGTAATTTTTTAGGGTTCCATAGCCAAAATGGCAAAAAACGGAACCCTTATAGATTCGTCATGTCTGTCTGTCTGTCTGTCTGTCCGTCCGTATGTCACAGCCACTTTTCTCCGAAACTATGAGAGCTATGCTATTGAAACTTGGAAAGTAGATGTAGTCTGTGAACCGCATTAAGATTTTGATACAAAAATGGAAAAATTATTATTATATTAAATTTTAGGGGTCCCCATAGGTACAACTGAAAATTTTTTTTCATCTGGCCTATGCGTGTGGGGTCTTCAAAAATCATATTATGGTTTCTAATATCATTTTTTTTTCTAACCTGAATAGTTTGCGAGAGAGACTCTTCCAAAGTGGTAAAATGTGTGTACGGGGGGTACACACATTTTGCCTCTAACTTCTAAAGTATATGATGTACATTACTATAAAAACTACCAACGAAAATTAGTTTGAACGAGATCTAGCCAGTAGTTTTTTTATACGTCATAAATGATGAACCTTAATTTAACTTTCACTATATCAAAAATGAAATATTAAAATAAATCAAAAACCTTATAATTTCATAGAAACAATTCTTATTGGTGCTGCGGAACCCTTCATGGGCGAGTCCAACTCGCACTTGGCCGGTTTTTATTTTAGGACTTCGGAAATAAAAGCAAAGAAATGGTATTTTTTATTTTTGATGATTAATTAAATGAAATGTTGTCAATTTGCGCGCAAGCACAAGGTTGTTTTTGGATAACTTTAGACGTCAGAATTATTATTTTTTAACAAAAAAATTAAACTGACTTCCAAAAGCAATAGCAGTATTCTTTAAAACGATCTACTTCTGAACCATAAAGTTAATATACCTAGCGGAATAGAGAAACAAAGGCCTGAGCAAGCGACTATCAGTAACACTGCGTGGTAAAAAGAGACGTGTGATACATGACAGCAGCACTCTTTTTTTGACGTCCAGTCGGCACGTGCCGCAAGTTGACAATTTAATCTCATAGAATTCATGTTCAATCACGCTTGTGTAAGTGTATACGTACACATATTTTTCACACAGATGAAAACCAATTTTGGTTTCGTTTGACAGCTCGATATTGTCGCTCTATTCCAATAGGTATTATTAACTTTATGTTCTGAACGAACAGATTTTAATTTAAGAATTGAAAAAAAAACGAGTTCTCCTATTGTCTATATTACATTGATTCCCAAAGTGGTCCAGGTGGACCCCATGGGGTCCACGGGAGCCCGATACCCCTACGCTTGAGTGGAAAAAAAATGGTGGTCCACGAGTCGTTAACGGGGGTCTATAAAAATTAGGTGACCCGATTTGACTTCTCCTATGAATATAGGCAGACAATATAATATTAATAGCAGATTAAATATTACAGAGTGAGGAGAGTTAGAAATAAGTAAAAGTATGGTAATTTTTGTGTAAGATAGCTACAAAACAAGAAAATATTTGCGTTTACTTTTTACCACTCCGAAGTGAAGAAGTGAAGGTGAAGTATTAGTATTGGTTCCTAGGGGGCTAGTTCTAACAGATTTTGAATATTGTCATTTATCTTCTTAATTTGAAAACTTTATGTTATTATTTTTATACCCGAGTAACGGAAATTTATATGGCTTGCATATACTTAGCTTAAAAATTCATCTAAATTAAATGGATTCAAAGGGAGACGCATCTTTTTTAAAAAAGTCAGCGGTTAAAACTTGCCCCGTTTCGGGGGCAAATATTAACAGTGACGGGGTAAGTATTAACATTAGTATACTTATTAGAATTTTATTTAACCATGGAAGTAAAAAAACATAACAATATTAAGATGATAATTTATTTATTTTTCAACATACAAATGTTAAAGAACAATAATAACTTCTGTCAAATAAAATTAATTTCCTTTTATGTCATCCACCCTGAGCTGTTATCAGCCCCAATGGATTCCACTTGCAACAAAAATTGAATCTGATCCTCCGATATATGAACATCGGTGGATATGTGTTGCCGGAGTGCCGCCAGAGTGATCGGCGTACCTCCTTCGGCAGATGTGGTAGCTCCAACTTGCTTGTAATACCAAGTAATACGGGATATAACTTATTATTGTAAAAAAAACTATAGGTATATTTAATAAAATAACACGGAAATGCAATTAACAACTAAATAACCGTTAATTATATAAAATCTGCAATCGCAAAACCAAATAATTAAAGCATGAATCAAAAAATTTGAGACGTAAAAATGTCCGCTTACCTGTATTTTTGCACCGACGTACAATAACTTCACAACGCGACGGCCGGTGGGCAACAAACTTGTCGCAAATCGTTCGCCGACGTTGCCCGAACTTATAAACATTGAACGTCTTACCGCATCGTCATTTAATTTAGTAGCTATAGGCTTGTTAATACTTACCCCTGTTAATTCTAGCCCCCCTCTCCCCTACTGTGACTTGTGAGTCAAACTTAGAATAAAAAAAAAGTAAAGGTCCAAGTACTGTTGGATGAATACGCTTTTTAGACCGGCCTGGAACTGGGGGGGGGGGGGGGTAGCTGTGGGGTCCACCGGATCCAGAAAAAAGTTTAAAGTGGTCTATGAGAAAAAAAAGTGTGGGAACCTCTGGTCTATAATATATTTTGTAATGGCAATGTAGAGACATATAGTAGGTGGGTATATTTTACTTTATGTGTGCTGAAATTTCACTCTCCAATTCAATTATGGCGTGCAGTTTTAACTTCAACTGATGATTAAATGTAACCAATAAATAACTAAATACGTACATCATTTACCGTTACCGACAACCTCGCGCATAATTTTATGATTATGAGCAGCATATTATTGATTCCTAACATTATTTATGTTTGTACTTTCGAAAGATATTAACGGTAGCCAGTTTTAATATTGACTAATGATGCTCTATGAGTGCAGGATAGTAATACCGGCAGAGTACACTTTGAAATGGTTAATAAGAACCCGAATTCAATCATACTTCAAAAGAAGCGGCTAATTACGTTCAGCGATTGGAGAAACCTTAAACAGAAGCTATTACCGTTTTGTACTAAATACTAATGAGTATTGACATACAAGTAAGTAAGAAGTATCAAGTAGGTAATAGGTAGCCTATGAACTAAAAAAAGTTTGGCTCGGTTTTCCGTAAAAACTCGAAGGCTGCAACAACTTGCAATTTAATATTAGATATTGCATGTTTTAAAAGAATAAAGCAATCAGACAACAGTAGAGCAAAATTGATTGCATTTATCATGAATTCACAGAAATTGGTCTTCAAGTAGACCTATTTCTAAGCGAATAGGTGATACTCGATATCACTAGGCTGTCATACATTGACAGGAGGTCTTTAGCGGAAACGAGCGGGCCCACCCGCGAACGGCCCGGGGCGAGCACGCGCTCGCGCAAATTTTGTTTTAGCCGAGTAATTTACCTTTACAACGGTACTCGCGTTTATGATCCCCTAGTCCGATCTAACGGAGAGTGGCAGGTTAATATAGCCAGCACCGGGAGACAAATAGAATCTTAGGCGATAAAGAAAATTGGAACACAAAGTTATAGTAAAAACAAAACTGTAGACATGGTCAAAATTGTTAACCGTGAACGTGCACTCCAAGAGGGTCATAAATATCTTTAAAATAAGTTTTATTAGTGATAAAATTTCTTATTTGTACGTGTGAATACTGAATCACATACGAGTTCGCGATTCTTAGAAACCACGTACTACACGCAGAGGAATGTTAAATTTCCAAACAGTTAGCCTTATTACGACCATAACTTCCAAGAATATTAGACATTGATTCGTTCGTGTTCTGTCTTTCGGCTCACGTAGCAAGATGACTTTATTTTGATATTGCTCGCCCGTCGTTTATCGGCCATTGTATTTTTTGTTCGAGTTACTACGTGCACCAATGCTGGCGCCTATACTTTACAGATATTGCACTTGGTGTAGGGTACCCATACAATCCATGTTAGAAACCTAATCATAATCGTACCTACTTGTTGTAATCTAGAATAATTATTTGAGTCAGAGCTTGCCTTTGTTTCTTAAGCACGAAGAACCAAAATATACAGAAAAGAAGGAATAAAACAAAAAGGGTTTAATCATCATTTTTAAGCATCCTCTTTAAAATGCCTCTAACAGAAAGCTCCAAACTGGCGCAAGTAGACTAGAACAAACAAAATAAGGCTTCGTTAATTATTGATGTGGCCATGATTCGCAAGTCGCAACTAGTGATTGTGACTTGAAATAAAAGTTTGACGCAATTTGTATTAAACATTGTTGTTTTTTAAAAATTTCTCAGAAACATGATATGGCATTTTACCTTAATTAATTCTTAATATTCAGGAAAACGAAAAGTCTTCACAACATTACAGAGCGTGGTCACTCTGCAATACATCAGAATGCAGGATGGTATAAGTTTCGTAAAAGGTTTGGCGTGAAGCCTTATACTTAAATAGAACTTTATATTTCCATCGCTAAATAAGGTATATTTGTATTAAATAAGATTCCTTAATGGTTTCTTTCAATAGCAAATGCGAACAGAATACTTAGCATTTGATTATTTTGTCTGTTTTAAGAAAGATACCATACGTTTCAATAATTATTAATTATACCTAGTACAATTTTTATAAGACATTTGAAAAAATCAAAAAACCCGGAAGATCCCAATTCCCAAACGGTGTCACCCAAGGGACCACCATACTTCCTCTCTAAATAGAAACATATTCAAACGACATTTTTTTTCGGCGCATACTTTCAATTAGAAGCATCTCTGTTCCGTCCCACTTTTAGTGCTCCATTGGCGGCAATTAGAACTTCTACAGCACCCTCGGGTCGCGCCCGGATGCTCCAAATATTCGGAACTCCCACAGTGGTATGCGAGCCTGGTAATTATGGGTACGTCTGGTGACTAATTATAAAGCAATTTTGATTTATTTCGCCCCCTTGATTTATTTGTTTCTTTATGTCAAAACTAAATTAAAAACATACCACCCCTATTTATGGATTTGTTTATTTTGACTGATGATTTTTGTGTAGAGAGTATCACAATGAGACGTAGGTACTAGATGTACAGTGTATATTTACGTCTTATAAGAATTACGTATACGTTTGGAGTAACATGAAACATCTAAGCTCTTCTATAGGTCTACCAGAATCTGATGGCTATTTTTGACAGCAGATTTTCAAAAAATATCCTTGATCATTGCATAATTTTTTAAATTTGCATGTTTGACACACAGAATCAGCTGCTTTAAGAATAAATAATAGGCCAAGTACGAGTCAGACTCACACAGGAAGAGTTCCGTACCATTATAGAACAAAATTAGGCCAAAAATTGTGTTTGTATATGGGAGCCACCTTATTTTTTTATTTTATTTTAATACTATTATTAATTAATATTAAAGTTAACATATAACTAAGGATTTTGAGAAAAAAATCAAGTAGGTACCTACCTATTGCCATTATTGATATAAAGCAAAAAATGCCAAAAAAATCACGTTTGTTGTATGGGAGCCCCCCTTAAATAATAACTTTATTTTGTTTTTAGTATTTGTTGTTATAGCGGCAACAGATATACACAATCTGTGAAAATTTCAAGCTATTACCGTTCCACAGTGTTTTGGAAATCCCGAAAATCGGACATTATTTTATTTAAATTATTTACAAGGGTTTGTAAACTTGCTACCCAGCTGATTAGATTAATCATTAAGAGACACAAATTTTGTACTTTATTTCATTCCTACAATTCAAGTAGTTCCTGAGATTTTATTGTTTTAAAATATTTAGACTTTATTTTTTTCTCCTTTCCTATATGATTTCCGCACCTTTTGTCCATACTGAAAAATACTTTGGTTTAGTATTTACACTACAATATTTTTATTTTTTGTGAATCGCGTCTCATACCAGAGATTTAGGAATTTCAAATTTTTATTCGCGCCTTAAAAATTTTAAGAGCTAAGTTTCCTCAAATACTATTTTTTTAAATAATCAGTTAAATAAAAAAATATTTACAATTTAAAAAATTTCAATAATTATAGTTTGTCCGTTCTAAGATGATATGGGTGACAGTTCTCATATTCCTTGCTACGGATTTTTTTTACAAGAAAACAGAAAAAAAAAAAACGGAATGTAATAAATTATATTCCATCTACAAAAATAAATGTTTCCTGTAATTGTAAATGAATAAAAATGAAAAGTTGCTAAATGCTAACTTATTGATATAAAATTATAAATATTAACTCTGAAATAGGAGTATAAAATTATTGTTACGATAATATTTGAAAAATGTCAGGTGCATGAAACGGAACTTATGTCAATAGATATTGACACAGTTGAATCGAAATCAAATCGATAAAAAGGGCGGCCATCTTAAATCGCCGGCTTCATTCTGAAACATCAGTACGAAATTGATAATTTCGATTGCAATTCCTTTACGAGGTGATTCGATATTTTTAAATTATTCGATTATTTTTTTTAGGTTACTTCCCTACTACTGTCAATTATAATGTGTCACGCATATCATCTTAAAACGAACAAACTATAGTCAAATATGTAATAATCACTCAAATAATAAATCAGTCAAATAATGAAACATTTTATTCTTCATCACCTTGGTCTTCAAAAATGCTGTCTTCTCGTGCCAAATGGAGGAGGATGAAGTCGTTAATAATATTAACGGCACTATAAATTTATTATTATTATTACTTGAGTGATTATTATTTGACTAATTATTTAAAAAATTAAATTGTAAATGTTTTTTTATTTAACTGCTTATTTAAAAAAAATAGTATCTGATGAAACTTTGCTTTTAAATTTTTTAAGGCGCGAATAAAAATTAGAAATTCGTAAATCTCTGGTATAAGACGCGATTCACAAAAAATAAAATATTGTAGTGTAAATACTAAACCAAAGTATTTTTCAGTATGGACAGAAGGTGCGGAAATCATATAGGAAAGGAGAAAAAAAATGAAGTCTAAATATTTTAAAACATTAAAATCTCAAGAACTACTTGAATTGTAGGAATGAAATAAAGTACAAAATTTGTGTCTCTTAATGATTAATCTAATCAGCTGGATAGCAAGTTTACAAACCCTCGTAAATAATTTAAATAAAATAATTTCTTTTTTAGGGAGTTCAAAAATGAGCAATTTCAAAATTAATTTTCTCAAAAACGAAGTAAAATGCGCACACGGGAGTTCTACTCTTGCATTTGAAATATAAGACGCCATCGACTATTGCATTAACTTAGTTATGTCCGATTTTGGGCGTTTCTAAAACACTGTGCGTTCTTGAGTTACAGCCTGGAGACAGATAGACAGACGGACAGACATCGAAGTCTCAGTAATAGGGTCCCGTTTTTACCTTTGGGTACGGAACCCTAAGGGAGATTTCAGACGACAGACTTTTTGTGTGTCGTCTGCGATCTCCCTTTAAAGGATCAAAATGTTTTATCCAATTACCCCGGTATTGCTAGAGTCAATTTATTTTCTCTCTTTTTGCCATCAAATTCTGGTAGATCTATAGTTATCAGCAAAAATGTTTAATCTAATTATAAAAAAAAAAATTAATATTATATCACGTCAACCTGTATAGTGATGGGACACGGAAACAACGTTATCGATGCGCCGATGAATCGGTCGATAGAAACTCACTGCGGGTGGTTATCTGCCGATCTGGCGCCTAAATTCTTCGCTGCAACCTACACTAATCATAAATAGAAATCGCCACTGACGGACCATCTTGAAGTACGTATCAGCGACGATAGAGTATGGATAAGACATCTAGTTATCTATTTATCTTTTAGTACCTTAAAAATCCATTTTCTCTTGAAAAAAAAATGACTAAACATACGCCAATAAAAGTTTAGGTTTAAAATAAACATTTAAATATGTAATTTATGTGTGATTGCACTAACTTAAGTATAAATCCATTAATTTAACACTAAAGTTTACAGCTACATGTTTTATGTTTATAGTCAAAGTACACGAAAATACAATTTAAATAGGTCCTTATAAGGATATCAACATTAATTATTTGAAAAAATCGCATTATCAAATCCTAAAATCAATCAAAGAATAATACAGATACGACAGGTAGGCACCATATGCCTTGTCGAGTATAAAAACAGAAACAAACTTCCCAAAACTGTTCTAACAGACATTCGACTTTCTCGTTGTGTATTTAGGGTTTAAATTTATGTGGTGACACGGCGTAATAAATCTTACATAACGATGACACGTGTCAGGTATACCAGGAGCTGTCACAGTGACGTAATGTGTTTATTTATGACAGCGGGTTGGCATCGATGACGTGGGAATATAATGGAAACAAAATGGACATCCCTAGGGGCTAACCAGAACTTTTTTCGGCGTTTAGCATCTGATCCCCATTCTATACCTAATGGTGATGAATCATTTAAAAATTGAAACGAGTCTCTAAAGTGAAAGCTAAAGACGTTTAATCTGCCTGATTGCAAGTGATTGAAAACGACTTCTAAACTACTAGAAACTACTAAGGACTAGAAAAAAAAAGCGCAAAGTGTTGCCTGTCTAGGCTGGATATCTTTTAATTATGATCTACCACAACTCTACATAATCAGCTCAGCATTTCTCTAGGGAGGTGTAGAGTGAATGCATAGTAGAATCAGAAACTCCAAAAATGTTCGTACCGTCTGTCTGTCCTGAGCTCACGTGATTAAAGGCACACATTAGCATAAACAAATAAAATGCCCCATTACGAATTCAATTTTCCATCTCAGAAAACGTTCGAATTGGTCGCAGTAAATAATATCTTCGGATACAGTTGAGATAATAGCGTGCGGGCGCAGACTACAAGCGATAGCGTTTATTCTATATTTAAAGAGTTTTTAGCAGAATCTTATGGCATTGCAATCATGTAGATTTAATGTTTGGTTTGTTTAAAATTACGAAATTCTCAAAAAGGAAGGTTCGACCGTATATTATATTATATACTTAATATTATGTTTTATATGTTTGTTTGTGGACAATTTTGCCGTTTATGAACATTTTTTTTTGTTTGAAAGAAGATATTTCTAAGGTGGTTGCATGATAAGGAAATATATTATTGTCTAAAGATGTTTTATTTTTGTTAAAACTATTTTAAAATACCTATATTGTAAGTATTTTAAATTTTATATCTACCTACCTGATCATAGTTTTTTTATAAAAATCTAATTAAATCATATTGAAAATTCTTAAAGGGAACTAATGCAAATAAGGAAAGTAAGTAGATGTATAAATAACATTAAGTAAATCACTTTCAGACAGAAAATAATTTATGTGCAGCCTGCTGAACGTTATTTCTGTTCACAAGCCCCAACAATCGTTAACTCCTATAACATGGACGCACCTTTAGGCACCGAACAATATATTTATTACATTTCGACAGCTTAGCAAATATTGCCCCTGGCCATACTAATCGTAATATTAGGTGAAATATCGCCTAGCCCGGACCCGCCACAACAATACTCAACCAAATGTAGTTTAGATAAAATAATTGAATCATTATAATGGATTTGAGATTGGAAATTATTACTTTATTATCGTCGAATATGTTCTTATTAGCTTCACTAGTTGTAAGACTTCTGCTTAGATATTATAAACCGGATGATATTTAAAAAGTTGATAATTTCATTTATGACATAGGTACAATAAATTAGGAGACCCCCCACTAACGCTATAAGTTTCCAGTAGAAAAACTACCATTAATTATTATAATTAAGCTGTGCAAAAAATTAAGACGATCGCAATAAAATACCAAAAAAGAAGCTGCTCTATTGATTGATGATATTTACCAAAACATTAACGATGTTTTGCCCCCATCAACTTATTAGTGGGATGTGGCTTACTAAATATTGTGTATAGCAAATGTTTCGATTATTATTATATCCAAACTGTTTGGAAGCTTAATCTACATTGGCATGGCAGCTTAATCTACTTAATCTACACTTATAAAGCTGAAGAGTTTTTTATTTGAGCGCGCTCATGTCACGAAATACTGGACCGATTTTTGCGTAATTTAGGATTTAGCACAAAATATATTATAAGAAGAAGACCACGAGAAGGAAATAGGCCAAAATTCCCTGGAAAATGTATGTGTTTCCGAATAAAATTTCTTAGTACGCGGGCATAGCCAACGTTAGAAACTGTAATGAACGTGATATTTTTACTTAATTTTTAACAAATAGGAAAAAACTTAAATCTTTGCTTGTTAGATATCAAATTCAAAAGGAAGATAGATATAAGATAATACATTATGTACAATATTAAATTTCTACTGAAATCACGTGTCATATTTGCGGATATGCACGCTGGTGCGGGGGACGCAGGCGGGGCGGAGCGCGGGCAGCGGGGTCAGCGCCCCTTCCTCTTAATCCGCCGTATTCACCGCGGGGTGCCTTTGTCCCGCTGTCCGACCCTGAGCCTTCGAGCCACACACCGCTGAGAAATAGGCACGCGGACTCACTTATCGATTCAGGTTATATTATTAACAAAATATTTATTAAAACGAGATCGGAAGCCGCAAATTTATAGTCAACGTCTCAATTTTAAACAAACGCCTGTTGGCTACCTACAACTTATTACAAGCGTTCGAGACGCTTGTAAGATGTAGTAGGTCTTAATATATCATATAAACTCACCAAAATGTAATAATCACTTACTCTGCGTAAAAATTCGACAAGACGATTTATATTGCCTTCCCTTAGTTATAACTTTTCTCGTATTTAACGACTTTAGGTATTTTAAAATATTCCCAATTATTTATAACTGATATAAAAAGTACCTACCGAAACCACAGAAACGAAACTTAAAGTTTATTGTCTTGCAGAAAGGCTATAGTCATACTTCATTATTACTATTAATCTACTTTTATCTGTTGCAATTAAAATCTCTGTGATACGATAAAGAATCTCCGAGTAAAAATATGAAAAGCCTCTTTAATTATGTAACAGGTTTACACTCAACCCTAAATACGTGTGTAATTAATTTTAACGATTATTGATTGTAATAAATTATGGGCATCGATAAATTACGAGTCGGTCGTACATCACTATCGTGGCGCCTCCCGGGCCAGCGCGCCGCCGCACCGCCGCGCCGCGCCGCGGGGCTGCATTGTGTGCACTGTTAAAGTGCCTCATATTCGGTTACCCGCCTATATTACACGCCTATACAGCCTATCCGTACCTCTACCCGACAATAGCGTCGCAAACGCCCCCAAATCATGACTAAATATAAACTTTATCGCGCACAAAATAAAACATAATTCAGATCGGCCTCATCGATTAACGTCCGACGTTCGCCCGGGTGGCAGGTATCATAATTTTCCCTTTACTACTCCAAAACAAATAACAGGCTCTAATAAATTACCGAACAAAGGACCAACGTCGCACCTTATTCGAAATCAATTTCGTTTCAAAGTATCGATATTAGGGTAAAACCACGCATCAATCTTCGCCCTAATAAAGGTTATCTAATAGATGTTCAATAAAACATTATTACCTTCGCTATATCGTATATAACGGTCACATCGGCAATTAACGTCGACGTCGCCACAATATAAATAGTTTCACTTAAAACTAATAGATAATCGTTAATTATAATTTTATTGGTTCTGTTTTACAACTTAATACCCAACAGTAAAATCCAATGGAGGTGTATTTATTCGCTTTAAAGTTTATATTTTAATTAGGCATTCAAGGATTTAACGACACCCAATAACTAGCCATACATTTATGTTAGCTGTGGCATATGAGAAGTAGTATTTTACATGAGGCATACATAAGCTACACATGCTAAATAATATGAGAAACAGTTAAATGCTATTTATTTGTACTATCAGAGAAGTTGATTCCTATGCAGATGGGGGACCTACGTAGTTTGGTCGCGTTACATCAAACCCAGCCGACAGATCACAGTTAACATTGAATTGACATGATCCCACCCTCAGATCCCACCAAATGACGTTGGTCTGTCAACTGCGTAGGAATCGATTTCCTTGATGGTCCAATAGGCTACTTGACCTACTTTTTTTTTCATGCTAATCGTTTGATAATCATTCCTTTTGGTGAAAAAAACTAATATTTTATTATAAGGCATAGAAACTAATAAAAATGTCGAATAATCATTACGCCGTTCAAATGCCGCCAAAAACACTGTCCGCCATAGTGTGACGTCATAATACTTGTAAATTGTAGTCTGTGGTAAAAGTGCTGTCATGTTGCTGTCAAATGTCAACTTGACATTGTCAAGTCTATATTTTGTAAACAAAAAGAACTATGCAAGAAGACTTTGCATTTATAATAAAAACTGATAAAAATGGCTTTAAATACACAAAGTTCAATTAAAAGATATAGTAATTATCATTTTTGTATAGTTAAAGATTGTAAAAATACATCGATTAAGACACCAGATAAATTATGGATCCAGTTACCCAGAGAAAGAAACAGACGTGAAACCTGGCTAAAACTTGCTGGCAGGGATCCTGAATCTTTGTCTCATAAAACTCTTTTTTATTTTTGTGAAGATCACTTCGACGTAAGTATTTTAAAGTATTATTTGGATTTTTATGTATTTTGTAATCAGTTAATGTTCTGTCTTTACTCTCTAGTTAAAAATTTGATTAGATAAAAACATTGTTAAATGTGACTTCGGCTGCTACCCGCTTATTGCCAGTTTGGGTACAGGGTTTAGAATAGGTTTTTTAATTATTATAACACACTTTATGAATTCTTTGCACTTAGCCATGATAATATGTTTTAACTTATAAGCAAATATGAAATAACTAATATTGTTCTGTTACTCTTTTTAGCTAGAAAAGGACATGGAAAATTTTATGGAATACAAAATAATGGGCTCAGTTAAACAAATTCGTATGAAACCAAATTCTGTTCCATCGAGGTTTAAATTCCAAATTGATAAAAAACGAAAACTAAGCCCAACTCAAGATCATGCTGATTTAGAAAATGTTGCTAAGAAACAATATAATATTATGTTAGATGATAGTGAAATATTACAGGATACATGTTGCATTTCAACATCATCATTTCATCAAGGTAAATACAGTTGAAACCAAATCTTAGGACTTTCAATCTCTCTGTCTGACTGCTTATAGCAACTATTGGACATAATGTCCCAGTTTATGTAGCCCAGCATATACCTATGTATGTTTAGCCTAGCATAGCTATGAGATCTAAGACAAATTTGAAATTTAAGTACCAATACCATTGTTATTTATAATTTACTTTATTTTCAGAGTCCTTAAAGATAGAGGATACTATACCTTCATGTTCCTCCTCTTTCGAAAAGTTCCATGACAAGGCAGTTCAAGTAGTACAGCATAGTGTGCAGCTTTGTCATCAAGAAGTACAAGTTCAGCCAATACAAAAGCATATTTTATGTCAAGCAACACGAAATTATGGCCATAAAGCTGTTCAAGCAAACATTATAAAACATTATAGAAGTAAAATGGTTCAATTTAAGCCTTGTACAATAGATGCGGTATTGTCACCTATTAAACTAACACACCAAAAATCATCTGCAACATCTCCTATAAAAAAAATATTTCAACATCCAATTACCAACCTCTGCCAAGAAGAAAATTAATGTTTCAGGAGGAAAAAAGTGACAGTGATGCATCATTTTCTGTATCACAAAGTGGTTCATCTACCTCATCTCCATCAAAACCATCTAGCCAGAACACCATAGAAAGTTGTCAGGACAAAATTATAAGTGATCAGAAACTTCATTTAGAGAGTACTTTATGTAAGATCAAACAAAAACCAAGACTTTACATAGGAATACCTGTAGAAATTTATTTTATAATTGAACTTATTTCTAAAACCGCTAATCTATCAGAATAACATATTTTCTTGTGCCTAATGAAAATAAGACTGAACAGAACCTTTTCACAGCTGGGTGACGATTTTGGAATGTCATTGTCCCAAGCCAGCAAAATATTTTATACTAAAATGCCCTTAATTGTTAATATCCTTTTACCCTTCATTAAAACATTCTCGAACAAATCAATTAAAAAGAATTTGCCTATCCCATTTCGGTACAAATATAATAAAGTCAAATCTATAATAGATTGTCTCGAAATTGAGATACAAAAGCCAAAAAAGGCTATGCATCAAGCACTCACATGGTCAGAGTACAAAAAAGCCAACACTTATAAATATTTAATTTCGTGTACACCGGATGGTTTAGTTAACTTTGTGTCTAGAGGATATGCAGGTAGAGTGAGTGATATCAACCTATTTGAACATTGTGGGTTTCTTGATAGTTTAGAGCCACATTCATATATAATGGCAGACAGAGGTTTTAAACACATTGAGACATATTTAAAGCAAAGAGGTTTTACTCTATTACGGCCTCCAAGCGTTGCTGTAGGAACCAAATTAACTAAAAGTGAGGCAAAAGAAACGAAAGAAATTGCTAGTCTTAGGATTCATGTAGAGAGGGTAATAAGAAGAATTCGAGAGTTTGCAATGTTAAAGCCTCATTCAGTTGTAAATTTAAATTTACTACATATGTTGGATTCGTGTGTAATAATAGCTTGTACCCTCATAAATTTACAAAATTCGCTGATAAAATAAAAAACAAATATTAAATTTTCGTTTTATTTCTATATTACACTTTCCTTTAGCTTAGGAAATACATTATGCATCCAAAATTTCACAATTTGTTTTATTAGTTCATTTGTATATGTTGCATCGTAACTTACAGGCAATATTGTAACATTCTTACTCGATTCAAAGTCACTGCTGGCAACACAAAAATAACTATCAGTGACTTTTGCACAAAACATTTGAACTTGGACTTGTGCATAACATTTAGGAGTTAATTTTCCATCCTTTATATAATTTTTAAAGTTATTTTCCGTAGAAGGGCATTTAATTTCTAAAACACCTTTCTCCCTATTTATGCCATCAGGTGATCCAGCAATCATGGGATATTCATCTGAGATATACAGTCCACATTTAAAAAATTTTACACCCAACATTTCTTCCACTACTTCTCTGACTTTTACTTCTAACTTTTGGCCCCTTTTGATTGCTGGTGTTTGCAATGTTCTTGCACCAAAAATTGTTGCCATTAAGGAACCTTCAGCAGTTTTGCAGCGGCTGACCTCATAACTTTTTGATGCAGTAACTCTTCCATATCGGAGCTCAAACCACATACTGCTCTGATTTTGTTCCCTAGTTAACTTTTCAGCATAATCTAAATTTTCTTTAGTAAAATAATCTTTTATTTTTGATAAAAAATCTTCATAATTTAAATAATTAAATTCCCATATTAGCTGATGCATTGATAATTTTAATTTTTTTTCTCTATAATCTTCGGAGTGCTTATAAAATTGACAATTTTCAATATTCCTTTTTTTACATTCCTCATGAAATTTATTTAACAAACTAGTGTCTGGCATAGGGTCTTTGTATTTTCTTTTATTCATTTCTTTACAAGTTAATATTTTTATAGAAGAGCCAACCTTAGATAAATTGGATTTCTTCCAATAACAAGAAATTGATGTGGTAGCAGGTTCCTCACTGCGACGGTGCAGCCACATCAAAAAGGCAACTGCATGCTTGCACCCTCCAGCTGCTGCAGGACAATCTTCGCACTGCGCTTTTTCAACCTTCTCTTCATTTTCATCTACCACTACAGTCACCGAGTAATGTTTAATGCGCACCTTATGTTCTGGACGTATTTTACACTTTATTGTGCAGATTGTTTTTTCTCTTTTTAATTGAACATACCCTATGGCCAGTGTTGCCAACTCAGATTTTTTAAAGGAGCTAGATCATATCTGAAAAAAAGCTAAAAGAGAGCTAGATTTTTTTAGAAAAAAGAGCTAAATTATTTTATGTACTTTTTATTAACAAACATCTTTAAAAAAGTAATGAAATAATATTTACTGACTTTAAGTTTAAATAATTCCTAGTCTAAACTTCTAAAGTGATATTGTGTCGGGGGACCGCCAACAGCGACTTTTGCATTTCGTATTGCCAAGTCACTGATTGTCTCAATTCGGTTCGCACTTTGCTATGAACTGACCATTAAACTTTAATGTTATGTGAAATCAAACATCTACATTAGCGGTCCCCCGATGGACTAAAATATCACTTTAGACTAGTAATTATTTACACTTAAAGTCAGTCAATATTATTTCATTACTTATTTTTTTAAGTTTTTTGGCGGGTTTTTTTTTAATTTCTTAATTATTTCATGCTTTTTAAACTTGTGTTGGTTATAGTGCAGAATAATTCCTATCAACAGGATCATAATATATCCTAATGAATACCATCTATGAATGTCCTCTTGGACGAGGCCGTCGATATGAGTCCAAACATGAAACCTTCACTTTGGGTTCATATGGAGCTCGGCTCCTATAGAATCCAGGTGATGCTGCAGCAGCAGCATGCAAATATTTACAGTTTGTCTACGTCTTACTAGTTGTTGCAATTAAAATGAGCCCAAACACGAAGCCATTGTCTAAGTTGGTGAGGAGTTGGGTATCCATGGTGAGGAGATGCTGAATGTATGCTTGAATTTTAATAAATTGGTTTTACTTTGTAAGCTGATAATATCATGAGTATAATAATCAAAAATAGAAAATTTAAAACGAGGAAAGGAATGTTGATATGCTGAAGAGTGAAGATTACAGCTGTATTATAACTTTGTAGCTTTCAAATTATGAGTTTATAAGGCTTGAAATACGGTAAATTACGGCATCTCCGTAAGGAACGCCCTTAATCTATTTTCTAAGGATTTACTCATAGTGTACACGGAAAAAGCTAAGATTGTAGAAGAAACAAAGCTAAAGAGCTAGACCCACTTTTTTAAAGCTAACCAAGCGGATTTAGAGCTAAATCTAGCTCTAAAAACTCCGTGTTGGCAACACTGCCTATGGCATCATCGCCGTATGATTCTCTTCCAGATCTGCAAAAAATTAAAAACTTATTAGTCTGTAATGTAAAATGTTTTATGGGTCGATCATAACAGCTTATCTGACTCAATTTCAAGCATCTTTTACGGCAAATTATTAACAGAAGAAATAAGTTGGCGGGTAACAAAATTGCTTGATATCTACTTGATTTTTGTTAATTTGATAAATGCAAAATACATAATATTATACTTACATAGAGGTCTTGACGTTTCTTTGTTCGGCAGAACAATAATCAGGATTTCCAAAAAAAAACGCATGGATCATCGTCGAGTTTATTCTTGGCAAATTAGTGCTTTCTGCCTTGACAAATCCCACGTCCATCGTAGAAGTCTCAAGTACCTAGCAACGTAACTTGTGTGATCCAAATTCCAAATTCCAATCGGTGTCCAGTAGCAAAGCAGAGTCTAACGCAAGTGTAATCCAATCGATGTCCAATATCAAAGCCAGGTTCAACAAGAAAGCGAGCTTAATCAAATCCAGAAACAGTGCAAAAGTCGTCGTAAAATCAATCCAAAATACAATCACATTCGAGTCCATAAAGAAGCAACGAATTGTTGATAATTTAATTTTGACACGGGACGATAGGTAGCAACGTGTCGTTCCGTTTGTACTTGCGGCAGTATGTATCATTATTACAAAAAAATAATATTATAATAATAATTGTACAAAGGGTATAATTTAGTGAGATAAGCATATTATTATATATTATATTTAGTTTCGGCTTTGGTTTTCGAAGTTTGGTACAAAAAAATTAAAGAAAAAGAAAAAAAAAAAACGTTCCGTTTCTCAAATGTTTGTGGCTGAAGCATCCCAACTTTAGCCCACCAGCACAGTAAATAAAAAAATAAAAATACAAGTAACTTGACGTCACATCCTGATCGGAAGTAACCGAAAAGCGTTTTCGTCAGTATAAATTAAAAAGTATAAAGTCATTTTTTCAAATCGGCTTTATTTTTCAATCGTAAGCTTTTATTATTAGATAAGGGTAAAATACGATTCCCTAGGTCGAGTTCTACAAGAAATACTCATTTATTTAATGAAATTCAACTTGAGTCAAGTAGCCTATTATTATTATTTTTAAGCTAAGAGTCTGCTTCACCACTTTCTGATAAAGTGCCGAATAGGTTATTCATAACTTTTTTTACAGATTCTCCATACTTGATCTGTCAAGTTAAGTAATTGGTGGATTGCCTATTCGTCACTTATCAGGAAGTGGTGAAATAGGCCCTAAGCCTTTTTTTCATTTAATTTTATAATTAATATTATTTGAAATAAAAATTTCTGCCGCTTCACAACAAAAACAAGCAGTTTACTCCGGGAGTGTCAAAAGTAGTCATGCATACCACACCACTGTCAAATTCAAAGATATTTTTAACTAAATAAGTCCAGCGAGCCTGGTTTCAGTCTTAAAATCAGAGGGCAGCGGGGCGGGAGCGGCGGCGTCGCGTGACAATGTATAGATTTATACGGATAAGCCGTCTAGTACGCCACGCGCCGCTCATACTAGACGGCTTATCAATATAAATCTAAAAAATACGCCCAACGAGCTTAAAGAGTTTTTTGACGTGGGAGAGCCATGCTTCGGCACGAATGGGCCGGCTCGACCGGAAAAATACCACGTCCTCACAGAAAACCGGCGTGAAACAGCGCTTGCGCTGTGTTTCGTCGAGTGAGTGAGTTTACCGGAGGCCCAATCCCCTAGTCTTTTCCCTTCCCTACTCTTCCCTATTTCCTTCCCTACCCTCCCCTATAACCCCTTAAAAGGCCGGCAATGCACCTGCAGCTCTTCTGATGCTGCGAGTGTCCATGGGCAACGGAAGTTGCTTTCCATCAGGTGACCCGTTTGCTCGTTTGCCCCCTTATTGCATAAAAAAAAGAGTCTAGAAGAATCTCCTACCTCAGGGTCAATTTTCTTGTACTCGGGGTCGTCCTCATCCACCTCGAAGTACAGCTCCGTGGAGGTGAGCGACACGGTGCCCGGCGCCACCAGCCCCGGAGCCACCAGCTTCGCCTTCGTACTGATGTTCACCGGACCTGGAGTGTGAGTTGGAGTATGTTTAGCTAGATAGCATGCATTAAGATCACTGTAAGGCTGTGTTTCCACCAGAGATGTGTTGCTAGGAATGTGTTTTTGAGAACCAATAGAATCGTTTCATTGAAGTGAGCTTGCCGTGTCCTCGCCCAGCGCAGCGATTCTATTGGATCTTAAAAATACATTCCTCGCAACACATCTCTGGTGGAAACGCAGATTTACTCTGTGTAGCCGGGATCAACAGTTTATGTCAGAGATTCTGAGGAAAACAAAATATGCAGGCTTGGGACCTACATCAATTATTATCAGATGGATTTTTAAAGTAATACGTGGGCGGGAGGAACATTTTAGACGTAAGCGAACAGTAGTAATTTGTTCAGACACACACACACACTGCACACAGTCATCATATTTTTTACCTGGAGTTCCTGATTAAAAATTATAGCAAATATTTGATATGTTGATGTTGCTTCCATAAATAACAATATTATGTTAAACCAAAGAAATTAGTAAGGCTACATCAACATAATATCCAACGACCACCATTAACATTTATTTATTTAACCGAAGATTTATGTATTAGCTTATTCATAGAGATAAACTACGATAACATGGCGCACCCCTCCAAAATTCAAAACTTTTGAAGTGCGTTGTCTTGCGCGGTCGGCTAGTTATGATTAGTTGACAATGACATAAGAAACAGTGAAATAGTTATTACGAGTACTGGTTGATTGATTGAATATTTACAACTACATACAAATTCTTTTACAAGGATGAGACTACACACATTGAAACAGTAATTTGGAGGGGCGCGCCATGTTATCGTAGTTTATCTCTAGGTACCGAATACATGCATAAAGTATGCATGTATTCGCGCAGGTCTCATTTTGTAGACTCGCGGAACAAATTTTTGACACAGTTACTCTTCCTTAGTTTTTATTATTCGTAGGAATTTACTATACGTCTTGATAAGTTTCATCAGTTTGTGTTCGGCACTAATTCTCTTCGACAGCCTTAAAACATTTTCAATAAGAATTTTACTTCAAAATACAGTCAATTGGTTTACCCGGTAGCTCCTGATCAGCGTCCCGCTCATCCAGCAATAACTCAGCGTCATCAAGAAGCTCGGGCGGCAGTGACGGCAGCTGCGCCCCGCCCCCCGCCTGCGCGATGCGAGCGTGCAACTCCTCTGTTGCCTAGAACCACGTAATATGGAAAATGTTCCAAATAATTATCATGAGATAAATCTTGACAAGCAAGGTCTTATTGAAGTAAAAAAACCTTTAAAAGCCTTAGCTTTAAAAGCCTAACACTTCAAACTACCGAAGCTTTTAAAGCTTGGCTCTCGATTAGGAGGTCTTTATGTTCGATTCACGCATTGGAAAAAGCAAACCATCTTTGATAAGACGTCGATTTCGGCGGTTGGCATATTTTGTTCATCCGTTTCACTATATTACGAAAGCAAGGAAGTGTGCTAAGCCCATACTTGAGAATCATGCAATAACTCCTATAGGAGAAGAGGGGATTTCGGGAGTAGCTCGAGCGTGTCAGATTAAGCTTGCATAGGCTTCCGACATGTGTCTAGCTATCATGGTATAGAAATAGGATGTCTCACGTAGTGGGTAATTTTTTTTTTTAATATTGAAATGTCGTCGGATCTGTCAGATTAAGAAAGGGGATGTTTAGTATACCCCAAAGAAGCTTCTTTATAAAGCACTGACGATTCAAAGGTTAGGCAAGCCTGTAGGGACATTTTTAAACATAAAAAAATAAAGCTTCATATTTTCTTAACTAAGCTTCGCAGATATTTTATTTTGCTCTAAACTAAATGATTTAGTCCTTGTTGTCTAAAATATATTTATAATTTATTTTTCAAAACTTTAAAATGGCTGCAGTTTCTGAACCCACCGCTAAAATAAAAAAACGCTCTTATTTTTTTTTATCAACTTTACCTAATCTACAAAACCTACTAGGTCTCTATTATGCTCGAGTGACTACAAAAATAGCACCCTCCCCTCCTCTACCTACGTCGCTGGTTTGGACACCAAAAGTGACGCGGTCATATACGTGAAGGACTAATATATATTTTAATACACATTTTATTTTGCTCTAAACTAAATGATTTAGTCCTTGTTGTCTAAAATATATTTATAATTAACCTAAATAAGCAATTTTCTAAATATATTTTCTTTTTCAAAACTTTAAAATGGCTACAGTTTCTGAACCCACCGCTAAAATAAAAAAACGCTCTTATTTTTTTTTATCAGCTTTACCTAATGTACAAAACCTACTAGGTCTCCATAATGCTCGAGTGACTACAAAAATAGCACCCTCCCCTCCTCTACCTACGTCGCTGGTTTGGACACCAAAATTGACGCGGTCTAATACGTGAAGGACTAATATTTATTTTAATACACATCCATGGACCATGACCCAGGAACATTGAAAACTTTTTGTTCTGTCCGCGGGATTCGAGCCCGCGACCCCCGGCCTGAGCTGCCACACACTATTAACCATTGAGCCACAGATGTCGTAGATACATAGATACAGAAATGAGTATGATACAGCAGGTATATTACCTGTAGTATAGCGTCATGTGGTGGCGTGTGTGCTGGCGGGCGCGGCGCGGCGGCAGCGCGTCGTGCGCGCGCGTCCGGCACCAACCGCCGTCGTCGCCGCGCGTCGTCCTCCCACGAATCTAACTTCCAGTGACCACCACTTTCGCCGGCACTGGCATTTTAAGTAACGAAAAGTAAATAGGATGTAAGGATGTATTCAATTGAAAAGACGTTGTAACTTAAATTTAATATATTTTTTATTTACAAAAGAATAACGTCTTTGGTTCAAAACTTCAGTAGTTTAAAAAAGGGTACAGCTCACTATGTCGCTTGCAAATTGCGGGAGCCATTTCTGGGGGGTGTGACAAAATGTTTTCGTTTTCGCGTCGTTATAGAATCACCGAGGAAAATGTATGGAATTGACATAAGCGTTCGTTAATATGACGTTGACGTTCGACTCGTCTTGTGTCAGTTCCATTTTGATCGGCGATTCTATAACGAAGCGAAAACGAAAAAGTTTCGGCTAAATGGCCAGTTCTCTCTTACACTTACAAAATATGACCTATTGTGGGGTTGCATGAAAGATTTATTTATTTACTTATTAATTTATTTTAGGCTTTACTAATATTATAAATACGATGCGATGTGTCTGTCAATAGATTTTAAGCCGTTTAAGCTTGAAGAGGTAATAACCTCTTCAAGCTTAAACAGCCGAAGCGATTTAGATGTAATTTGAGATCCAGATCTTTGAGAGACGGGAAGCACATACGACATACGCCAGTTTGTGTTGTATAAAGATGTACGGTTCCCGTGCAATAAATTAATTTTAACGTAACGGAGTTACAGGCGTCATGTAGTAGTTTATAAATGCTAATTACCCGGCTCTAGCAGCAGCAGCATGTTGCAGCTTGTCTAGTAATCTAGCAGCTGAAGCCTGGTCGCGGCGCCGCGCCGCAGCGATCAGTCGCTCGCACGTGCGCTCCTCCTCCGCGCGCTCGGCGCTCGTGGTTGCACATAGACACTTAAAAGAGATGAATGGAAGATCTCATGTAGAACATTTTTCACGTAGCATATTATTATAAATTCAAATACATATTATTATAAATTCAAATGAAGATACTTTCGAAAGAAGATCCCGAGAAAGGACATATAGAATATTTTTTTATGAAAACTGTACGGTTTGTGTGTTTGCAACGTAGTTGTGGGTAACAACTATTGCATGAGTAGGTATATAAAATATAAATAACGAGTGTGCCGACTTATAGCATGCTACGTGTGCAGCTGGTTTTGGCGGTGACTTTTTAAATAACGGCATTAGTGATAACGAAGTCGTAGTTATAAACGGTTACAGTATTAAAAAATATTATGATCCATACCTCAAAATCAGCATGTTTCAGAACGTCATCAGCTCGCATCCTATTCAATATAAACTCAGCTTCATTGGCAACTCTGACAATGTGGTCTCGCATGGCGTGCGACAGCAGCCGGCCTTCATTGATGAGCTCTATGAACGCCAGACCAGCGTGCTTCTGTAGCGAGTTCTGCCACTCCTGCGAGCATAGCAGCATCACCAGCTCCACCACTGAGGTACTCGTTTTGAACGTTTGAAGACCTGAAATGGAAATAATATTATCATGAGTATTTAAATTATCTCTTGGAAAATAAAAATAATGAAGTAAATTGTTTAAATTTCACAATTATAGCTGAAGAGATGAAGTATATAAACATATTTTAACTATTGTTTGGACCGCTCTTGTAGCTTGAGTATCTACGACTCGTACTTTGCTCATCTTTCCCTCTATTTTACCTTTACTAGCATACATACAATTACTCAGTAATTTCTGTGGACACGATACAGCAGATATTCATGCGTGTGTGAAAGCGACATCTATTGCATGCGTAAATTTACCAATTATTATTATGTTTACAAAACATGTTCTACATACCTTCCATAAGCAGCTCCTGTCCGTGACTCCCAACGAGGGTCTTGGCTAGGAAGGGTGCGAAGTCCAGCATGATCTCTCTGAGCAGCGGGCAGACAGGTCCTAGGGCTGTCTCGAGCTTGTGCGTGAGGGAGGCCTCTCGCGACGCACCCTCTGCGCTGCCCGCAGCTAGACCCGCGCTCAAACCGGCTAGTGTCTCATTGTCCTGAAATTATTAGTTGTTCCATTAACCCATCAATCCCCAAGCGGCAGCCGGCTGCCGCTTGGCAATTGAAAATCTATTGTGTCTGCCCACGATGAAGGTTTTAAACATTTTGCACAACGTATATTTTGTTACCGATACCCACGATGAAGGTGTTAAACATTTTGCACAACGTATATTTTGTTACTGATACCCACGATGAAGGTGTTCAACATTTTGCACAACGTATATTTTGTTACTGATACCCACGATGAAGGTGTTCAACATTTTGCACAACGTATATTTTGTTACTGATACCCACGATGAAGGTGTTCAACATTTTGCACAACGTATATTTTGTTACTGATACCCACGATGAAGGTGTTCAACATTTTGCACAACGTATATTTTGTTACTGATACCCACGATGAAGGTGTTCAACATTTTGCACAACGTATATTTTGTTACTAAGATAGTATTTAAGCTCCTGATCAGTACTGAATGATCAGGGGATCCTTAGTAGTTAGTTGTGACCTCATCCCGTCTGTTGAAACGAATTTTCACAACGTATCAGGTAACTTATTATTCTTGTCACTTATAGGTAGCATTTATTATAGGTAGAAGGCACCAAGACGTATCTAATATATATGTAGCTTTTGTGAGTAATTAAGTATACATACGACTTAACTAAGTAGGATAAAAGAGAATTATTGCCGTAACTATTATAACTTACTGGATGTAAATGCCGCTGAGCTGTCTGCAGGTTTCTATTCTGGTTCCGCTGCAGCGCGTGGTGGTGTTCAGAGTTCCTCATGTGAATTTGTTTGTCTATATCTGCAATAAAAAAATAGACAGGATATTTACGATTTGTAACAACAGAAATCGAGTTACAAAATTGAAAATTTCAACCAAATTTTATCATGGACAGCTCATGTTGTGTAATTTAATATTTTCTAAAACTTGAGCTACTAATTAAGTGCTTTCATCATGTTAAAGTTATTACACAATGCTTAAAACTTGTCTCTGGATTGCAGAAATTTGTTTACAATAACACGGGTTGCAATATATTTTGTAGTGTGTGTGGTCTCATCTTTATCGCCAGTAGAAAGGCCAGGCTTCAGTCTCGAAATCAGCGGGCAGCCACCGCCGCCGCCATCCACCGCCCTGCTGCCCGCTGATTTCGAGACTGAAGCCTAACACTTATGCTTAGCACAAACCTACGCGTCAGTGACGGAACGTCGAGTTGCGTCAAGTTGTCAAGTTTGTAGTTTGTTATACAAAAAACACATTTGACAACTTGACGCAACTCGACGCTCCGTCACTGACGCGTAGGTTTGTGCTAAGCATTAACAGGCTAAAGGCTTTTATTACTTATAACTTGCTTTTATAACAAGTTTTTACCCTACTTATAACGTACCCTCATGCATATTTCCCTCGTGGTCTCTAGTGCGGCCGGTGATGGTAGCGGGGCCGCGCTCGCCGTCCTCGTTCAGGTTCACGTCCGTCCACGACTCGTCGTTGCTCACCTTCAATCAGAATTACAGAACCTATTAATATCAAATATCGATTAATTATAGTTTATTTTAAGAAGAAAAAGAAAGCAGCAGGGCGATTCACGATTCCCGTTCGACAGGGATTCGGAAACTTTACCGTACGGTCACAATAGACATAACTACCAGTAGTTCGACTGCAAAGAAACGGACAGGTTTCAATATCTGTCAAATTCGTCGGGTTTCACTAGGATTATGAACGGAATGTGCCTCGCGCTGGCTGATATAATTTATTTTTAAATATTTAAGATAAAGGTTTCAAAATTGGATAGTGACAATTTTAATCGCATGTGCCAAAACACAAACAACAATACGATCAAAGAGGAACACGTCCAGCGAATATGACATAGTTTTAAATTCGTAGGCAACAAGTCAACAACCCTAGCGACGATTTTCGTCATAATACGTCAAATTTAAAAATTTCAACATCAGTTCTAAGTCGGCATACTCTATAATTCTGTCTACTCTGGTACGGTCATTGGTCAATGCCTAGCGCGGCGAGAGTTTATTGGATGTTGCGCGATGAAGTTTCCAAATCCGAGTTGAATTACGCATTGTGAATCAGCCCACCCACAGCTGGCCACTACACTATACTATATATCAAAATGGCAATGTATGGGAGCTGTCAAAAAGTCCATAATAACTCTCATTAATTTATTATGCACTCTACTAATAAGCATTTACTTAACTTGCTATTGCTGTTTACACTAACAGAGTTTGTGTAATCAGGAATACTGATTTGACTTCTATTTTGATTGAAGAATACTTTTGTTTAAGTTGAGAATACTTTTGTTTAAGTTAAGAATACTTTTGTTTAAGTTGAAGAATACTCTTGTTTAAGTTGTTTAAGATAGAAAGTATTCTACTTACGGGTTGCTTGTTATCATCTAAGGCGATTTCGCTGGATGTTTCTGGATCATTGTTCGTCGTCTCCGTAGAGTTGAGGTGGAACGAACCAGCATCTTCTATCGAGTCTACGCTCTGCAAGTTCATCATTAGTATTACTTTCTAGACAACATTTTACTCAATGGAAATGCTACAATTGAACGTTTTGTCTTTTTAAAACGCGGCCAATTGCGTCGAGGCGTAAACTTTACATCGTAAAAGATGCTAACTACTTAACTTTTTTTGTCTCAATAAAGATCTTACCTTCATATTATACCAAGTGCAGTATCCATTAGTGACCTATCTATACAAGTATCAAATTCTTAAAATCTATTAAAAATATAAGCTGAAAAAGTATCTACTACAGATTTACATGGTGTTGAAGTGAGAATGTCCAAAAACAACACAAGAAGCTAGGTGTAAAACCATGCACTACACATGAAAAGCTAGGCAAAACCATACTAAAATACACATAAATTTAATTTTTCATACAAAATACACATAATAAGATTATACAGACCCACAGAAATAAGAACTAGATAGAGGTCTGTGTACAGACCGGTAAAAATATAGTTCCTTAAAAATACGTACAGTAGAAGATAATTGGAAGGGAAGAACACAATAATTTAGAGATACGTAAAACATCAATTAGGAGGTCTGGAAAAAATCGTTAGGCTAAAATCTAAATCCATAAGTATGATGTTATTTAAAAATGAAATACTCAAATATTTCATATTTAATATTCATTTCGTATGATACATTTTTGTTACAAATAAAATACATTAAAATATTTAGCTGTGATGCTTTGTTGTGTGCTTTGTGCTGTTCTGTCTAGCTTCTTACATAGTTGTATATACGCATGTGTCATTGAATTTGTGGCATGGTGGAAATATTAGATAATATAGCTGTAACTGTTGCGGTATAAAGCTTATTAGTTGTGTGATAGTTATGTTGGCATTGGAAGCCCGTACTGAGTTGGTTGATGATATTTTATAAGATGTTTATCAAGTTTTTTATCTTTACTCTAAGTATTCTTTAAGATAATGATCAGAACATTCAAGACTACTTTACTGCATAAGCGATGTTTCATTTGCTCTATGCTAAAAATATTTCTGATATTCCAAGACATAGGTATTTCAAAATTACTGAATCAATAATTCTTGTTATCTATCAAGTAAAATTAAACATCCCCAAACAGAAATACCAGGCTTCCATAGACCAATAGATAGTGTCCACAATCCACATACAAACGTATGAATCTCAATTACCAGGTTAACGACCGACACCGTAATCTCCGGCAAAGTTTTCGGCTTTGGAGGCTTATTTTTGAACAAATAAATAGATATAAGTATAGATTATAAAGTAAAACATATTTAAACCCAATGAAACACACGAATGTAATTTTCTAATTTTGAAAGAATCTAGACTTTTCTAATATCGAGGTACTAGTGACAGGGCTATTCTATTTCAATTCTAACATTACCGACTAGTTTCTGAAGTTTCTTGAGTTTATCTACTCAGCAGCGTTGTTCATTGGTTAATATTTTGACGTTAGCCAATCAAAAACGTTGGTAAATAAATAAACTTTAGTAAAATAACCTCAA
Source organism: Lysandra bellargus (assembly GCA_905333045.1). NCBI lineage: Eukaryota > Metazoa > Arthropoda > Insecta > Lepidoptera > Lycaenidae > Lysandra > Lysandra bellargus. The sequence goes on from HG995321.1 coordinate 255,518, forward strand.
AAACCGGGTATAAGAAAGGGAGGACAAAAAAAGGGGACACCCAGTTAACATCAAGATTATAAAATCAGTCCGGAAAGTCCAACGGCTAATAGATAAGCAACCCTAGTCCACCCTCAACTGACCTTTGTCTTCGGCTGCCTGACGCGGAGGCTCGACTTGAACAGCGGTTCCTCATTCTCCGTAGCCGGGGACACTTCCACCTTGGGCGTTTCCCCCGAATTCGGTTTAACTTCGTCCGTGGTGGTCTCAATTTTTGCCACGCTCTCCTCCTTTTCCTCCTTCACAATATATGCGACGGCAAAAAATAACGTTTGTAAAAGCAGTAAATAACGCACCACAGTCCACAACACCTCACAACAGCGGGAACCAAAAAAGGGGAATGCGGTTTGCAAATAAAACTCGTCGATACTATAGTATGTTTACGATGATGGGAAGGGGTCATGCAAATCTATATTTACCAAGAAATTAAATTTCAATGTTAACTTATTTGGATTGTCTTATCTAAAACTACTGAAACGTTAACAATATTTTCATGCGTATTGATAATCAAAGTTACTTACTTTGAAAGGTAAAGAAATGTAGACAGTATTTAAAATAATATAGTTAACAAACATTTCAAATACCTAAACTACCGCCCTACATATTTTGAGACTTCTATAGACACGTACGAAACTCAGCTACAGTACGAACATAGTAAAACCTATCGTACTACTTACAAATCGTCCATCGATAGAACATGCTAAGTTTAATGCAAGGTAATAAAACATGGAACCTTACCTTCATGGACGGTGAGTCTGGTTCGTTCATAGTCGAGTTGTTCTCGTCAACAACTATCATGGCGTACTCCACATCATCACCGTTGTGTTCTGTTAAATATCACAACACAACTTTAATATACAGGCAAATATCGTTGCGTTAAACATCGAGAAGCATTACGAAGCGACGGATGTCTAGTTGGGTTGGTTGCTTACTCTAATTTCTTATACCTATCTACAAATCCAAACAATCTAAAGTCCTACGTGTGAGTGATACACCTACCTACTTTCTTTTCAAAACAAAAAGCTACTATAAGTTGTTAGTACTTTTAACTTCGGAATCGACTAAAACCATGCAATGATTGACATACCAATGTTAGATGATTCGGCAAATAATATTGAAACAACATAAAAGTTATAGCTGTGCCTAAGCAGTGTTAACACCGTTTTGTCCTATCACTATTATTGTCATATCGTCAGGTTAACATAATTTTGAGGACTCAGTTTTGACGACAAAACAGTGTGAGCAAACATCGACCACATCTATATTACAGACGCTCGCATCTCAATCCAACTATACAGGAAAGGGTAACACTTAAGCGCAAAGCCTGACATAGGTTACGGAGATCGACATTGGCTTATGAAGGTTCGACAAGCTTAGCATGGATTTTCAGGCTATGATTGTGATGCGATCGTTTTGCGGGCCGCGTTTACCTGCGTGCGCGCGGTGGTAACTAGCGATGCGTGCGTGCGCGTGCGTGTTATTGTTAACGTGTTGGCCGCAATCGAGTTTGCAGTGCGTGTGGCGGTGAGCCGGATGCCCACCAGGCAGGAACTGGGGGTACACGTGGTGGGACCACTGCGGGAACAACGGACGGGATCCTAAGCCGGCAAACGCAACAGCGAGACCAGGAGAGCAGAAGAAGGAGACAGGTTTAGGCAAAGGAGCAGTAGAATAAAGGAAGGAGCAGTAAGTTTCGTTTAGAGTCGTAACGTGGCAAGCGTTGTGTTAGAGATTATCGAAGATCGGCGTGAAGCGTGTCGTAAGTAACGTAGATTTTACCAGTGTTCCAAATCGTGACGCGAATATCAAGCGGCGTGGAAAAAGAAAAACGACACATTTGAGTTTTAAACGATTGACGATATACAGTTGTGTTAACAGCCAAAAACAAAATAATCGTTTTCTCCGTAGATCGGTGCCCTTTGCTCCTAACGCACTCGCTACAAAACGCCATTGTCGAAGATGATTGTCGATTATGATACAGTTCATGTATAGGTGCAATGAAGCCTTTAGAAAGAAGCAAACAATTGTTAGGTACTGATGAAACTTATGTAAATGTAACAATATTGAAATGATGTCGAATCGCTAGCACAAAACCAACAGTTTTAAAACAAATTATTTACAATATAAACACATTCTTCCATCTAATGTCTTAAAGTTACATTTTACTGAGACTTTTCTAGAAAAAAATGTTGTCTGCATATGCGTTCAAATGCAACAATATGGATAACTACAAACAAACCCCAAAAGAACAAGACAAACCCTTTTACATAAACGACTCATTTAAAAAGTACTATCAGAGAAGTTGAGTCCCAGGCAGATAGCGGACCTAAGTAATTTGGTCGTGTCGTGTCAAACTCATCCAACTGATCACAATTATTCACAGCTAAAGTACCCTGAAAACGATCAAATTGTTGGTGAAATTTTACGTGTTTGTCAAACAGTTTGTTAGTGTACAGCTTTGTTTGAAGCGTTTGTCAAACAAACTACGTGTTTGACCTGTTTGAAGAAAATTTGGATTTGCGTAGCGTTTGACAAACGTGTTTGAATGTGTTCCGCTCTATTTGTCAAACAAGATCTCATGATCTCAAACCGATTCTAGGAAATTGTTTGACAAACTTGTTTGATGCACGTTTGATCGTCTGCGCTGCTGTTTGATGAAAACGTAAATTACATCAAACATGTTTGTCAAACAAATTTGATCGTTTGTGGGGTACTTAACATTGAATTGACATAAGCCGATCAAATGACGTAGGTCGGTCAACTGCTTATGAATCAATTTCTTCGATGATACCAATGACAACGTGATCAATACCCACCATGATGATCGTGCGCATGATGGAGGCGGCGGCTGCAGTCGGCCTGCGCGTGCGCCGGCGGCTCTAGTATGTCCCGATATTTGGACACCATCAGCACAGATATGAAGTAGACGATTGCCAGCGATAGGAACTGAGCTTGCTTCGTTTCCTCCTGGAATGTATCGTTAAAGAGTTTTTTTATAGCCCTTTTAAAAAAATACAAAAGGTTCACAATGTGGGCGAGGCCGCCAATTTCTGCTGATTTTGCAATTATTTTTCTCCGCCCTTTGTATTTTAAAAAGTATTGTTTATTTTACGCTCGAAAATTGATTCTAACGAAGAAAACAAAGTACTCAAGCATGCATTAGAATTATTTGAGTTCCAATAATAGTCTAAAAATATATTTACAATTAAACATAAAAAAGGTAAGAAAATAGCTTAAAATATACAATCCGCCGTGGAAGAGGTGCACTTTAACCGTCGCTGTAGCAGTAAGTATGACAGATTTGAAGATAAATCTGATATGTTATGAATACTTATATAAATGGCTATTACCTCATCTAATTCTTATAGTATTTTAAGATAACTTTCTTTATAAACTTTTTAAAATCAAATGAATCGTTAGAAACATCTATTCTACCCCACATTTTAAACGTCATCAATAATACCGATTTATTGTTATCGTTGGGTGTTAGGGAAGGTAAAAAAGGTAGGTGGCAACGCTGAGTTTTTACGTATTTTTTCAGAGGATCACACAAACACAGTTTTTTCAAAGGAAGTTTTTTTGTGACACAAATGTAAGTATTACTGTTTCACATAAAACTATCAATGCATCATATGAGTAGTCAAAAGGGCCATGTTTGGGTCTATAATAAAAACCACATTGTGTATTATTTACAGAGATAAGTTTGATTTTCTCAACGCTATGATAGCCTCTACGCTATCATTTTGGTGCTCCAACGTGATATTTCTCAACGCTATGATAGCGTAGAGGAATAAATTCGCTACAATTTTGGTGCTCCAACGTCACAAACAGCGTAAATATTAGCCAATTTTCTTTCTCTCGCAAAATTTTTCTGCGTCATATCAGCAAAAATTGGCGGCCTCACCCATTTAGAAGCTCTATACAAGCTTTTGTCCTTTTTTGTCAAGTGGCTTTTGTAACGCATCAGACAAGAACAAAACATTATATATTATGTAGATATATTTATTTGTATCTAAAGGGCTTAATAAATTAGAACAAAATATATAATTCATTGAATAAAATAAGTTTTGTCCAAATATGTATTAACTTACCACGTCTCTATAAATGACAGCACGCAATCTATTCACGTCCATGTCTTGAAGTAGCCTCTCGGGATCCTTGACGGGGCTCGACGCATCGGCCAGGCTCGCAACGACACTCTGTTAAAACGATTTATTTACTTGGGCAAACTCAATATTTTCTAAAGTGTCTGTTGAATTACGACTCTTCAAAACGGTAGCAAAAAATTAGGGTCGCATATAAAAAGTTAATGCGATAAGTACAACAAAATTATAATTAGAAAAATACCAGGGACGCATGAGCTGAGAGGAGTTACCTTGGGGGAAGGCGAGTCGGTGTTGCGGTTGCGAGGGGCGCGGCACCGCTGGCGCTCTTTACACTCGAGGCAGTTGCGGACGGCGCACGTGCACACCTGTCGAGTTCGTCACTACACTAACTCTAGTCTACACACGCTCCTCGTGTGCTAAACTAACACTTTCTTTTGCAAGGCAATTTCTAGTTTGGTCATGCCCAAATTGAATGTCTTAAGCACAAGTTATAAAATATAAAAGGTAAATTTTTACACATTTACATACTCACAACAGCTAGTTAATTACTGTACTGTTAAAAAGTATTAAAATTATCAAATTACAAAGGAAACATCAGCTGACATGATTTTATTTTAAATAGTAATACGCAACGATGTCAATACTTAGGTATAAGATTATAATTCTATGGTAATACGGTCATTACTAACAACAATAAGCCTTAGAAATAAATACCATTATAATATGGAGAGCGACGAACACAACGACTGCTTTTAAAAGTGTGTAGTCAGCATTGGTAATAATATTTTGAAGATTGCTAGGTGAAAAGGTATTTACTTACAAGAAATACCAGGTAATGTGTTTACAGAGAAAAATATCTCAATCAATACTTAAATCATAATTTAATAGTACCTATGAGAAAGCTATAAAATCGTACATATTTAAAATCTAGTATAAGTCTAAAATTACTGTGAAATAAAATGTTACGGACAATAAGAAACTAAACACTTTCTACACTTACATAATAATGGGTAATGTCCATGAAAATCTAGTTTTTCAGCAACTTACCAGTCGCAGACACTGTCTGAGTATTCCACCACTGGACATGTTTTTCTCAGCTTCAAGTTCGGCGAAATTGAGTGCGCTGGCGAATATTAGAACGTCGGCCATAGACACGAGACGTTGAAGAAACGTCACTGCGACTTCCACTGGCATGCCTTGAGTTGGCTCGATTACGTCTAGTTCATTCTGTTTGAAATATAAATCAGATATTATATAACTTTTAGGTAACTTGAGCTAATTAAATATAAAAAAAGTTTTTAAGCACTATTTTGCACTGTACTAATTTTTATAAACTTTTGTATTGAATAAGCTTAGCTTAAAGTTTCTTAGTTGAAGCATTATCCAAGCAATATATTATCCTCTTCATGCTTATGCGTGGAGATAATCTGAGTTTTGGACAAATACAGGATAAATTCATTTCAGAAAATATGCGGTTCCATCAAAGAGTTTTAGCACAAGCATGGTGTAAATATACAGTATAATTTCGTCTATGGCGCAAGGAACTTGTAGGCGACATCTAGTGTTGAATAAACAAAAACATATATAAAACTACAGAAATAAGATCTAGACTAGATACATGTCTTGTGTATAAAATTACTGCTATTACTTACATTGGGCGAAGTAGCAGACGCCAGTAGCGGCAGTAATCCCCCGCAGGCGATGATTAGGTTGTCGGCCAGCTGACTGATCAAGTGCACAGTGTTCACGACGAATATCGCGTTTTCGCTGCTGTTCACGAAGTCTATCACCGACTTCGTAGAGTGACTTCTCCATACCTGAAAAATATTTGCTAGTTTTCATAGATCCTTCATATCAATAATGTCTTCTGTTCTAAAATACACATACATATTAAGTGTATATTTTATATTTTGAACACTACAGATTTAAACTTCATATCGTCTGTAAAAATATAATTATTATTTGTATATTGCTTACTTGAATATCTGTTTCCAATGAGAATAGAACATCTGAGAGCAATCTCTGATGTATGTATGACCAACGAAACTCCGGGATACGGAACGGCGGTCGCGTCGGCCCCGGAGAAAACATCGGCCGGTTGCATTTTGAAGGGCGCTTGCTTTCTGCAAATTAACACAAAATACATACGTCGATTTGTATTTCTTGCTATAATTTAATTTAAAATAACATTATCCATTATCTTATGGAATCTATACTAATATTATTTAAATGCAAAAGTGTGTTTGTTTGTCTGTAATACCTCTTCACACCCAAACCACTGAACCGATTTGGCTGAAATTTGGTATGGAGATACTGTGAGTCCCGGGAAAGGACATAATTACTATGATACTTTTCATCCCGGAAAAATGTCTGATTCCCGTGCGATATACTAATTTTGGCGCAACGTAGTTGCGGGCGTCATTTAGCTTATGATAAAATCTTACCGAAATGATTTGAGTCTACTTGTGTGCTTGTAGACGCGCTTCTAGGTCTCTTTGGTGATGTCGATGTATTTGTTCCCTGTGACGCAACACCTTCACCTCTGCCGTCTTGTTTCATCTCATTGTCTCCCGGTAAACTAACTCTCCTTTTATCTCTTTCACCGTCTCGGTTCCTTTCTTCTTCCTCCTCTTGTTCCTGCTTGTTTGCTAAAGAAATATTTTCACTGATAGTTGAAATAGGCGGTATTTCTGGAATTTCTTGGTATTCTGTATTAGTTTCTGCTCTATGACTTTCATTCTTTAAATTTTCAGACGTAATATCAATGTTATCACTCTCCTCTATTTCTGATTTTCCACTCCTTAATTCCTCGTCTAGAGGCAGCACGCTTCCTTCGTGAGGATGATCGGACGGTAAAACTCTTTGAATATTATCATTATCATCAGTTATAATTTCTTCTTTTTCTGTGTTTTCTGGAACAACATTCGAAATAATATCTAAAACTATGTCTTTAGCAATAGTTTCAGCTGTTTGCTTCTCATCCATTATTTCTTCCATATCTTGTTCTAAATCTTCTCGGCCATTAGGAGTATTACCATCAGATGTTTGACCTCCAGAAATGGCGCCAGAATCAGTATCATCGTCAGTTTTAATTCTCACAGTCTCTAAAGCTATGGTTAACACATCATTTACTATGTTAATAGCAATGTGTTTAGGATCATCTAAAGTAGTTTCATCAGGAATGTTTATATCAGTCTTATCTAGTATTCTTCTTGGGCTCGTGGCTTCACTTGGAGTTAAATATAATTCGGACGGATCTGAAAGTTCAGATTCTCTTTCGTGAGCCATGTTGAGCCCGTCAGCTATTCTCTCAGGACTAGCAGTTTCACTAATAGATAAACTTGAAGGGAGTCCTTCACTTTTATCGGAGTTTTCATCCTTAACATTATCACCTATATCTCCTATATCTCTAACTGGAATGTAATCGAGGCTGCCCTGTCGCGACAGTGGTTTATCAGTTTTTTCTAAGTTCATGTCAATCGTTTTAATTCCCGACTCCGAACTTTGAAGATAATGAGTTTCTATTATTGATTCGACTAATTCGGTGTTAACATCGATGACTTTATCGTCGCAGTCGATTTCTTCGGCATCGTCGACCGCATGTTCTACTTCCGTATTACTATTAACACTATCACAACCTTCTACGCTGGGCACTTCGGTACTATCACGCTTAGGACTATGAACTTTACACACTTCACTATACACTACTGTAGTCCGACTTTCCTCTGCACTGTCACTTGCATTTTTACACCTACACGATTCGATTTCTCGTAACGAAAGTCCTTTGCCTATTTCAGTTTGCGCTCCATGATTGAGCACGTTTTGTTTTCGTATCGATGTATCTTCCACGCTCTCGTCCGTATCAGGTACTACTTTTGTTTTGACTTGCCCGTCCGTGTGGCGATCCCAGCCAGATATAGTCGAGATCGGTCGTTGTTGCCTCTCAGCCGGGTCAGTGATGTTATCCGCACGTCGCTGCTCATAATGCTCGTACATTTGAGCGAATTGAAGCTTGAATTCTTCGTATGAAACCTGGAAAATATTTGTTACGTAAATATTATATAAGAATAAACGAATTAAGCTATTTTAAAAGATCATTTGGGCTACAATTTATTATTTACCTTGGAATGAACAATAGCTAGAGTATCTACCCACACTCGCCATCCTCCATATTCGTGTTTGATGGCGTGATGCAACAGCATTCTGAACAGGGAGTAAACCATGTCGGATATTTTCTGTTCCTCGGCATTCTTTGGATGAATATACGCCATTGCTATTAGCCACTCCTGCCAAACAGACATCTGTAAGACCGTCCGTCTGTTCTCTCTGTTGTTACTGCACAGTAGAGTCATGTCGGATAAGAATAGCTTCTTCACTTCCAATAGCTGTTCCGTTTGCTTTGATTGTCTTATTAGGGTTGCCACTACTTTAAGGATCACTAAAACAAAAATATAGATTGTTAAACCAAATTCCTTGTTATGTAATGGTTTACACCTTATAGCATTTTTCTTTAACAGTATCTATTTATTACCTGCAAGACTGCTCTTGTGACATTACAAATATCCATACCAACATTCTGCAGTACTCGAAGTTTTTACTTACTCGGATTTTCAAGTCTAAAATGGGGTTGTGGTTCAGGATGCGCCGTATACAACACTTGCTGAGCGACATGTTCGGTGAGAAGTTCGTACAGAGCGTTATACACCGGCAACGCCAAACCACCGTTACCGCCGCCCAGCCGCGTCGCCAGCAATGTATACAGGTTGTGCGGAGACATCACGTCGTATTTACGTCTGAAATCATAATCAGGTCTTGAAGTGGAAAATTATTTTTGCACATTGACTATTTTGGAATACGCTAGGCATGAAGTATGACCGATTGATCAGGCGCTTCAATATGCGCGCGCCTGTGCACTAAAGGTCTTACTTCCGGTACTTTATTAATGTTAAAATAAACTCTACTACAAAATTTTCTAAAGACGGCTTCAACGTATGAATGAGTTTTTTAGAAGTTCAAGAAAACATACTTGTGAGTGCTCCTACTTAAGAAGAAACCTAAAAGTTTGAGAGCCTGTAGCCTTATTAATTGACTTTCGGACGACAGCAGCTTAAAAATTGTTCGGACTCCACCCTGAAATGAAATGGAGAATTGCTGTATTGTTGACTAAATAAAAGTGATAACAAAATAATAATATAATAATCAAAATAAGCAGAGAATTATTTATTTTGTATGTTATATATGTTTTATATGTTTTGTGTCTCGATTTGCCGTTTGGCCTATAATATACTACGAAACTACCAGATGTCTTACCTTAGCATCAAAAGCAGGCACCATAGAGCTGGGATGTTCAGACATTAACGAGATCAACATTTGTAGGACGTCGTGTAGGTTCTCATCCTGAAAATTGAAACAAAATTATTTGTAACATTTAATATGAGGAAATACAATCTTACATTAATGTAAATTTTGTTTATTCTTGTTACGAATATTACATAATTTTGTTTCCAATATCTTCTAAATTATGTATATAGTTTTAAATTCTTTTATACCGTAAACCCAATAATCAAGTAAGGCGTACTTATAATATCATTCTACGTTATTTCTGTATTTAAATATCAGGGCTTTCGCTTTCTAAATAACGATTAACGACACAATATTTAACAAAGGATTAACTTTAAGATTAGCGTAAGTGGGCCTAAGAGTAGCTTACCTCGTGCATAGTGGTAAGGTAGTTGAGTATGGACTGTAGTTCGTCCTCCTTCACTCCATTGCCGATCATTATCAGCTGTTTGAGGAACAACAGGATGTAGGCTCGAATCGTCAAGATGTCCTTGTGCGCCGGTCTAGGCCCATCTGAAATTTGTCACCATATTATCTATATATATAAAAATGGATTTTTAAATGCGTTAGTCGCGCTAAAACTCGAAAACGGCTGAACGGATTGGGCTGATTTTAGTCTTAAAATATTCGTAGAAGTCCAGGGAAGGTTTTAGAGTGACATGAAGTTCACCGGGACAGCTAGTTATAAATAGATCAATATTAATTTATACCATGTATGCAGATCTTTAAGTGCGTTTTAACACACTTACAAGGATTTTTAGCATTGACGTCACTTCGACATGGAAGAGTAGATAATATGCGAAACAGTAATTGTATCTAGTGATATTTACTCTATGTCGGTGTTGTTTATTCCCTGGGTAATTATAACGTGTGGGTTACCTACGTATTACTTATACATAGATTTATATAGTATGAGATAAACTTACCCAAACCCTTCGGCGTGATGCCACTCTTCGTCCTTGGATTGACGACCCAATAATAATACTTCAGGGTGTGGACAGTCTGCAGCACCGTGCTGACCCGTCTTACGCTGCCGTATATGTGGGCATCGGCCAGGAAGTCAGTAGCCAAGTAGCAGTACAGTCGAGCCTGAACCGCCGCCGGCGTGTGTATCCACAGGGACGGGTTGAACAGGATATGGTCCAGCAGCTGCCACGTCAGAAACGATTGACAGAAAGACTACCGTTAGCATAGAATTACTGCTCGATGGCTGAAAGCGAAGGCTCCTTTGCGAGATTAGAGTTTTTTATTTAAATAAGCAATAGGTAAAGTTAAAAGATAATATATTAATAAATATAACATTGTTAAACTTTAACTTTGATGAATTTTAAGAAGTGTTTCAATTTAACAAGAATGTGCGCATAGATTCCTTTTATTACCAAAATATTTAAAAGCGTTAACTTTGCGTGAAAACAAGTAAAGTGCTAAAATGGATAAGTTGTGGAGTTCAGTGTACAATGAAGATGAGGATAGAAAAAGAATTTACAGCTAAGGAGCGTGCGCTAACAACCATCGGAATAAATCACAACTTTTTGTGCAATTTTGTGATAGAACCTTAGAGATACAGCCTCCCTTCCCTCCAGTAAATACCACTGATAATATTATACAAATCCCAATTTAAATAACATTTACAGAAACTTATGACTAAATCTTATAACTTGTTTATTTAGCAATTACGAACAGCACCAATACACAACTTGAAATAATTGACTTAGCTCTATTTTTTCACACGATTTTACTAATATTTTATGCGGTACACAAACTCTACATGTTTGTCTGAATAGCCAATTTAAGCCTATTTTGTATGCGTGAGATACTAGTCACACACCAATCACACAGTATGTTTATGTAGTTAACCAAAAAAACCGTAAAACTAGCTTAAAAATAATATCGAATAATGATCGTGACACAAAACTATAAGTTGTGGCATTTGTGTTCCATGTGTGCGCCCATTAAATGTTCTAATACAACTTCTACGATCAAACTACAAGCATTGCATATTTAAGCTCTAAGTGCGGACCCCAGATTTCAAGCAGGCGAGGGCTCATTATAAAAGTGTACCCACCATAGAATTTCTCGAAGAAAATTACTTAATCTCAAAGATTTGATACCAAATTAATATTGGGGAGTGCTTAATTTAAATTTACGCAGCTAATTTTGCGAGCCCCTCCAGAAATCTCGGCTAAGTTTGGATGAGAAAATTTTGCATGTTTTATCTTGACATAATTTCCACATTTAATGTGTAATTTAAAATCTTACCTTCTCTTGAGTATCTTTTAGACTTGACTTAATGAAAGTTACATGGCAGAGAAATTTAATAATTCATAGTCCGATGGGGACAATCAAATCTTCTGAAACTCCTTATTTTAAAGCTTCTATTCAAAAATTAATCTAATCACTCTACCTGACATACACATCAAATACAAACTCTAAACTACGACATACTTGTTTCAACAGTAAATCCGAATTAGGAGAGCAGCAAGTGACAAGATGTTTGGTCAAATGCAGGAAGGAGGCCAGCGTGTCCGGGGTGAGGTGGTCGCGGCCGCACCGCTGCAGCATGTGCGATATTACCAGGAAACCACGACACTGCAGCATGTGTTGTTGTACCGTGCTACACGACTCCACCAAAGAGCAGACGAAGCCAAGAAGTTTTGAACTGTAAAGAGAAAGAAAAAAGTTTTTCGAGTCTGTGATTAAGTTTTTTTTTTGACGTGATAACGTCTTATAAATCGATATGGGATGGGGTGCGTGCACGAAAAACATGACAGTTTATGCGGCGTTACCTCGCTCTGAGGCGTTCCATTTACATTCTCAAGCCTTTTAATAACCTTAAGGCCCACCTGGGCCGCGCTCTTTGTTTCGATTATATTATTTATTTCGATGACTTAGAGAATACTTTTGTATGAAGAAGTTTGGTTAGTTATGACCTTTGATACATTGACCACACTCTGAATGAAAAATAAATAAACAATCTGTGAGCTATTAGTGTTATTTCGGCTATTCAAAATTGTGCTCTATTTCCTACGTGTCAAGGTATGGACTTGTGCTTTGTTCGAAGATTTTACTGGATTTCACGAATGTATGTAACGTTTTGTATTGCGAATAGTTTATTTTACTCATTATATACTTTAGGTTACACTCGAAAAAGTTTGTTTCTATTTATAGAGATTCAGAAGCAAGGGTTGTCACGTTCAACTATCGTCAGTAAACCGAATTTACAGACAACCGATTTTTTGTTTAATTTTTTCTTTCAATTGAGTATGAGTATGCATAAGAAACTAAACTTTAACTTTTGAAACACAAATATCCTCATCCTTAATCCCTTTTTCCCGACAAATCCGTCCGCATATCCCAGTCGTGATCAGGCAATTAGAATCGCCGAGGAGTTAGCTGCAAGTATTATTCGGTCACTCTGTAGAGGCGAACTTTGTGAGGGATTAGGCTATGACAATGTATGTGCATTAAAGTAGGGACCCGGCCGGAGCTAAGCTACTGCGGAATATTAATCGATGGAAATGAAGTGGTACAATTAGTTATCTAGAAGGGTTATTCGACTGGGTGTAGAACTGATAGTAATTAACAACGGCTTCATAAGCTTCAGTGAGTTTAGATATCATCGTGCGAAATTGAAGTAACGTAATTACGTTACTTCAATTTCGCACGGTTACTTCACTAACGTTCACTTACGTTACTTCAATTTATAAGCAATTCAGCGATATAATTATATCGCTGAAGTGCTTATGAAGTGCTTATAAAGCTATGACATTAAATTAAGGATCTCGTAGGAATAGAATTAATAAGCGTGTATAAAAATTCGTAATATCTCGAGTGATACTCGAATTCTCGTGTAATTAAATTATTGGATTCAAAAGATGGCTAGCGTCACTTAAATCCAGGGCTGAAATTCAGACTGCGGGCTTAACGACTTCACTTGTCTGGAGCGCGTGACAGCCAGTTTAGATAAACCTTTTGCGGAATAAATGGGGCCGTTAGCATTTAATTTTGTGTACTAGGCTAATATCATACGTTTCGTATCTATTTTCGGGATATTTTATAGGCTAAATAAAAAAGATAAAGTAATTAAAAAGTTTTTGAAAATCTTGTAGGTACCGATAGCTTGTAAATATTAACATCATATAAATAGGAAATTTAATACCGTAAAAACGAGAGAGTTCTAAGGGCCTGTTTCAACACTTCCTGATACACTGCCGGATAGGCCTTCACAACTTTTTTGGCAGATTCTCCATACTTCATAATATGTCAAGTTAAGTGGTGGATAGCCTATCCGCCACTTATCAGGAAGTGGTGGAACAGGCCCTCAGATGTGTGACAAGCTCTAAAATATAATTTTTAGAAACATACCATAACATGGGGTCTCGTTTGGGGTCTGACGCCGGGGCATCATGCGGCAGGTCGAGCTGCGCGAACAAGGGGAACAGAACCTGCACCCCGCCGATGGAGTTTAGAGCGCTGTGGATGGAATGCGTCACCACCGCTTTCACCTCCTGAAGAAGAAGAAATCATTTTTGTAATTGGAACATGACGTCGCTACCGCACGTCCGCTCTGTGACTGTGCTAGGTGGGATGCGGGCACGTCCTTCACAATCAGTACGTTTACAGAATTTCAGTAGAGGTAACTATTACTGTACTCGGCGAAACATGGCGGTAGCGGTCATTGACTCCCTGACAAAAACTTGTCATTTTCTATACAAAGCCGCGATTGACAAAATCTGACACTTCATTGTCAATCGCGGTTTATATAGAAAATGACAAGTTTTTGACAGGGAGTCAATGACCGCTACCGCCATGTTTCGCCGAGTACAGTATAGTATTCAAAATTAAAAAAAATGCCCGTTTACTGACTTTTGACTGCCCGTCTTTTGACTGTAATTTATCTTTTCAACAACGCTGATTGGTCAATGTTTTGTTAACAAATCAAAGGTAAAAAGTAGTTAATAGATAAATCCTTTCAAAAAAACCTCAGAAACCGTGCATTAATGGTATTAAGAGCAAACGGACTGATAATGATAACGACCACCTCATTAATCCATTTCGATGCCACGGCAGAAACCTTTGACGCTGCGTTTATATCACAGATTTTTCCAGCGATAATTTCGCCGCCTCCGGGATTCGCTCAAAAGGGATTTTACGAGAATTTGAGAAAACTGTCTTCGATAAATATACCTTTGGCCTTTATCATTTGGGTACATCATGTTAACCTCTTCACTCATAAAAAGACACTTGATCCGCTGTACACGGTAACCCTGAGCAACCATTATGTGGCGTGTTTTTCCTAAACCTCGGCACATTCCAGTGAGTCTTACGTTTCTTATCGAATTTTCAAACGCGAAACAAAATTCCTCCCCTTATTACGTAAATCCTGCGAGAATCTTACGTAACAGTAGTTTCTAAGAAGTGTAAAGTTTCAGTCTCAGTAAAATAGATGTATGAATTTAAACCATTCTTTTAGAGAGCGGGCTGAGTGCCAAAATAAAGTTGCAGAGGTAGGTACGGTATATTCAAATGTAGATCTTTAACGAAGTCAAATATTTTGACTTAATTTACTTTTTAACCGACTTCCAAAAAACGAGGAGGTTATATGTTCGGCTATGGTTTTTTTTTTTTTTTTTTTTTTTTTTTTTTTTTTTTTTTTTTTTTTTTTTTTTTTTTTTTTTTTTTTTGTATGTTCAACGATTACTCCGCCGTTTTCGAAATTTTTGTTTTGTTGTATTAGGTTTCACTCCAATTTGGTACCATGTTCACAAAAGTGGTGATCTGATGATGGGATCCATGAGTAATCGAGGGAACTCCTCGAAATTTATATGGAAACATATGGTGATTTTGATTTTATGAGAAGCATCCTAAGCATATGCTACCAAAACACAAGATTCTGCACCAAGGTATACTATGGTTCCGAAGATACTAAGAGAACTCCGGATTCCTTTTAGATACAAGTTTGGGGGTTTAGGCGCTGTTTTAAGAACTGAAAGCATATGCTACTATACAAATTATATTCATCATCATCATCATCATTTTCACGTCAGGGTCAATGTCACCAAAATTGAACATAACAAAATATTCAACCTTATCTCCAGAGCGTAAGGCACACATTTGACATTACTTCTGAGAAGTAAGTTGCTTCGATAATACAAGTAACATGCTAGAGTGCACAGCTGTCACACTTACCAATCACGGCCACGGGCGGCCGTAGACTTCTCAAGCGATACTATGTATTACAATAATAAAGATAAAGTTTAAAATCATATGACAATGAAAGCCTCGCCGCTGCCGCGCTGCTAAAATTCCGGTTTGGCGCGGCTCTGGCACGTGTCCACTTCGATTTTTTTTAATGTTTTGTTCAAAATTATCTGCAGCTGGTATTATATTTTGTAAGTGTGACTGTTAACAAATTGTAATAAGATACGTAGAATAGTATACAGGTGTATTAGGGCCGATTCACACCGGAATGGCGCAGGCGAGGCGAACAGTTTCAGTGTCATATGATTTTAAACTTTATCTTCATTGTTGTAATAGAAAGTATCGCTTGAGAAATCTACGGCCGCCCGTGGATGCTCGTGGACTCTTGCGGCCGCCGGCGGCGTCAATTTCTCAAGCGATACTATATATTACAATAAAGTTTAAAATCATATGACACTGAAAGTGCTCGCCTCGCCTCTGCCATCCGGTGTGAATCGGCCCTAATCTACGTATAGTACGCGATGATTTTACTAGGTAACTAAAAAGAGTGAAATTATTATTTTTAACAAAAAATTAAAACCGACTTCCAAGGTAAAAACAATAATAACATCCTTATAATATGAACTAAAAAGTATTAAATAATTTTTCCTATCTCATGGTGCCTTTTTCCGAATTCGGCTAAAACTCAACTATTTCTGTACTCAATCTTCATAATTTTGAAGTCGGTGCCAGTTACAAATGTTTCAAATATTCTGGCATCTGGATTCAGCTATATCTGGTACCGACTTCAAAATTATGAAGATTGAGTACAGAAATAGTTGAGTTTTAGCCGAATTCGGAAAAAGGCACCATGAGATAGGAAAAATTATTTAATACTTTTTAGTTCATATTATAAGGATGTTATTATTGTTTTTACCTTGGAAGTCGGTTTTAATTTTTTGTTAAAAATAATAATTCAAATTTCTTTCTAGTAAAAAACGTTTAACATTTTATTAGACTTCTTGTACTTTATTTTAAAAAGT
Source organism: Lysandra bellargus (assembly GCA_905333045.1). Classification (NCBI taxonomy): domain Eukaryota; kingdom Metazoa; phylum Arthropoda; class Insecta; order Lepidoptera; family Lycaenidae; genus Lysandra; species Lysandra bellargus. The sequence goes on from HG995321.1 coordinate 272,226, forward strand.
TTTCATCATAAATCATCCCATTTGTGCGACCCAAAAAGGGTTAATGCGCGGTATCATGCGACGTTTGTGTACCAGGCTAACACGAGACCGTAAGGGTTGTACCTGCAGCATGAGCGCGTGGGGCGTGTGCACGAAATACGACACGTTGCCTTTGGGCGCCGACTGCAAACACAGCTGGCCATCCGTCGCCACCGGGTTGTACATGAATACAATGGCGGACGACAGTTTACCGTCGTAGAGCACCTGAAAATTTATAAAACCTTTAGAATATGAATAAAATCACGAGCGCGGACTTCGTGAAACTTCTGCTAAGTATCTACTTTAGAATTTCAGTATTAAATAGCTTTTGATAGTTAGCGAGCTTGGAGCATTGTAATTTGTAGCGGACTTACTTATTAACATCAAACTAATTAGCTTTTTCTACTCTATGCTAAACACAACTTTGGTTCAAATGGTAAGCTAATTAATTACCGATTGCTGATTTCAATAACTTTTTTGCTAAAATACTCGTATAAGAACAAAATCGTTGATAGTAAATGTTACGTAACATCGTTTAGGTCTAAGGACGATTCGTGGGGAATGAATTAGGTCTCTATCACACGAAAATTGTCAGTTTACCTGGAATTACTACTATTGAAATAGGTTATTGAATTCGACAAAATCAATGGCGAATATATTGGATGTTTCTCCGAACATATTTGACGTTTATAAACAGACAATTACTACGAGCACCAAAAACCTGAACAAATAGCATACAACAATATTATAGAAAATATTTCCACATGCATACCGATAATCACAAACAACAATATTTTCTCTAATATGACTTTATAACTCAAGTTAGTTAACAATAAATTTACATAACATTACGATCTTTAACTTACTTCAAAGCTAGCATTTAAATGGTGGGTTATAAAAGTGGATGACACGACAGACGAATATCGAGCACTACTAAGAAGCTATAGAACTATAGTCTGGTCACCGAAGACTTAGAAATTGGGTCCCTGACCTATCGCTAGGTCTTTTTCGCCGTTTAGATATCACGGTACAGCAAATATGTAGATAGGAGCGAGTTAGTAATATATTTACGTGTAAAAGAGAGAAGTAGCGAGAAGTCAGGCTGGATTTCTAGATAGAGGAAATATAGAGGTATAGTAAAGTTAATAGCAGGTAGATCCTTTAAAGAACTAATTATATCCGAAAATCCAGATTCGTGCTCAGATGTAGCAATTATGTATATTATGTTAATTAAGTGTTAATTATTATAGTAAGTGTAATGCATAATACAGGTTGTAACAAAACAAAGTGATACTTTAGACTTTAGAGCATGTGTCAATTATATAGCGTTTACTGTGAAAGTAGCAGCGCTGAAAAAGTTACTTTTTTAGATTTGTATATTGTGTAAGTCACCCAGTGTCATGAATTTGCCGATACTAAAATGAAAAAGCTACTCTTTCAGCGCTGCTACTTTCACAGTAAACTGTACATTATAAGGTATACATATAGATTGCAAATACAGGAAGCTTACTCATACCGTAATGTATTATCACTTTCTTTTGTTACAACCTGTATATTATGCGTGTATATTCCCCGTAACAGTTTGCTGTTCTACCTACGCTCCCGTTATGACGTCATAGGCCTGTGATAATTATAACATTTATAACGAAACTAATAATTACTCTCCAGTCTCCCTCGTTGGCGGAAACTGTGCAATAATAATATTATTATAGTACCTACTAATAACAGCCCAAGAGCCGGCGACAGCCAGACTTCCGTTTTATAGCTGACGAACACGAAAGTCTGGCTGTGCCTGGCTCTTTCTCTAGACTAAGCACTCTATGTTCTTTGTAGACTCAAAATAAGTGACAAAGAAAACAAAGGTTACCAATTTACTTTTGAATATAATATTTCGATTTCAACATAATAATAAAATCTAACACATAATTAGAGCTGGCGTAAGCACAAATTAAATTTAGCAATTACCATTTTAGCTAATTTCATTAATAAATTCGTAAATTGTTATTATTTAATGTGAAACTGTATAATAAATATAATTTTATCCGACGCAACGCAACCCAGTAAATCTAGTAAAGCAGAAAATTAATATACATACAAATTAGGTAACAAATTAAACCGTCTGTAATTTGCATAACAGATGTGACACTGTGCCAGAATCTTTCCTAAATTATTATGTGGCTGTAAAACAAAATGCTTCGTACAATAGAAAAATGTATAATAACTAGATGTCACGGTGAACTTCGTATCACTTCCCTTCTAATACAAAAAATTCACTTGACTTCCACGAACATTTCAAGACTACAATTAGCCAAATCGGTCCAGCCGTTCTTGAGTTAACGAGAGACTTACAAAAAATACATTTTTATAGATTACTTATCTATTTCAGAATAGAAATTCCTCAAACTTTAAGCCTCATACAAAATAATCTAACTAATAATAGTAATTATTATTATTGAGATAAAGTATACCGGAACCAGCTTATTGTTATAAAACCATAAAACCGCTTAGGGAACATAAACCAGTACAGGTTGTACTTGACAGCTCATTGTGTTGAGGCTCTGTCGTTTATATAAACCTCTCTGCTCTCTGCGATCCTAGTCACTTGTGAATTATGACATTTTTACGTTCAGGGCAATTTTGCGCTTTAAGATGGTAAAACTTATAAACCTAATAAGAGACCAATAGCAATTATTTCAGTTAGAATAAAAATTAATACAACTTAGTGATACAAAAGGTGTAAAAAGACACGTGATGATATGAGTATTGTGTCTACTGTGAAAATAGCAGTGCTGAAAGTAAATTCTGTTAATTTTTGTATGGGCAAATTCATAACGCTAGGGCGCTTGCCCATACGAATCACAAAAAAATAACTCGTTCAGCACTACAGTGAATTCACAGGTCACAACTCACAACCTAAAATATGATCACTCTGTTAACTGTTTTGATACAGCGATGCTTTATACAGAGTGTCTGTATAAAGCGATAAGTATCCAAACACAGGGTGCTAAAAACGCACTTCAAAGTAGAACTACGTAACACCACGACGAAAATTTGAAAATCCGTAAGTTATATAGTCCATTGAAATGTTACAATTTTAGGACCGAATATTGCATTTATTAGAGGACGCAATTTTATTTTTGGGATATGTTGGTGGGGTCAATAGAAGCTTAACCTCAAGGTCTGCTTTTCTGCAGTCACACATAGCTCCACAGTTTTTTTGTATCTGCAGAAAATTAATTTCATGAGATGGGGTGAGATCGAGGGATCTTTTTCTCAAAAGATCATCTACAAGGTTGGTCGTAGGTATTTTTTTTTTTTGTAAAATGTATGAAACAAAGTAAAAGAGGGATAATAAACCTTTTAAAAATTCTTATCACTTTTTTGCTTATAACTTTTTAAATGTTTAATTTAGGGTAAAAAAATATAGGATCATATTTGTAGGCGAAATAATTTGCAACAAATGATGTTCTTAAAAAATTTTTGTAAGACTTATAGTTTCCGAGATATCATGAAAATAGTGTTGTCACCCCTTTTTTCAAGATGGCGGCCGGGGGACAAGAGCGGCGACCCCACAAACTTGAGGTTAAGCTTCTATTGACCCCTCAAACATATCCCAAAAATAACATTGCGTCCTCTAATAAATGCAAAGCAAATGTAACATTTCAATGGACTAATAATAACTGCTGTTTGCCGCATTCTCTATCGCATAAAATGCAGTAGCGAAACAAACAACTAAAAGTTTTGGACACAAGACTATTCGCTCTGACAAACACAAACTAGACAATATGTTGTTGGAACTTTGCGAGCATTTTCCTGTAAATAAGTGCTGTTTGCATTGCATTCGTGTACTTAATTGTCCTACCTTCAGCATAACGAAACCGGAACCTTTAGCCAAGTTATCATTGCTAATATAATTAATTAGAAAGACAAAGTTTGACAGCAAAACACTGGTTGCACTCCGGGAGTGCCGGCAGACGTAAAAACAAAAAGGTACGAGCAGTAATAAATTTTCGCCGTTTAGTAGAAAGAGTTAGAAAGAGTATTATTGTCATTTCTAAGCTGCATCGGCGGTCTACTCTACCTTCGTCTTACGAATTAACACGTGAAACAGATGAGTTTAAAATTTTTACCCATCCCAAAATAGTGCAACACACCGCTAAACAAGTTTTCACTAAAAAAGTCTGCACATTTTTGACAATCATCACTATAGGCTGGTTTTTATTCTTCAGTGGCCAAAACAACCTGGGCTAATGAAGAGAAATGGACACTTTACTTCAATAAAATGGTCAGAAATCTAAATATCATTTTGCTAACAGCTTCACAATGAAATTACACGGACGCCATTAATTTAACGACTAACGAGTTAGCCGAAGTTGGTTAAGCTTAGAAAAAATTAATTAAAATCACAAAGCCAATTAGTAAATTAATTTCTCGTCTATTGATATTTCATTCTATATCCATACTATCTGTATTTTATAATATAAATATGCGAAAATAAAATATGTTTATTAAACTTCTACCCGCATAAACGGCTAGGTCGATTTTGATATTACAATAATTCGGAATTACTACGCCTGGGAAGGATAATAATTTTTCTCGCGGCAAAACGTCTAGTGCGATAAGGAAATTTCTCCACGAACGTTTTATTTATAGAATAGTACGTTATTATCCTAATATTAAAACGCCTATAATCCCTATGACAATGAGACCATAATGTACAGAAATCATACTGACCATATTAAATTACTTTTAAATTTATTTTTGTTTCATATGGATCTTTTAATCCATATGAAACAAAAATAACACACAATGAAATAAAGGTTTTATTACGCGGTCACGTTGTAATTTGGATACAAATCATAAAAGCCATACCCTGAGGGCAATATTCCTTTACAATAACAAAAGCTCCTTTGGGTTAGCTCGTTCCGTACGTCATCCTCACGCCTATTAATAAATTAAATAAAAAAGATCATTACCATGTGGGAGAACATTAATTTCTTTGACCCAATTCGAGATAAAAGCATGTTTTACATAATTGCCCGCTATTCTGCCTCAGTAATAATGTGGGACGATACGCGCCGGGATTCCGGACTTGCGGGAAAACTCACATCACTGAAATTAGATCTCGGCGTTTACGCAGTGGAACTGAAAATAGAATGTCAATTGCAGTTGTCAAAAACAATATTTTGACTCTTGGGGCCCGATTCTCAAGCGTAGAATGTCTTCGATCGCAGACTAGACATCAACTACGATAATATGGCGCGCCCCTCTAAAATTCAAAACTTTTGAAGTGCGTTGTCAAGATGTTTGAAGTGCGTTATCTTGCGCGGTAGGCTAGTTATGATTAGTTGACCAACAAAGCTTGGTAATAAGTGACATTAACTGAAATATTACGTGTACTGTGATTGGTTGAATACTTACATTGAATACTTCATTAGGATGTGATGAAACAGTCATTTGGAGGGGCGCGCCAAGTTATCGTAGTCGATCTCTACCTCAGACGTGAATATGATAATTACTGACTTACAAATCACAAGCGAATGAGAAAGCCTGCGATCGAAACAACATTCGAGGCTTGAAAATCGGACCGCTAAGTATTAATTTTTAGCTCTATCGTAGAGGTTATAAACGCAAAATTGTTATAACTTCGGTACTAGGAGTCTTTCCGCAACTCCAGAATTCCGACCTGTATAACCTCAGCCATAAGCCTGGCTAGGGTTGCCAGGTCGCTAAGCCAAAAAGCCGGACAAAATAGGCAGCTTGGCCGGACATTCGTATAAAATAAAAAGCCGGAAACTTTTATTTAATCTAAATTTACAGTTAGCAATACGTTCCTGTACACATTTTCTGTTTTATTTAACCGATTTAACATCTGATTGATAAAATATTACGTCTATTTACTCGTTAGATGTAAAACCGTCTGAAATTAGTAGGAGTTTCATATAAAATTATAGGTTCAAAGCTTTACAAAAGCCGGACACCTATAAATTTTGGCCGGACAGGCAACCAAAAAGCCTGACTTTATCTGGACGCCTGGCAACCCTAAACCTGGCTTAGGCAGTGGATTTTATGCGAGCGCCTACTTCACACCGGATTAATTTTAAATGAAACGTGCTGTGTGTTTTGTTTTACATATTATTTGCTATGACAACTAAAGAACTTACTAGCAAAAATTTATTCTCTAGTTTTCTACCAAACTATTCTCTACATAAATTATTTTTGTTACGTGTTTTATGTACCTACTTAACAAAATAAAAATTTTGAAAATCGGTTCACAAACGGCGGAGTAATCGTGGAACATACAAAAAAAATATCCACAGCCGAACATAATATAACCTCCTCCTTATTGGAAGTCGGTTAAAAATGAATTTAGCTATCATGGCTCCATATTAAGTTTTCATCTGAAATATGTGCAAACTGTATTAAACTTTTGAATTAAATTAGAAACTCACCGAGCTTATGCATAAGATTATTATCATTAAACAGCTTATATGCTACTTATTCACGACTCTTCCTATCCAGTTAAATAGCCAACTTAGTTTCATCATGATTACCCGTTTAAGGGATTCAAAGATTTTATTTGCAAGTAATATACAAACAATTGTAAGTAAATACTTTATAGTACCTTGTGCAGGCGATTGCATAAAAATTGTAAACAATTGCAACTTCATCATTAGGTGAACACATAACTCCTTTTTTACAAATTCATGGTATGTTGAGTGATTGAGCCTCCCCTTTCCAACGTAAACGTAACCAGGATAACATGAGTGTGTAGGGCAACCTCTCTCGTAGAGTGTCTTATTCGGAGCCTTTCTGAATATTTTAGTAGCCATAAAGGTTTCAATCAAGGCAGACGAAACCCGAGGGATTTAATTCTAAAAGAAAAGTGAAAATAAAACCTCTTTCCAACAATGAGTAAAAAGCTTTTAAATCGAACTAGATTAAATTTTAGTCCTCTAAGTTCTAACTAACTTTTTAAACCCTAAAGATACTTTCGGCAAACATGAATTTAACTAGGCATATTCCAACATTCCAACGTATTAACTAGATGATGCCCGCGACTCCGTTGCGCCAAAATTATTTTATCGCGCGGGAACCGTACATTTCTGCGGGATAAAAAACATCCTATGTCCTTTCCCGGGACTCAAGGTATCTTCATGCCAAATTTCAGCAAAATCGGTTCAGCGGTTGGGGCGTGAAGAGGTAACAGACAGACAGACAGACACACTTCCCAATTTATAATATTAGTATGGATAATAATTAAACACAGAAAATCAGTGATTAGTTCGCGATACATCTAGTGACTGCGATATATAGACTAGTGACTACAAGTACGAAGCTAGTACTAATGAGTCGAGCACGGTAGAGCTGTCGAGCTAAATCGATTCGCTTTGATTCGCCTCTTTGTTAGCCGGACATAATGTATTTGCTGCTAATGTGTGGAAATTTGTGATTTTGGTTCATTGAGGGAACTGAACTTGTAATGGCATAATATGAATGAATAATTCTGCGAAACACGTCTACGTATGAGCATCAAAGTCGACTTTCCTTTTAGATCGAATGCATGAATTTATCCGCTGCTTCGTGCTCGTAAGCCAAAAGCAAAATAAAGAGGATTATTATAAATTCCATTTTGAGATATCGCAGAAAACACTCCTGTAAATAGGGGCAAATTTTCAATGACATTTCCACAATATTCCTACCTAAAATCTGTTGTTTTATACATAAATATAAATACACTGAGGCGCTTAATATACGTATCATACACCTTTTTATTCATGAAGGAAAGTTGCTGACCTTAAAATGTGCATTCAACGGTGTCATCATTGCGCAAAGTCTCTAAACGAAATAAATAATCTCCTTGTATATGCAAGACGAAGATCTAAGATATAACATCGACAATGCCACAAAGAGGTTTTGCGGCGTACGGCGGTGAGGGGGGAGGGGGGGGGGGGGCACTTCCCGGAGAAGCGAGTAATTACGCGGCACAAACGAGTCCTACGTGTCTGATGTCTGTTCCGAGCGGTTCCCGGCGGTTCTAAACGGTTCTAAGCGGTTTCAGTCGGTTCTGGGTCACAAATCCCGACAAATGTTCTACTTATCCACATACGAAGACATTTTCATTGTGATGTAATGGACTTGTAACATGTTTAAATGGTATTGAGAAGTACTTGACAGTGCCCGGTTTGTAAGTTTTGTTGACAGGGGCATAACTATTCAAGCTTTTGATTCGCTTGCATCAAAACGTTAATAAATTACTAGTAATGCTGGCAAAAACAAAATAGTATAACAAAATATTTATTCTATCAAATTATAAAAAAAATAATAATCTTTCAAAAATATAGCATGCAAATAGAACGAAAGTCGTAACATTCGTTTTAAATAGACCGTAGACTAGATAAGTTGATAACCAAAAGCAAACAATAAATTATTCAGCAAACTAAAGTGTTAACACATTTGTTTACACTTTACAGGCCGAAATAATCCGTATACAATAATCATTTATACATACACACAAGGTGTAGCTAAGTGCTCGCCCAAACTTTAAGGATTAAACAAATCCGTAATCGCAAATAGGATCTTCAGTTTGGGAAAGCTCTATATAAATGTGTGTGCGTGGTTTGTGTGTATGTATAACTACGATTGTACGAGTGACTCGTAAATGTGTAGGTATAACATCGAAATACCATCCTATAGAACGATAACTCTCATAAATGGGACCGCTTAAAGATGGCTCCCATTAGTGTCATAAACACGTAGCTTAGGCATCGAAAATTTTATGACTGAGCCAAGTATGACAAAATATTATCATAACCGACTAACAGTCATGGGGTTCATCTTTAAGCCAGCGTTTGTTTTACTAGCGGCTCACGAATGTTTTTAACAAAATAATATCAAAATGAAATAAGTTATGGCATGCTATTTGAGTGGCATATATAGTATGAATAATGTTTAATATATGTGTGTGTGTGTATTGGGTATGTACTAATTAATTCAGCTTTGTTCAACACTCTTCCTTTAACCTATTCTGTTTGCTCCCGGGCCGGCTATTATTTATTTAGGGCCAATAAAGCCGCTATTTCTCTAGACAGTGATTTATATGTAGCGCGTAGGTACGGCCAGACCGGATAACTATTCATGTACGAATTATTAAAGTTAGGCTATTGTGTCTATATTTGGTGATGTAGTACAGTAACATATGGAAAATTATGTACTAGCTTAGTATGAAATTAATAAGAAATTTATCTATGTGCTGCGAATACTGGTATAAAAATGATGGATATAAAAACAATAACGATTATTATTGTGCTGATAAATATTATTTTTAGAAAGGAATTTGAATAAAGAAATGTAGATCGAATATCATTTAAGAGGCCTATCAATTACCGTTTCCGACAGACAAAGCTCTTTCCTTCCTATTGTTGTAAAATATAGTTTTATCTACACACCACCGTGACCATATCACGTGCAAATATTCAGTAAAGTTAATAATTTATACACCGGTTAATCCCATGTTAACTCCTAAGTAGAACAAACTCTTACTTCGTGAATATTCTGTGTTGGGTCGTGAACTAGGTCACCGAACCGGTCCATCCGAATCTCTGTTCTCGGGAGGGGTATCTGAGCTTCAGTGTCGAATCTAAACTGACCCTGGCACCACACAAAAACAAAACACATACAGTGACATTAACACAAATGCGAGTGAGTACAGGAGAAATCGTTTAATTGAACATTTTGTGTAGTAAGGTTCTTTTTAGCTCTGTCCTTTTCGTCGATAACTACGGTAACTATCGTACCTACAGCAAACGATTGCACTTTTACAGATACATTTTTTAATTAAACTTCAATTGAACGATTTCCTTTATATCTAAGTAAGCAAGACGAGTACAACAAAAATTGGCAAGCGGCGCGACATGCTTACACGCTTGCATGCTTCAATATCTACGAGCAGCGACGCATGCGCAGCCGCCACTTCGCGCGCCTCGTCCGCCAAGCGACGTCCTTTAGGCGTAGCGTCTTCTTTAACTACAACGCAAGCTGCCTCGCTCTCTGCTGCCCTAGTATCTTCACTGGAAGCGGGCTCGGGATCGGATTCAGGTTCGGGGACATTCGGGATTTCGGGAAGGGACTCGGGATCAAGCTTGAGAGCGGGCGTCTCGCTCACCCGTTTGTGGTTCTCCGGCAAACTGATGTTGCATTCGTTGTCAAAACGAAATTGACTCTGTCCATGGTAGGCAAGGAATGAATGGAGAAGAAAAACATTATTATTGTATTATCTAGATTTAGTGCTAAAATAACAAAGAGTTCAATTAGTTACTATGTTACTTTCAACTTTAAGGAAATACTTATTTAATTACATTTCTTCTAAAAATGTCGATACTATTTAAGTCTTTAACTTACAGTTAAGGGTCCGTATACGAAATTTGCCGATTTCGCTGATTTTACAGACGTGATTTAACAGTTAAAATACAATATTTCTATAAGTTTTAATGCACAACATGTAAGATCATTTCAATTATAATCTAATATTGGAGCTAGATTTTTTATTTTTTAAAGTATTTTTAAATAATCCAACTCAAACCCACGACAGTTTTGTGATTTTTGCTGTAAGAGGTTTAGAATATCACCTGTTTATGGATTGTATTGACGTCTTAACGGTATGAAAAAAATACAATGTACTGTTGAGGAAGTCGTATATAAAATGTTGGAATTACTTTTTACCACTTTAATATGAAATAGTTGAGTAAAAAAATATGTAACTCGGCAAAATTTTAGAGAAAATGGGCAAAGAATTGCTGTTAATTTCGGCAACTTGGAGCTGTAGTTCATAAAAAGAAAACGACAGAAATAATCTATAGATAAAATTCTATCCGATTCGAGAAAAAAGAAAAAAAAAACAAATTGTGCCAAAAAAACACGATTCAAAACAACCTAAATCTCACATTATATTTCTCGCCGCAAGTTCAAGTCGGCTTAACGCGCTTAAATATATGTTAAATCTAATAATTAATATGTATTTTTTTTTAGTCTATTAGGGGGAAAAAACCTAATAATATTTCTGTAGCAAACCTTTGCAATTTCGACAAAATCGGCAAAATCTCGTATACGGACTCTTAACTCAACTTATTAGATTTAAACAAAGTAAAACATACCTTATATCCGGGACCAAGGCGATGCATGGCACATATCTGGTGGGTGGTGAGGGCTTCGCCAAACAGGTAAATAGCTGCCATCTGACCACAGAACACTCGCTCCTCGTCCAACTCAGCCGTCGCACCGATGTAGCATTTGTCGAATGGCTGCAACAAAATGAAAAATTTCGACCCTAATTTACAAGGATGTTTTCGCTCGTAGACGTAATTACACCAAACACCGCTATCTTCTAAAGTGTGACTGTTCCACACCCATGTACCTACTCCTGGTTATGTCATCTAAGTATCATTGTACACGTGGCCGAATTCAGAAGCCACTAGTGTAATTTTAAATGCTCAATTTTAGGTTGCCTTCGCAGTTCGCGCCTCCATGACAATATCATCCATGCGCTAATCATCCATAACTCTCTAAGCGAAGTTTTGTAGCAAAGTTAAGGACCGCGTTATAAGGCAATAAGTGTGTTAAAGATACAAAATCAGATTAAAATCTTAATGAAGCTTGTTAGCGGAACCTTAATGTGTTCCGCACACAGTAACATGCAAATTAACTGAGATATGTAGAGATTCACGAGCTCTTACTCCAGTAGCACCGAAAATGATTAAGTATGTAAATACATTAATTTCGCGGCGGTTCCTCATAAGCGACGCCTATTAAGATCTTCGGTTAGAGTAAATTGAATAAAAATCTAATTTAGAAATCTCTCGTTTCGAAAATTTTCTTTCGCGACATAATAATTATATTACATTCTAAGCGTAATAACGGTAAATTAAATGATTTGTTAATCATAAAGTAGAATTTAGTGGCTTCTTCGTAAACTTAATCAATGTATGTCTGGGGATAATAATCGGCGCGAGAACGTGCAATCGATTAAAATTTTGATCAATCATATTACTCGCTTGACAGATTTTGATAGCAATAAATTATTAGGATCTCATGACGTAGAAGGAGAGTATGAGTGTCAAAAGGCTCCAAGATAATTCGACCGTAAACATGAGCAAGCACGTGCGCCAGGTGAATATTCACTCGTTTACTGAATTAACGAACCCGCACCGCGTACATTAAATTAAGTTTAAACTCACTTGGCTGGTGGATCTCATCTTTAACGTGCATGATCAGGAATAAAAAAACTATGTACTTTTCATTTTTTAAATTTCAGTAAAAGTTAATAAAATATCACTCCTATTTAAACAAAACAAATAGGATAAGGTTAAAAACTTGCTGTACATTATCAGTTGCTTATTTCTCCAAAATCACGTAGATAAATTAATATTTTTAAATTAAATTATTATAACAATAAATCAATACCGTCCACCAAGACCCTTTTCGTACCGTTTAAATTGCCCCTCGCTCACACATTAAAAGCGTAAAACGCGTATTTCAAACTTTATGTCAATGGCAAAAGTCGTATTTCAACTTGCAGAAATTTCTAAGGATCCGTGTCCTTTACAAGTTATCCGTATATCCTTAACTTTTCTTGAGGTACCAGGGCCCGATAACATTATAGGAGCTTATGCGTTACACTTATCTCGACGGAGCACCATCCCCTGCGTCAAGTTGTGTGCTGTAGTTGTCACGTAAGCGTCGTCGTTAAGAATAATTTATTGCCCTTATTCTGAATAAATTTCTTATGGCATACACGTTCTTAATAATAATATTTAAGGGGTTGCAATTGGATCATAGAAATATTGGGGCAACGACAGTCACAAGTGAAATGTATTGGCGATACGTGTAGGTGGTTATGGGAAGACTGTCAATAACCCTTATCATTCTGATTTTGCAACTTTATTTATAGCCTTTCTTCCTAGTGATATTAGTGCTGAAAACGTTTTTTCGTAAATTTTCCTCCCGGTTAATGGTCTTTTTTTAATGTACTCTTTCAAAAGGGCCATAGCCTATGATTCGTATGACATGTTCACCCACTTACATCGTTAGTGGAGACGAACCAGGCCATCTCAGTGCTGGAGGCGAGCTGCCCGTTGACTAAACACTTGATCTCGCTCTTCGTCCATCTGTTGTATATGTACACCACCGCTATCGCGTACCATCTAAAAATATTCGTAAGGTTTACTACTTATGGTCAGTGTTAGAACTGGGGACTACATTCCAGACGAGGCTATGACCACAGGAGAAAATAATAAAATCCCTGACAGACGTGAGGGATAGACTGTATTTGGGCAATCTGTCATTTTATAACTACAGGATTATGTTACAATTCCAATTTGAAGTTCCAAGTTACAATTCCAAGTTATTACGCAAAAAATTGTTAAGTTCAGTGTTGAGACTTGAGATACACAGATAAACACATTTGTAATGGCTTGGAAGATAGTTCTAAATAATAATCGGCTAAGTGTGAGTCGGACTCGCGCACGAAGGGTTCCGTACCGTTATAGAGCAAACATAGACTAAAAATTGTGTTTTTTGTATTGGAGCCCCCCTTAATTTTTATTATATTTAAATATTATTATGAATTATTAAATAACACATATATGTAAGGCCTTCGTGAAAGTTTCAAGTGCCTATCTCTTATCATTATTGATAACGAGCAAAAAAGGCCAAAAAAAATCACGTTTGTTGTATGGGAGCCCCCCTTAAATATAAATTTTATTTTTATTTTAGTATTTGTTGTTATAGCGGCACCGGAAACACACAATCTGTGAAAAGTTCAGAACTCTAGCTATAGCGGTTCTTGAGATACAGCCTGGAGACAGACAGACAGACGGACAGACAGACGGACAGACATCGAAGTCTCATGAATAGGGTCCCGTTTTTACCCTTTGGGTACGGAACCCTAAAAATGACACAACTTATTTAGACACTATACTTTGGGACTTTATTTAGTTCCTTTCAACAATAACCAACAAGTGTCACTCACCGCCTCGGTTGGAACTCGTATTTGACGCAGTGCTGGAACCCCTTCCCTCGCACCTTCATAGACGTGAGCACGAGACAGTTGCCCACGAAGTGTGCCGTGTAGCCCACGCCTTTACTCGTCTTGAAACTGGAAAAACATCAAGCTTTAGCATATCTAGCTAATACCCAATTTTCGCATAGCATTAATGTAAACCAATTATTGTCACATTAATACATATTTCAGAAAACACATCAAAACAAAAGGATCTAATTTTTAGCAACGAAAAAATCTTTGCATCAGCTTCAGGCGTCACAAAAGACGTCCAACATCAAAGCTGAGATTTGAGAAATTGACACATTAAAGTTTATAGCTATTGTTTGTAAAATTAAAAATAATATGACCTCACTTTATGGTGATCATAGAACTGTTTCAATATTCGAAACCTAACCTTACTAACCTAATATTTAGCATTTGTATGGCTAATATCCAGAAGTTATGGCACGTTGAAATATTTCGGATCAAAAAGTTATGTTACCTAAAAGAGAGCTCACGAAAAAACCTCTCGTGGTAAAAATGGTACAAAATCTTTTCGTTGCTATCAATTTGAGAGCTACATTACAAGTTGGAGCACGCAAGAGTTTTATTGCTTGTTCGAAGAAATGTTCAACATCTAACGTTTGCCTTTTTTTCCTAAATAACATTTTCGACGGAACAAGTTTATCGCCTGTAGATCCATCGGCCGTGCCCATATGGTATTATGTAAATACGAAAAGGTAGCTTCTATAAATTTAGACAGTTTCACGAAGAAGTTGCAATTCCTGTATTAATTTGAATAGATGTTTCCCAAAACATATACGTATAGAAATTGATTTATCGCGTGGTGGCCCAAGTCCCAAGTCCCAACGTTTCCCACAATGAAAAACTTTCCTATGTCATTTCTCAATATTTAAAGTTATTAGTTATTACTTATTAGTTATTACTTTACTAAATTTCATACGAATTGCTCAAGTGGTTTAATGCAAGTTTCACAATCAAAAAAGAATTCATACAATTTAATTTTACTTCTTCTCTTCACGTAATGCGATTAATTTCATCCAATCCACTACTAGGATAACATGATGTGAGTTCGGTTTAAATCCGATCTCGTGATAGTCAGGGGGTTCACCTCGACCACATCAAGCAGATTTGTACCAATTAGCTCGTATAAAACGTCCAACTGTATCATTTCAGATTTCAATTAACATAATTGGACATAAATCTTAATAATACACCATACAATAATTTAAAGCTAAGAAAAGCCATTTTATTAAATCGATAATACTTTGATTAGGAATTGATGGAAACGTCTTCTTTTAATTGTTTAGGTAACGGAGAAAAATTATACAAAATCAAATTGGATCATAAACATTTAGCTAAGAGAGACTGCATAAGTAGAAACTAAGACAAGGTTCCTTAAAATATAAGAACAAAAAGCTAATAAGAGTTAAAGGAATAGGCCAATGATGCCTTTTACGTGATACCTAAAGAAGCCGAGATTGTTAAATTTCATCGTAATAAATAGCCGTTAACGTAAATATTAGACCAGGAGCACATTCCGCGTTAATGCCGCTGGTTTATCGCATACACTTTTAGCCTAAAAGCTCTCCGGAGTTAACGTTCATCATAGTTAAGCGCCCAGAGATAATTCTTTAGTTTCGTGACCGTGTTTTTATCTTGGGTACCTACACAAAATGATGCTACATTATTCTGTTCATTGTTCAGCTAAAATATATTTTCGCTCAAAAAGTAACTAGTACCAAGTAGTTGCGATATAGCGTGTCACCGAGTATTTAAAAATATTTGACATATTTGAACTCAGCTTGAAATTTAATAGACATATTTGAACTCAGCTTGCCTTTTTCATTCACAGATGAATTCACTATCACGATTCTAAAAGCGTTATTAAATATATTCGCCAGACAAGAAGCGAAAGATTAAAGCATTGACCGAAATTCTACATGTACGTATATATACTTAATTATGTTAAGTTAATTATGAGAAATGTTGTATATCAATGTTTTTGAATAAAAAATTTAAAAACATTGATGGACAATACATTTCTTATAATCCGGATAGCTCTATCATAGATAACACAATTAAATATGAATTATTCTTACCAATACAAATAAGGCTTTTCCCGCTCGATGTTGACCGAGTTGATGGGGTCCAGCCTGAACCACGTGGTGAATGTGAACCCGTTTTCGTAGGGCCACCGAGCCAGCGGGGGCAGCACTATCGCCTGAAACAAAAATATTTTAAGTGCTAACCGGCTAAGTTTTGGTGATTAAAAATTTTCAAACCTGCCAATTTTGGAGCTCTAATAAAAAAGTTTATTAAGTTATTGTTTTACCTGCAAATTTTTGTAACCGCTAATTTTGGGACTCTAAAAAAAAAGTTTATTTATTAAGTTGTTGTTTTACCTGCAATTTTGCCACAATTCATTTATCATGCGATAAATTTCTTGCGTTAAAACTATTTTATACCATTTATTATACTATACATGAACGGATGGATGGATATTATATTATAAATGGACCGAAACTATTTTGTTCATAATATTATAAATCGGTTGATGAAGAGTTAACAGGCAAATACGCTGCGAAAATTGTTGACACTAATAAGCTCTTTCTACAATTTCTCTCATCTAACACATCGAATTTCCGTGTACAAGAAACTATAACTCTGAATAACGGAGTCACCGATAGGAAATATCGAGGAAATCATTTCTGAGTAGTAAAAACTAATTTCACACACGACGGAAGCGCAAAGCCGAACTTCGAGGAAACATTCTGTTCAGTAAAATCCTATCAATCGTAATCTCCTTGTCGCTTTGCGCTGACATCTTTTTGCTGAGGAAATATTTAATGAAGCTCCTAAAACCGACATACGTAAGGATTTCCTATGGATTTATTGAACTTAAAACCTTTCTTTACTAAATAGAGCTCGTGTGCATTTTAAACAGTTTCTGACTATGCTGAATTTTAGAATTTGTAATCCTGAAATTCAGCAAAAAATGTGTTATTACTCAAATGGTATACCATTTGCATTGCTATATCCTAAGGCCTTTAATGTAATTATCTTGTGTTTTCTTATAGCACTTTGAAATTTACAATGACGGCTTAATTAAGTTGATAGTTTACACCAATATAGACGAAACAATACAATGTTTTCATGCATAATAAATTCACTCGAGAAGTTCAGGTAAAGAACAACGTATTATTTGGATCTATTTCACCTTTGGGAAAAGTGAGGTTCGTGCATAATACACGCGAACAATAACGCTTAAATATTCCCGCGTTGGCTAAAAATCCTATTCATAAATATGACAAGAAGGTAAAAGTAACGCACATTATTTTTATGAAAAACGTCACGAAAACGGCCCCGTCCCGGACGCAACACGTTAGCACATTTTTTACGTCTGACATGAATTTATGATAAAGAGATGTGGAGGTGTCATGGGGAATCGCTCCGGCCGGGCTGAGGCTCACTAACGTGTCAAAACTATTTACTGTACATTATATTATGTATCTTTTTCTTTTGTTTCGCCGTCGAGTAGTCGAGGCAAAAACTGCTTGATTTATTAGATTACTCGTGAGCGATAGTGAACCTGAAATCTGGTATACAATCTCCATTATATTAAGATTTTCTAAGAATGATTATTATTATAGTATTCTCTATTCTTTTTTTTTCGAATTGATCGTTTTTCGTTAAAGGACGCCACACATTTGCGATGACTTGATTCATTGGACATTAACCTTACGAGTTACTACAGATCAACGGGTATTATAATGATGTAGGTATGAACTGGTTTCTTAGAAACCACACATAGCAAATTCTTATAAAAACCCAGCTTGAACATTGCGATTCATCAAAACGATCAGACATATTTTGTAACCGCTCTTAAATTTTCTGTAGAAGTCAAAAATGTTAAAGACAGAAATACACGTTCAATTAATGTTAACATAATTATTTCGAAATGATCCCGACAAGGACGACAACAGTCCGACATTGATTGTATCCACTTAATTAAGTGCGACCTACCTCGTCGATACACTAACGATCCATTATCCCGCCGATATTAGGATTAGGACGTCTACATCCCTCAACCCGCCTTTATCTATTCAATATCCGATATCTAGACACGCGGCAGCGTGTCGAGCCAAGTTCCAGGATAACAGAATGGTGAGCAGCACCGTGTGTAATATTACACGAACCATTTGCAGGTACTTTTGACCCTCTCATAATTCTGAAACTATTTCACATAAACGTTTCAAATTTGGCTCTTATAATGAGACTTGCGAGATAACTACATGATCTAACTTTCATAAGCACAGCTCAAACGGTTATTAAGATATTAACGTCCGAAAATCTACATTTTTATCACTGACTGACTGACTGACCTATAGATCAAAATTCTAACCCACTTCCAGATGACCTAGAAGGCTGAAATTTGGAATCCAGCTCGGCAATTGTGTGAAAGCGTGAGGAAAAATCAGAAAACAAAAAAAATCGGTCAAGTGCGAGTCGGACAGAGCCAAACTAGGCAAAAATTGTGTTTTTTGTATGGAGACCCCCCTTAAATATTTATTTTATTTTACTTTTATTATAAATTATGAAAATAAAAGTATAATTAAAGATTTTTTGAAATTTTCAAGTATCTACCGGCTGCCATTATTGATTTTGAGCAAAAAAGGCCAAAAAAATCACATTTATTGTATGGGAGCTCTCCGTAAATATTTATTTGTGAAGTGAAAAAACTTTAGGAAATTAATAGAAGGTGACTTTATGAAGTATGTCCGTCTGTCTGTTACCTCTTCAAGCCCAAATTGCTTGTACCGATTGTTCTTAAATTTGGTATGGAGATATAGTTTGAGTCCCGGGAATAGACATTGAATTCTTTTAATACGTCTGTCCGTCTGTCCGTCCGTCTGTCCGTCCGTCTGTCCGTCTGTACGTCCGTCCGTCCGTCTGTCTGTCTGTTAGACAGCTATAATAATAGCTTCTTTACTTCCGCACAATAAGCTGCACCCTATAGTTCATGGTTGGAAATACACTTGTGTTACACCGTATTTTCCAGTGCCTCCTGATGGTAGCTGCTTTTTCCATTCGCTTGAATTTTCTTTGTTTTATTCGTCTGATACTCAACAAGGCTTGGGGGCTATTTCCCCACTTCTTGATTAGTTTCAGATAGGCTATCCACAACTTATCTGACAGATGAAGCATCTGTCAGTTAAGTTTCAGATTGGCTATCCACAATAATTGTGGATACTTCATCTATCAGATAAATTATCTGATAGATGAAGTATCTGTTAGATAAGTTGCGGATAGCATATCCGATACTCGTCGGGAAGTGGTGAAATAACACCTTAAGGTTGCGATTGAATATAGTCGAACATTATGTATGTTTGAACTGGGAAGATTAAGATGTCTACCCTTGCTCGGAAAGTTTTCTTTACAAAAAGTAATGATATCCCACCAAAAACATAAAATATGTAAAAATTGAAAGCCAAGTTCCATACAAATATAATCTTGTCTATGGACTCAGCCGTAAAAAGGATGGACATCTAAATGAGTGCCAAGTTCCATGGATAATCGAAATATGTATGTATAGGAACCAAATAATATTATGAACAAATAATAGAGTCTATTTCTTTGCTTTATTGAATATCTATAACAATTAATGTTATTTAAATAATTTGAGATCTTAAACTAGATTAGATTCTACTTGGCTAGTTTTCATCAGAATTAAAATGTTCAATAACTTTATGAAATGACTGATGTAATGAAAACTGGCCAAGTTAGGTAGTTTGTTCATAGTGTTATTTGGTTCCTATACATACATATTTCGATTTTCCATAGAACTTGGCACTCATTTAGATCTCCATCCTTTTTACGGCTAAGTCCATAGACAAGAATAATGTTTGTATGGAACTTGGCTTTCAATTTTTACATATTTTATGTTTTTGGTGGGATAGTCGATACACGATATTATAATCGATGGGTAGCTACTCGCAAATCTTAATGACTTTTCGGGTAACCACAACATAGGCTTATTAGGCTCCTAAAACTAGATAGAAGAGGTCAACTTCAACCAACGACCTATTGTTGTTTGTCTCAATAAAAACTTCTGAAGCCTTCTTTCTTGGTATTCTTTCGGAAGAAAAAAATCTCTTTTTCCAGGTACCGGATGTTAAGGGCCTGTTTAACCGCTTCCTGATAAGGTGCAGGATAGGATCTGTCAATTTAAGTGGTGTATAGCCTTATCAGGCAGCGGTGAAACAGGCCCTAAATATTCTAAAGTTCGATCACACAGTCACTAATGAATGACTGCAGAAAAACACCATTTAGGCAAAACAGTTTCAAATCTATCCGATAAAAACCTGAAAATTTAGCGTCACATCCAGTCGTTACATCCTATTATCTCCAACTATAGTTTGTGCGTTATAAGATGATATGGGTGACAGTTCTCATATTCCTTGCTACGGATTTTTTTACAAGAAAACAAGAAAACAAAAATATGTAATAAATTACATTCCATCTACAAAAACAAATGTTTCCTATAACTGTAAATGAATAAAATGAAAAGTTGCTAAATGCTAACTTATTAATATACAATTACAAACATTAACAGTGAAATAGGAGTATGAAATTATTGATACGAAAATATTTGAAAAATGTCAGATGCATGAAACGGAACTTTTGCCGATAGAGATTGACACTGTTGAATCGAAATCAAATCGATAAAAAGTGCGGCCATCTTAAATCGCTAGCACCACTCTGAAACGTCAGTACGAAATCGATAATTTCGATTGCAATTCCTTTATGAAGTGATTCGATATTTTTAAATTATCGATTAAATTTTTAGGTAACTCCCTACTATTGTCAATTATAATGTGTCACCCATATCATCTTAAAACGCACAAACTATAGCAGCTGAAACGCTGTAACAGTTAGCTTGTAAATAATGACGAGGCGATTTTCTCCGGTACCGGGAAGGGTGCCGGAAGGGTGCCGGCATAGTTTCGCAATATTTATTCTGAAGTGGGTTGTATCTGATAAATTATCACTTGAACGGACGCAGACGGTCCGCCCGCTTCTTTATTTGTATAGGGATAAGCTAGACATGTTAACCCTACCCATAGGATTTATAAAATTGTTATTTATTCGCCCATAAGAACGAGCCTAAATATTTAATTTTTCGTTAGCAATTTAGGCAAATAAAATTAATGTGAATTAGAAATAACCTCTCATTTAGCATAATATACAGTAATAAAAAAATACTGAACTCAATTTTCAAAAATTTGTACGTACCACGTACCTACAGAATAAAAATTTTGACGAGCGACTCTGTGGGTGAAAGATCCCAGGAAAGATTATAATGTAAATTTTCAAAACGACTTAATAGTGTTTTCAAAATAAATTACTACCACGGATCTCTGGTCAATAAAATCAGAATCCCAAAAGCTCAAAAATTTGCCAAAATGATACATAAAATCTTTAAAAAATATATTTTTAATGGTGCCTTCCATACACATCAAGTGGGGATGAAAATATTTTTTCGCGTCCAACCCAACGTGTGGGGTGTCGTTGGATAGGTTTTTTAAAATATATTATGAGTATTTATAGATCATTTTTCGATTTAGGGATCCGTTTGTGAAATATTAAGTTTTAAAGTGGAAAAAAAGAAGCGAGCGCTTTTCAAGATTTACAGTACGAAATTCCTCATTCATATTTATTTGCATGATTATTGATTACGTCTGGCGACTGTATTACGGCATTAATACCGAAAATGTTCTCGCTTCCGCTTCCGCTCTCGCTTCCGCTTCCGCTCCCACTTCCGCTTCCGCTCCCGCTTCCGCCTCCGCTTCCGCTTCCGTTCCCGCTTCCGCTCCTGCTTCCGCTTCCGCTTCCGTTCCCGCTTCCGCTCCTGCTTCCGCTTCCGCTCCCGCGTCCGTTCCCGCTTCCGCTCCCACTCCCGCGTCCGTACCCGCTTCCGCTCCCGCTAGCACTCCCGCTTCCGCTCCCGCCTCCGCTCCCGTTCCCGCTCCCGCTACCGCTTCCGCTTCCGCTACCACTCCCGCTTCCGCTCCCACCTCCGCTTCCGTTCCCGCTCCCGCTCCCGTTCCCGCTACCACTCCCGCTTCCACTCCCGCTCCCGCTTCCGCTTCGGCTCCCGCTTCCGCTCCCGCTTCCGCATCCGCTTCCGCTCCCGCTTCCGCTCCCGCTTCCGCTCCCGCTCCAAAAGAAATAACGTTAAAAAATAAGTGTTTCCAAAATTTCAGCTTGATAGTTTTTGTATATTTTTAGGGTTCCGTAGTCATCAAGGAACCCTCATAGTTTCGGTCTGTCCGTCTGTTTGTCTGTCCGTCTGTCTGTCTGTCCGCGGTTTTGCTCAGAGACTATAGGACCTACAAAGCTGTAATTTGGCATGAATGCACATATTAACGATGGCGATAAAATGATACATAAAATCTTAAAAAATATATATTTTTTAATGGTACCTTCCATACATATCAAGTGGGGATGAAAATATTTTTTCGCGACGCGCATCGTGTGGGATGTCGTTGGATAGGTTTTTTAAAAATATTATGAGTATTCATAGATCATTTTCCGATTTAGGGATCCGTTTGTGAAATATTAAGTTTTAAAGTGGAAAAAAAGAAGCGAGCGCTTTTCAAGATTTACAGTACGAAATTCCTCATTCATATTTATTTGCATGATTATTGATTACGTCTGGCGACTGTATTACGGCATTAATACCGAAAATGTTAACAAAAAAGTAATAATTCTGTATTTTTTTAGCGTTCGTACTTTAGAATTAGATATCTGTCTACGCCTACGCCTACGCCTACGAAAGCGGAAGCGGCCGCTCCCGCTTCCGCTCCCGCTCCCGCGTCCGTACCCGCTTCCGCTACCACTCCCGCTTCCGCCTCCGCTTCCGTTCCCGCTCCCGCTCCCACTTCCGCTACCACTCCCGCTTCCGCTCCCGCTTCCGTTTCCGTTCCCGCTCCCGTTCCCGCTACCACTCCCGCTTCCGCTTCCGCTCCCACTCCCGCGTCCGTTCCCGCTCCCGCGTCAGTTCCCGCTTTCGCTCCCGCTTCCGCTCGCGCTTCCGCTTCCGCTCCCGCGTCCGTACCCGCTTTCGCTCCCGCTCCCGCTCCCGCTTCCACTCCCGCCTCCGCTTCCGTTCCCGCTCCCGCTCCCGCTTCCGCTACCACTCCCGCTTCCGCTCCCGCTTCCACTCCCGCTCCCGCTACCACTCCCGCTTCCGCTCCAGCCTCCGCTTCCGCTCCTGCTTCCGCTTCCACTCTCGCCTCCGCTTCCGTTCCCCCTCCCGCTCCCGCTTCCGCTACCACTCCCGCTACCACTCCCGCTTCCGCTCCCGCTCCCGCTCCCGCTTCCGCTCCCGCCTCCGCTTCCGCGTCCGCTTCCGCTCCCGCTCCCGCGACCGTACCCGCTTCCGCTCCCGCTTCCACTACCTTACCCGCTTCCGCTCCCGCCTCCGCTACCGTTCCCGCTCCCGCTCCCACTTCCGTTCCCGCTTCCCCTTCCGCTACCACTCCCGCTTCCGCTCCCGCCTCCGCTTCCGTTCCCGCTCCCGCTACCACTCCCGCTTCCGCTCCCGCCTCCGCTTCCGCTCCTGCTTCCGCTCCTGCTTCCGCTCCCGCTTCCGCTTCCGTTCCCGCTTCCGCTTCCGCTCCCGCTCCCGCTCCCGCTCCCGCTCCCGCTCCCGCTCCCGCTCCAAAAGAATTAACGTTAAAAAATAAGTGTTTCCAAAATTTCAGCTTGATACTTTTTGTATATTTTTAGAGTTCCGTAGTCATCAAGGAACCTCATAGTTTCGGTCTGTCCGTCTGTCTGTCTGTCTGTCCGTCTGTCTGTCTGTCCGCGGTTTTGCTCAGAGACCTACAAAGCTGTAGTTTGGCATGAATGCACATAACCGAAAATTAAATCTGGCAATCTTTGGATTTTTGTAAAAGGTTTCAATATAAACAAATTTTTAAAGCATAGATTGTATTATTACTTTAGTTAGAACTGTTTAAAGTTCCTGAAAGATGTGACTTGGGTGTTTTTTTTTTCATCCAGTAGGAGTACATTATTTTATTATTTAAATTAGACAAGCTTTTCCAAGTATAATCAAAAATCTCATATATTTTTTTTGTGCCAATCAATGAAATACATACGTCTAGAAAACTGCACAAAGATGTCGAATTGGCAGCTGTCTCGCCTTAACGAATCGTTTGTACATGTTATAAAGGCATACCTAATGGCTAATACCATAAAATCCCGCGCGCTAAAATAAAATAATCCGCCTGTCAGGACCAAGCCGTAGATTATTTCTCCTTTACAATATAAATCAAATATTTCGAAAGAATTATAGCCGCTGGAATACAGTCTGTATTTTAACGTTAGTTCAAAAATGGGTTCCGTCCGGATATTTCAAAGTTGTTTTACGTCCGTTTATTTTGAAGTTGGGCTTGGGATACACTTCACCAGCGCAAATATTGTTTTAAGCGGCGAATTGTTCTCGAGTGTTACATTAACGGTATTTTCACACCGATTTACTCACGTTAAAACATTTCTTACATCCACTAACGTACCATCTCTTAATTGTTTTTAGGTTTCGTGCCCACAGGGTAAAAACGGGACCCTATTACTAAGACTTCGTTTTCTGACCGTCTTTCTGTCTGTCTGTCTCCAGGCTCTATCTCAAGAACCGCTATAGCTACTTTTGAAATTTTCACAGATTGTGTATATCTGTTGCCGCTATAACAACAAATACTAAAAACAAAATAAAATTAATATTTAAGGAGGGCTCTCATACATGATTCAACAAACGATATTTTTTTGGCCATTTTGCTCGATATCAATAATGGCAACAGGTACTTGAAATTTTCACTAAGGCCCTAGGCCTTTATAATATGCGCACTTCAATTCATAATAATAATATTAACATAAAATAAAAATTTAAAGGAAGAAACACAATTTTTGGCCTATTTTTGATCTACAACGGTACGGAACCCGTTGTGCGCAAGTCCGACTCGCACTTGACCGATTATTTCTTTTCTATACTTCACGCTAATCTATACTTATTATAAAACAAAGTCGCTTTTTTCCCTCATGTCCCTTTGTTCCCTTTAATCTTCAAAACTACGCAACAGATTTTGATGATTCTTTCAGTGTTAGATAGCCCATTTATCGAGGATGGTTATAGGCTATATTTTATCACGCTAAGACTAATAGGAGCGAAGAAATAGAGGAAAATGGGGAAAAAACGGGGAAAATTATTTGAAAGGGCTAACTTGAACGCGCCAATCTCAGGAACTACTGGTCCGATTTGAAAAATTTTTCCAGTGTTAGACAGCCCATTTATTGAGGAAGTCTATAGGCAATATTTTATCACGTTAAGACTAATAGGAGAATTTGGAAAAACGGGGGAAAATATTTGAAAGGGCTTGTCTCGCGAACTACTGGAGTAATTTTTATGTTATTTGTCACAGATAAGTAGAACACGTGAAGGATCATAGGCTATCCATTTTAATCATTTTTTCAGTGGCTATATATTTTATACCCGTGCGACGCCGGGGCGGGTCGCTAGTTTAATTATAAAGTATGTAAAAATGTAAAGTGATCAAAATCAAGAATTAAGATGCCGATGTAACAGGTATTCGTAACACAAGCTGCTTTAAATCCTTAGGCCCACAGAGGAACTTTGAAAACGAGGCTTTCTGATTGACATTAATTTTAATTAAAAGATTTATTTATATGCACTCAGCATTACATAAGGATCAAAATAAAACAAATGGTTCCAAAATTCCACATACGAAAATCATATTGAAGTGAACGCAGGTACTGTCAGTACATTGAAGATATCACGAGGGGAGTACAAAGTTATTCTTTTGTAGATTGAAATCGTAACGAAACATCCCCGTGTTTCAGCGCTCGACTCTCCTGGATGTAATGGCCCTTTCGCCGCTCGAGTACCAATGGAGCTCGGATTTATTCCCTTTAAAAATCCATCAAAAACCACTTTTCTACTCGCTAAAGACTCCCCGGCAAACTTTACAGCGATAAAAACTTCATTTAGTCGCTAATGAAAAATGGCTGAGATATTTGTTTCGTTCAATTCATTTGTTAAGTAATTGCTTCTGGAACTTTTTATTTTTGTCTGTCTAAAACAGTGGTTCTTAGGCGGTGGTCCGTGGACCGCTAACCATGGAAGTATTAAAGTGGTTATTGACGCTATCTTTACATGGTGATTGTCCTTCTTTCTATAAGGTTACAAATTATCGCTCAGGGCTACATTCTTGATATTCCCCATACAGGTCCGAATATATGAAGTTTAATAGACAAAAAATAAAAAAGGCAATATCGAAATGGCTCAAGATAAATATCAGCCTTGAAATGTTTTCGTACGAGGGTCAAACAGGCGGGATGAAACGCGTCTGTTAACTGTCAGATCACGGATAAGACAGAGGCAAAGGAGCAGTTAAGTCGAAGGGGCCTGGCGTGATTTCCCCATTTCAGGCACGTCCTATATCATACTCCAAGTAGGCGCGCCAAATTGTTAATTGTTTTATTTGCAGTACCTATTCAAAAAAATCTAGGTTGAACTAAATACTCGTAATAATAATATTATCATGTTATGATCGGATAAATCTAATAAAAATATCTGATATCAAATTATGCTTGTCGATGCAATCATTGGGTCCATTATAGACGTAATCCGACAACATTAGGGATTCTCAAAAAAAAACGGACACAAGCTAAGCCCCGCATTTGAATAAGAATTGCCAATAAGGAACCGGCTTAAGCGGTGCTCCCAAAATGTTCTGCTCGCCTGGTATCGATCCGACTGGACCGCTTCGGGTTTTTGGGCACCGATTTTACACACGACTGATGAGAAGAGGGACGAGCAACCTTTCCTTTTTAATGCATTCAAAGAAAAATATTGCCCGAGCTGATTAAAGCTAATTGGCCGTTATAAATATTTATTAAACATCATGTTCACAGAATTGAGTCGTCAATAGGCTTTTCGCCCAAATCCTTTTTGTCTCTTTTCATGCTTACCTTTCCGTTCAAGTTCCTCTCGAAAACAAACAACGAAAGGAAGTCAATAAAGTTAGTAAAAACAGACGGTCGCTAAATAGCCAGTCGTTACTCTTCATTTGACCGGAGTTATTGTCACCGGCAGGTGGTCCCGGAGGCGTTACTTATTAAATTCCAACACAATATTTTGTTACCAGCTCGCATCGTTCGGTCTGTCGTTACCCAGTTTTCATTATTGCTTCCTCGCACCCTGATTTGTAGACCCGTGCCTTGGAAATATCGCACGTACAAAGTAGGTACGAATTGAAAATATTAAAAAGTTATGATTTACGCTTTCTGTAATGCCGAGAACAGAGAAATTGTTTGTAACTCGTAACGCGTTTATAATATTACTAACTGTTGTTAGCGACTTCATCCGCGTCAGCATAGTATAATAACAAATATGAAGAATTTTCCCCTATAAAAACTGTATTAATAATAACAAATTATTTATTTTTAACGTATTTATTAATTTTTAATCAATAGGTTTTTCATACTAACTTTCAACTCCTACTCCACCCTTCTTTTTGTTCACCTGTCTTTTTGTTTTCAATTAGTAGCCAAAAAATAAAGCTTCATGTTCCTAACTTAAGAAATGACGGACTTTCATTTAAACTTTCAACCCCTATTTCACCCCTTTGGGGGTAGAATTTCCAGAAACGCTTAAGGGCCTGTATTTCCAGTCTCCAGAAATGGACGATTTTCAAGATTTTAAAGTGACAGGAAACATAAAAATATAGTAATTTCAATTCTGAAAAAAAAATATTGTGTTAGGTAAGGATCTAACACAGTGGAGTTCATATTCCATTACACAATGTCATGAACTTCACTCGATAGAAAAAAATACCAAAGTTACCCCTTTCTTTCACGAAATTGCCATACTATGTCCAAATTATTAGGAATTTTCAGAAAAATTTTGCGCTGAACGAAAGACAAAGAAAATATCTAGGGAACTGAGTTTATTTACTCGATTGAATTATGTATAAAATAAAGACGATCAAAAAACTATAAAATTGCAGGCGCAAAGGTGAAAGCGCTCAGGCGCTCATGCAATTTTATAGTTTTTTGATCGTCGTTATTTTATGCATAATTTAATCGAGTAAATAAAACACAGTTCCCTAGACAATAGACATTTTCTTTGTCTTTCGTTCAGTGCAAAAATTTTCTGAAAATTCCAAATAATATGGACATAGTATGGCGATTTCGTGAAAAGAAGGGATATTTTTGTATTCTTTTTCTATCGAGTGAAGTTCATGACATTATGTAATGGAATTTGAACTCCACTGTGTTAGATCCTTATCTAACACATATATTTTTTTCAGAATTTAAATTACTATATTTTTATGTCTCCTGTCACTTTAAAATCTTGAAAATCGTCCGTTTCTTTAAATACAGGGCCTTAAACACTTATCCATTCATTTTCAATCAGTAGTCCAAAAATAAATCTTCATGTTTCTAACTTAAGAAAATATGACTGACTTTCATTCAAACTCTCAACCCCTATTTCACCCCCTTCGGGGTAAAATTTCCGAGATCCCTTCTTTAGTGGGTGTCTACTTAATAAAACAACCCTGCTCACGAAATGTTGTGGCTGTAACTTTAACAGTTTTTGCTCAGCGATAATGAATAAGTCAGTCAGGACATGTTATTTTTACCCGACTACGGCGAAGCAAAAAGGAGGGTTATGATTTTGACCTGAATGTATGTATGTATGTATGTGGGTATGGATGTTTGTCTGTTCCCTCGTAACTTTAAAACTACTTAACCAATTTAGACAAATGAGGTGTTATTGGAAGCGTCTTAATTGTCTGCTGGTTATAGGCTACATGACTTTACGTAAAATTGACTATAGCGCCATCTAGAGTACTTAAAGTATAGAACAAAAAAAAAATCTTACCTGACTATGTTGTGTGGGGTATCAAATGAAAGAACTTTGTTAGCACATTTCAAATATATAAATTTTACTAGCTATTTCCCACGGGTTTGCTTGCAATCACCTGATTATTGCATGAATTCATGATATCATTTCAATACAATACGAAACAATAATCCTACTAATATTATAAAGGCGAAAGTTTGTGAGGATGTAAGTATGGATGTTTGTTACTCTTACACGCAAAAACTACTGAACGGATTTTAATGGAACTTTACAATAATATAGCTTATACATCAGAATAGCACATAGGCTAAAATTTTAACCGACTTTCAAAATGGAGGAGATGTTATGTTCGTTTATTTATGTTTAACGATTACTCCGCCGTTTGAGAAGCGATTTTCAAAATTTTTCTTTTGGTGTATAGGGTATTATCCCAATTTAGTACCACGTTGACAAAAGTGGTGACCTGATGAAAGGATCCATTAGTAATCGAGGGAACTCCTCAAAATTTATACTATGGAAACATGTGGTGACTTCAGTTTCGTGAGAAGTATTCGAAGCATATACTACCAACAAATAAGATTTTGCACCGAAGTATATCATGGTTGAGAAGGTGCTGAGGGAACTCCTGACTCTTTAAGCTTGTAGATATGAGTTTGGGAGTTTCGGTATTGTTTTAAGAACAAAAAGCAGATACTATCAAATTACATATTTTATCATCATTACAATCATCACTACCATAATATTATACCGTGCATCGTCCCATGATTATGACCCTATTATTGGTACGTTTCGTAGTCTTTTAGATCGAGGCTCGAGTTTGTCAAGCGATTAAAAAAATCTATACTAATATTATAAACCTGAAGAGTTTGTTTGTTCGCTCGAACGCGCTAATCTCAGGAACTACTGGTCCGATTAAAAAAAATCAGTGTTAGATAGCTCATTTATCGAGGAAAGCTATATATCGCCGCCCCCACCGAATAAAATCGTAATCAAAAAATCTAAATTTTACAGGAAGAAATAAAAACGGTTTTTGGCTCATAACTTTTTAACAGGTTCAAACAGGAAAATTATTTTTAAACCAAAAGAAAGCTAATTTTTTTTTGCGATATCTTAACGTTTTTAAAAAATATAATGATATTTCTTACTGATAATATAAGTCAAAAAGTACAATACCGAAATTTAAATAGAATTTTTGTCCGTAACACATCAATACGATATTATTCGGGTAAGTTGTCGACAACGAACTACACAGTAATAGTTGGATGCGATCCTATTGGCTGTCTTACAGATATGTTTACTGGCTCTGTAATCGACTGTTACCATTATATTCGACGCTAAGAGTAAGTTACATGTTAATCGTAAAATATATTAACTTTATTATTCCATGGCAAGCGAAACATACTTTATATATGCAAAAATATAATACAGAATTTAAAAAACATAAAATATATTGTAATAATTAACTGGATTCTTAAATAAAACCATTTTTTATTTTTATTTTAAAGGTATTTTAATAATTTTATAACAAAAGGTAAGTAAGTATATAAAATTTTACAGTAAAATAACAATCAGTTATACTTTTTTTATACCTCCGAAGCCTCATCTAGGTCTAATTCATCGAGATCGTCTAACTGTGTCTGTTCCGAGTTTCCACAACAGACAAGTGTGTTGTAAAAAGCGTGATAATGTTTAGGAATGTGTTGATTAGCACATAGACCAAGTAAATCATCATACAGAGGCTTGAGCAGGGGCAAAGGCTGGCGATAAAGGTGTGTCATGTCTGTATCTAAGTTTGTAGGTGCCAAATTTATTGGGCGCCGCCCAGTTTTGATTTGTTGCCGTCAGAATCAGTATCTAAGTCAATGTATTCCTCATTCTCATTTTCTCATATAAAACTTACCATTTCTATCATTGCAGTAATTAATTGGGTGCACTTATTTATACACACACAAATTAAGCATCCTTCTAACACGAGGATTCTTTAAAATATTATGTCTCTTCATTATTTCAACAGTAACAGTATTCACCAAACACTAACAAAGAATAATTATATTCAACGTTCAAACACATTTTTTAATGTCCATACACCGAAAACTACATTTAAAAACTTTTTTAACTATAGTAGGGGAGGTGCTAATTTTGTAGTCACTCGAGCGCGATGGCGACCTAGTAGGTTTTTTACATTAGGTAAAACTGATAAAAAAATAATAAGAGCGTTTTTTATTTTAGCGGTGGGTTCAGAAGCTGCAGCCATTTTAAAGTTTTGAAAAAGAAAATATATTCAGAAAATTGCTTTTTTCGGTCAGTTATTATTATATTTTAGACAACAAGGACTAAATCATTTAGTTTAGTGCAAAATAAAATATCTGCGAAGTTTAGTTAGGAAAATATGAAGGTTTATTTTTTTATATTTGTGTAAATGTTCCTACAGGCTTACCTTATCTGTGAATCGTCAGTGCTTTTTATGGAAGCTTCTTTGGGGTATACTAAACATCCCCTATCTTAATCTGACAGATCGGATGACATTTCAATATTCAAAAAAAAATTTTTTTAAACCCCACGTGAGAAATCTGATTTCTATACCATGATAACTAGACACATGGTGGAAGCCTATACAAGCTTAATCTGACACGCTCGACTCTAACACTAACAACACTAACACTACTCTCAAAATCCCCTCTTCCCCTCCTCTACTACTAAGCACGCTACGCACTTCCGTAAACAAAATCACAAATGAAGATATTATTATTGCTTGACCTTCGAAACACGTGGCGAGGTTAAGGCTATCACTTTCTTTTATATGCCGACAAAGCGAGAGCAATGTATAGTACTTTTTAATGTAGGCATTAGCAAATTGTCGCAACCTGTAAACACTTGTCGCAATGTACGCAAAGTACTATCGTGAGATGCATTACCACATTTATGTAGGTCCACTTTAGACAGTATTCTATAATATAACCATTATTACTTTTAGAACATAAAATCGCAATACATAATTACTAAAAATATGAAATGTACTTTTTACCCGAATAATATTTTTATATTATTATAATAATATTTTAGACGAATAATATTTTAGACAAACAACTTTTTTATCTGCGAAAAATCTTGAAAGTGGTAGCTAACAGAGATGGAAAAGATTTCATACTTTGATTTGATGGTCCTAAAATATGGATTGTTCTATTTGTAGGACAATGTTACTCTTAATTCTTAAAATTATAACTATTAACTATTAGGTTAATAGTTATATAATTTAACAGTAACATTGTCCTACAAAATATAGAACAGTCCATATTTTAGGACCATCAAAGTATGAAATAGTTTCTATCTCTGTTAGCTACCACTTTCAAGATTTTTCGCAAATAAAAAAGTTGTTTATCTTTTAAAAATGAAGCTACTCACAAAAAATTAACTTGATAGTAATAAAAAAAAAAGTGTGTCAGCTCCGACGCACGACTGGAGTTTACTCCTTAAGTACGAGTATCTAACCATACGCAAAAAGAGTTTATTCAACTGAAAAAAGATTAATATAATATGAAATCAGATGTTCCTGCAATATTATCTACACCCCTTTCTGCCATAGTTATTTCAAAATATTTTTTTCTCAATTCTAAGGCCAGAATCGAATAGAGGAGAAAAATCCAGGAAGATCAAGCCGAAGAAACTCATATCCAGGACAAATAGTTGCCGAGTTACAAGCATTCATACTTTGACATTGACAGCTCGGCAACTGTCAAACGTCGAACAAAAGCGGCCATAACTCAGCTTTCAATAGGCCTAGAGGAACGGGGTTTCTTCTAACATCAAAGGCAACACCTCGGCTACCCCCTCCCTAAATTTGAACTAAATCAGAGACATCATGTTTTTCTCAATTCTAAGGCCAGAATCAAATAGAGGAGAAAAATCCAGGAAGATCAAGCCGAAGAAACCCATATCCAGGACAAATAGTTGCCGAGTTACAAGCACTCAAACTTTCACACAAACTCGGCAACTGTCAAACGTCTTACTAAAGTAGCCATAACTCCGCTCCAAATAGGCCTAGAGGAACGGGGTTTCTTCTAACATCAAAGGCAACATCTCGGCTACCCCTCCCTGAATTTGAAATAATTATATTATTATATAATTATATTATTTTATATAATATTATAATATAATTATATTTTATTATTATATTATTTTATATAATATTATATTCCGATAGGTATATTACCTTTATGGTCTTAATACACTCACAGCCAAATTAGAAAGTTTCCGTCATCCAAAAACGTGACACATTTTCGTTATAGTCCGTGAGCCCGGTCCGAAAATGCCTACGTCACGTGACATCAATATAAAACGCATGGCACACGGTCGGAAAATATATGCCAAGCGAGGATCAGACGACTTTCGCATCTGAAATTGGCCGGAAGTCGGAGAAATCCCCTCACTTCCGGTCAAAGTTTTGGTGTCTATTTACGTCACATTACATCAACGTGAAACATGTGGCAGCATATAGCCCTATAGTTGTAGAGTAGGGAAACATAAGTCTGTCAATTTTAAAATGGCCGGAAGTACTTGACAGACGGCATCAAAGTTGGTCCTTGGGTACCCTTTTTTACGTCGCGTGACATCTTGATGAATTCTTTTTTAAATGTTTTGAAATAATAGTGTCTTAAAGAATAAATGAGGCTGACAAGCCAGATCTGGCCGGAAGTCCCATAATTTTAGAAGGAATTTTAAACTGCTCGATCGCCTCAAAGTGGGTATAGATGGTTTGAAAGAACCTTGAATTGTATACCTAACCTGTTACAATAATAAAATTATAGGGTAAATAAGTGTATTACTGTACTAATTGATGAGCTCATAATATAATATAAAGTCGGGTGGATCCAATGTTGGTGGGTAAATAATTTAAATTCACTAACGTTGTTACATACATAATACATAGTTGATTTTAATCAATTGTGTTTGTCTAGCTAGTAGAATATATATAAAATAAATTAATAAAAAAATAAAAAAAGCCGACTGCAAAACAATTTTAACTAAAAAGAACGAAACAAGACCTAATTCTGCCGGAGGCATCGAATCAATGTTTTAATTGATACGACTCTTGCTTACGAGTTTCATGCCAGGATGAATAGAAGGTTACATAGAAAAATGTAGAAACAGAAAGTGGACTACAAAATGTAGTCGGAGGCATGTCGGACCAAGTTTAACATTAATTCATAAATCATATTAAAATATTATGCCTCCGACTGCATTTTATAATCCACTTTCTTCTTCTACATTTTTCTATGTAACCTTCTATTCATCCTGGCATGAAACTCGTAAGCAAGAGTCGTATCAATTAAAACATGGATTCGATGCCTCCGGCGGAATTAGGTCTTGTTTCGTTCTTTTTAGTTAAAATTGTTTTGCAGTCGGGTTTTTTTTTTATTTTTTTATTAATTTATTTTATTTGCGACTTTTTAGTTGTAGTCATGTAACCATTTCGACAATCAATCTAATAAAAAAAAATAAAAACTATCGTGCTGATATTTCATGCAGACGGGCTTTGTTTTTTTTCATTATTTATCGTTCCATTTGATATTAAAACTGCAAGTTATATACATATCTAGAATCAGTGCCAGCAATCCTTTATTTTGATACCCCACTCGATATGCACGGTAGAATTTTAATTTTTTTTACCTTACAATATGGCGTCAAACATCCGCCATTTTGGTTTTTTTTTAATGTCACCTATCTAAGAACACTCGGGCTATTAAGACAAATCTAACGATACCTCAAATGTGAAAATCCGTTTAGTGGTTCTCGAGATACAAGTTAATAAAGAATATTACATACATACATACATACATACATACATACATACATACATACATACATACATACAAGATACGCGCTAAAAACATAACTCTCCTGGCAGTCGGGTAAAAAGTTAACTTCTACAGTGATTACCTGCCATCTTAATTTTAAACACCAATTTATTGTTACCTCACATTCAGTCGTCAAATCGGTCATCGCATCGCATTCGCATTCGCATCTGAAATTGGCCGGAAAGGCAGGACGCCTTTCCGGCCAATTTCAGATGCGAAAGTCGTCTGACCCTCGCTTGGCATATATTTCCGGATCGTGTGCCATGCATTTTATATTGATGTCATATTATGACGTAGGCATTTTCGGACCGGGCTCAGGCAATTGAGTCGAAGGGAGAGGCATTGGCTGTTAGTTTGGACATTGCGAAGTCCTTTGATCGGGTTTGGCATAAAGCGCTGCTTTATTGTTATATCAAAGCTACCATCATACGGGCTGCCCGAGAAATTATGCAAGTGGGTCACAAGTTTCTTAGCAGACAGAAGCATAAAGGTCGTAGTTGACGGCGAATGCTCGGAAACTCAGTCTGTTGATGCTGGTGTCCCTCAGGGCTAAGTGCTATCGCCTACCCTATTCATACTGCATATCAATGACATGTTACAGACCAACGGCATTCATTGCTATGCGGATGCAGCTCGAATTGTTGACTGCCATAGTGTTTCAAATAGCTTGGACCCCTTGGAATTACGGGAACCATACATTTTTCCGCAACTATTTTATGTCCTTTCTCGTCTCTCTAAGAATCTGCGTAGTGCGTAGCCATCATAATCGGTCCAACGGTTTGAGCGTGAGGTACCAGATAGACAGACACATTTTTGCGTATTAACTAATTACTAAAAAACTTAATATTTATGTACATCTAGGTGTTTTTTTTGTGAAATAAGGGGGCAAATGAGCAAACGGGTCACCTGATGGAAAGCAACTACCGTCGCCCATGGACACTCACAGCACTCAGAAGTGCTGCAGGTGCGTTGCCGGCCTTTTAAGAGGGAATACGCTCTTTTCTTGAAAGTTTGCAGGTCGTATAGGCCCGGAAATACTGCTGGGGACAGTTTGTTCCAGTTCCAGTTTTACAGTGCGCGGCAGAAAATTACGCGAGAAAAGCACGGTGGAAGACTGCCACTCATCAAAGTGAGGATGGTATATTTTTCGCGTGGGACGATGGCGAAAAGCTGCAGGTGGTATGATTCCGAACAATTCCTCAGAGCACTCCCCGTGATACAACCGATAGCGGATGCAGAGTGAAGCTATATTTCGGCGTAATTCCAAGGGGTCCAATCTGTTTCAAACACTATGGCAGTCAACAATTTGAGCTGCCCTTCGTTGGATGCGATCCAGAGGGAGCCGTTGGTATTTTGGCGCCCCTGCCCAGAGATGAGAACAATATTCCATATAAGGCCGAACCTGCGCCTTGTAGAGTTGTAGGCGCTTGCACGGACTGAAGAACTGTCTCGCTCTGTTCAGAACACCAAGCTTCTTCGAGGCCTTACCCTCTAGAATCTAGATGGTATCGAAACTGGACTTCACTTGATATGTTAACGCCAAGTATTTCAATGCTAGGGGAGATGGTTAAAGATGTGCCCTCGAAACGAGGATATACGATCATTGGTGACTTTTTAGTGGTGAACGCGCGGACTTGTGTCTTGGCGGGGTTGAATTGGACCAAGTTACGTCTACCCCATTCAGAGACCTTCTCCAACGAATTTTCCACCTTAGACACAAGTTCGTTTCGACTCTCAGTGACATTTAGCCGAGAAATATTGGGGGAGCCGGTATATACAGCATCACCTGTACTATCATCCGCATAGCAATGAATGCCATTGGTTTGTAAAATGTCATTGATATGCAGTATGAATAGGGTAGGCGATAGCACTTAGCCCTGAGGGACACCAGCATCAACAGACTGAGTTTAAAAGCATTCGCCGTCAACTACGACCTTTATGCTTCTGTCTGCTAAGAAACTTGTTACCCACTTGCATAATTTCTCGGGCAGCCCATAATATGATGGTAGCTTTGATAGCAGCGCTTATGCCAAACCCGATCAAAGGCCTTCGCAATGTCCAAACTAACAGCCAATGCCTCTCCCTTCGACTCAATTGCCTGAGCCCAACGATGTGTTATAGTCCGTGAGCCCGGTCCGAAAATGCCTACGTCATAATATGACGACATAATATGCATGGCACACGATCGGGAAATATATGCCAAGCGAGGGTCAGACGACTTTCGCATCTGAAATTGGCCGGAATAGCAGGACTTGACCGATTTGACGACTGAATATGAGGTAACAATAAATTAGTGTTTAAAATTAACATGGTAGGTAATCACTGTAGAAGTTTAATTTTATATATTCTACTAGCTGGACAAACACAATTGATTAAAATTTAAAATCAACTATGTAGTACAATGTAATAATAATAATAATAATAATCTTTATTGTACACCACGAATATATACAGTTATAACATACACATCAGTTAAATAAAAGTACAATTTTGGCGGCCTTATCGCTAAAAGCGATGTCTTCCAGGCAACCATCAAAACGTTTCAGAGAGCATCACATCGAGAAAAGAACAATTAGGGTGGACAAATTAGTAAACATTATGCTAAAAATATAAAAATTATTATTTTTCAGATGCGAAAGTCGTCTGATCCTCGCTTGGCATATATTTTCCGACCGTGTGCCATGCGTTTTATATTGATGTCACGTGACGTAGGCATTTTTGGACCGGGCTCACGGACTATTACTTGTTAGTAGGTTTTACCCCTCGGATTTTTCTCATGCCGGGCGCCTTATAAAATCGATTCTTAAGGAGTGAACTCCAATAAACTCCAAAAATGTTCTAGGGCTCCCTGACTATGACGGATATAAAATTATAATAAAAATTCTACTTCCTACAACAAATTTCAATTTGTTCCGCTCGTTACTCATACAATGTCATTCATTGGTTGTCTTTTAAATTTCATACGAATTTAATACTGATTGGTCCAATTCGAGGCGCGGG
Source organism: Lysandra bellargus (assembly GCA_905333045.1). Lineage (NCBI taxonomy): Eukaryota > Metazoa > Arthropoda > Insecta > Lepidoptera > Lycaenidae > Lysandra > Lysandra bellargus. Next base: position 310,111 of record HG995321.1, read on the forward strand.
GGATTCAGCGATCATTGAAAATTCACGTCATAAATTATTCACGTATAGTTTTGATAGTTTTGCTCTGAATATTAAACGGGTTTCAATAAAATTACTATCTCCACATACAAAATTTAATTTCGTTGGTCCATATATGCCGCAATTTACTCTGTCAGAACTCAGACCCGAAACCATTAAATAAATCAGATAGGTAACCGTGGCTTGATACAAACATAAGATTATACTATTTTTTTATTAACAATTAATTATTATTATTATTATACTGCTAGGAGGTTTAACTAGCTCATATATGCGCAAGTCTGTAACTAAACATTAATTGCAACAAACGCCGAATTCGTACTGTTAGAGAAACTGATAGATAGATAGAATATCTGATATTCTATCTAGATATAGATTCTACTTTATTTCGTCAAATTATCTCAATCTCAGACGACAAATAAAGAAAAAGAATTTCACTAGTCAGGACAATAATTTAAGGTGGCACCAGCGGTCATTGACCTTTCTAGTCTAGGAGCTATGTGAAAAATACTCGCACTGCTGTTAACTTAAGAATAAAATTGAATTCTTGTAAAGACTTATATCATTCAGACTATATTTTATTCATATTGTGTTCACATCCTGTATGCAAAATACGATATCACCCTTAGACTAGAAACATATGTCACTTCATTGTCAATCGCAGTTTGTATAGAAAATGACAAGTTTTTTGACAGAGAATCAATGACCGCTACAGACAGAATTACGCGATTTGAGAATAGACATAAAATTCCGACCAAATATCCCAGCAATCTACCTCTACATTATAAAAACAAAAAAAAAATACACTTTAAATAAAAAAAATGCAGCTGGGAGTCAAGTACGCCACTAGAACATTATTTTTTATTTTTGAAAGCCAAATTCTCGAATCCAATCCACTTTTGGGCCGAGCTGATGCGGGAAAATCTTGATATCGGAAATGCAATATCAGCGGCGAAACACGACCAGGGAAACAGAAGCGGACGGAGACAATTTCATTTTAAAGGAAACAACAAATACGCTCTTAAAGATCGTCATATTTTGCGGAAACTTTTATTTCCTTTTCGTTCCGATTACAAACGAAATATTTTTATAAGCGAATGCGTTCGAGGACTTCAGAGGACTTAAGAAAATAGGTTTGTTTGTTCTTTATTCCTAATATTATTATAATATTTTTGTGACTTAACACAGGCAATACAACTACTAAAAGATTCTTGGACTACATGAACAAGATGATCTTTTCATTTCGAAGTTTTTATTCAGTCCATTATTACATTACAAACGCTGCTTTTACGTGGCAAGATTTGAGCTATAAATTTCAACTGGAGCCTATAACGTACATTTTCATGATGTTTTCGTGTTGACATCAACGCCTATATTAGCAATCTTGAAAATGGAATCTGAACTCAAGGATCCTCTTCAAAATATTATCATCGAGCCGATCTGACGAAAATGGACGGTAATAATGAATTTTTCGCCGTCAAATTTATATTTTAATCACCATTACGTGTACCTAATATTTTCTATTTTAATTTCGGACCAAACATCGAGGGAAGATAACGAGGACCGTTTGAATTTATAATGATGAAATATTTTTTAAGTATCGAAACCGACCGTAAAAAAATAAAAATAATTGCGGAAGTTTGTATTTTTTTCTGGTCCGATTACGTCACTCAAGTGTAACTGGGTAGAGATCGACTAGAGATCAACTACGATAACATGGCGCGCCCCTCCAAATGACTGTTTCAATGTGTGTAGTTACATCCTTATGACAGAGTTTGTAAGACGTATGAAGTAAGTATTCAACTAATCACAGTACACGTAATATTTCAGTTAATGTCACTTATTACCAAGATTTGTTGGTCAACTAATCATACTAGCGGCTAGCCTACCGCGAAGACAACGCACTTCAAACGTTTTGACAACGCACTTCAAAATCGTAGTTGATCTCTACCTACTTAGACGACTTGTCAAGAATTTGACATCCATACTAATATTATAAATGCGAATGTGTGTGTCTGCATGCCTGTTACCTCTTCACGCTTAAGCCACTGAACCGATTTTGATGAAATTTGGTACCCGTAACCCTGGAGATAATTTAAGTCCCGGGAATGGACATAGGATAAAAATGAACGGTTCCGGTGCGTTGAAAGAATTTCTATTTTCTATTGAGCAGGCGTGATGTAGTACCTATTATCATAACTATAGGTCTACCAGAATCTGATGGCAAAAAGTGAGAAAATAAATTGACTCTAGCAATACCGGGGTAATAGAAATAAAACATTTTCATCCTTTTTTATTCCTTTAGCGGCTTATTTTGTGTGTGAAACATGAAAATATAAAAATTTATCCAATGATCAAGGATATTTTTTGAAAATCTGTTGTCAAAAATTGCCATCAGATTCTGGTAGACCTATAATATAAGGCTTCGCAAGCACCAGGGCATGTCACTTGGCGCTATCTAAGTATATTGCTAGGCACTCTTCTCGAATCTAGATAAAATCTATGCATTTTTGTTTCTGTCTTCAGTGTCTAAAGTTGCCTGAGTGTTTTGTTGCTAAACATCTCGTAGAGATTTTAATTACTGTACTTTATACGTCCATTAGATGCGCTGAAAATGTTATGAAGATTCAAAAGCGTTTGCGTGAATCTCATGCCAAGTTAATTAATATTATAATTTAATGGATTAAAGTAATCAACGTTATGGTTAAATTGTTCCTACATAAAATATACATATTTTTACACTTGGGTAAGCATTTGGAAAAAAATATCCACAGATAAAATAATATTATAACCTCCTCCTTTGTTTGGAAGTCGGTTAGAATCAAAAGTATAACGACTATAGTCCGCGCGGAACTAGTTGGCCGCGCCTTATGTAGGGACAGGGGTGAGGGGGCGGGTTGCTTGCTGCTCGCAACGCACATGAGATTAGACAGTGACGACCAATCTCGCGATATCGTGAACTATTAAGAAAATAATATTATTTAATTATTGAAAAGAATAAATTAAAGACAATTGATCAGTTTTATATTCTAAATTATTGACATCGGCTTTCCGTTTTTTGGAAACCTATGCACATTAAATATTATTTCCTTAGATTGTTTTTTTATCGGCGTACTTATCTTGCTATTGCAATCTCTTGTGCGTTTTGTCTAAACTAGCCAGAACTGTCAAAATCCGTCCCACCGCTCACATACCTAAGGCGCGGCCAATTAGTTCCGCGCGGACTATAAGCAAATTACTTATGTAATGTTACAACTTAAAAGCTATAAATCCTCTGCCACTCGCGCTATTAAATTCTGTTTGGTAATTTAGGTGCTATAGCGGAACAAACAAACATTCATCAACTGTCAAAGTCAGTAGATACCATTCTTTTAGGCTTCGTCTCAGTTGCTCAAAAGTCAATACGAACCTTTCACCGCAATACTGGTAGGGGCTTGTTTTTGTTCAAGGTGATCAATGCCGTATTTTACTGGCTCGATATTAAAATGTACGCAACGCGTAAGATAAATTTCTTATAACTGTCATAGGGGGCGTAGCTCAGATGGTAAAGCGCTCGCTTAGCATGCGAGAGGTACCGGGATCGATACCCGGCGCCTCCAAAATCTATTTTTACATATTGTTTCTATTTAATAATAATAGCCATGGCAAAAACTAAATCACGTAAATATGTAGCAATAACGCCAACAATAATCATAACTTGTTATGGTGACATATTGGTGGTGACCAATATGTCACCATAACAACTGAAACTGATATGGTGGGAGGATACAAGATAGCTTCGTTAGGCCTACGCTTGTTATTACAAGGGTATAATAACATTAGTAGTGTAGCCATCACTGATCACACCGATGCATTAACAAAAGCTTGTTTGGATAAGCTCGCCGTCCCATACCCTATTTCAAAAGACTGGAATAACAAAGCTTTTGAGACAGAAATTACCTACTCCATAATTATTATTATGTTGGTCATAAAAATTGACTCTCATCCTGACAGAGTTCTTTACTTAGACCTTTTTGAGAGAGTCAGAGAAAGTGCTACTTCATGGTTAAAGCCCCAGTTGTGACAATCAGGCTTGTCTGGTACACAAATGAGATCGGAGGCCTATTCTCATATAGCGAATTTCGTTTAAAGCACAGACTACTCGAACTCCTGCGCAAATCGTGGCATCTCAGGGGCGATTGATCGAAGCATCTTCCGGGGGATAGGGTCCTATTCGCAAGTATGTGAGACTGTAGGTATCTGCTGCGTCCGAAGATGGTGATGGACGCAGCCCCTACCCACTAAAAACTCGGCGGTACGGTACTCCGCCATGCACCCTAGGCGGGCCGCGGGATCGAGTGAGCCTAAGGGTCTAAACACACTAGGCCGAATTACGCCGACGTAAATTCCGCCGCGTTTCAAATCTATACAAAATATGGGCGGAACGCGACAGACGACACACTATGCCGAAATTCCGTCGTGAGCCGAATTTCCGTCGAGCCGAGTCGAGCGTAAAGTTCGGCAGCGATTCGGCGGTAACGTTTTGTATAGCAACACACTATACGCGATGGAATTATCAAAATCGAACATAGCAAATCCAACCTTATCTCCAAAGCGTTAACGCACACATTACATCTGAGAATTTTAAATACTTACGCGCGCGTTCGGCAACGGAAATTACGCCGCTAAATTTCGGCTCTTCGCGTAATTTATAGTGTGTCCCATCAGACGTAAGCGGCTGAATGTAATTTCGGCCACGTAAATTACGCCGGCGTAATTGAGCCTAGTGTGTTTAGACACTATCACGACCAAACGATTACAATTATGGCCTGTGAATTGCGATCAAAACGGCATTCAAGAAATTACTCATTAGAAACGGCTCTCTATCTAGGACCAGTACGTTTAAAAGATTTCAGAACGAAGGTTCGATAAGTTAATAAAAAGTTCCAGTACTTACCGATCCTTTCCTGCCTGGGAAGCTGAAGAACACATCTGGCCCATTCCTGTGTGGCATTTGGCGCAGTACGTTCAGGAGTTTGGCCGAATGTCGTGGCTGAAACAATATAGGACATAAGTAGTTCAAACTAAGTTTAAAAAAAAACATACCCTCTTTTTATAGAAACCATGACAATTTATTCAGATTTCGTTTTTGAATTTAGGAGAAATTTTTTAGGCAGCAAAGAAAAGTTGCAAAAGTCGAGTTTTTCCTGATATTGATGAAAGAAAGGGTTCAATTTGTACCAGGGCAGCAGGGTCGAGAGGTATAGTGGTCATTCGCATGTAATGAATAGATCGCCTCAACTTAGTGTAATTCAGTATTAATTGAGCGAGGGCGGACCCACGGTAATAGCACTACGAATAACCGGCAATTCCGTAGAGGTGATTATGAACGGTGACCTATTAGAGAGGGTATAGTGTACTAGAGGAAATAGCTCTTTATACATGTAAGTGGCATACATAATAAATATTAGTATTAGTCGTATTGTAATTTGTATTGGTGTTTCTTGGATACTCATTACTATCGTTGATTACCAAAACCTTTAGATATTCTTTCTCGAAAATACAGAGAGTTTCTATACTTCGTTGTAATTTAATTATACATTCTTATTTCATATTTTTAACCGACTTCCAAAAAACGAGGAGGTTATATGTTCGGCTGTGGATACATTTTTTTTATTTTTTTTTATTTTTGTATGTTCAACGATTACTCCGCCGTTTGTGAACCGATTTTCGACATTTTTGTTTTGTTGTATTAGGTTTCACTCCAATTTGGTACCATGTTCACAAAAGTGCTGACCTGATGATGGGATCCAGGAGTAATCGAGGGAACTCCTCGAAATTTATATGGAAACATATGGTGATTTTGGTTTTATGTGAAGTGTACTAAGAATATGCTACCAAAAAGTCAAATATTGGGTCAAGCTATACCATGGTTTCGAAGATGCTGAGAGAACTCCTGACTCTTTATAGATACACGTTTGGGAGTTTCGGCGTTGTTTTAAGAACAGAAAGCATATGCTACCATGCAATTCAAATTCATCATCATCATCATCGTCGTCGTCATCATCATCATTACCACGTCGTGTTAAGGTCACCAATGTCTCATGGCACAAAATAGATAATAGTACAAGGCATAGGTATGGATACAATAATAATAATTATGTACATAACAACACCAATTATTATAGGCTGTTTAATATACACGGCGGTCGGCACCGCAGAGGCAACGGCGACGCCGCGCGCCGCGCGGCCCGTGCGTAAACATCGTATTCAAGTTCTAACCGGAATGTCAGGGCATGCGGCATGCCGCGTTGCGAGCATTTTTCAGCACGTGTTCACTTAGATTTTCTTAAATGTATTGTTTAAATGTATCTATCTACCTGATATTTGGGCCTTGGGGTATGCCGTATGACTCTTAACATTCTTAACAAATTGTAATAAGATACGTAGAATATACGCAGTACCACCGACGACCACTTATAAATTCGCGGACTATGACGGAGGTCAACTTAATAACAATTATACGAGATCAATTACCACTCAATATTATGATTTATGTTGTCAATTCAATGCTCACTGCTCACACCAAGCGGTAAGCTCACTGTTGTGTTGTCAGTTGCTTACAAACTTTCAACAACACGACAAAAGTCTGTTACAAGTTACAACTACCTATATAAAATTTCTACGTACAAGCGATATCGCGACACAGAAGCGCCTCAGTGACATCTAGTGAAGACAATGTGAAACAATTTTTTGATACAATTTGAATTGGCACTAACAGTTTACCTACTAGGTAACTAAAAAGAGTGAAATAATTATTTTTAACAAAAAATTAAAACCGACTTCCAAGGTAAAAACAATATTAATAGCATCCTTATAATATGAACTAAAAAGTATTAAATAATTTTTCCTATCTAATATGTAGTGCCTTTTCCCGAATTCGGCTATACCTCAACTATTTCTGTACTCAATCTTCATAATTTTGAAGTCGGTGTCAGTTCCAAAAGTTTAAAATTTTCTGTCAAAGAAATAAAGATTCAGCTATATCTGGTACCGACTTCAAAATGATGAAGATTGAGTACAGAAATAGTTGAGGTTTAGCCGAATTCGGGAAAAGGCACTACATACATATTAGATAGGAAAAATTATTTAATACTTTTTAGTTCATATTATAATGATGCTATTAATATTGTTTTTACCTTGGAAGTCGGTTTTAATTTTTTGTTAAAAATAATAATTTCGTTGTAATTTAATTATACATTCTTATTTCATAGTCATTCTTATTTTATAAGTCCCTCGCAGCGCATTTGCGTGTTCGTGGTAAGACAAGATAAATGCTCGCAGCCTCCCCCGCATCACGTGCATTAGCGTACCAGGAAAACATGAGGCAAAAGAGACAGTGGAACGCGGCCAAATACGAAAGAGGCGGCTTTACATTCAATTAGTACAACCAGAAGCGCTCTTCAAATTTGCATTGTTATATAGCGAGAAGTAATTAGCCAACAGGAATTTCCACTTACTTTGTGTTTATGCCGCTTTGAGTGCTGGACGTAAATTTATATTTTTGTTACAGTTAAATATTTATTAAGTATATTAAAAGTCTCAACGGTCTTTACAGTGAATTCACGGAATATCTGTCTAGTACAGCGACAATATCAGATTTTCTAAGAATACTTTTTATTGGTTGCATATTATTACATTTGCAGAGGTTTACTCTAATATTATTCTAGGAAACCATCGACATTTTCTGCGACATCTTAAAAATATTTCACTATGGACAGAAACAAAGAGCATCGCAGTTTTATTTCTCAATACTCAGTATAAAAATACTTTACTCAATATCGTACTTAAATAAAAGTCCTTACTAACCCATTTTCCATTCACTGCTTTCATCGCAATGAAGAGTTGTTTGAGCTCCTTAACTGTGACACTGTAGCTCGCTAGCACACCCAGCATTTCTATGAGGAGATCTGAAAAGAAACATTCCATTAAATGCTATTGTATCGGTAAGCACATTATTTCACCGCTGAAATCTTGAGTACCTACGAGTTAGTGGTAATCTGGTGATTTTACTCGCACGAATCTAAGTTGATTATTTTATCATTGTCAACACACTTGTTATTTAATAACAAGTACGTACCGAAGATAACCAAATACATACCGAAGTCTCGTCTGCATTTATGGAACATGGCGAGACCTAGCTTATGTTTGATTTTTCCGAGTCAAAGGGTAGCGTCATTTTTTGAATACTATAATAATAACGTATAGAAGTATAGAAGTATAGACCAATATTAATAATTTAGGTTCAAAAGCGTAATCATCACTACCGTCAACCGTGCACCCGCCGGACGGAAGCGCAAGGTTTATTTTTCTGAGTCAAGGAGAGGCACATTATTTTACTTTAACCGTAGGGTATTCTTTGCTTTAAGAGGCCGGGCTACCCTCGAAATCCAATCCCCTACCATATTTCCTTCCCTACCATCCCCTATTCCATTCCCTTCCCATCCCTATCCCTCCCCTATTACCCTATTCCCTCTTCAAAGGCTGGCAACGCACCTGCAGCTCTTCTGATGCTGCGAGTGTCCGTGGGCGACGGAAGTTGCTTTCCATCAGGTGACCCGTTTGCTCGTTTGCCCCCTTCTTTCATAAAAAAAAAATTCTCATACATACGTAATACCAAAATCATTTTCTCATACGAAAATATTTAACATGTTTGAATTATTTTTCAGCTTTAAATAGTAATTACCTAGGTTCCTGTACAAAAATTAACTTCAAAATATTTAAACAAAAAAAAAATTTTATTCGTGTATAATTTTTTTACTAAATTTACTACTAAATATTTAAATACTAAAAATAGAGTACACTAAAAAATATATAAATAATTAGTAAATTTACTACAAAATATTTAAATAGTGAAAAATATTTTTTAGAGTGTAGATTTTTTAGAGAGTTTTTTGTGTTTAAATATTTTGAAGTTAATTTTTGTACAGGGACCTAGGTAATTACTATTTTAAGCTGAAAAATAACTCAAACATGTTAAATATTTTCGTATGAGAAAATGATTTTGGTATTACGTATGTATGAGAATTTCGAGGGTAGCCCGGCCCCTTAACGTCATTAATTGACATCACATATGCATCACTAGTCGCGAGATCAATCGACGACCGGGCGCATAACACGCGAGCAGTTTAAGCTGCGAGTTAACCGCAGGCTCGTATCCTGTGCAGGATTTGCATAATGCCATCAGCCTATTTGCGTACCGCGACCGTGTAATGTGTAAGAGGCTTTTACACTTACCGAGTAGAGTGGCGAGACAGATGCTCTCGGCCAATCAAATTGTCTGTTTACACTGTCTCGCTACTCTACTCGGTAGGTGTAAGGCTGCTACAATCGATTTTCGTACCCACTTATAAAATGTAGGAGTTCAAATTGTAAAGTTACATACTTTGACATACATCAGAGGGATACGTCATACGGTATAATTGGGAATAATTTTGACGCCTCGTTTGTTCAATTCAATGTTACCCTACTTTAACATAACATTTTCAAAATCTAACTACAAATATACGTAGAAGCCGCAAAGGAAGATCTTCCGACCGAGTGAGGTGTTATGCTCAGTCAGGCCGAAGCCCATGTGTTTGATTTCAGCTGATGTATGTTTATACCAACGCACTTAGAAAACTTTGATAGCGCGATGCAGGATTGCGACTACCGACACATAATTTTATCTTTAGTTGCAACTTGCAAGTGATATACTTAATTGCATTAAAGTATCACAATAAAGTATCAAAACCATTATGGCACAAGAATATTCGCTACAAGTAAATACGTTTCCGTAAAAATACTGAATACATATTTTAATTTTTTTAACCATTTTCCGATAAAGGAAGTATTTTACGACTCGTTGAAATATTGCGAAAGGATTTTGTTTGTAATCAGTGAATGCTTGATATATTATATATCTCTAAAAATTGTTGACAAAGGCATCCCCCGTACAGTTTTCGACAAATGCCATTCAAAGTATTTCTGTGTCCGAATTTAATTTTAAATATTATTTTTATCTCTCATTTCAACTGATTTGTCTCTTAAAATAGAGTTTATTTTATTTTATTTAGTCATTATGTAAATTTTAATACCACTTTTGACTAATATATTTTACATCTTCTCTCTAAACTAGTCTTACTTCTATCGTTTTTGTTTTGATGGAGTTACATAACAATAATTATCATTTGGCACGTTGCTGTATACTAATTTAGTAAATGTCTAACCAACTCTCTTCCATTCAATTTTGTCCATAGAATTTTTTTCTACTGGCAGATAGTACAACTTGAACTGTGAACAGTGAAACACACTTCGCATTACGACTAAGAATTATTTATTGTTAGATTTACCTAGTCCTTTTTGATCGGGAATTGGTCCACTAAACATTACCACATCTGTATCTTCTATGTCGCCGGTATCGTCAGCGGTAATCGAACCACAAAAAACTAGTATTAGGATCTCTGAGGTGTCCAAAGTACATGCCAAGGAGAAGTCCTTATAAAATAAATACGGAACTTTAAAAATATAATTGGAGGCGCCGGGTATCGATCCCGGTACCTCTCGCATGCTAAGCGAGCGCTCTACCATCTGAGCTACGCCCCCCTTGATAGTCATGTACAAAATTTTAATTAAGTGAAAAAGTCACGTTCACTTTTACGTATGTAAGCTGTGAGAGAGCCTTTGCCAGAATCTCATAGTGAACAGTCTCAGTAATAGTAAGTCGAATCAAACGAATAAAATATAGTACAATATACACTGCATTAAGTAATTAACAACATTAATACACGCCAAAGACTAATGAAAATAATAATTATTAACCGAAACGTCCACAAAAAGTGCTTCGGAGCACTTTTTGTGGACGTGTTAACAACAGATTTAAAAAATTCCAAACAGTTAAATCCTTAGCTCTCAACTCTCAGGGCTTCATTATTTCGCTGGTTTTACTGAATCTGGCTGTAATTATTGTCCATCATTAAGCAATATATTAAAATGGTTTTCGAAAAAGTTTCAGAATAGTCTACAACATTAATAAGGACGGGTGTGATAAATATCTGACAATAGCATACAGTATCATATTGTAATTATTAACTCATAACCTGACATAATAATTTATAAGATAATATTACTGTAACCTATTTAATATATAAATACATTAACATTATCCCTTACTTAAATTACAATTTACATAAGTGGTCATAAAAATATTCAAATTTCAATCCAGAACTTGCATGCAAAATATACTAATGTCTCCTAACATTTTCCTGGGATAAAAAGTACCTATCATAATTCATATTATGTCGTTTCCCGAGACTCTCCATACCTAACGTGACCATTTTTTTTGTCAGAGCGGGACTAATACAGAATTCCCCCTGCCAAATAATTTATGAATATGTATTTCAAAGTGCCTATCTCACATTAATTATTATCAATATGAACTTTACTATAATATTATAAAGCGAAAAAGTTTGTTTGTTTGTAAGAATGCGCTAATCTCAGGAACTACTGGTCCGATTTGAAAAATTCTTTCAGTCCTAGATAGCTCATTTATTGAGGAAGGCTTTAGGCTATATTTTATCAAGCCAAGTCTAATAGGAGCGAAGAAACAGAGGAAAATGTGGAAAAAACGAAAAAAAATATTTGAAAGGGTTTTTCTCACGAACTACTGGAGCAATTTCTATGTTATTTGGCACAATATGGCAGAATAATCACGTTAGTTGTATGTATGCGTTACTCCATTGTACAGGCATTTAAAACATAAAAATACTTTTAAATTATTGTCGTTTGATCTGTCTGCAAAAGCAGGACAATTTCGGCCTCGCGGGGGACAGCGGGACAGACTGCCTGAAAGCGGGACTGTCCCGCCCAAAGCGGGACGTATGGTCACGTTATCCATACCACACAGACCGATACACAGACATACTTTCACATTTATAATATTAGTATTGTGATCTTTAGCAGCTTCTAATCTACTCGTATATTAAAATTGTGTATAATATAATATACAGTGCAATGAATCACCATTAGACCTTTCAGTCTGAGACAATAGGGAGCATCTTATCAAGCTTTGTTTCATTGTCAAAACAATGGAATCTTAAGGGAGATCAGAAAGCTAGCAATTTATTATGCAATTGTTTGATACAATTATAAATTAAATTCAAATTGTATACGCCGGGCTGCCTCCGAGATTACGATCCTTCACCCCTTTAAGACCCCAAGGAATTTCTTGGAATGATCTTCATGTTCTTGTTAACAATGCATAACAATATTATATTACGGTGGCGTATGTACTTGTACATAGACATCTTTTTGTTATAATACTGAACCAGTATTCTTTAAGATATATTATTGTAGTTTACAAGAAATTTTTAATAACCTATTTTTTACTTTTTAAAATGCCAATAAGGAGGCATAGGATGCCTAGGGTCATTTGTAATAAAGTTAAATTATAATTATATATATTTAAGGGTCCGTATACGAAATTTGCCGATTTCGCTGATTTAACAGACGTGATTTAACAGTTAAAATACAGTATTTCTATAAGTTTTAATGCACAACATGTAAGATCATTTCAATTATAATCTAATGTTGGAGCTAGATTTTTTTAAAGTATTTTTAAATAATCCAACTCAAACCCGCGACAGTTTTGTGATTTTTGCTTTAAAAGGTTTAGAATATCACCTGTTTATGGATTGTATTGACGTCTTAACGGTAGTTTTGTTATTCGTTGGAATTATTTTTTACCACTTTAATATGAAATAGTTGAGTAAAAAAATATGCAACTCGGCAAAATTTTAGAGAAAATGGGCAAAGAATTGCTGTTAATTTCGGCAACTTGGAGCTGTAAATCATAAAAAGAAAACGACAGAAATAATCTATAGATAAAATTCTATCCAATTCGAGAAAAAAGAAAAAAAAACAAATTGTGCCAAAAAACACGATTCAAAATAAGCTTTTTTTATTTTATTTATTAAATAAGGGGGCAAACGAGCAAACGGGTCACCTGATGGTAAGCAACTGCCGTCGCCCATGGACACTCGCAACATCAGAAGAGCTGGAGGTGCGTTGCCGGCCTTTATCCTAAATCTCACATTATATTACTCGCCGCAAGGCTCGAGTCGGCCGCGGCAGTCCGCGCTAAAAAAGACGGTTTTTTATATGGTGCATTAACGGGCCGATTAGCCTTATACATAAACTCTCCGCCGCTGCGGCATAGGGCTTATTGGCCCAGTAAGGTATCGACCAATATAAATAACTGTAACTATGCGAAAACTTAAAAATTTGGAAATCCACCTATCAATATCAATCGTAGAAGAGTTACTGTTCATGGTGCTGGCCGAACCCTGGATTCCTACTATTTACTTGAGAGATACATGCAAAAATATATGTAAGGTCTTATAACCCGATACCGCACTGAATTATAGGCTTATTTAAGGGAGTTTTAGTGATGGGAAATAAGTTATCGACATATTATTTTTAATATCATTTATTGAAGAAACAATAAGATATTTTTTATTTTGAAAAAAATAACAGGCCAGTAAGGATTTTGCTGTGACTTATTATTTATTATGTAATTTTTCGAATAATCTATATCAGAACGTTCACTTTCACGATTTCCTCCTTGCTGAAACGATTATTCAAGCATTTTTCTACATTGTTTATTTGGCCGATTTTATTTTATTATTGGTGTTAAATTATTAATAATGAATAATTTAACACCAATAATAAAATCTCAAAACGTAAACAAACGACTGTGTAAATGCACTATCGTAACGCTCCTGCAAATTACGTCACAACACTAATATGAAGTAAACAATTCAATTACCTACACCAGTGCGGGAAGGGGTGGAATGACCTGTGATCTCTGACGGGCCTTTCGGCCCGTTACCCGCAAGAAATGGAAAAAAATACCAATCAGTGCGTTATCAGGCCGAAAGACCTTAGCACGATTTTAATGCTTTATCGAGTAGCCCTTAAAATCCTAAACTCAAACCTATACTAGTCTACTTTTAACATACAAAAATACTCATTATACAGCCCCCGCACCGGGGGAAGTTCGCCGTTTCTCGCCTCCGCACAGAGCGCGAGTACATGCATCGGGCGTTTAAACCTTATAAAGCAGCGAACGTGTTAAATATATTTTTAAATCTAATAATTAATATTTTTTTTTTAATCTAGGGGAAAAAAACATATAATATTTCTGTAGCGAACCTTTGCAATGTCATTATCATCGGCAAAATTTCGTATACGGACTCTTAAGGCGTCAAAAATAACATAGTCAAAACCGCGACAAAACCGAAGTTAATTAAATGCATGTGGTTACGGCGGCGACTGTACGGTACAGTCCTGTAGAACAATAGCTCGCAAATGAACTTATTAATTTATTGACAAAGCGGCGCGGCGTCCATTGTTTGGTCCAAACAGTTCACAATACCACTGATTTGATTCCTTCATTTATTCAAGCTCAACAGGTAGAGCGGGGCGACACAATTATTCAAAATATTAATAACTTTGGATACATACAAGATATTTTCAGGAATGTTGATAACGATTCAAAAAAGTTTATTGTTCATTTTTTTAATTAAAAATACGTCTAAAAATGGTTTAGATAATTCCATCACGATTCATGCTTGAACTCGGACTTTTGGCGATACTTATCAGGCAAAAAATTAAATTTGGAGGCGCCGGGTATCGATCCCGGTACCTCTCGCATGCTAAGCGAGCGCTCTACCATCTGAGCTACGCCCCCTGTCGAAAGTTAAGACAAAATTTTGCTACCATTTTTTTATTTCAAGGCTTGTAGCCATAATCACGTTCAATGTACAGTCAGCACTCAGTACTAAACTAACTAAACACAGATAATATTTCGCATAAAAATAAAAATAAAAAGCATTTTGTTCAAATAATTTAACTTCAACTCTCAATTTCGTAACATAATGCGTGATAAAAAAAAACTCCTGTAAATTTGTGAAAATAGGCTATGTGTATTGCATAGATATATAGAACGGCGAAAGAGAGATATCAAAACTCAAAAGTTATAATATGATAATAGATGAAAATGATCTATAAATCATATCGCAAAAGAATGATTAGTGAAAAGTGCACGTGCCGTTTAAAACGGAAAGTCATCTGAAATCTTAATGAGCTATTTTGCTGACAGTGCACAATCAGTCCTGCACAATTGCTCTACATTGCGCAAACAACAGTACGTGACATTCACACATACAACCTTTCACTTCGCTTTGATAAAGCCGTATCTATATTTAGTTATTTGCCCCATCCACACCTTATCCACACTAATATTTTAAATGCGAAAGTGTGTCAGTCTGTTGCCTTTTTAATTTTAATTGAAAAGAATACAGTCGTTAGGTCTCAAGTCAGAAGTATATGTATATCAGTGTCATCTATACTTATTATAAAACAAAGTCGCTTTTTTTCCCTCATGTCCCTTTGTTCCCTTTAATCTTTATAACTACGCAACGGATTTTGATGATTCTTTCAGTGTTAGATAGCCCATTTATCGAGGAAGGTTATAGGCTATATTTTATCACGCGAAGACTAATAGGAGCGAAGAAATAGAGGAAAATGTGGAAAAAACGGGGAAAATTATTTGAAAGGGCTAACTTGAACGCGCTAATCTCCGGAACTACTGGTCCGATTTGAAAAATTATTTCAGTGTTAGCCTATTTATTGAGGAAGGCTATATGCTATATTTTATCATGCTAAGTCTAATAAGAGAATGTGGAAAAACGGGGGAAATTATTTGAAAGGGCTTCTCGCGAACTACTGGAGCAATTTTTATGTTATTTAGCACAGATAAGAAGTAGACCACGTGAAGGATCATATGCTATCGATTTTAATATTTTTTTCAGTGGCTATAATATGTTTTTATACCCGTGCGACGCCGGGGCGGGTCGCTAGTAATTTATATAAATATATGACCGAGCTTCGCGCGGTATTCAAAAAATTAAAAAAAACACACATAAAATGACATTTTACGAAAATGATTCCTAGCTAGATCGATTTATCGCCCCCGAAACCCCCTATATACTAAATTTCATGAAAATCGTTGGAGCCAATTCCGGGATTCCAAATATATATATATATATATATATATATATATATATATATATATATATATATATAATTGGAATAGACTGAATATAGACTGCCCCTATGTTCATGACTGCCCCTATGTTCATCACTGCTGCAGTATGCATGTCCCGCGCAGTGCATAACATAATAAAATAGGCCATAGTAAAACAAATAAATAAAGTAATATATATTCTGTACCTACACACCTTTAGTTCATAAGTTTTTATTTTTAATATTAATTTATTGCAAATAATGACTTTAAATTCATTTATACAACGATGTGATTTCCTGTGATTTTAATTAATTAATTCTATTTTATCTATTTTTTGACAAATTCTTATGATATCATTTTATTTATACATAATTTTAAATTTACAAATTTGAATCTAATTTTTATTGCTAAATCATATTTAAATGTATTGTATTTTCAATGTATTGTTAATGTATTGTGTAATGACTAATGATAATGTAACAAAAATTTTAAATGTAATGTTATGGGTCTTAGAAACCCGAAATAAATGATTTTATTTTTTTTATTTATATATATATATATATATATATATATATATATATATATATATATATATATATACATATATATATATACAAGAATTGCTCGTTTAAAGATATAAGATAAAGAAGGCAATATAATTATAAGCCACTATTTTACAATATTTAGACATTATCATTCTTGGTTGATAATAATTTTCGTGACACTAACATTTTTTTAATGTCTATCTATCTAATCAATCAGAAAAACCAAAGCACCCTCGAGAAAAATTTGATAAGGCGTCCCAGGAAAAAGGGCCCTACTTCTAAGAAACCTTTCAAAACACTTGAATTTCAGGTGAAAATATCGTTTTTAATGTACCAAATTTTTAACTTAAACTAAGTGGTCACAGTGGCGCAACTAAGATATTAATTGTTTGTCGTTATCATCATTACATCATTACAAGCTTAGTAGAATTGAAGATTGTATCTGGCAAAGACCCTTTCATAATACGCCATGATAAAGTGAACGTGATTGGCCGTCAATTTTGTATATTTATTAACACTTTTGTACATGACTGTCAAGGGGGGCGTAGCTCAGATGGTAGAGCGCTCGCTTAGCATGCGAGAGGTACCGGGATCGATACCGGGCGCCTCCAAATTTTTAGGCCCTATTTACACAGCCTATTTACAGCTTTTCCGTTTCAAATTGAGCGTGAATTTTCATTTTGGGGTCACATTAATTCGTCTCATGTAGCGACGGGCGGAAGAAAATATTTTTTTAATAAAATAAGGGGGCAAACGGGTCACCTGATGGAAGCAAATTCCGTCGCTCATAGAAGAAGAGATAGATATAGAGAATCAGAAGAGCTGCCGGTGCTTTGCCGGGGTTTTAAGAGGGAATAGGGTAATAGGGGAGGGTAAGAGATTGGGTCTCCGGTGAAATCACTCACTCGACGAAACACAGCACAAGCGCTCTTCCACGCCGGTTTTCTGTTAGCCCGTGGTATTTCTCCGGTCGAGCCGGCCCATTCGTGCCGAAGCATTTCTTTTGTTATATATTTTTACCATGGTACTTTTGAAGTAATTGGTAAGTGCATTTATCTAAAGTCAAGTCGCCGGATAGAGAAAAAGCCGTTGAACCGTAGATTGTCTCTTGCACACGCTCGGCATGTATAATAATAAGAGACGTTGATTCATAGGCAGATGGCGAACCTACGTAGAGATCAACTACGATAACTTGGCGCGCCCCTCCAAAATTAAAAACGTTTGAAGTGCGTTGTCAAAACTTTTAAAGTACGTTGTCTTGCGCGGTAGGCTACTTATGATTAGTTGACCAACAAATCTTGGTAATAAGTGACATTAACTGAAATATTACGTGAACTATGATTGGTTGAATACTTACTACGTACAAACTCTTTCATTAGGATGTGACTACACACATTGAAACAGTCATTTGGAGGGGCGCGCCAAGTTATCGTAGTTGATCTCTACGTTGGTCGTATTATGTCAAACCTAGCCGACAGATCACAACCAACATAGAATTGACATAGCCCGCCCAAATGACATGGCCTTCATCTGAGTATGAATCAATTTCTTCGATGGTACAATAAATTGGCATCAAGTTTCCTCGTTATTATTATATTTTCTCGTTATACTCGTTATAAGCCATTATGATTTTCGTGTAAAGACAGGTCAAAAAATTAGTATTTCTCTCTATTCTGCGACCGGCGTTTAGTAATGATAATAAGTACTTTAACGATAAATTCGCACTGAGATTGTCCCAGTGAGGCTTAAGCGGTACATTTGGAAGGATTTAACACAAATCCCCTGATCCGGGTTATACCTCAGTTGCGGACCTCGTTAAGCTTATTGAAAAATGCTGGGTTTAAGCTACTGCGAAATTCCATCATGAGATTAAACCGTATAGGTTAAAAAGTCTCTGAAACCCTCAAGAATAAGAAAAGAAGATCGATTTATGGTCAATAGTCGTTTTACTAGAATTTAAATGTAAAAGGATATAAATAATTATTAGATATCCTTTTACGGGACTTCACGAATCAGTGCATGTTAAATTTCATCAAAATCGGAGCGGTCTAAGCGGAAGAAATAACATACTGTGGTGTAGATTGTAGAAGCTAAGTTACAGTTTCTCGATTTCTTCAATCCATACTTCCATACTGATATTATGAATGCGCAAGTGTGTCTGTCTGTCTATCCGTCCGTCTGTTTGTCTGTCTGTTACCTCTTAACGCTAAAACCCCTGAACCGATTTTACTGAAATTTGGCATGGAGATACCTTGAGTCCCGAGAAAGGACATAGGATAGTTTTTGTCCTGGAAAAATGTACGGTTCCCGCGCGATAAACTAATTTTGGCGCAACAGAGTTGCGGGCGTCATCTAGTTATAATATCTAGTTCATAATATTAGGCATGGCTAATAATATAGTTAGAACCATAAAAATATACTTGGAGGCGCCGGGTATCGATCCCGGTACCTCTCGCATGCTAAGCGAGCGCTCTACCATCTGAGCTACGCCCCCCGTATGTGAGAGTTTCAATAAAACAATCTACATGCGTTACAATTATATATTATAAAGTGTGTCACAACTCACAACTCGCAAGCAAAGTTACTTTCACAATACACACGTACGAGCAACTCGTAGTAAAACAATTTAAGCAACTTTGCGTACATAGGCGTATTTACTTTCACAACCTAACCCCGGTCAGTCTGTACTCTGGACCCATAACCCAAAAATTTCTGTGAATTCTTTGACATTACAATTAACAAAATCTGGCAAGTTACATCCCCAAAGATGTTATTATACCCTAGTACGTATGTGAAACATGTTTAACCCTTTACGTGCCCGTGTCTGTTCTCTATTCGTAGATTCAAAGCGGAGATGTTGCCGGTTTTTGAAAACCCATCTTTTACATCACCTCTTTCAGTTTATGATTCCTTAATGAGCCTGAGAAAAAATTGTAACATGTGAGGACGACCGTTTTTTGGCATTTTTACAAGTCCCTTTCCCTTCGCATGCCTTCGCATCTTTGGTACCCGAATGTGCCTGAACCATAGTTTAACCGATTAAGTGCGATGTCATTTTTGGCAATTTCACGCACCTGGCTGCGAACAAATATTTCGTATCTCCTCTAGAGGCGCCTACCGCCAGGAACTTTGATATCTCCTCTCGGGCGTCACCTGCCATACGAAAAGCTACCCATAATGCCTATCGGTGACATCCGCACGGAAACGGCCCGGTGAACTGCGTGTGACACGCAGTTTAAAACCTTCCCTGGACTTCTACGAATATTTTAAGACCAAAATCAGCCCAATCCGTCAGCCGTTTTCGAGTTTCAGCGCGACTAACGGTGCTTCCACATTTGTATCATTTGCGCGATCAGATCTCCGATCAGATCTCCGTCGCGTATCATCGAAGCGTGTCAAAATGATACGCGTATCATGATACGCCCCGATCGCTATTAACGTAACGCTGATACGTGTCGTATCAAATTCACGCATAATCGGCAGAATGATCTCATAGGCGTCCACACTATGATACGCATACTTGATACGGCGCGATGATCGCGACGGTGATCTGATCGGAGATCTGATCGCGCAAATGATACAAATGTGGACGCACCGTTACACATTTGAAAATTCATTTTTATATATATATATATATATATATATATATATATATATATATATATATATATATATATATATATATATATATATAGATCATTGTGGTGTATGAAATAAAGTTATTATAATGAAGGCAAAATCTACTAGGCCTCCATAAGAGCACAAGAGATAAAAAGGGAGTTTGTTGCACGGTGCAAGGTGCACAGTGCACAGCATGCAGAGGTCTCTCAAAGAATTTCATAGTTAGTTTATTTGTCAGCCACATGAGAGGTGTAAATTGTAAAACAAAGCAATTTTTTGTTGCTTAACTTTCTAAATAATAAATATAAATTGAGCTAAATTGAGCAAAATACTTCAATTATTACTATTGTTTAAAAAAATGAAATCATGAAGCACATTACACATCAAACACAGCAAAGAGTAATAAAATTCTTGAAATAATTTTAAGAGGAAAAATTATACAAAGGTATTATAAAAATTATAACTCGTTCCCATGTAATTGCATTTTTAATGTAGGAAAAATAACGAAACTGTAAAAACGGTGCTCGCGAAAATACCACAAAAGAAATGAATTTGTACTCGCACATCGCTGTGTAATCAACTTTTATGTAATTGTGTATTAAAATAATAATACATATTATGTATTTTTATGTGCTTTTAAATAATTTGGAAACAATTTTTAGGCCGGGTGCCATCGAAATTCTCATACATATTATACGTAATACCAAAATCATGTTCTCATACGAAAATATTTGACATGTTTGAGTTATTTTTCAGTTTAAAATAGTAATTACCTAGGTTCCTACACAAAAATTTATTGCAAAATATTTAAACAATAAAAAAATATAAATAAATAGTACTTACTACAAAATATTTAAATATGTACTAAAAAAATAGTTTTTAGAGTTTAAATATTTTGTAGTAAATTATTAATATTTTAAGCTGAAAATAACTCAAACATGTTGAATATTTTCGTACAAGAAAATGATTTCGGTAGTACGTATGTAATCTATGTATGAGAATTTCGATGGCAGGCGGCCCCTTAATCATGATAGGTAACATAGGTCGCGAAGTTGTCTATACCATTTTCAATCGACGTCGATCATAGACGAGCGTCGCCTACAGGTTTGTAGTAGCTAATATCGTCATGTAAAATCATAGACCAACGCGAGGACCTGCATAATATTGACTCAATAGTCGCTATGGTCCAAGTCACAATACTTCATGTAGAGATCAACTACGATAACATGGCGCGCCCCTCCGAAATTCAAAACGTTTGAAGTGCGTTGTCAAAATGTTTGAAGTGCGTTGTCTTGCGCGGTAGGCTAGTTATGATTAGCTGACCAACAAATCATGGTAATAAGTGACATTAAATGAAATATTACGTGTACCGTGATTGGTTGAATACTTACTACATACAAACTCTTTCTTATGGATGTGACTACACACGTTGAAACAGTCATTTGGAGGGGCGCGTCAAGTTATCGTAGTTGATCTCTAAACAAAATTATAATCCCCGTGGTTTAGTGAATAAGGTCACAAACTCACCAGCAACAACAGTTTCGGCGTGCGGCAGACGCTGCAGCACGTGGTGGATGAGGCCGACGTCCGTGCACGCCTGCAGGTTCCTCACGCTCTTGCGCAGGATCGCGATGAACACCGACCATATTTCAGCCTGAAACAACCGTACCATAAGTTTCTCATATTATACGATGTACTATCGAAGATGATTGATTCCTAGGCAGATACATGATAATTTGGTCGGGTTATGTTAATAATTCAAAGCACTATCTGTCTGGGTTTGACATAACGCTAATAAACTACGTAGGCCCGCCATCTGCCAATAGCTATGTCCACATTATGCCCTTTCATCTTCAATTTTCGCCATCCTCTTTGATTCAACTTTTGTTTTGGAGAATTCAATAATTGAATGCGTCAACGAACGCAACGTCAACATTGTCATTAAAGAACAAAGCGAAAGTTTTGGATACGGTCAGAGGGCATGCGTCGCGGGCATGCCTCACGTTCGCTGTTGACTGCGCTATAACGCATGCCCTTTATGAACAAAAAAAAGGCACAGTGTGGATAAAGCTTATGAATCACTTTATTTGATGGTACATACATAAACTTCGTCAAACCTTTTGTAAGATCTCTATGCGGACTATATTGTAAGGATCATGTTGAAGAAAAATAACTATGAACAAACGATGTCTCACGTAAATAAAATGTTTAGCTGGTATGTAGTGTGAATGTGCCTTTTGTTCCAGTTTTTACTACCACCAAAGAACCCCCTTTGAAGACGCCGCCCGCGCTATCGTTAGTTTGCTAGCGGTCACCTGCCGATTTCCGATACGTCACCGTATTAGTGCTACCAGTACCAGGTTCTCATAAGTTTAAAGCAAGTATGATGGGTCTCGGTTCTTAAATGGGCTGATTGTTATTTCAAGTTCTCGGGAATGCCCAACAAATTGTACAAGTATACAAAAAAAAAAAAAAAAAAAAAGACAACGACGTCACGATCAGATAAAGGCAGAAACTTTTTGTAGAAAGTTTAACCTTAATTTTGGTTTACTGTAAATGACATCTTGCTTATCTTTATTTCAACGTTTTCGAATGCTACACAATGGATGGACTTTATCAGAGGACCGCTGTATTACATGACCAACTCATTTCCACTCCGTAATTGGAACATTAAATTTTTATTCCAGCTCGACGTTAGACCAAATGAAAAGTTTTCCCATTAATCAGGCCAGTTGACCGCGGAGCAATAAAATCCGGATAGGTCGAGCCAGCCTGATTACGGCGGATGTTTAATCGCTTATTTAATGAACTCTCGAGAAAGTTTCTGCCCGCCGAGTATGTCTCAAAATGCAAACGAACCTTGCTAAACTTCAGTCTTATTTTGTTCCGCGCTACTCCTTTAGAAAATCACTGCTTTTTAACAAGATATTCCGCATAACTCACAAACATAAAAAGGGACATCGCAAGCGGTTGCAAAAATAAAAAGGACATTGACAAATGAATACAGAAATAATAAAAGCTATTAGGACAAAAGAAATAAAAATAATTAATGGCATTCGTCGGCAACGACTTCTCAAATTTTTATTGGGAAAAGGGATCGTTATGTAAATGATATTGAGGCAATAAATATGATGAAACAGCGTTGTTTTAAATTGAAAATTATTATTAACCCTATTAGAAACAATTTGTTGCTGCTCTTTTTGCGTCAACGAGTTTAATTAATTTATGAGCTATTACGGTTAATTGATTTATCAGACATACAGCATATAGTACTCATATCACATCTCATAAGGTGACTCGGCAGATTCAAGTCACGTCGTTCATCACTCAGAAGGAGATTAAAAGATCCCCTCGCTACTCAGGCGCTTGTGATGCTTACACATTGTGATATTTCATTAAATCTGCTGGGGCTCAGTCGTAACTTGCTACTGATATTAATTACGACAATTCATAAGGTGGTCCAAAATATGACGTTCTTACCAAAGGTAAGGATCTAATTTTATGCCTCTATTATTCAAATTATTATTCAATAAGGACATACAGAAATTAACCCTTTCCTAACTGGGAAAGCACCAGGAACGCATAATAGTAGGGGAGGTCGCGCTCATTTTAAAAAGTCATTTCATACCGAGCGAAAATCGTTACAATAATAGTATTCCATTAATACATAACAGCTTTGATCGTCAGCCACTTCATAATGGGTGGAATAAAAATTGAGAGCATCTCAAAGTTGTTGTTGGAATCGTATTGAATTGACATTAAAAAGATCCCAATTCGCACCTAATAAAGGTTCATATCTAGATTATACACGTTTAGGTTCGGTAGGTGTTATTTTAGTTTTAGTATATAACAACAGATGGCGCTTTTAAAGTAAAATGTATATAATTCTTCTTCACAAATATCATAACTTTAATCGCTGACTGACGGTTCTTCCACCATCGTATTAGCGACTGACGGTTTTCTTTATTATTTGCAAAGTAGAAATATTCACCTGTATAAATTTTGTACGGTATAAAATGACTTTATATTCAAAAAAAAATTACATGTTCAGTAACGTGACTGACGTTGAATCCCCCGTCTGCAATACGGCTGACGGTGATTTTTAACATGACCTCAATAATCATCCATCAAAGTTTCATTCGGTATAAAATCACTTTTCGCAACTATTTTTTTTTTTACAACTTTGAAATACTCTCAGTTAAGATTCCACCACGGGTGCGGCGACTGACGCTGATTATATTGATTGATAAATATTAAGCTACCGCTGCACAAAAATTTGGTCGGTATGAAATGACTTAGCGAACGCTAGCACTACCTCCCATACTATAAGAAGAATAGCGGCTGTAAGTGATATTCGTTGCAAGAAAAAACCAAACCAACCCAACGTGACGATTCCAGGTAGCATCTTGAACGAGATTTTTTTTTTTCATTTTGAAGAAAGGGTTGAGATGTTCTATGGATGTTCTACTTAGAGACAAGGCAGTCATGGCCCTTGAAGAGATGGAATCTGTGCCTATTCTAAGTCTTATAAAAACGTAGGAGGAGTTTTGGCGGGCATGTAAAAGAGTGCTGTTGTGTTTTTGTATTATTTTCCTAAAATTGTGTTAGCTGGGTTTTTAATGTGTAATATTGGTAGAATATTAACCATTAGATATTCGTGTTCATGCACAAGTGTAGGAAAGTGATGTAATATCCAGAAACGTGCTATTTTGTGTTCCCTCCAAAACTCCATCGAAAGTTTCAGTAAAGCGTCTACCACTTTACTGAATCGACCGACTTGACTCCTTGACTGTATTGACTTTTACTTAGACTTTGACTAGACTTTAGACCTGACGATACATGAAAACGATGATGAAAATTATAATAGGAGGAATATGGTTTTCCCGCCATATTCCTTACCTTTTTACCTTGTCTGTGGCACAACATACACATCCTTTGTGTCAAGTTGCCAAAAAAGAAGAAAAAGAAAAAAAAAAACGTAGGACTCACAGTAAACGGTTGTTTCATATTATTATTTAAGGACAGATTTAACCAAAGACTTTGAACGCGCTAAGTGCACGCTAAACCGGTTTTAGACGTATAAAATATAAAACATCGAATTGCATAGCACCAACGCGCTTGGCAAAGCTTTGGCAAAATAACTTCTAAACTCCCAACTTTTCTATAAAAGTTTGTAAATAAGGTTCTGCGCTAGCGATGATAGTGAAGAAAATTAACTCTATTGTTATGGTGTTACAAGACTAGGAAAACATAAAATGCTTGTAACAGTTGACGCGTGAACTATGGGGTTTAATGTCCCCGCCCCATGCCTCCGCCACTAGCTGATGATCGTTTGACGTCACAATTTTATCATAGTGGGGTTGCGTGGTGTGCAAACACCGGAACAATAGACTTTCTACCCCAATCCCATAAATGTACTAGGCGAACATGAGAAATGAAGAGAGTTTTTGTCGTACACGGGGATGGGGATGAATTTTTTTTACCGGCATCCAAGCGTTATACAAACCCAGGCGCCAGGGGTTGTAAATATTATTTCAATTATACAATCGGGTAAGTAACACATTATGCTCGAATATTAACCGTTTTTGAAACGATACGAAAAGTAAGGGGGATGTTTATTTTAGGTACCTACTTTGTGGTTATAACATAATTATTTGAATTGTCAAATATGTAATCATTACTAATATTATAATTGGGAAGAGTTTGTTCGTTTGTTTGTTTGTTTGTTTGTTTGTTTGAACGCGCTAATCTCAGGAACTACTGGTCCAATTTGAAAAATTCTTTCAGTGTTAGCCCATTTATCGAGGAAGGCTATGGGCTATATTTTATCACGCTAATACTAATAGGAGCGAAGAAATAGAGGAAAGTGTGGAAAAAACGGGAGAAATTATTTGAAATGGCTTATTTTAACGCGCTAATCTCAGGAACTACTGGTTCGATTTGAAAAATTCTTGCAGTATTAGATAGCATATTTATGGGGAATGCTATAGGCTATAGTTTATTGCGCTAAAAGTAATAGGAGCGAAGAAATATAGGAAAGGGTGGAAAAAATGGGAGAAATTATTTGAAAGGGCTTATTTGAACGCGCTAATCTCATCAACTACTGATCCGATTTGAAAAATTATTTCAGTGTTTGATAGCCTATTTATCGAGAAAGGCTATAAACTATATTTTATCACGCTAAGACTAATAGGAGCGAAGAAATACAGCAAAGTGTGGAAAAAACGGGGGAAATTATTTGAAAGGGCTTATTTGAACGTACTGGAACAATTTTTATGTTATTTGGCACACATGAAGAATAGACCACGTGAAAAGACATAGGTTTCTTTTTTTGCGGAAAAATGTATGGTTTCCGTGACATTCCAAAATACGCGGGCGAAGATGCGCGGAACATCTATAATTACTATAAATTAAAGTCCACGCGAACGAAGTCGCGGGCAACAGCTAGTTATATATAATAGGCATGATGACTATTTTTTTTTATTGGTAATTGAAATACCATTAAAAAATAGAAACATCGCTGAAAGAATGACTCTAATAGCTTAAAAATTCACCAAGATATGACAATTTCAAATATCTCATAATATAGACCTGCCCGAAACGCTCCATACAAAGTGCTACGAAAGACTGACGTCACTCTTTCGTAGTTTGTACGGATCGGGAGAGAATTTTGTTCGGTAGGTATATTAAATATTGCGTTTATGAAAGTGGTTTTATAACAAAAGTTGCTTTTAATTGCATAATTTATCGAATGGTATACAAATATTAAGAAATTTAATTGAAAAAAAAATCGACTTGATTATCCAACTCCGAAGGCGCATAACAAAAAAAACACAAATGCTATCAAGCTGAAATTTTGGGAACACTTATTTTTTACCGTGATTTCTTTATTTTATTAACAAAATTCGCTAATCTTTGACCTTGTCATCATCCCTATTATAATAGTATGTACATATAGGTAACAACAAAGTAAAATAAACATAGGTTGGTTAGGTCTTTAAATCCAAACTGAATATTATTTAAAAGTAGTTTCAGCATCAACATAATGTGTGTCGCATTTTCGAAATTTTCATTAGATCCAAAAGGTCAGCTATACACTCTCACAGCTAACTTAAGTATAGCTTACCTGTAAGCTGGGTGGACAGTGGTCGAGCAGTTCCAGCATGTGCTGTATGTTCTGCGCGTCCTGGATCACGAAGTTCAGCTCCATGTCGAACTCGCCACCAACCAGCTGCAAAGAAATACATTTCATTAGATTCACACTTTAGAAAGCCACATTTAAAAGACAGCAGTTTTAAAGACCGGATTTTTTAACGTCTCAACATTATTTGTACCTAAATACCTAACTTAGGAACAAATACAAACCCTAAAGTATTATCACTCTGTTTGATTACATCTTGTATTAATAGCAATGTTATCAAAATTCAGCAAAGCAACAGCAAATATGAAAAAAATTGTAGCATAATATTCAAGGCTTACACGGTACACCCTAAGCCTAACACATGAAATTAAAGCACATACTCGAAATGTGGTAGGTACTCGAGTAAGTACTTGGAGTTACATCTCAAAGCTAAGTGGGTTAAGCCCAGCTGCACTTTAAAGTTTGGCGTTTAATTAGGATTTAGGTCCAGCTGGCCACGATAATTAGCGCGGTCAGCCCTAATTTAGGTCACACTAATATTTCATCACTGGCGCCTTCAGATGTGTAAAGTTTTAATATTATGTAAGTACATTTTGCGCTAACGTTAGGATGCGCTAAAATATTAGAGCAAAACATAAAGTGACCGCAACAACTGCAATATTGAACTAAGTCACTGCGTGTAACTTAGTTCAATAAGTACATACTAAGAAACAACCGCATGATTTAACGGCGACGGTAGGCAAATTTCAACTGATGCTTGGCACCAATTTTGTCAATAAAACCTATCTACTATCTTTCAAACATAAAGGTACTTACTACCTCTCTGGGTTACACAAAACGTGACTATCTTATGTGCTTTGAAAACGAAACCTAATTAAAGTCGAAGATATTCATACAAACGAATCGGCAAACGACGAAAATAGGTCAGATGAAATCAGTACAGCTCATGATATGAGAGCAGTTATATTCAATAATTGCAATTTTTCCATTCTAGAGCAGCGCAGAATACCTCGTTTACTCGATGTGCCAATACCGAGCCAGTTTTTCACAAAGAGATGTGTTCATAATAATTGCAGAAAACTGCTAAAAATACAAAACACACAGTATTTTCCCCGGCGTACAAATTTTTTCCTTTACTTCGACAAATTAATAAAATACAAACAATTTAAGCATTCTGAAAAAATTGTTATCAGAAAATTCTTGGCAACCATTTTGTTCTTTTCAGCTTTGGTATTTCAACAAAGGATTACACGGGAATCGTTTGCAATGTTATCATTATATTTTGTGAAATACAGTCATTTTGTGTTTCGTCAGTTCGTACATTTGTAATCTACTTAATTTTATTTTATTATTATAAAATTATAAATACTATGCCAATTATTGGTACACCAAACCCTGTTAGCTTTCATCGTGGCTAAATAGTAAATACATTGTCTTACGATATCACACGTCAAACACTTTAATCAACGATTTGTAAAATTAACACGCATTATTTAATTACAGCCGCGTCACAGGCATTGAAAAACTCAACTCAAAAATGAAAATTTCGACATATAGCGTATGCATTTATAATAAGCGTCATACATTTTTGTCAAACTATTTATTACTTTAAAGTTCAGTAACCATTAAATGTATCTCAGCGTAACAAACACATCGGTGTTCAGCGGACAGTAATATTTATAGAGCCATATATTATGTCATATTGCTATACTGTGCCATAACTATAAAAGTATGACGGTATCACTTAAACGCGATTATAGTCGGCAGCGGCTCCGGTAATCAGATTGCCCGCCGGCCCCGTATCCTGTTCATCCCTCGACCTTATAGGGTATGATCCCATTGCGGTATTGATACGCTTTAGAAAAAACTTGGTAAACTTTCTTTTTGATTTTAATTGCAGGCTGTAGCTACGTCGAATAAAATACACTTAACTAACGTTTTAATTAACGTTTTTCGCAGTCTGCCCCTATAATTATACCTATGCTATAGAGTATAGATATTTAAAACTAAGAACTTGAACGGATTTTAAAAGATACAGCGATTCAAAAATTTTTTTTCAAGAAGTTTTATTTATAACTAGCTGTTGACCGCGACTTCGTCGGCGTGAGCATAGTAGATCACATCCCAAGTATTATTTATTGTACAAAAATATTCAATGTACAGAATTGACTTTCCTACGATTTTATTATACAGTATAGATGTTCCGCGCGGCTTAATTTCACGCAGCCGTATATTTTCCTCAAAAAAATAGCCTATGTCCCTTCACGTGGTCTATTCTTCATGTTTGCCAAATAACATAAAAATTGCTCCAGTAGTTTTTAAGATAATAAGCAATTTCATATAATTTCCCCCGTTTTTTCCACATTTTTCTCTATTTCTTCGCTCTAATTAGGTTTAGCGTGATAAAATATAGCTTATAGTCTTTCTCGATAAATAAGCTATCTAACATTGAAAGAAATTTTCAAATCGGACCAATAGTTCCTGAGATTAGCGCGTTCGAATAAGCCCTTTCATATAATTTCCCCCGTTTTTTCCACATTTGCCCCTATTTCTTCGGTCCTATTAGTCATAGCGTGATAAAATATAATCTTTAGCCTTCCTCAATTAATGGCCTATCTAACACTGAAAGAATTTTTCAAATCGGACCAGTAGTTCCTGAGATTAGCGCGTTCAAATAAGCCCTTTCAAATAATTTCCCCCCGTTTTTTCCACATTTTCCTCTATTTCTTCGCTCATATTAGTCTTAGCGTGATAAAATATAGCCTATAGCCTTCCTCGATAAATGGGCTATGCAACAGTAAATGAATTTTTCAAATCGGACCAGTAGTTCCTGAGATTATCGCGTTCAAACAAACAAACAAACAAACTCTTTCCAATTATAATATTAGTAAAGATTAGTACGTTTAGTACTTGCCTAATATAGTATAGGTGAAAACAAAGTTTGCCGTCAGCTAGTTATCAAACAATATACAAACATAAGACGAAGTATCACTAAATAGTAGCACATACTTATAATTTTTTGACCAGCAATTTAACTTTTTAGTGCACAGTGCTTCCTCAAGTACCTAAGAGTGTTTCGGCGTATGTCACTTAGTTAAGTCGAGACAAATGGTTCGCGAAATCTCGCGCATCAACGTGCCGGTAATAAATCTTGCACCCCACATGACAGTGGCACGTAAACTAGTGCTATATTTTAACATAAAAACACCTTTCCCGAACCCAAAAAGGGTATCAATTTAAGGTGTCAAAACAATGACGTGAGCCGTGAGTGTAAAACTATACTGCATTTTTTTTATAATCTTGTATATTTATGAAGTGCTTCGTTTCGCCGTTTCATCTGTAGATAGTGAGATAATATTTTTACTAACAACCTAAAAGTGCCTAAGTTCAAAATCCAGCCCCATCCACGGACACAAAAATTAATTAGTTCAGCAAAAAATTGCAGACTTAGCAGCTCCGTTAGCATTTCGCAACATTAAACCATGAATATGCAATAAAACTACCAGGTTGACATAAAAGGAAGAGGGTGTAAGTTCGCAACATGGATGCTGCGGACCCCTGTGGTTAAAGAGAGAATGGGCACTGCGAAATCTAAAGGGTGCGCTCCGTCCCTCGCTATTAACTACGAAGCAGGCTTTGCAGGGGACTCGTTAAATATTTGCAGGGACTTTGAGCAGCTGAATTGACCAGGATGTAAAACTCTGGTTTTAAAAGTAACATCAAAATTTAATGTTGAATGCGGAGTCGAAAATTGCATGTTAATTAAATTCATTAAGCGTAGTTTCAATTGCAAATTGAAAACTAATCAGTGTTTACTGTTTATAGTTTGTGTTGTTTGAGCCTACATTATGAAGTCAGCGAATTTACATTATAAACAATAATTCAAAATGAGGTCGTATTATTTTAGATACATTTAGTAATAATTTGTTAAGTCGTTTCAGACTACATAGGAAATTAACATAGATAGATACATACCAAATTATTACCAAACTATAAAGTCCACGGGCTTTCAAACGTGAGGTAACCTCCGGCCAGCGCGGCTCATTATGAGGCTATGAGCGGTGCTCTGAGTGGCACTCGTCTCACCGTTCGACGGAAATAAGCCCGGTAGCCGACAAAACTAGGGACTAGGGAGCAAACAGTTTTATACCTACTAGATGTGCCCGCAGCTCCGCACATTTTGCGGGGAAACCGTACATTACCCATATAAACTATTTTAATATGATTTTCCCGAGCCTTAATATTATATCTAAATCTGTTTACGAGTTTAAGTGTGAAGATTATAGTAACAGGCGTATTACATTTTCGCATTCATGATTTTTGTATAGAAGTACATATAATTTAGCATTTCGTTAATTTCATCATTACAATAAACCAATATGAAAAGGCCTTCATTAACAAGCTAATGAGCATTGAAAACCCTCGTGAAACAAATGCTGAAACTAATTATGTATTACAATTTTTATCGAACAAGTGAGTTAGCATCATCCAATTAAAACCGAAATTATTATTAAGCCGACATTGTTGTGACAGCACGGAGTCAAGAGTTTATTGAAAACCTGGCCTCATTATAAAGAGGGTGAGGCTGCGCGCCTGGTATATTAACGGAGGTAATTAGACCTCCTAAAGTGCCCTCATATGATACTCCACTGTATGCCGAGTATTTTCCTATGAAACGAAGACGAGACGTCGAGAGTATTACAACCGTACCAGCTATAGCGTATTTTTATTAATTTTTAATTTCGGAAATATTGCAATTCGCAACCGTATTTAGTTAGATAATAAATTAATTTAATATTTAACTTCGGAATAACACGTTCTACCAAAACTGGGAACTGGGACCGATCATAATAATACGTAGTCTGGGGACACGATTTTCTCTAAGCCTTTTGCCGTAATACACTTACAAGAACCAACTCACAAAAAGAACTGAAATCCTACTAAAAACATATCTTGTAAAATGTTGCCGAGACGACCACATAAAGTTTACCCTATGAGAAAGATATGAAATATCATGTAGAGCCAAGCTTCTGGATCTAAGCGACCTAACTCTACTGACCCTAATTTAAACAAACTCTACATATTACGAAATATGTAAGTATATCTACGTAGAATTTTTTGTTAGGGTCAGTAGAGTTAAGCCGTGTAGATTCAGAAGCTTGGCTCTACATGTGATATCATAATATCTTTATCACAGGGTAAACCTTATGTAGTCGTCTCAGCAACATTTTACAAGAAATGTTTTGGTGGGATTCTTATAATTTCTTTAAGTATCACATTATTATTTGAACAACATCCTTAAAATTTAACAGCCTTACTTATAAACGTTACTTGAATTTTGTGTCAGTGGGATAATCCACATTTGATTTATTTTAATTGAAAATAAGTAATAACATAACTCATCTAATCCTTGTACTAAGGTCACATGAAAACGCAGGAGATTTACTGGGACCTTTTTTGTAGGGTAAAAAGGGTAGCAATTCTCCATTCATTCTATTGGTTACTTGGCTTCATTATAACAAAAAATGTTCTATACCGCCGTTAGATGTAAAATATATTCTGTGAGCTCTACAATAGAGTGCAGTATTGCATCGATACAATATCCTCCATAATAAATTACTTTGAATCGTCTATAATATTGGTTAGCACCGTTAGCGTTTCGTGTTTCTTTTGTTGTATTTTAGGTAGAGTACAATTAGAAAACGGAAAAATGGCAGAAATAAGCGTGCACTTTGTGCAAATGCAGTTAGATGTTTTTGTTATTTATTCTTTACTGGCCATTACGAACCCTTACTAGTTGTTGTTACTGCATCCTTCGAACAATTATGTTAATCAAGAGCCTAAACTACTACATCAACTTAGATTAAAATTTGTGTACTTTTTGCGTGAATGATCACCAAATATAATACATATTATGCACTAACAAAATTTAGGGCCTGTTTCACCACTTACTGATAAGTGCCAGATAGGCTATCCACCACTTAACTTGACAGATAAAGCTATACTCTAGAAAGATTCTCCATAGAATCTGTCAAAAAAGTTGTGGGTAGCCTATCCGGCACATTATCACACTACCAGGAAGTGGTGAAACAGGCCCTAAAGACTAGGACGTACAGTCTTTATTATATCAGTAAAATGGTAATTGTTGTTGCTGATTATATAAGTGTGTGTGTGATGATTAGTATGATAGTGATTTTAAGCCTTATTTGTAGGAATATCTGCAGGCGGTTCACACGGCATCTCTGACACGAGGCTCGATAATGTCTCATGAATAAGAATATTGCATTTTGTATTCATCGCTCCTGCCGCGACGACATCGGCAAACTATGTGCGCACTTCAGCCTGTGTCAATTACTGACACGGACAACGCTGGGTTATTATCACATCAAAAGATTAGTAAGTTAGAAGTATTGTAATATAAACAGATATAATATAACATATATAATCTAAATACTCAAACTCAACTCAAAGGTGACTGACTGACATGATGATCTATCAACGCACAGCCCAAACCACTGGACGGATCGGGCTGAAATTTTGCATGCAGGTAGATGTTCTGACGTTGGCATCCGCTAATAAAGGATTTTGATTAATTCTACCCCCAAAAGGTTAAAAAGGGGATGAAAGTTTGTATATAATAATATGTACAAAAACAAATGCGAGCGAAGCCGCGGGCATAATCTCGTATATATTAAAATATAATATAAACAACGATTTCAAAATTCCGTAGAAAAATGCCTCACGGTATTAAAAGTGAGGTAAAATGTAGATAATAATTTAAGTGTTATGGCCTGTTTCACCGCTTCCTGATAAGGTGCCGGATAGGCTTATTTGACAGATTCTCCATACTCCATCTCTCAAGTTAAGTGGTGGATAGCCTTATCAGGAAGCGGTGAAACAGGCCCTAAGAGTTGTAGAGTGTGGAGTTGTAGACTATTTCTTGTCCACATCTATGAGCATCTGCGGTCGTTGACGACAACCCTTGTAATTATACGCAAATTATACGTGTATTATCTGTTCTGTTTGAGGAGGTTTTTTAGAAATGTAATTGTGAACTATAAACTTTAAAGTGAAAACTTTACGGTTAGCATTTCAACAGGCAAAAACGCGTTGGACTCCCAAGTTCCAACACAAAGGCCATTTAGCCGAAACTTTTTCGTTTTCGCTTCGTTATAGAATCGCCGATCAAAATGTATGGAATTGACATAAGACAAGTCGAACGTCAACGTTATATTAACGAACGCTTATGTCAATTCCATACATTTTCATCGGCGATTCTATAACGAAGCGAAAACGAAAACATTTTGGCACACCCCCCTGTTCTCGATACTCTCGGAACGAGATGCGGACGGCTCACGCGCTATAATTTTCTTGTCTATGCGACATTTTCAAGAAGGATCGCTTGCAAAATGTTATAAATCCCAAACTGTCACGCACCATTAATAAACACTGAAGGTCAAATCTCAAAAGAGCGATAGTTTGAACTGAATAGAACGCACATACGTGCTCCCCGAGCGGTACCATTCACTCACTCTTTTATCGTTCGCCGTTTTGAAGTCACTCTAAAAGCTCTTTATACAGCTGACGAAAATCACTTGCCTATCTACCGTTTTCATTTTAACACCTTTGACTACCCTGCGCCAGCTAAAATCCTGCTTTGATTTTGATCATATTAGACAGACATAACAAAGATAATTTTAGCATCAATTTTTGACAACCAAAAGAATTTTACATTATAATATTTATTTATGAAGCTTTCGATGGATTATAATGGACCCACTGATGAATAATGTAGAGACAAAGGCAACTAATTACCTATTCCATCTTTATTCTGTTTGTTGTCAAAAATACGTTTTACATAATTCAATGCTGTTAGATTAACGCTTTCATTTTTTTTATTAAAACATGACACTAATGGGATGAATAGATAAAATGTTAATACTTTCATAATATATTTTATTTATTTACAAGCTACTTCCAGCAGCTTCGCCCGAAGAAATGCCTAGTTTAAATTCATAGCCCATATGTATAGGGTAGCCTTTGATAACCTTTTTAGTATCCTAACAATTTTATTGGAACGCTTGTCCGAAAATTGAGGTTTGTAGTTTGTACCCTTGATTTAGTCCATGAGCCTTGCTGTTACATAGCATTATAATATAATTATTTTTAAATTAAAGCCTGACGTACCTATTATATTAGAGGCAGCATGTTATATTTTGTTGGTTAGTAAATTTTTGGCTTAGTAGGTTATGATGTCTTTTCAACCTACGCGTGAATGAGATTTGAAGTCTATTACCAGCTGAATCCTAAAAAGATTCCAGCCCTTTTGTTTCTAATTCAGACCTCCTAGAATGCGGTATTTAAAAGCCGTTGCTGAACACTAAAAATTAATGCATTTTATGTCCAATTAATTGCACCAAAGCTCTGCAACCAATTAATAGTAAACAGTTCCATTAACCTGTAAACTCCAATTTTAATATAACATGTTCGACAAATTTAAACACAATTTCCAGAGAATTAACAAAAATTACACGAGACCCAGTATCGGCGCGAGATTATTCCGATTGGACGCCATTTTATATAATGACAGTAGATTTTAAACTACCCTCACAACATATTGCGCCGGTAATGGAGTATTTAATTTTCCCCGTTATGTAAATAAATAAAGACAATAATTAAAGAGATTTAAATACGTTGCACCTGGAAAAAACAGTTTGATTTCAGATTTCAAATAAAATATTAACTGACTGAAAGTTTCGGTTGGAAATAAACTGTCCCGCTGGTCTGGGGTAACTGTTCACCTTCAGTGGATTCCGTCTCATGTCGGGCTAGAGGGAAATGAGGTAGCAGACAGGTTGGCAAACGAAGCGGTTGTCGACGGCATGCCTTATGATATACTTCCTTATTATTCTGATGTTTTACCTGAGTTGAAAGTTAAAGTTCACAAGCTTTGGATAGATTACTTTGATGGTAGGTCGTCGAATAAGGGCGTCTGGTATAGAACGTTACGGTCTAAGCCGTTTCTATACCCTTGGTTTAGCTATAGTAAGTTTAGCAGAAATATTTTGGTTCTTGCATTTAGGATACGATCTGGACACATTCCATTGAATAAGTTTGCGTTTTTGATGGGGAAGAATGAGTCTTCAAATTGTGATGTATGTGGGACTATTGAAGACGTCTATCATATTTTAGTGGAATGTGTTCGGAACGCATCATTTAGAGATAGTTTATCTAATAAGTTTATGTTTAATAGCGTAGGCGGCGTTAATATTGTACTATCGGAGCCTTTATCTAGTGATGCTATATGTTTGTACAAGTTAGTTAAGTTTGGTTTAGATGTAAGAAATTGTTAAATTGTAATTGTGTAGCCTTACGAGGACGACATGGTCGCCTTTGTGATCCAAGTCCTAAATAAAGATTAAAAAAAAAAAAAAAAAAACTGTCCCGCTATCGATTTTCTACATTTTTTTTAATACAGTAAAATCCTCAAGAATTAGGTATTATTTATTGAATCAGTGGTCAAAATGACTACTTCTTCAATAAATAATAAAATCTAGGTTCTAGATAAATAATTAATAGACTCATACGGGTATTTAGCTCATAGAGTATAGACTAAAGTCGTTAATTAATTACCAGCTCTATATTATGTTGTACATATGTACATGACATAAATCACGATATCGAGTTAGCCTATTGATCGTTACACCAAGGGTTGTCAAAATTATGTTAACGGGTCTTTAGTATTGCATAAAAAATAATGTCATAAAAACATGAATTTTAAATCATAAGTAGGTACAACAAGTGGCCGTAAAATTAAACATATTTCCAAACAAAAACTAAGCCGTAACATACTATTATGCCTACAGTCTACACTATATTAACCTCTATAAACATTAAGATATCAAACAAATTCAGCTCACATTCACATTTCACACACCTTTTCATTGGCAATAAAGGTAACGGTGCCTATAAGTGCCATATAAAGACGATTATGAAAACAAATTATCGCAAGGGTTGGGAGTAGGGACAACCCTAATTATAATCAGGGCACAAGTGAGCGCGTAGTGGTCCGGATTTATTGGACAAAGGGAATGTGCTTCGGCACCAACCCCACTAGGACAGATATTACGAGCCGTTTATTATTAACGATACAGAATTACTTAGCCCGGTCCTCGTGCAGGAGATAATCTGCAATTAATGTCACTTCTCACATGGATAAACTGGTGACAGGTAATTCCTTACCACTGCTTGGCTAGCTTCCAAGACGTTGCTACTGCATAACTTACAAGATTGGCTCTACAACTACCTTGAGATTAGTGTCACTTCCGAGGACATAGTTTGTTTTAATCCAGATATATCCTCAAGGTAGCTAAGGTAAGGTAAAATTACCCCAGCAGTCAGTCCCGGAAAAGATTCTCCGGGCGATATCAAGTTCAGGCCTCCTTAAGAGGCCGGGCTACCCTCGAATTTCTCATACATACGTAATACCAAAATCATTTTCTCATACGAAAATATTTAACATGTTTGAGTTATTTTTCAGCTTAAAATAGTAATTACCTAGGTTCCCGTACAAAAATTAACTTCAAAATATTTAAACACTATTTTTTTTTTGTGTATAAATTTTTTTTTACTAAATTTACTACTAAGTATTTAAACACAAAAAAATAGAGTAAAACACTAAAAATATATATAAATAAATAGTAAATTTACTACAAAATATTTCAACTTTAAAAAATATTTTTTAGTATTTAAATATTTTGTAGTAAATTTACAATTTATTTATATAGTTTTTAGTGTTTTACTCTATTTTTTAGTGTTTAAATACTTAGTAGTAAATTTAGTAAAAAAAATGTGTACATAAAAAAATTTTTTTTAGTGTTTAAATATTTTGAAGTTAATTTTTGTACAGGAACCTAGGTAATTACTATTTTAAGCTGAAAAATAACTCAAACATGTTAAATATTTTCGTATGAGAAAATGATTTTGGTATTACGTATGTATGAGAATTTCGAGGGTAGCCCGGCCCCTTAACGAGACCGTAGGGGACTCAGTTGCCGAAAAGTTTTGTATTCAAACTTTTGCTTTTGCTCAACTTGGGTTTTAATTCGGCCCTTCCACGTGGGCCAATGATGATCAAACACATGCGGTTACGAAAAGATTATTCTTCTTTTGTGACCCATGATCAACGTCGATTATTCAGAATAGTCACAGCTCGCGCGATCCTCGTCCATGAACGTGAAGAGAGGCCTTTGCATCGCAAAATAATATGGCAAGCTTGATTCATTTCGGCCCGTAAGTCCTCGAACTAAGACGCAATGATAAGTTGGCCAGCAAACTCCGACACCGGCGCTGAATCACATCAGGGGAATTATGGCGGCCACACCCCGGCCACTTTGTTGCAATTTGTGACAATTTGCCCGCACTATCATGAAACTACCTGAATGTTCCCGAGCGTAATGTCACATTTGCCCGCACAGGTTGAATGTAAATTGCGAATAGAACAGCCTCGCAGGTCATATTTTACAAACATTAGTTGCCGGGCTACTCGTTACGTCGTTTAGTATTCAAATGACATAAATACTACACCTTTATGTTTACAATTTATTATATTATACATTTTACAACGAAAGTTAACCTGATCTAGAATCGCAAAATCTACCGTAAATCTCTGCGTTCCTCAATCAGAGGGTGACGTAACGTGAAATCTGACTGCTAATTCTAACGGATTGGAAAATCATTAATGCCGAGTTTGTGTAATAAAAGTTCCTTAAGCCCGACGGCACCTGACAATTACGAGAGCGGTAATTATACATCGTTCGAACGGGATCACTTGTTTGAGGAATAATTAAAGAGAGGCCCCCATGGGCGCCAGACGCTGCGCCGCCGGTGACGTCGTCGTCTCTTTTAAAATAACTGAACAAACACGAGCGACAGATCAAAATTCATGAAATAGAGCTGTTAAGCTTTGATGACATAGCGACGCGACGTGATTGGAACTGACGGCAGCTTTAAAAGTTTTATCTTTAGTTTATGACACAATAAATCCTTGCACAATTACAGCATTCATTTATTTATTTAAGGACCAATAAACGGCTAATACCTACAGGATAGGGGGCGTCCACAAATTACGTGAGGTGTTTAAGGGGGAGGAGGGGGTCAAGTCAAATTTCATCTAGGTAATCTAACGTTGCGCGTTGGAGGGATGGGGGATCTTGGCTAATCTCACGTAATTTTTTTTCTCATTGTAAAAAATAAATAAACTACTATTTTGGTCCATTTCATCATGGTATGCTTATGATTTAATCGCTTATATTAATATGTTATGCGATTAAGCTCATTCTTTAATTCGTTCGTTTTTTTTTCGTAAGAATATAACTTCATTTATACTTTTACGTCATACATCTACTGACTGTCAAATAATCCAACGCGTTTACCTAAGAAACCCACATTTAAAAATCTCACGTGAGATTGAGGGGTGGGGGGGAAGTCGAATAAAATCTCACGAAATTTCACCAGGGGGGAAAAACACCTCACGTAATTTGTGGACCATATTATTAAAACTGTCTAAACATAACAATAGCATATTTTGCATATCCAACAACATTAACCTCTATGAAGGGGGCGACTAACCCAAAATCTTTTTTTTTAACAATAAGGGGGCAAACGAGCAAACGGGTCACCTGATGGAAAGCAACTTCCGTCGCCCATGGACACTCGCAGCATCAGAAGAGCTGCAGGTGCGTTGCCGGCCTTTTAAGGGGTAATAGGGGAGGATAGGGAAGGAAATAGGGAAGGGTAGGGAATTGGGCCTCCGGTAAACTCACTCACTCGAGGAAACACAGCGCAAGCGCTGTTTCACGCCGATTTTCTGTGAGGACATGGTATTTCTCCGGTCGAGCCGGCCCATTCGTGCCGAAGCATGGCTCTCCCACGTCAAAAATCGATTTTATAATTCATTATTTTCTAAAATTAAATACTACATAATTATACATTATATTTCCAAGAATTCGATCTGAGCAAACACACGATATCTAAAATTTTCTCGATAGAAAAAAATCACAAAAACGCATTTAATTTTCACGAATTTTTCATTTATTGCCATAACCAAGCATTGAACTAAGATAATATTTTAACACATTGTATAAAATTCTAATGAGAAACCGACCTAGCGGATTTTTTAAATCCATATCCATACTAATATTATAAATGCGAAAGTGTGTCTGTCTGTCTGTCTGTCTGTCTGTCTGTCTGTCTGTCTGTCTGTCTGTCCGTCTGTCCGTCTGTCCGTCCGTCCGTCCGTCCGTCCGTCTGTCTGTTACCTCTTCACGCTCAAACCGCTCAACCGATTTCGCTGAAATTTGGCATGGAGATACTTTGAGTCCTGGGAAAGGACATAGGATACTTTTTTATCCCGTAAAAATGTACGGTTCCCGCGCGATAAACAAATTTTGGCGCAACGAAGTTGCGGGTATCATCTAGTGTTGTATATTTATCGAGTTATTGAGAAAAAAAACTAATTTGGCGATGAATCCGCGTCGTTCTTTTTCATCTGGCATATGAAAGACGGGCGTGAGTGTGAAGACAGAAGGATGATGTTTGGTTTTTTGGGTTAGGCGCCCTCTTAAGATACAATATATTATCTAGAAGTTAAAAACATTTTGTATGTCGTACGACCTTTCTTTAAAATCGGGGTGAATAATTTAAGATTCAATACACTTTTGTCTAAAAAAACCTACAGACCCGTGGGAAACCAATGAATCTTTCTATTTCTTGGAGTACTAGGCTACCATGAACGTAAACTGGTAAGACGGGCTCATCCCCGACATCCCGGATTCGGGAGCAACTTATAAAAAGGGAATAAAGGATATCATGTCTTGAAAAGTACTAGGCGAACAGAAGTTGTGAGGACGTAATAAAGGGAATAATAATGGTTAACAAGGAGCAACCCCATGTATGTACCGAAAGCGGATACCACGTTCCCTTGGTTTTTGTTATAGGCGGGGCTTTAGCTGCTCGACTCACAATATTATAGACACGAAAAAAAAATTTGAAGCTTGTCATAATATTCTACTTAATCATCGCATCAACAAAATAAAAACCATAACGTCAGCTTTTTTGTGAACTATGTATGTAGTTTAGGAACATAATATTTTAAGAAGAAATCAACAAAATATAGCTAAATTCAAAAGAAAACTCGCGGTTTTTTTTAAACATGAAGCATCCCAAAATATAGATATTATTATTCACAGGAAAGGATTTAAAGTACCCGGCTCGCAGCCGCAGTGAAAATCCCAAGTCGCTGCGGAAGATACAAATTACGTACCAAACACTTCCATTTCCTCGATAGTAATTTTACCTTTTTCCACGATAATACCCTTTAAGTTTTAACGTAGTTTTTAAGGTACAAAATTTATTAGTATTCATCATTCTATACGATAAGGTCGACTAAAACTTTTTATTGTTATAATCTGCCAAGAACGATAATTTGACGTTTTTAATATATTTTTTTCCGATCTACCCACCATCGCACGTGACCGAGCGAAGAAAAATAGAAAGGGAAAAACAAAGATGGTGGCTCCGGCAGACGCGACTTCCGGTCATCAATAAAGGCGACCGGCGCTTCTGATGTACTCGAGGAAATTGTGACTTTACAGAGTATTTAGTTACACCACTGTCACGGTCCACATCAGACGGCTAATGCATTTGGGAATGTTTTGACAGACCTTTCATACATTGAGTAAATCCCACTCAGCCAATGGAAACATCTTACATCACACTTATAGAGGTATTACAAACGGGGAAGTTTGTATGTTTGTAACTTTTTCACGCTAAAACTATTGGTTCCAGATTGATATGAAATTTGGCAATTGGCACGGTTATAATTTGAGGTGTAGAGGTAAAATAATGTATAAGTATAGTGTCACAACACTAATCGTATGTCACAGCACTATGCTGGGGGGTGTGCCAAAATGTTTTCATTTTCGCTTCGTTATAGAATCGCCGATGAAAATGTATGGTATCGACATAAGCGTTCGTTAAGGCGACGCCTTGATAATTTGGCTGTAGCGATGCCGATTTTTCTCAGCAATGACTAAAGCTAAGAAACTAAAGTTCATTGTCAGTATTCATCATGTCTTTGTCTTTGAATTGCCCATAGCATAACACGATTGGACAACTTTTATAACACAGAATATCAATCGAAAAGACCTCTGTAAAAAAAGGGATTCCTATTTTTCCAACAGAGGAGAGTGATTTAAGGTTCCAAAATTTGTACATAAATTGGTTGAAGCATACACTTTAATATGTGCATAGCTTATATGAAATGTATTTATGGTTTTTAAATTACGCGACAAAAACCATTTTGTCGCTTACGCTGTTTCCATTTTTTGCTGTTCCATTGCTTGTTTTCTATGAGAGGCCGGCCCGGCCTCTCATAGAAAACAAGCAATCTAAAACATATCCAACACGGTTTCTTACTTTAACGCGGCGTCACCTTAATATGACGTTGACGTTCGACTCGTCTTATGTCAATTCCATACATTTGATCGGCGATTCTATAACGAAGCGAAAACGAAAAAGTTTCGGCTAAATGGCCTGGACTATTTAACCGTAACATAATATTAAATAAACGCAGTCTTAATTAAGCATGGATCGGTTTCAATTCTCCCGAACCACCACCTTACATGGCGACCCCGCCAGGCGCCTGCATGTGAGCCGTCGCGCCGCGAATTTGAAGCTGTCTCCATATCGACCCCTCTGGGTAGAAACGTCGTAAAAGCCAAATAGCCATTTTACAGTACGGCCAAAAAACAAAAATCTAAATTTTGTTTCACGAATATTTTCTTATTCTTTGAAGTTATAATAAACCACTATAGCTCATTAAGCTTAGATTTTCGGGTAGTTTACTATATAGAAACTCAAAATAGTCTACATTCAATAGTTTCAGAGATCGCATGGCTTTTACTACAAAAAATCTAGTTGTAAATGGCTTTTATAACATTTTTATTTCGCTTCACGACTATAACCATTTATTCATTTGGTTGTATAAGACTTAAAATAAGGTTTTATTGAAGGTATTTTTTGAATTAAAAGACAAGTGTAGAAATAAGAAAGTGTAATTTGTGTATTAAATGCGAGAAATATTAGTGACGAATATCAAATTATTTTATAGTAAGTATTTCATTATTTTAATGTATTATTGTACTTTTCCGACAAACTTTATTAAAGTTATGAAAATAATCGGCCAAATATGAGTCGGACTCATATTTGGCACATAATAATACTATGTTTACAGTACAATAAAAAACGTAAAGAACTGATTTTAATAAGAT
Source organism: Lysandra bellargus (assembly GCA_905333045.1). Lineage (NCBI taxonomy): Eukaryota > Metazoa > Arthropoda > Insecta > Lepidoptera > Lycaenidae > Lysandra > Lysandra bellargus. The sequence goes on from HG995321.1 coordinate 353,872, forward strand.
AATGTTATTATTGTTAAATGCTCACTATTTTTGCATATTTAAGAGATTGTGTTAATTTTATTTTGATAATGTTACTGCAGTAACGAGTAAGTTGACTAAATAACAAATTACGTAATATGTCATTTATTTTTGTTATTAAGTTTATATACAATTTCCCGTTATTTCCAAAGACGTCTTTAATAACTTGCATGTTTTTTTAGTTTTACAATCTAAGATTGTTTAATGTGTAAGTTAAGAAAATGTTTAAAGGAAGTTTTCCACCAAAATACCAAGAGTAACAATACGAAGAACTGATTTTCTAAAGCTATTATTGTTAAATACTTACCTACCTTTTGCATTATTTAGAGGTAGAGCTTATTTTATTTCGATAATTTTATTAAAGTTTATCGGAAAAGTACAATTTTACGTTAAAATAATAAAAAGCTAGACAACCAAATGAATATATTATGGTTATAGTCGCGAAGCAAAAAAAATGTTGTAAAAGCCATTCAAAACTAGATTTTTTGTAGTAAAAGCCATACGATCTCTGAAACTATTGAATACAGAATATTTTGAGTTTCTATTTAGTAAACTACCCAAAAATGTAAGCTAACTGAGCTATAGTGGTTTATTATAACTTCTAAGAATAAAAAAATGTTTAAGGTCGAGAAAATGTTGTAAAAGCCATATTTGTTGGTGAAGTGTCTTTTACTACAAAATGTTTGATAGTATTATCTTCAAGTATTGTATATATTATGTAGTATTAACCACGAAATTAAAAAAATGTCGCTTACTACATAAATTTCAATTGAAAAAATAGCGCATTACAACATTTTCAAAGAACAAAACTGGGTTTATAATGAGTTGAAAAAAGCTGTAAAAGACATTTTTTTGCGAATTTCAACATTTCGAATACAGATCGATAGAGCTCGCGATTCTGAGTAAGAAACCGTTAAAAACAAATTTTTGCCAAAATGGCTTTTACGACGTTTCTACCCAGAGGGGTCGATATCCGTCGCGTGTGCCTCATAGCTTCTCGCATTCGAACAATGGAACTACTTAGCCGGAGTCCTCCTTTGAACTTGCCCGTGCCAACGTTCCGAAAATATGGGAAAGCAACAATCAAAGGAATAAATTTTGGGCTGCTTTTTATTCTGAATAGATACAGGGTGCCATTAAACCTTCCTGCCAAATTTTGATATATATGGATCCTTGTCAAAAATAAAAATACACGTATTTTTTCTTTTACAATCACTCAGTAGGTACTAAAATGTTGAGAAATAGCTTCCGAAAGCTATTCTAAAAAACACTGCAATTAATGGACACGACACGTCGCCCGGGCGTGATGTGACCCTGGCCCCGCGCGCGCGTCTCCCCCCGCGTTACCCCCGCTCATTACCCCGCGCCGCGAGTGGCCGTTCTGCAAACAAAAACAGTGAGAGCTGTAGCCTGTATATAATAATAATATACTTACTCAATTAAAAATAGTACATGATCGTTGCATGTAACTTCATTCTACTTAGCACTAAGGAGTCTTATGCTCCAGTTAAAACTTCTCAACTTCACCTAGGTGAAACCACAACGCAATCGCACAATAAGCATAATATTAGAGTGAAGTTAACAAGCTCGGGAGTCTTCCACACATGTAGAGCAAGTAGCATCTCGCTCCGACACGTACTCCGCCACATATTTCCGTGTTGTCCTAATTTCGGTCGCGCGATTGTATAACGTCACTCCTACCTGTCCTACATTCATATCTGTAGTTACAAACATACAGGTAAATTAATTTAAACGAGAAATAAACAAATACGGTCTCTCTAAAATTGTGACAGTCAGTAATGAAACTTCTATAGGTTTAATCTCTAAGGTTTATTTACTAGTTTCTGCAATTTATTATTAGTTTAAATTAATGGAGCGATACAAACAACAAAATTGATTAACTGATTTAGCTTGTCTCTCTAAAATTATATACAAGTTAAATCTCTAGCTTTAATGGTTATAAACAAGGACAGGACGACGCGACTTAGAAACTAGAAACTGCTTTACTTTGAACATTAAACTTTACAACCGGACAAGAAGATTAATTGAAACATGATTCATTGATAGTCTTTGAGGAACACGGATCGCATAAACGCAAACAGAATTTAGGGCAGCGTCGATGTCTGGAAGCTGACAGATGCACCGGGAGCGGGGAGATACTTGCGGCGGCAGACCGCCGTTTACACGACACAATGGCTGAATTTCCGTTTCCGTGCCGAACCCGCCCACCGCAGACACGTATTTAAGCAGACGCCTCTCGCGTTAAAAGTACTAGTGGCTCACTAGTACTTTTAACGCGTAACCGCCGTAGTGGGTAGTCACGATTAAAAGTTACACTTAGTTATAGTGATTAATATTATTTAAAATTATTATTATACTAGATCACTGACGTTTCCCTAAACTTATTTTGATCGCCATTTTTTTAGGCTCAAAACTATCTTATGGTTCGGGACCAGTATCTCCATACCACATTTTTTTCGTAATGGTTTCAGCGGCTTAAGCATGAAGTGGTTAAGCAGACAGGGACCACCATTGATCGAACTCATATGGGTTTGTCGTGTGCGTGTCGTGGGTGTGTCGTGGGTTGATTGGTTAATCGTGTCCGTAACTATGCCTAAGCGGGGAGTGGAGTGCCGTGTGGTTTTAGTGGGTAGTTTCTCGAAGACATACCCCGGCCAATGCCCAATCCGCCGGGGATGCGCAATTTAACCATGTAAAAATAAATCGACCAAGTGCGAGTTGGACTCGCCACTGAAGGGTTCCGCAGCAGCAATAAGGTTTATTTCCATAAAATGAAAAGGTTTTTGATTTGTTAGGGTTCCGTAGCCAAAATGGCGAAAAACGGAACCCTTATAGATTCGTCATGTCTGTCTGTCTGTCTATCTGTCTGTCCGTCCGTATGTCACAGTCACTTTTCTCCGAAACTATAAGAGCTATACTATTGAAACTTGGTAAGTAGATGTAGTCTGTGAACCACATTAAGATTTTGATACAAAAATGGAAAAATTATTGAAAATTTTAGGGGTCCCCATAGGTACAACTGAAACAAAAAAAAAAATTTCGTCTAACCTACGCGTGTAGGGTATCTATGGATAGGTCTTCAAAAATCATATTGAGGTTTCTAGTATCATTTTTTTCTAATCTGAATAGTTTGCGAGAGAGACTCTTCCAAAGTGGTAAAATGTGTGTCCCCCCCCCTCTAACTTCTAAAGTAGGGGCATGATAATTCTAAAAAAAATATATGATGTACATTACTATAAAAACTCCCAACGAAAATTGGTTTGAACGAGATTTATCAAGTAGTTTTTTTTATACGTCATAAATGGTAAACTTCATTAAATCAACTAAAGTATAAAAATAAATCAAAAACTTTTTAATTTTAAGAAAATAAACCTTATAGCTGCTGCGGAGCCCTTCAGTAGCGAGTACAGCTCGCACTTGGCCGGTTTTTTTATTATATTTTAGTTGATATAATGAAAATTAAATTATTCAGGTTTACCATTTATGACATTTTTGTTGGTAGTTTTTATAGTAATGTACATCATATATTTTTTTTAGAATTATCGTGCCCCTACTTTAGAAGTTACAGGGGGGGGGGGGACACGTTTTACCACTTTGGAAGAGTCTCTCTCGCAAACTATTCAGATTAGAAAAAAATGATATTAGAAACCTCAATATGATTTTTGAAGACCTATCCATAGATACCCTATACGCGTAAGTTAGACAAAAAAAAAATTGTTTCAGTTGTACCTATGGGGATCCCTAAAATTTTTAATATTTTTCCATTTTTGTATTAAAACCTTAATGCGGTTCACAGGCTACATCTATTTATCAAGTTTCAATAGTGTAGCTCTTATAGTTTCGGAGAAAAGAGTGGCTGTGACATACGGACGGACGGACGGACGGACGGACGGACGGACGGACGGACGGACAGACAGACAGACAGACAGACAGACAGACAGACAGACAGACATGACGAATCTATAAGGGTTCAGTTTTTTGCCATTTTGGCTACGGAACCCTAAAAAGGTGATTGGTTAGGGATAGTGGTTAGCAAAGAAAATTACTGGTTGTCAAGAATTTTTTTTTAAAAATCATTAAACCAATTAATATAGTAACAAACATTTCCCAGGGCGGCAGCAAACGTCGTTTTGTTCCCATCGGTACGTGTAATTTTATTCCGTTGAATCCGGAATTTAGTCCCGGATTCAATTAATAACATTAATTTCACCGTGAAAAACTTTGGGTCGAATTTTGCGGCGGTTTTAGGGTTTGACCACTGACAAATAGCCGGTTCAATTAAGTAGGTACGTGCACGGCCCCTAGGGGCCGAGAGGGTCTGTAAACATTGTATTATTCTGCAATACGATATTAATACGAGACGCATATTATGTACACTGTATCCATGTTTAAAAATTGTAATTATTGATATTAAATGTTCCGAAATCATGCGGCAAACAAAATACGTGCGTAATAATTGTGTCCCATCAATCCTCAAGCGGCACCCGGCTGTCGCATAACAATTGAAAATCTATTGTGTCTGCTATTTCCACGATCGAGGTACGGTATTACAATCCATCTTATCACTACTTATTTTAGTATTTACGTAACATCATAATATCTCTACTGAAGCGTTACGTTTATAATAATTTATTTTGTTTTTATCCGCAGCTATTTCAATCTCCTAATTAAAACCGGAATCGAGTGGAATTCATTCCAAAAATAGGTCACACGAAAACAATTATCTTTATTAAAAAGCGAAGTCAATATTAAAAATTGCGGTCTGCGACCCAATATTCGTTTGATATGTATTAAGTGATCTTAATGGAATTTATGCAAGTGTGAAGTCGGCACGGATCGCAACCCGCCCGCTTCGGCTGATTACCCGGGCCCAACTGCGAATATGAACTATGAATATTCTATTACCACAGTTTTAGTCGTGACTCGTGAGTAGTGAATAATCACCCGCACTTTCGACAAATTTGAATAATATTCGCCGTATATACTTGACTCGGCGCCAAATTATAGGGTCGGCGAAATTGCAAGATAAACGAAGTCCGACTTCGCGCCGCTCAATCTGCCCCTTTAAATGACATTACGGCAATTCGGAGGTCGTCGTAGATTTATTTCGTTACTTCGGCTGATATCACATAGCGGAATTTTAATGGAGGTTTAACACGCAAGAGTATTACAATCTCTCTGTTAAAAATGTCGGGCATATGATATTCCAGAAAGGCGAGAGCTAAAAAACACGAGTATTTCGGTATTTACAGGCGATGCATTGTGACGTTTCAATTGTTCCGTCCGGCGACCCCTTTTACATGACCTACTGGTACTAGAATGCTCCCATTCTTCCGCGTCGGATAAACAACATGGCGAACAATACGTTTGCATCCCCGTAACAAAAAAGGGGAAAAACACGGCGCGCGGTCTCTTGATTGATGTTTTTCAATGTGTTGGCCGGCTCCGAAGCCCGCGACCACGGTGCGACCTGCCTTTGACGTTGTCCATTCTGCTCCACAGATTGGACCTGCCCCGTACGTTTATTCTCCGGGTGATTTATCACGAGGATTCGATGAAAGGGCCCGCTTCACGGGAGATTTTAGGAGGGAATTGAAGGAAACTTTTCAAACCTAACGTGTCTCTGTGAAGTGCGTTTGCAACTGAAAGAAAGGGCATATGTAAAATACAATAGATTCGCCTGCATCTAGGAGCAACTTGAAACTTGGGAGTTACTGGAGTGGCACAGTGCGGTTAATGTAGTAGCAATCTTGAGTCCCGATCAATACGAGTCAGAGGTGGGCGTCGCTATACTAATAAATATCTCGTTTATATTTATAAGTGAGCCGTCCTATTCATTATCTATTAATGGGTGGTCTAACGACGTTGTCTAAGCCTTCACAAATATTGTTGACTCTGAAAAAACTTTTGGAGATAACGACGGTCAATTTGGCACGTCTCCAAACTGAGGACGGATCGTCGGCCGCATAATATCTTCCGAGTGATTTAATTCATCGATTGACTTAAAATGAGAATACATTGTTACATTTTCGCGCAACTGGAAACAGTCGCGGGGGTTCCACTCCTGTCTTTGAAGAACGAAGCAGACAGTAATTGTATTAACTCAGCAAGGACGAAACGTTAAGCGGAATCGTCTAACAATTTTAACTTAAAATACTTATTCCAACATTAATTCTCTATAGAGGACTAGAAAGCTGTACAATCATAGCATGGTAATCAAACATGGCGTAATGTGAAGATGGACCCTATATGTTATCTTGGGCCCATCTTCATAACAATGCCTACTGTACGGTAACATCAAACGGAGCTAGTTAATGACATGTTAATAGACACGCGTTGAAATACAGATCGATGAACCGCCAAATACGGGAATATAATTATCACGACGGTAATCGGATATTACCAGCTGACAGCCCGTAATGAACTTAATAATTATTCCGGTAACAACAGCTTAAACAATAATATTATCTATGACGGAAGGACTAGAAAGATAATTTGGAGCTAAGAGAATATACTTTAACCAGTTGTTTACTCTGCTTTAACTAGCATAATATATCACACCAAAAACGTTGCAAAGTAAATGTAGAGTTGCAAAAATGGTCAGTCAAAACAACGAAGCAAGTCACAAAATATCAAGTAAATTGTACTTATCTATATATATAAAAATGGATTTTCAAATGTGTTAGTCGCGCTAAAACTCGAAAACGGCTGAACGAATTGGACTGATTTTAGTCTTAAAATATTCGTAGAAGTCTAGGGAAGGTTTTAAAGTGACACGAAGTTCACCGGGACAGCTAGTTTACAATAAATATGTAATCGTAATTGAAAAAAGTTATTCAATTGTGCAGTTATAAGTTACTTATAACAAAACGAAAACATTTATTTTTATGCACGTCGCTACAAGGTTACGTTGTGCAATTTTGATGAACTGTCAAATGTGGCCTATTAAAATGCCCCGACTATATATGACAATGCAACATTTAGGATTTTGGTCGGATTATATTTTAACGTATGTGCAATACAAGTAGCTCACTCTGCTTCGTAATATTCCCTATTCAAGTGAGCCATTTTGACACAATCCTACTGGCAACTTATCGCACATAGTGTACGTGTATAATACTGATCGTTAGTGGGTCGTCAGCACACAATATGCACTACGGAGCTCCATTAGTACGTTCAGGACGTCACTGTTTACTTCGCTATTGAAAATCAATGATATCCAGATCGCTCCAGTGATCACGCCTCAAGCATATTTACTATTGCAGACGAGTTAGTAGGTCGATAAATTTCATTTAAAACACATTTTCTACTGTATATTGTGGTAGGTAAAATACTTTGTAGAAAAGGAGGTTGGCAAGTCACCATAAATTTTCTAACCTGCTACGCTTTTATTATTATAATAGGCTAAACGATTTATTCTGTTTATAAAACCAACCAATACTTTATCAATAGATTCACCATAAATTTTCTAACCTGCTACGCTTTTATTCATACATATTATAATAGGCTAAACGATTTATTCTGTATATAAAACCAACCAATACTTTATCAATAGATAATCACAGCTTGATATCAAGACTATTAGTCCATTGAAATATTACATTTGCTTTGCATTTATTAGAGGACGCAATTTTATTTCTGGAATATGTTGGGGGGCTCAATAGAAGCTTAACCTCAAGTTTGTGGGGTCGCCACTCTTGTCCCCCGGCCGCCATCTTGAAAAAATGGGTGACAACACTATTTTCGTGATATCTCGGAAACTATACGTCTTACAAAAAATTTGTAAGAACATAATTTGTTGCAAATTATTTTGCCTACAAATATGCTTATATAACTTTTTACCCTAAATTAAAAATTTAAAAAGTTACAAGCAAAAAAGTGAGAAAATGTTGAAAAGGTTTATTATCACTTTTTAACTTTGTTTAACACATTTTCAAAAAAAATACCTTAGACCAACCTTGTAGATGATCTTTTGAGAAAAAGATCCACCGATCCCATGAAATTAATTTTCTGCAGATACAAAGAAAATTGTGGAACCATGTGTGGCTGCAGTAAAGCAGGCCTGAAATGCTTTATAGTATAGTAGGCATGTGCAGACTAGTATAGTAGGCATACTATAATATAATTTGCATATATTTATGTAGTGTAGTAGGCATACTGTAGACTGTGGCTGCAGAAAACAGGCCTGAAAAGCTTTACAGAATAGTAGGCATACTGTAGAGCATTTTAGGTCTGCTTTTCTGCAGCCACACATGCTTTCACAGTTTCCTTTGCATCTGCAGAAAATTAATTTCATGAGATCTGGGCCGGGGGACAAGAGTGGCGAACCCACAAACTTGAGGTTAAGCTTCTATTGACCCCCCCAACATATTCCAAAAATAAAATTGCGTCCTCTAATAAATGCAATATTCGGTCCTAAAATTGTAACATTTCAATGGACTATATACCGAAAACCATTACTACAGATACTTACGTCGATACTATTTTACACATGAATTTCCCGTTATTCGAAGCTCCATAACTTTTAATTCACAAACATCTGAAAAAAAAATTAAATGCTCTTGACGCCAGGGCGAGGACAGGATTCACCAGCCTTAATTAATTGGTCACTAATTTAGTTACCAATTTTGAATATTTAATGCTTCTATCACGTAGCACGTTCAATACGTACCTGAAACAAAAAATATTATTTGTTAGATTTACATAATTTCATTGACCAGTTTTTATCTTATGTTAAAACTTAGTTAATAAAATCATCCCTATCGAGGAGCATCTGCGCTTACGTCATAGTTTACCACGTAAGTACCAGGGTGGCATGAACGAGAGCTGGTGTTCTGCGCTGACAACTCGTGACTCGTGAATAATGTACCCCGCGCGTGTAGTGTAGACCGCATCACCATTCACCGCTCAGCGCTCACCCCTTGTCATATTAATTTATAATAAATTGACGTAGTAAATTGACGTCTAATTTTGCTTCATTCATAGCCGATATATTGTGAAGATTTACTCTGATGTTCTAATACATAAGTTCTTTTCTTTTTCTTCTTTTTGGCAACTTGACACACAATATGATGCGTATGTTGTGCCGTGCAGACCTCAGGTGCAGACAAATTAGGTATTTTTTTTTTCTTACTAAGGCACTCCGGCTATAAAACCATAGTCAGTGTCGAGTAAATGGTGGAAAACAATGTTCTAGTATAATAATTGTCTGTGAAGTGTGAGTATAGTACATTTTTTAGCATCGCTTTAAAATTATTGACTGACTGTATTAACAATATCACATAATATTACAGTCAAGGAGTCAAGTCGGTCGATTCAGTGAAGTGGTAGACGCTTTACTGAAACTTTCGATGGAGTTTTGGAGGGAACACAAAAAGCACGTTTCTGGATATAACATCACTTTCCTACACTTGTGCATGAAAATCTTGGTTAATATCCCACCTATATTACACATAAAAAACTTAGTTAACACAATATTACGATTATTATTTTTTAACAAAAAAAAATCGGTTGTCTGTAAAGTCGGTTTACTGACGATAGTTGAACGTGACAACGTATGACGTTGTCACGTTCAACTATCCTTAACCCCTTAACCCTCGCTTTCGAATCTCTATAAATAGAAACAAACTTATTCGACTGTAACCTAAAGTTATTTCGATGTATTTCTTTCAAATCGACCTATGCAAAGAACAAAGTTCTATTTGAATATATCACCAAAGTACTTTTATTGTATTTTTTACTGCTATCGAACCTCTACATTTTATAAAAAAAATAAAAATTTAAAAATGTTACCTAAAAACAATAGTAATTACTACAAGTGTCACCTCACTACCAACTTCGAGTAGCAAGATATCGACAATTGCAGCACCTACGTCAGCGTCTTGTTGACCCAGCGGGACAAGCTAGATATCACAGCGCCAAGTTCCAGGTTCGCGTCCACGCGGCGGCAATACTTACTTTTCGCTTTCTTTAAAATATAAGCATCGCTCACTCAAGTAGGACTTAGGAGAGAGACAGATGTCGAACGCTGCCGAACGCAAAGGCCGATTGTGCTTCCTTGTCGCTCATTCCGCGCTCTCGCTTGCACTTCAAGCCTTATATGGAACGCCTCAGAGCGCGAGGTAACGACGCATGAACTGTCATGTTTTTCGGGCGCGCACCCCATATCGAATTATAAGACGTTATCACGTCAAAAATTAAAACTGACTTCCAAGGTAAAAACAAAAGTAATACTTATTCTTAATCTAAAAAGAATCAAATAATTCTTATTCCTTATTATAGTGGCGTCTTCAGACTTCGCCTAAACCTCAACTATTTCTGTACTCAATCTTCGTACTTTTGAAGTCGGTACCAGCCCGGAAAAGTTCTGAGATTAGCATTAGTAGCAATTACGCTAAGGTAAGCTGGTAAATATTTTTCAATAATTACAAAATTAAGATCTTCTATTTAAATACTTAAATGAAATACGTAAAGTCCTTGTTTTTGTGGTGAAACCTTCACCGAGAACTTAGTAAAAATATTAATAATAGAAAAGTTCCAACGAATCCAAAGTTATAAAGTACTTTAAATGTTGAAGGAGGAAATCTCAGTCGTTTTTTATTAACTTTTAAATTTAAATGAGAATAAAAATTTTATTGACAAAACTGAAAAGTTTTAAAACTTTGCAGAGCTATGAATTTTATTAACGTTTTCATTTTGAAGACTTTTAAGTGGCATTTTTTTCTCTGTTTTATTTATTCTTAATTATAATCCTTTCATATTGCGGTGGTCTGTTTTAGCGTTTAGCTGGTTCATTACACGCACTCCAGTAATCGGCTCAACTGCTCATTTGAGGGATTTAGGTACCGACGATAGCGTTATTGATTACATCTTGGTTTAAAGGTATAAGGTAATTTCCATACAGCATACTACCTATATATGACGTACTATCTCAAAAATGTAAATAATTTATTAGGCGTCAAGGTAAGAAACGTGGTCAAATAAATGGCCCCATGACTTCGGGGTTGCTTAAATTGAACTTTGAAAGTGAAATGTTGAGAAACTGGATTCCTAAACAGCATAACAAAGCAAACAGGTTGCCTCTCACAGAGAATCAGCCATGTTGACGAGTGTCGACAGTGCAGAGGTTGGTAACACAAAGACTCGCTACCAAGTTCCAAATTCTTTGATGTTCAGCCATCTCTCTCTTTACATAGCTCTTTCTCTCTCTAGATCTGAGCCGGCATGTTTGTAGTAGGGAAATCATTTCGCTAGGGCGACCAAGGATGTTCCCCAAACAATTACTTATGTGAACTGAAAAGAAACGATTTTACACTTTGATCTCTCCATAATAAAGATGAGAACGGAAAAAACAAATAAAGGAATATTGGAATATTAGCCAACAGACGACCAAGTTAAGGGAATTTTATTCGATTTATCTCTTTATACATGACATGAAAAATGTTAATAAAATAAAATGCCATTGTAGAGCATAGCGTTTTATAATAGAGAATATGGAAATCGTTAGATAAAAAGACGGGTTGCACTCCGGGAGTGCCGGCAGAAGTGAAAACTTGATTATTAACGTTGTGCATTTTTTTAACCCATTTTTCGACCGATTATTAAAAAAATAGATTTTTTAATTAATCGAAACCCTTACAAATTACAATCGATGAAATTTTGTACCCATTTTTTATGAAAATCGATTTTTTTAATTAATCGAAACCCTTACAATCAATTCGAGTTCGAGTTCGACACAAAACACTACTCTCCAACCGTCTTACGGTTTTTCCAAGGTTTTTCGATCAGCACGAGAATTTGACGCGAGTTTCACAGTTTTTACCTATCCCACAAAAGTGCTCAACGCCGCTAAAGAAGTTTTCACTTCAAAAATTAAATAAACGTTTCATATTTTAGTTATGTTATTTTAAAAGGCCTAGTGATTTTGCACTTAAAAATATTAACTAACTAGATGACGCCCGCAACTCCGTTGCGCCAAAACTCGTTTATCGCGCGGGAACCGTACATTTTCGGGGACGAAAAGTATCCTATATCCTTTCCCGGGACTCAAAGTATCTCCATGCCAAATTTCAGCAAAATCGGTTCAACTGTTTGGGCGTGAAGAGGTAACAGACAGACAGACAGACAGACAGACAGACAGACACACTTTCGCATGTATAATATTAGTATGGATACGCAATGTATAAAACTGTTCAAAGTAGAAAAACCTTTTTAGGGTTCCGTACCCAAAGGGTAAAAACTAAAAACGGGACCCTATCGATGTCTGTCCGTCTGTCTTACCCATCTGCCTGACCGTCTGTCTGTCCGTCTGTCTATCCGTCTGTCTGTCTGTCTCCAGGCTGTAACTCAAGAACGGTAATAGCTGTAGAGTTAAAATTTTCACAGAACAAAAAAATACTCAAAACAAACGAAGTATTGTATAATCCTCCGGATTACCGGATGAATAAAATAAATCTTAGTCGTCCGATTATCGGACGAACAGATTATCTTTTGCTGTTGCTAGTCGTCCGGTAATCGGACGACTAAGATTTATTCTCCGGTAATCGGTCGACTAGCAACAGCCAAAAACAAAATGTGATTTTTTGGATTTTTTTTTCTCGTAATCCATAATGGCAACTTGCCTACGTTGCCATCCATACTAATATTATAAATGCGAAAGTGTGTCTGTCTGTCTGTCTGTCTGTTACCTCTTCACGCTCAAACCGCTGAACCGATTTTGCTGAAATTTGGCATGAAGATACTTAGAGTCCCGGGAAAGAACATAGGATACTTTTTGTCCCGGAAAAATGTACGGTTCCCGCGTGATAAACGAGTTTTGGCGCAACGGAGTTGCGGGCGTCATCTAGTTGAAATATGTATAGAAAAATCCTTAATTATGTTCGTAATTTAATAATTATATTAAAATAAAATAAGTAATTGAGGGGGGCTCTCATACAAAAAACACAATTTTTTAGCTTTCTAATGGTAGGTACTTACGGAACCCTTCGTGTGCGAGTCTGACTCGCATTTGGCCGATTTTTTTTAAATTACTGTTAGTGATGTTGACTCATTATAATTATATTAAATCGACAGACGTCGCATGCAAAGTTAATTCAAATTTCAAAGTTATCCCAACACTGAACAAATGAAACTAATCAAAACTATCACTCTTGTGATAGTTTTGATAGACCTACTAGAGCAACAGAATTAGTAAGGAGGTACAATGAGCATGTGCTGGAAGTGTTTGTTTAGGAGTTAACTGTTAAAGTAATAACTAACGCAATTCCGCGAACTCCCATCCGGGTATTTCTGGAAACTAATTATATTTGCTGTACAATAACAACGTCTACTGTACAATCCGCTTAAATGTACGTTCCACACTTTGGTGCTTATGCTAGTTAATATACTATTCAAAGAACTTTCTAATTAAAGGTACAATCTTAGATAAATGAGTGGTCATTTATCTAAGGGTGTAATATTAATTATTTTCGGTGTCCAATGTTTGAGGTCCACCGTCCAGGTTAATAAATTTGTATGATTTTAAACCAGGGACTGAATAACCGGAAAATATCGGTAAAGAAATTTAGCGGTATGACGTCATACCTTTAAATTACGGTAACCTTTAAATAACGGTACCGTTATATACAGGTATTGAAAAATTACGGTATCGATATTTTTTTAGGTATCTTTATAAAAAAATAAAGATTTTGTTTGCACCCCGCTGTCCGCCGGAATATCAAGCCTAAATTACTTAAGTCGGTTGAATCTTGATTGGATTTTACTGACACTCGTGTCCTGCCTGTAACGATGCGCCGCGTAGGTAAGCAATAATAATTAGCGCGTGTAAGCTTCGTTTAAAATAATAAATAGACAGACACCAAGATGGAAAAAGTAAGAAAATACTATTTATCATTACATAAGTGTTATAGCAGTTTGTACCAAACATGTTTCCACATAGTCCTGTATGTATGTATGTATGTATGTATTATTAATTTTTTTAATGGATCGGAACACCGGTGTGTTTGGACACGTTCTATATAGACTATATTATACAATGTGTCCAGACACACCGTTGATTTTCGAGATTGCTTGATATGATATATTGCTAAAGTCTCTCGATAAACAAAGACTAGATCTGAGCTCTAGGTAAAATTATGTAAATATTTTTAATAGTAAGGGGAGCAATATTTTGTGTAGGAATAAATACCTAACGCTTAAAGCAATAGGAAACTTTGTATTTCTAAATTCGTACATTGGCTTTATCGATTTTACAAAAGCCTTTGATTTTATCATCCACAGACCAATGTTGGAGACCGTTGATTGAAGGGCATAAGAATACCGTATATCAAAATATTACACAGCATGATATACTCTGAGTGCTTAGAAAAGGTCAAAATTTAGAAGGTCAAAGTTAATTAGAACGAGAAGATCCCGAATTTCATGTTAAGAGAGGAGTCAGACAGGGTGACCCCTTGCCTCCTAAGCAATTTTCGGTGCAGGAAGAAATATATTTATTTTTATATTGGGAAGAAAAGGTCCTTAATATAGACTGAGAGCGCCTAAATCATTTGAGGTTTGCAAACGACGTTGCGGTTTTTGATGAAAACTCAAAGGAACTAAACCATGTTATGTTACAGGAGCCACAAAGTAGGACTACTGCTTAACGCTATAAAGACAAAAATCATAGGTCATAAGTCATAACTAATGGATAATGAAATTGAAATAGACGGAGAAGATGTGGAATATTGGAATATATGAAAGAATTAATATACTTCCAAAATCAAACTGAAAAAGCGGTAAAACTGACAGTAGTGCTGGAAAAAATACTGAAACTTAACATAAATAATGAAAACTTAATGTCAAAAGGAAACTTTACGAATCTAATTTACTGTCATGCTTAACGTACGGTTACCTAGGCGCTTAAAAAAGATGAAAAGCACCAAAGTACTGAGTCATACAACAAAGAAAACTGGAAATCATACTTCATGTTAGGGATAAAACTAAGACACAAGATACCCAATATAATAATAAAATTGGAGAGAAGACTAAAATATGTAATATAAAGAATTCGTATGATAAAATGGAATTGGGCTGGCCATATTTGCAGACGAAAAGACAATAGAATATGTATTATATACACAATGAAAAATAGAATGAACAATGAGAAAAAGACGTTCAAGAGTAAGATGGAGATGACATATTCAAACAATATTGTGACCCAACACGGCAAGTGAAGGCAAACAGAGGAAGTCATGGAAAAATGGTGTATAGGGAGACCTACGCCGACGAAGCGACTACATTGAGCTACACAAACTACTAAATATATAGACGATAATCTAATATTGTTAAACTAGGAACCACAAAAAATATAATAACATTTATTAATAAATAAAAATAATCGGCCAAGTGCGAGTCGGACTCGCTTACCAAGTGTTCCGTACCGTTTAAGCCTGGAGACAGACAGACAGACAGACAGAGAAACATCGAAAATCGTGTGTGTGTGTGTGTGTGTCAACAAACCAACCCCAAAACAACACCATCGTCACTACATGTTTCCCAATAAAGTAAGTGTTCCTTTGATATCTCATGGATCCCATATCATGATATTTCAACATTGTTGGTCGTAAGAATAAGTTCAAATTATATCCTATAAAAACTGTCAAAATAATAGTAATCAAAGTCATTCGTATTTTTTATCAAAAGTAATAATAATAATTTGAGTCACCTATAGGTGGTATTTAATTTTTTTTGTCACTATATTTATCACTATTTTGAAATGTTTGATAGATACCCTGAAGGGTGTGTAGTCCCAGCATGGTAGCCAGTAGATGCGACATCTTCCGGTTTATTCGGGTATGATGATCTATCCTTTTCCGTTAGATGTTGTGGCATAGGCTTGGTGGAGAGGGTCAATCAAGCTGGGTCGAGTTTCAAAGATGTTAAGAAGATATTGAAATGAACTAAAACTCTAAACTATGAAAGTACTAGTTACACACTAGGTGAAATCTTACACCAGAATTTCAATACACAAAAAAAATAAAGTTTAAAAAACTAAAACCCGACTACTAAAACGCCTATCCTTAAACATTTCCATTTCCCTATAAACTGTTTTCTTGTTTCATACTTTTTAGAGCGCGTTTTAGTAGTCGGGTTTTAGTTTTTTAAACTTTATTTTTATTTCAATTATTTTGGGGCTAAAATTCGCTCGATAAATTTCTTAACCTTCCCAACTCCTCAAATGATCGACGACCATATTTTAAAGGATATTTTACAATTTATTTGGTTCTAGTGAGCAAATGAATAGTTATTTATTGTTTCACTAGCTGTCGCCCGCGACTTCGTCCGCGTTAGCATAGCATAATAACGGAGATGGTTAATTTTCTCCTTTTTATGGTCCCTTACTCAAAGGGTAAAAACGGGACCCGATCACAAAGATAAAATATCAGCCTGTCCGTTTGTCCATATCCAAGCTGTACCTCAAGAACCACGCTCAACACTAACGATGCGACAACATTTCCAGGTACCTGCACCCTCGGCCGGAACTTGGTGGGGCGCAGCCGAGTTCCGGCTGAGGGTACAGGTATCACACGGTAATCAAATGATACTCAAAAAGTATGTTTAGTTTAGGGTACAATAATTTCACTTTCAATTTATAACTTTGTTCCGAAAACATGAGAATTAAAACTGAACACTAACGACGCGACTACATGTTCAGGAAGGGGGGGAGGGCGGTATATACAGCATCACCTGTACTATCATCCGCATAGCAATGAATGCCGCTGGTCTGCAACATGTCATTGATATGCAGTATGAATAGAGTAGGCGATAGCACACAGCCCTGAGGGACACCAGCATCAACATACTGAGTTTCCGAGCATTCGCCGTCAACTACGAACTTTATGCTTCTGTCTGCTAAGAAACAGTGACCCACTTACATAATTTCTCGGGCAGCCCGTATGATGGAAGCTTTGATAGCAGCGCTTTATGCCAAACCCGATCAAAGGCCTTCGCAATGTCCAAACTAACAGCCAATGCCTCTCCCTTCGACTCAATTGCTTGAGCCCAACGATGAGTCAGGTACGCCAAGAGATCACCAGCCGAGCGAGCCTTACGGAACCCGTATTGTTTGTCGCTTAGTAATCCCTGGCCGTCTAAGTATCGAAGAAGCTGGCTGTTGATAATGGATTCCATTATCTTCGAGAAGAGAGAGGTTATAGCGATTGGTCTGTAGTTGGAAGGATTTGAGCGATCACCTTTTTTGGGGATCGGGTGCACCAAGGCTGTCTTCCAGGAAGCCGGTACAATGCCAGTGAAATAGGAGAGCCGAAAAAGATGCGTCAAGACCGGAGCCAACTCTGGAGCACACTTTTTCAACACAATAGGCGGGATTCCGTCAGGCCCACTCGACTTTTGGATATCAAGGGAACGGAGGGCTTTTCGCACTGAGCGCTGATGAAACCGAATATCCGACATGATGCTCGTGCATCGCGGTATGGTCGGCGGTTTCTGCCCCCCGTCATCCAGGGTCGAGTTTGACGCAAAGAGCTTGCCCATAAGATCGGCTTTGTCTTTTGCGTCCTGGGCCAACGATCCATTTCCTACGTGTAGGGATGGTAGGGTTGGCTTGCAGAATTTCCTTCAATAGCTTTGGCCAGAGATCAGAATGCACGGGTTCTCGAGGGGAGGCGCTCAAGTCTCTTGCCAATTCTGTTGACGTGCTGTTGCTTTGCCCGAGTAATGTCTTTCTTGAATGACATAGAGGCAAGGTTGTACTCCTTTTTATATGTGCTGGTATTTAAATGAATCCCCAAACATGACAACTCCAAGGACTTTAGCGGTCTATCGGTCCATTCGGAACCAAGGTCTCAATATCTTGGTGCAAAATCTTACTTTTTGGTAGCGTTTGCTTAGATTACTTCATAAAAAGTTTAAATCAACATATTAATATGTTTCTTTGATTTCTCATGAATATCATGTCACCATTTTTTGTAAAAACCATTACACCATTTTGTTAAAAAAAAAGAATTTTAAAATTCGGACAAATGTCTGAGTAATCGTTGAATAAAAAAATATATTTTTTAATGTAATTTGGGGCCGTCTATGGGCTGTTCGCCCATATCCTTTTTTTTACTATCTTTGTATATAGGTTTTTCGCACCAAGGATAATTTAAATACAATATTATTAATTGTAATTATTGTAGTCCATCACGCCATGGACTTTTTTTTAAATATATTATATAATAGAATATAATAAGTATACAGGGTGTTAGGTTTAACACCGTTATCCTTAAAACTATCAAATGAGCTTATATTTTGATGGTTTTAAGGATAACGGTGTTAAACCTAACAACCTGTATACATAAAAAAATATGTTATGTATACAGCCAAACGTATAACCTCACCTTTTTTGGAAGCTGCTTAAGAAAACACCAAATATAAAATATTCTGAACATATTAAAACTACAACTCAATAAGCGAGCGAATTAAGGGGCCGGGTTACCCTCGAAATTCTCATACAAACGTAATACCAAAATCATTTTGTCATACGAAAATATTTAACATGTTTGAGTTATTTTTCAGCTTAAAATAGTAATTACCTAGGTTCCTGAACAAAAATTAACTTCAAAATATTTACACACTAAAAAATATAAGCGATTACATTTCATAAATTTTTACGCCATTGTAGACATACTTTTCGCACACTTGTTTTATATTAAAAACTCATCGAATTGTAATGTATTTTTCCTGGGAACACAGCTTATATTGTGTAGTTACAGAATGTCTTCAAAAGAATGGCAATATAATAAATTTTCATTCATCATTTTTGGTATTCGTGAACGCAACGAAATTTCTCTATAATTTCCAACATGGTATCGTGCCGATCCGCTCACACGACAGAGCGCGGCAACGGGGCAACGGGGCGGGGGGCGCGGGAGGCGCGGGAGGCACGGGCCGGGTGGCGGAGTTTCAAGTACAATATTCCCTCAAGCTCCAAGCGGTCGCATGCGACCGCGCGCGCGATAACAGTAGATTTCCAAGAATCCGCGATCGAGAGAATGTTATTGTTGTTGAATGTTGATTTTGAAAATTTTTATGTGATACTTGAAGACAATTGCTTGAACAACTTGCTTTTATTGCTTAAACTTTTGATAATAATTAATAATGGATACCGAAAGGTGGGATGTATGATGTATCACACAGTAGTTTAAAATAAATAATAATTATGAATATCATAAATCATAATATTATTATTTTCTTATATACTGTGTTTTGTAAATAACGTTTAGGAATATTAGCGATAGTCATAATATTATAATATGATTATACAATATACATTGATATTATGTATAATTAATTTCGTTAGTCTCGCTAAAACTCGAGAACTCCTGAACAGACTTGCTAATTTCTGTCTTGAAATAAAATAAAATATAAAAGTGAACTTGTATTCTAAGTTTGTATACCTATGTTTGTATATTTTATTTTAGTTTGTATTTTTAGTAATTATTTCCTGATGTCAGTTTTATTCAATTAAATAATATAAATACTTTAATAATTAAATAATATTATTATAAAGCGAAGGAGTTTGTTTGTTTGTTTGAACGCGCTAATCTCAGGAACTACCGGTTTGATTTGAAAAATTCTTTCAGTGTTAGATAGCCCATTTATTGAGAAAGGCTATAGGCTATATTTTGATAAAATATAGACTAATAGGAGCCAAGACTAATAGGAGCGAAAAAACAGAGGGAAATGTGGAAAAAACGGGGGAAATTATTTGAAAGGGCTTATCTCACGAACTACTAAAGCAATTTTTCTGTTATTTGGGTCAGATAAAAAGTAGACCACGTGAAGGGTTATGGGCAATTTTTTTGGACTAATTTGTCTGTGAAATGTCTAATTTACGTGGGCGAATCGGCGCGGAACGTCTAGTATAGCATATTTTCGACAACGATTATTCCATACTAGCTGTTGCCCGCGACTTCGTCCGCGTTAGCATAGTAGTTCACATCCCAAGTAGGTATTAATATTTATTGTACAAAAATATTCAATGTACAGAATTGACTTTCCTACGATTTTATATATATATATATATATATATATATATATATATATATATATATATATATATATATATATATATATATATATATATATATATATATATAATTAATAATACTCTTTTAATTTTTAGGCTTCCGTAGCCAAATGGCAAAAAACAGAACCCTAATAGATTCGTCATGTCTGTGTGTCTGTCTGTCCGTATGTCACAGCTACTTTTCTCCGAAACTATAAAAAAAACCTTATAATTTCATAAAAATAAACCTTATTGTTGCTGCGGATTGCGGAACCATTTATGGGCGAGTCCAACTCGCACTTGTCCGATTTTATTATTTTGAATGATAACAATGTGAGGAATATTTGGAGTAGCCTTTTTTCTGTTTTTGAAACTTTATTGTTACGTACTGTCTTAATAATTTTTAAATAAAAGCGTCGACCTCTGTGGCGCAGTGGTTGAGCGCATGGTAGCTCAAGCCGGGGGTCGCTGGTTCGAAATTCGAATCCCACCGACGGAACAAAACGTTTTCCTGGGTCATGACTCATGACTCATGAGTCATGACTCATGGATGTGTATTAAATATGTGTATAATAATATTGTAAAAACTAGATGACGCCCGCAACTCTGTTGCGCCAAAACTAGTTTATCGCGCGGAAACCGTGCATTTTTTCGGGATAAAAAGTATTATATGTCAAAGGACAAAGACTCGGGACCGCCTCAAAGTATCTCCATGCCAAATTTCAGCAAAATCGGTTCAGCGACTTGGGCGTGGTTCAGCGATCTACCGTTAAATTACGGGTTAACCCGTTCTGCTTATGCTTTCATGGAGCAGGGATACATGAACGCACAAAGGTTTTGTTTACACCCACTAAGTCGCTAAGCACCAGCTGAAGACGCCGCGCCGTCGTGGCGCCGCTACGAATACATTTCGCCGCGTGCGAAAACGTTCAAAACAGTCTAACTTCTACCATATTTCACCCTTAAATTAAGTTATTAAATAAAGTGAAATGGTACGAAAACTTGTGGCTGAAATGAGTACGTCTTATGCTCTAAGTAATTTAAGCTCACAAAGAAATTGTAGCGATTATAAAATTTTGTTAATAAGCACCTTTCAAGTAAGTATATTGTTTATGAGAACCTCAGTATGGAAAGAAATTATGTAGATTATTCTTTTACGAGTAATTACCAAGCAATTATGTCTCATAAACACAAAGGGTCATGTTTAACCTTTAACTGGTTGCAAGCGGTCTCACAGGCCGAATGGCGTCAGTGAAACGTCTTTTCACCCACTTCCCCGCACCCTCCGGGTTTGAACGTCTGTGTAGCTTCGAGTTTGGTTGCCCCCGCGCCGTAGGAGACAGTTGCGTCGGACTAACCCGAATCGATAAGTTAAATGGACGCAAAGTTCGATAGCGGCCTGTGAGACCTCACGTCACCAGTAGCGTAACTTTTTTACGTTACATCGCTTATTGATTTTTTTCACTTTTTACATCTATTATTTACGATGGATAATTTTGGTCATCCGAACAAGAAGCGAAAGGAATTGGGAGTCAGAAATGAATTGTTAAACCGTAGAAAACAGCTTTCATTATCTGAAATTCATAGAATAGGAGAATGGTAGGCACAAGGATTCCACTGAACCAGAAGCCGAAAATAGTGCCGAAAATTACATCCCAGAGCAAAGTGATCATGATTCAGGAACCGAAGAGAACGACCAAGGTTACATCGATCAACAAATCAGGAGCCATGGCAGGAGAATCAGCCTTCAAAATTAGTGAAGTTTGACCATTGTCAGTTTTGTGAAATGATAGCTGTGATTAAAGGTTTTTTTTTTCAGTTGATTATTGTGTTAATTTTATGGAAAAAGTGTTACTGTTTGATTTATATTAATTATAATTTTATAAAACACATTTCCCGCTTCTAATTTTCATGATTGTAAAGACTGTTCTCATTGTAACATCAAAGTACCTTTTAATGAATTGATTCACAATGTACAAAATGCTTTTATTTTGTCCTACACTGAGTTATCAAACTATTCATGAACATAGCTGTAAGCCAATATACTTAATTTCTATGCAATAGACCCTAAAACGGTAGCGGCCTCTCAGACCATCACCACTCGTCACCAGTTACGTTACGCAAAATACATGTCACCAGTCAAAGGTTAATGCTAAACGGGAAATGTAATAGGTACACATAACACAACAAACTCTATGTATGTACCTACTCAATGATATTGTTATTCATAATTCACAAGCAAAAACTCGTACTTATGTAGGTAATAACTATAATAACCTATTCACGAGCTCCTCGTAAGTTAAACTATAAAATAACAATCTCGTAATAAAGCCGGTCGTTAAAGTCAGGACGTTATCAAGTCAGGTTCAGTATTGACGTCGTTAGGCGGATTTGCCCGGCCGACACACGTAGGTGCTCTCAGGAACAAATTGTTCTAGCAATAAGCATTATTGCAAGCAATGTTTACAGAAAAGTAGAATTATATAAAGGGGGATTTCCGTGAGCATTGCATTGTAAGAAAATCTAGATTTGTAGAGTTAGCAAGTAGCAACGAATAGAGAAAATAACAACACTAAGTATGATATTATTATGCCATTCCAGATGAATGTAATTTAAAAAACAAGTTAACAGAAATAATAGAATTCAACAAAATCTTTCAAATTATTTTTATTGAACTGCAAATTATAAATCATCTTGATAAATTGAATAAACAATGTTTTGGAGTTTTTGTGGATAAGACGCGTTGTATAAAAGCGGCCTTAGACTTTATGAGAATGCCGCTGTCTAGTTTTTAGGGTTCTGTAGTCAACAAGGAACCCTTATAGTTTCGATCTCTCCGTCGGTCTGTCCGTCTGCCTGTCTGTCTGTCCGCGGTTTTGCTAGACTATAGGACCTACAAAGCTGTAATTCGGCATAAATGCAACCTGACTTGATAATAATGATGCCGACATAATGGTAAATGAAATCTTAAAAAAATATTTTTTCATATATTATAGGCTATAGAGACAACGTTCAAACTTAAAACTGTATTGCAAGATTTATTTAGCCCAATCGATCTTACTGTACAAATGTACCCGGACTCCAGAGCGAGGAGGAGACTACATAACATAGCAATGATTGCTCAATGTTTGGCAATAAAATTCGACCCAAACATACAGTAAACATGAAAACGTGCGCTCCCAGTCGTAAGTACATCTGAAGTTCGGATATCCTTAGAAACAACTAACAAACAGCGATTACACGATACAACTTCGCACTTTCATAATTACTTTACTGTTACTGGTAAACAATGCCCAAATGAGAAATTTTAAGGCCCTTTGAATTATTTATTACTAGCGACCCGCCCCGGCGTCGCACGGGTATAAAATATAAAGCCACTGAAAAAATTATCAAAATCGATAGCCTATGATCCTTCACGTGGTCTTCTTATCTATGCCAAATAACATAAAAATTGCTCCAGTAGTTGCGAGATAAGCCCTTTCAAATAATTTCCCCCGTTTTGATTCCCTTAGCGTGATAAAATATAGCCTATAGCCTTTCTCAATAATTGGGCTATCTAACATTGAAAGAATTTTTCAAATCGGACCAGTAGTTCCTGAGATTAGCGCGTTCAAGTTAGCCCTTTCAAATAATTTTCCCCGTTTTTTCCACATTTTCCTCTATTTCTTCGCTCGTATTAGTCTTAGCGTGATAAAATATAGCCTATAACCATCCTCGATAAATGGGCTATCTAACACTGAAAGAATCACCAAAATCTGTTGCGTAGTTATAAAGATTAAAGGGAACAAAGGGACATGAGGGAAAAAAGCGACTTTGTTTTATAATAAGTATATATTATGTATAACAGATTTTAAAAAATTGGCCTTCATTCCTCCTCATATTGAGGAAGAAGGCCAAATGCCAATTTTTTAAATCTGATTAAGAATAAAAGACCAAGAATTCGTCAGTCAGAACTCAGGTGATATTGTCGTCCGCGCCTGTACCTATTCGTTTCGATATTTATTAAAACTGAGCCTAAACTAACATCAAGACAGAAAGCTGTCATTGTTATTTTTAGCATCAGAATAATATGTATAATAATGACAACGAACACAAGACCTTACGCGTGAATGGTTTTCTATGGAATAAGACTCTGACTTACACTAAGTACTTAGAAGGATTAGGGAAGAATTTGTAAGCAGTAAGAAACACCCCTTAATTGAAGTAAGTAATTAGATTAAACACAAATTTAGAACTTTAGTAATTTCACTTAAGTGGGCGACTAACCCAAAATTGACGATTTTATAATTCATTTTTATTCTTGAAAATAAGCCCCAAATTGTTTCATTTTCTAAAATTGAATACTACATTATATTTCCAAGAGTTCAATCTGAGCAAAAACACGATATCTTAAAATTTTCTCGATAGAAATAAATCACAAAGATGCATCTGATTTTCACGAATTTTTCATTTATTGCCATAACCGTGCATTGAACTAAGTTAATATTTTAACACATTGTATAAAATTCTATAATTGAAAGAACGACCTAGCGGATTTTTAAAATGTTGTATATTTATCGCGTTATTGAGAAAAAAAAATATTTAGCGATGAATCCGCGTCGTCCTTTTCACCTGGCATATGAAAGACGGGCGTGAGTGTGAAGAGAGAAGGACGATGTTTGATTTTTTGCATTAGTCGCCCTCTTAATAATCAAGTTTTCAGAGTTTCAAGTTTAGATAATAATTTGATTCCCTAAACAGTAAACTGTCTATGTTGAAACATGAAATTTACAATACCCTCTGCTAAGTTTGTTTAGGAATCAAATCTGTCGTTGTAACGGCCCGTTCAAGCAATATTAATAAATTATTAAATATTCCATACTTATATGTATTACAAATTCAAAACTATGCCTGCCTGTATGTTGAGCTTGAGCTCCTCTTTACGATTTAACTCCTGAACCTTAGATAAATGACGTACAACAGTATTTTTTTATTGAATCATATTTATTGCTTCTCGGCGGCAAACATAATATTTTCGTGTACCCTTTATCTTAATTTATCGGGTTAAAAAAATTGTTTTCATAATAATAATTACTTCATGGCTACATTTTTTAATAATATTGAAGTAACCAGGGACACATGAACGCCGTTGCTATGTAATATGCATTTGAGGGACGTGCGGCCTGCGGTGGCTACCAGGCGCTCAGCAATATGAATGGGGATGGGACTGGGAGCGATGCACCTGCTGTAGCCTGTACGGCATGTGCCAAAACAGGTTCTAAACAGAAGGGCGTGCCGTGTAACCTACAGAGTAGCCTGATTGGTCCTTGCCTTTAAGGATAATTACCTAAACAAAAACATTTTCATGCTACTAGCCACTAGGCCAAGACGAGACAAGATACTAAAAAAGTTTTCTTTTTGTTGTAAGTATATATCAGTTTTGTACCTATCTAAACTTTCAAACGGCATTATTTTGCTATGTAGAGCACTGATTCCCAAAGTGGTCCAGGTGGACCCCATGGGATCCACGGGAGCCCGATAGGGGTCTACGCTTGCGTGGAAAAAAAATGGGGGTCCACGAGTCGTTAACGGGGGTCTATAAAAATTAGGTGACCCGATTTGACTTCTCCTATGAATATAGGCAGACAATATTATATTAATAGCAGATTAAATATTACAGAGCGAGGAGATTTAGAAATAAGTAAAAGTGTGGTAATTTTTGTATTAAATAGGTACAAAACAAGAAAATATTTGCGTTAACGTACGTAATTCGGGTTTTACCACCCCGAAGCGAAGGTTATTGGTTCCTTGTACTGTGAATTGTGAGTCAAACTTTTAGATTACAAAAAAAGTAAAGGTCCAACTGTTGGATGAATACGCTTTTTAGACCGGCCTTGAACTGGGGGGCTGGGGGGGTAGTTGTGGGGTACACCGGATCCAGCAAAATGTTTAAAGTGGTCTACGAGAAAAAAAAGTTTGGGAACCTCTGATGTAGAGTAAGGTGTGGAGTTCCGCTACTAAACAACAATGTTTTCAACGTTTAGTTAAACCCAAGATATGAAAGCACAAAAGTTCTATGAAATGCTAAGAAAAGATTGCAGTCTGATAGTGCCCTTACACTTTGCTAGACCAATCATGGCGGGGACATACCCGAGCGCTCAGTTATGCATTACACCATCAACCATGTTAACCCTTTACTGCATATGAAGCCATTTATGGCTCTTCAGATTAAACATTTTTTT
Source organism: Lysandra bellargus (assembly GCA_905333045.1). Lineage (NCBI taxonomy): Eukaryota > Metazoa > Arthropoda > Insecta > Lepidoptera > Lycaenidae > Lysandra > Lysandra bellargus. The sequence continues at coordinate 380,182 of HG995321.1, forward strand.
CTGCCTTTATTATAATGAGCATGGATTATATATTTTTACTCCTATGTCAACTACTTCTCCGTGGATTGAAACATATTTTTGTGCTGATGTCAAAATGTCATCTGCGAATGTAATTTCACTTTTTGGCGGCGCGGGCGCATGAAACAGACGAAGTAAAATGTTATGTGACTTTAACGATGTATATTATTGGAAAAAGTACGATATTCGTGTGTTAAAAAATCTGAATATAATGTTCAGAGGCTCTTTTTATTTTCCGTAATATCTGCTTTACTATAAATTTGGTTTTTCTGCTACATTTTCTCAATTTTCCGTGGGAGCCACTTCTGGCTTCGTATGCATTCACCGATCTTACTCCCACGCGTTTATGGTACCAATAAGTTCACAAAAACTATCTCTAGTGATGATTACATTAGTGATAAGTCAGAATCTGACTCCAATGATGGCGCATTTTCACTGGTCGATAGGGCCCGCATGCGGGGTGCGGGAGATTTCTAAAATGCATGCTACGACCAATCTAAATGCGCCATTAGTTGTCATAGGCTCCCCGTATGCTGTATACCTCACGAGTTAACGACTAATAAAAAGTGCGCCCTTATGATAAATTACCGTTTTCTAACTTTCTCTTATTCAAAAACAATAAAATCATGTTTATTGTGGTGATAATATGTGGAGGACCAACTAGCGCTAGAATTCTGCATCGCACTATCAAAGTTTTCTAAACGTGTCGGATAATATTATATAGTATTCTTACATATTATACCACTTCGGCCAGACCGAAAAAACACCCTAGCTCAGTCGTAAGGTCTTCCTTTGCGCCCTCCACCATATTACCACATTGGTTACCCTCGACAAATATGCTCCTACTTCATCAAAATTAATAATTATGTTTCGATCGCAAATAAAATGTAAAAATTGTTACGTTTTCTTATGCATAAACGAGAAAATAAACTGCTCAAAGACTTTTACAAAGCTAAATTCTGTACTTGTTATTCATACGAAGCCATTTATGGCTTCTGAAATTATTTTCTAAAATAAGGTACTAAAATTTTTTTTTTCCTAATAATTTTCTTAATTACCCCTTATAAAGCAATATTAGCCAGTTCAATATTTTTTTTCTTCATTCTATCATAATTCATGCAATAGAGGGTTAATATGCAATACGCAATATTTAAAGTGTGTCATTTTATCCCCATAAAATATATATTTTGATTTCATCTCCGTTTTTCCGTGTAGCTACATGTTACTTCCTCTAGGTGGGTCGTCGAGTGAGCCACGAAGAGCGCCGCATCTTGAGTGTCATCCGTCTCAAGCGGCTCGCGACTCACATGTGACTGAGACGTAAAAATACGAATACTCAAGACGTCTATGATTTTATATTTATTATTTATATTATAACGTAAACAGTCTATCTCTAGATTTTCGTGTACAAATTTTAATTTTTTTCAAGAGCAACATAATTAAGGAAACCTAAAGTCATGTTAAGCCGCCTGTATCTAATAGTCTTATGTCCATAAAAAAAAAAATAGCTGTCATAACTCTAATTGAAAACATAATATAACCACACAAAAAGCAGCGCATTGAAAAAGACAGCTTACACTCGATTACAATATAAATCTATGCCTGAACATTATTATGCATAGACAAAGTAAAGAAAGAACACACACGTCTCTAAGGACCACGAGGCGAGATGAGTCCATCTGGCAATATCTCGAAGTAAAAATAAGTCTATACTTCGGCCAACTTCGCAACTACTAACTTGGCGAACAAAAAGTTCGTTACGTGCGAAACAACGCTAGGCTTAGGATACAGCGTGCTCTTTAATGAAAATAATTGCCCAAGTTTTTTAATTACAGAGTGATCGTAGTGCTTCGCAAACCCAGAGAACTTAATGAGAAAGATCTCATTCCAAAAGAGTTTTGCTAGTACCAGTAAGTGGTTTTAGGTTGCCAGAGACTACATATTATTATTATGACGTGTAAATTTGTTGATAAAACTTAATGTTCTATTAACAAATTTGCATCAGTTTGGGGTGGGTTGCACCCCAACCCCCAGAGGCGTTGTTATAGTTAAAGTTAAGGTTATCGTCAAATATAGCGTCCATACTTTAACTCGAGATTTGACAGTTCATTTGACATTTTGTTATAGTTAAAGTAAGTTGGTGCAAGTGATGCAACCCACCCATAGAAGTGGATTTTTCCTAGAGCTATTAGCGGCATAAAATTAAAACTAAGAATGAAACTAATATTAACAATTCAATCTCATGGGGTTTCTCTTTTAAAAAAGAAACAAGATACGTAAATATAATGTACAATTTTCAATGAAAAAGTAAACACAGGGTGGGTCAACCCAGAAGCGGTCCCTCCGTATTTATTTACATTTATTCAGGATTCGGAGGCAATATGATACGAGCCTTCCTACGTAAATCCCTATACGAGTCAACAGGATACGTTTCGTTTAATTAAATTGTTAACATTACAATACAAATGAATGCAATACCGATGTTGACAGCAATCCAAAGAGTTAATATTGTTACACAAATAAAAACAGGCATGTAGTTGTAGAGTCATTGTGAAGGCGGCAATTCATTTACCATTGCAAACTAGTCTCTTTATATTATAATACTAGACGTTCCGCGGGGCTTCGCCAGCGTAAATTAGATATGTATTTCACAGACAAATTAGTCCACAAATTGCCTATGATCCTTCACGTGGTCTACTTATTATCTGTGCCAAATAACAAAATAATTATTGCTCCAGTAGTTCGTGAGATAAGCCCTTTCAAATAATTTCCCCCGTTTCTTGCACATTTTCCTCTACTTCTTCGCTCCTATTGGTCTTAGTGTGATAAAATATAGCCTATATCCATCCTCGATAAATGGGCTAACACCGAAAGAATTTTTCAAATGGGACCAACAGAGTGACATTAGCGCGTTTAAATAAGTCCTTTAAAATAATATCCCCCCATTTTATCCACATTTTCCTCTATTTCTTCATTCCTATTAGTTTTAGCGTGATAAAATACAGCCTATATTAGTATGGATAGCCTTCCTTGATAAATGGGCTATCTAACACTGACAGAATTTTTTCAAATCGGAGCAGTAGCTGAGATTAGCGCGTTCAAACAAAGAAACAAACAAACAAACAAACTCTTCCGCTTTATAATATTAGTATAGATTAAATGTGATCGAAACAATCCATCGGCCTGGCCTATGTTGTTGCAAAAGTAACAGTCTGCTATCAAAGCGAAATTCAAAGCATGAGAGTATGAGCCGTTTATTATATGCAAGTACCATCGAGGAAATTGATTCCTAGGCAGATGACAGACCAACGTAATTTGGTCGGATCATGTCAATTCAATGTTAACTGTGATCTGTCGGCTGAGTTTGACGTAACGCGACCAAACTACGTAGGTCCCCCATCTGACTAGAAATCAACTTCTGTGATAGTACAAAGATATATAAATGGTTTTTATACTTGCTTCCTAAGAAACCAGTTGATACCAATCGCCGCTATATGAAATTATTCAGAACTGGGTATTCAAAATTTCAATATGCTTGCCAGTATCAATGAAGTTAATTTGTTCCATGACCTACAAAAGTGGAATATATCAAAACATTTGCATATTTTGTATCATCCGCTTACCGCTTACTAGTTTATACCACAATTTCGCATCCCTACAGTAATGAGCAAGCCTCAGACGCCGGCGGCGGTAAAATATGTTTTAATATCACTAATAGGGTCAAACTAAAACTGTTCCGGGTGACGGCTAGACGCAAACTCTGATAATAGTAACCCGTGATGTCGCGTTACATGTGGTTACATAATTTGTAGGTTTAAGCTGTTAATTGAGCCTTATTTAAATCTAAGTCTAATAATCGTATTATATAATATATTTAAAACTGTTCAATGTTCATGGGATTAGGTTAAAAAAACGCTTTAAGAAAGTGTAAAGAGCAAATATAGAGTTGCAAACTTCTACATCTTTTAATTTGGTAGAAAAGGGTTATTGCATTTTTATTTTTTACCTCCCATTAAACATGTAAGGCGACGTAATATCTTGCCTCATAGATTTTATGTCAGATTCTGGCACATTTGCACGATCAAAACTCCTGACAAAGTAGAAGCAAAAGGCTCCACGTCCCATAGAGCGGTGATATACGCCAACATATCTGTCATTGGCCCCGCCTGATAACTGCTGACTAATATTGATCCGCTGACGGAGGCGTTCTAGAACGATGCGATATTTCATCCACGTAATAATATCATTCATTTTATAAATTGCGAATTTTCCTACGTACACGATGAGTAAGCTAGTAAAATAGATTATTACTTATTCATCATATTTATTGATCTAATTATTGGAATATTATCTGTTATAAATATTATTTATTTCTGGTAAATAGATAATACAATTACAAGGACAAACATTGTGTAGGCAACCTAAACTGTTATATGTCCTGAGTGCCGAATAATATTATTGTAGTTTTAAAGTATGTAAGTACTTGTGTTATTAATAGTTTGTGATACTGGCATAGTTATGCCAGTTCCAAAATATACAAGCTAACCATTATGATTTGATACGTAAATTAATAAAAAGTTTGAAAAAAACAGCTTAAAAAGTCAGTGTCGCTTATACCATGCTAATGACAGCTAATGATGACTAAATACTGTCAAGTTTGGGGTCGTAAGCAGTACCCGTAAATAGTGGTTGTAATTTATAACGAGCGCGGGTTCGAGGCCCGTGACAAACGAGGCCGCGTCTGTCGCTTTACGACACTTTAATCTCAAACTCGTCAAATTTAGTAGCCACTAGCCGACTAGCCTCATCATTAAACCTCCGCCTGAGTCACCGTAAACTCTGCGTTAATATTAAGTAACTTAATCACGGCTCAGTATTGTGATAATTTTGGATTTAAACATATTTTATGCACGGATGTAAAAAAAATACGGATGGAGCATTACACTATAAAGAGGTGAAGCATGCAAGGTACGACAATTTCGTTTATTGTACACGTGACCGATACTCACACACGCAACTAGGTACTACAACCCGCTGTCATTGTACATTGAGTGACGGCGCCAATGACACGCACACATCCTACACGGGCGGCCATAACTATGCTTCACTCGGGATTATACAAGGTTACGTCCGTATTTTTTTAAGTCCGTGATTTTATGTACTATCAGAGAAGTTGATTCCTATGCAGATCGGGGACCTACGTAGTTTGGTTGCGTTACGTCAAACCCAGCCGACAGATCACAATTAACATTGAATTGACATAATCGACCAAATAACGTTGGTCTATCAACTGCATAGGAATCAATTTCCTCGATGGTACAATCATGGCAAATTACTCATGTATAGATGACGGACCGACACGATTTTGCAAACGCAGCCTAATACGGATATAGACATCGACTTGATAGTATGAAGTTTTGATCCGCTTTCTGTGACACTCACACACCATTGATAAGGTAGAATATGTAAGAACTGTTATAACCTTTGTTACCCTTTTGACTACATATCTGTGAATAAATTATATTGATTCTTGATTCTGCCTTTATATCAATTTCTCTGATAGAATATGATTGCGTATTTCCGTTCTTTTAATTAATACTAGAGCTCCTAAAACTGTCAATAAAGTATTTTCAAAAGCGAAACTTTTGGGGTTTCTAAACTTTGAAGTTTTCGGACAGCTAAGTATTTCCAATTTCACTAGTACCGTTCCATTTTAATTACGTCGGAGCCCTTACAATCTGAACTCTTTACATTCATTTAAATATTTCAATCAGTATTGATGACCGAAGTAGTACTGATTGAGTCTAGCTTAAGTAATATCATGGTCTTTGTGTTCAAATTTTCGTTAATAACCACTAATGAAGCTCCTTTCAGACTACGCTATAATATTTAGCATAATATAGTATATAGGTCATATCATAATAATATCGCGCTCCATACATTATTATGGACACGTTCACGCTACGCTACGCTTAGGTATCATTTAAGAGTCCGTATACGAAATTTTGCCGATTTCGCTCATTTAACAGACGTGATTTAACAGTTAAAATACAGTATTTCTATAAGTTTTAATGCACAACATGTAAGATCATTTCAATTATAATGTAGTGTTGGAGCTAGATTTTTTATTTTTTTTAAGTATCTTTAAATAATCCAACTCAAACCCGCGACAGTTTTGTGATTTTTGCTGTAAAAGGTTTAGAATATCACCTTTTTATGGATTGTATTGACGTCTTAACGGTATGAAAAAAATACAATGTACTGTTGAGAAAGTCGTCTATAAAATGTTGGAATTACTTTTTACCACTTCAATATAAAAAACCCTTTAAAAACAGAAAACCTCTATCTGCCCGCTAACTTGGCGATCGTCCTTTTTCACCTGGCATATGAAAGACGGGCGTGAGTGTGAAGAGAGCAGTAGAAAAGGGAGGACGGGCTCTTAACATATTATAAAACAAAGTCGCTTTTTTCCCTCTTTAAAACTACGCAACGGATTTTGATGCGGTTTTCTTTAATAGGTAGAGTGATTCAAGAGAAAGGTTTATAAGTATAATAACGTTCATTAAATAGTGGAGAAATACTGTTATTGTTGGGGTTTCTAATGTGATGTCGTAAATAATTACATTTTTTTCCGCTTACATTGCAAACGCAGGCCCTACGAGATTTATCAAAATAGTGTACCAAGTATTGTACACATTGAAAAGGTCTACAGGAAACTCCGCGATGGTATATTATGTCTATCTCGGATATCCCACAATAACAGTTTTTGTCATTTACTTTTAACGACAAAATATTATAATGGCGAATTTTAGAAGCGATTTTAACCAATACGACATTAATCCTTATTCAATTAAACACTTTAAATACATTGTCGATGAATATAGATCTATATGGCCCTTTACAGCATATTATGGTTGAAATGAATATTTTCGAAGATATTACATATATTTAAAAATTGCGAGACGTAGCTTTTGCGGCGGTACCGGCCAATGCGGGCAACGGGTAGTAATTTAATGAATATAAATCAAAACTGCTGAATCGATTTTAATCATTTTTTCAGTGGCTATATATTTTAAGCCGGGGCGGGGCGGGTCGCTAGTAATATTATATTTACATAATATACCTATGTATGTATAATGCAGGTTGTAACAAAACTAAGTGATAATCCTGGATGTGTATGTGTCCCCTTACTTATTTTAATGTAAAAATAGCAGCGCTGAAAGAGTTTTATTTTATTTTATTTGTATACTGTACCTTATTTGATCGAAGCTGTACCTATACTGTATACTGACGCTGTATAGGCAAGCGCTCCAGCGTCATGAAACACATATGGTCATACACATCCTAATATTATCACTTCGTTTTGTTAGATCCTGTGTTAATCCTTACCATTACTAATGTGCGCGACATTGTTGCGCTATGAGCTATATCAAAGGTACTATCTATACTTACTATAAAACAAAGTCGCTTTTTTTCCCTCATGTCCCTTTGTTCCCTTTAATCTTTATAACTACGCAACATATTTTGATAATTATTTCAGTGGCTATAGACTATATTTTATCACGCTAAGACTAATAGGAGCGAAGAAATGGAGGAAAATGTGGAAAAAACGGGGAAAATTATTTGAAAGGGCTAACTTGAACGCGCTAATCTCAGGAACTACTGGTCCGATTTGAAAAATTCTTTCAGTGTTAGATAGTCCATTTATTGAGGAAGGCTATAGGCTATATATTTTTATCACGCTAAGACTAATAGGAGAATGTGGAAAAAACGGAGGAAATTATTTGAAAGGGCTTATCTCGCGAACTACTGGAGCAATTTTTATGTTATTTGGCACAGATAAGAAGTAGATCACGTGAAGTATCATAGGCTATCGATTTTAATCATTTTTTCAGTGGTTACCTACATATTTTATACCCGTGCGACGCTGGGGCGGGTCGCTAGTAATATATAAGCTATTATTATAATATAGTGCACTGCGCAGCTTTAGTAGGGCAATAGAAGCTTCATCTAACATTTTCGCGAGTCACAAAAACCGGGGATAATGGATTTTATTTCACTCCCAAGTGTAACAGATGTTTTGACGTATTTCAATAATTTGTTCCGTGTGAAATATTAGAAGCGAGAGGCAGGGGCTCGGAACGTGCTACACTCGCCCGGCCCGCACCGAACACGCGAGTATGAAAAGTGGAGGCATTTGGTACATCTTAACTTTTCAGCATGAAATATTTTTTATTGTCATAGGATTTTATATGCGATACAATATGAATGTATTAGTAAATTAATAATATAAATATAAAAATAGTTAAGTTTGTTTTTCCTTTTTTTAAATAATATGAAAATAAAACAATTTAATTTCTAAATTAATAATTTATTTCATTAAGAGTCTTTTAATTTACCCAAATTATTATTTTATTAAATTTAAATTCTTTTCAACTCTTTACGTAAATAATATTAAAATAATTAAACATCAAACATTTAAATAAATCATTTATTTATATTATTTATACAACAAGTACCGAAATTAATAGAAAATATCAGTAAAGCACAATACTTTAATAATCTTATTTCATGTACATTAAATAATTTACTAAAATAATAATTAACTTTAATAAAACATTAATCAGACTAGCGGAAATATTTTATACCGGAAGTATTTTAACAATTTGTAAAACCTGTTAGAAAAATAAAGCAACCTAGTAAAATAATGTCATTTTAGATTTATCATTAATTAATTATGACATCAAATATTAGAATACTTAATTAAAAATGATTATTTTTATATTTACATTTATAACATTTGAATATTTCTAATTCTAAATATATTATTTCAACTAAGGTTTTAAAAGTACGGTTTTAGTACATTTAATTATTTAACAAATGCATATCTAAAGTGTAACCTCTTCGTGCTCATCTGTATCATTCTCTCTCTATACAAAATTTATTAAAACGAGCAAAAAGGCCAAAAAAATCACGTTTGTTGTATTGATATAAAATATCAATATTGTTTTGTTTTTAGTACCTATTTGTTGTTATATCGGCAACAAATATACACATTCTGTAAAAATTTCAGAAGTCTAGCTATAGCGGTTCTTGAGATACAGCCTGACGACATACAGACTGACAAACAGACAGACAGACGGACAGACAACGAAGTCTTAGTAATAGGATCCCGTTTTTACCCTTTGGGTACGGAACTATAAAAATTAATCACCAAAAAGGTATGAACCTATTTTCATGAAATTTAATATAGAGATACAGATTAGAAAGCCTAGTTTTCCGAAACTAGGCAACGGATAATTTTAATGCCTAATAAAGTATGGTTTACGAGAGCCAATCAATTTCTCTACTTCCAATAAATATTTTCTTCATTTGTTGAAAATCAAACAAGTTAAAAATGTCTAATGTATTTCAAACTATTATTGCGTTATTTCTCTTTTCAAGACTTGTTATGTAGTCAAGCAAATTGTCTGTCAAAACTTATAAGTTATAAATCATGTTTAATCACACTTTTTGCTTTACAAATAATATTTGCTTCAATAAATCCAATCAAGCACAAATTTTAGAACAACACTTGTCCTCATTAACTAAACCTATGAGTATTTATTTGCAAATTCAGCGTTATTCGATTTGTGTCTAATAATCATGTTAGTTTTAATGAGTGTCTAATAATTTAATTTGTTTATTTACATAACTAATAATGAACAATTAGAATTATTGCTTTCCATGCAAACATAATTGAATATTGTAAATTATAAAGTTTAAATAATTTTACTCGGGATTATTAAGCAGATTTTGTGGGAATTTGGCGAGGCAAATTTTAGTGCGTTTAAATATATAAGCTAGACTCTAGACTCTAGGTTACAATTATTTTCATTGAAAAAAAAAAACAATTTTTACTAATAAGTACTAGTAGTTAGTAGTTTGGTTTTACGTAACCAAAATAATCAACGGCAATACTCTAAAAAGCATTGCCTATTCTATAAGATCCTATTCACGGAACCGCAAAAACCATCAAACAGCGCTCATGAAATCATAAACACGTTAGCTCTGTTTTCCTTCCATGTTCTTGAGCTGCGAGACATTAGCTATGCTAGTAAGTACCAGGCCCGTTGTTTCAAACGTCCAACTAATCAAAACCAGCATAGCTGATAGCGTGCAGCTCGCAGCAGCTTGTTCTGACGACATGAATAAAACGTTTTGTTATATCTCCATAGTATAAAAGTTACGAGAACGATGGAACTTTTTTGTTATTGAAACAGACGACAGGCATTTTCGGGCCTTTTTAGGGTTCCGTATCCAAAGGGTAAAAACGGGACTCTATTACTAAGACTTCAATGTCTGTCCGTCTGTCTCCAGGCTGTAACTCAAGAACGGTAATAGCTAGACTCCTAGAGTGAAATGTTCACAGATTGTGTATATCTGTTGCCACTATAACAACAAAATATACTAAAAACAAAATAAAATTAATATTTAAGGGGGGCTCCCATACAACAAACGTGATTTTGTTAGCCTTTTTTGCTCTATATCAATAATGGCAACAGGTGGCTGTACTTGAATTTTTATCAAAGTCTTTAGTTATCTGTGTACTTTAATATTTAATAATAATATTAAAATAAAATATAAAATTAAGGGGGGCTCCCATACATACACACAATTTTTGACCTAATTTTGCTCTATAATGGTACCCTTCGTGCGCCAGTCCGACTCGCACTTGGCTGATTATTTATGTTTCAGTAATAAAACGAGTTGGATACGGCAATTCTTTTAAATAAAAAGAACTGCAGGATAAATTCGTTCATCATTCAGATTGTTACGTGATTTACATTTACGGATGGGAACATTGTTCTAGTTATTAGGCAGCCGACAACTTTACAAGCATTCAATAACCCTGATCGTACTATAATGTGAATACTTAGGAAGTTCTCAAGTAACTTGCTTGGGTAGCTGAAGCAAGTAGAGATACCAAGGATGCATAAATATAAGGGAGTTGTTTATAGAGAACTCTTTGGTGCGAATAACTCAAAGAATGAGGAACTGACTAGATAAGCTAACAAACTATTCCCTCAGAAACTACAAGTTTTCTTAATAACTGCTTCCCACAGCTGTTACCGTAGAGATTTAAGTTTTAACATGCATTACCTAACACTTCTTAAAGAAAATATACCCTTGAGGCGAATATTTATTTAGTTTTAACTTTTACTAAGTTTATTTTTAGTTCATTAAAGGTTTAGTCCTCAAAGCCTTTTATAAATGTTGTCCGTAATATTATTCTGTAAGGCAATTGGGACAGTTTGATGAAGCTGCCAACTAGTGACAATTGAGAAAGAAAGTGGTCCAAAGTAAACCCTGCGGTAATCAGTTTAGTCTCAGATATTTACCATCTCATCAGTGAGCACCGCGCCGCCGTCTCTCCAGCTAATCAAATCATTGTTTTCGTTCCGCGCAAGTTAGGCCTAATTTGGCGAGTCCCATCCTAAATACACTGACCTCAAGCAAACATATTTAGTCTTAAGGGAGAATGTTTTATCTAATAACAAGTTAACTCAATTTTCCGAATCCTCCAAGATTCTCCTAATTTCGTCAATTTAATTATAGTAGGGGGAGGGGAAGAGGGGATTTCGGGATTAGCTCGAGTTTGTCAGATTAAGCTTGTATAGGCTCCCGACATGTGTCTAGTCATCATAGTATAGAAATCAGATTTCTCACGTGGTGGGTTTTTTTTTTTTTTTTTGAAATATTGAAATGTCATCAGATCTGTCAGATTAAGATAGGGGATGTTTAGTATACCCCAAAGAAGCTTCCTTAAAAAGCACTGACGATTCAAAGGTCAGGTAAGCCTGTAAGGACATTTTAAAATATAAAAAATATAGCTTCATATATTCCGAAATCCGAACTAAGCTTCGCAGATATTTTATTTTGCACTAAACTAAACGTAGTCCTTGTTGTATTAAATATATTTATAATTTACCTAAATAAGCAATTTTGTGAATATATTTTCTTTTTTAAAACTAAAATGGCTGCAGTTTCTGAACCCACCACTTAAATAAAAAACGCTCTTATTATTTTTTTATCAGTTTTACCTAATGTACAAAACCTACTAGGTCTCCATGACGCTCGAGTGACTACATAAATAGCACCTTTTCCTCCTCTACTATTAACTTCGTAATGTCTGGCGTCTTTATTTTCTGCCAGAAAAATACTACTTCAACGACGAAAGATTTGTGGGATAAATGTTTCGCATCTCACAAATTTCAAGATTTCATGTAGGCAAAATGGCAACTTTGATATTCGCGAAGCGCAATAGCAAAATTGAGAAAAATATTTCCCGCTATGTGATTGAATTTGAATCGGGGGTGTTCGTATTACATGTATCTGGGGTCGCACCCGCTTCGGTGAGAATCGAATTTGGATCCCCGAACTAACCGAATTGGTTCACATTAACCTTACATGCACGTCGTGGCATGGCTTTTAAAATTATGACGTAGCACATTTGACGCCTTTGCCACGACACTTTATTCTTGCAGGCTTGACATGGCTACCGTAGAAATGCGACGAAATGAAGCTGACAGATCTGGGGGCATCTGGGGGCACGGCAGTGCCCCAGTCAAGCTTTTTAGCTAAGGCACGGCCGTACCATACTTTTCTCGAAGCGTTTCGCGGCTATTTCACACCCCCTTTATCTTCGATGTTAAGAAAGCTAGGGATTTAGAATTTCGGTCACTAGGAGCAAGTATTAAAACTAGCTTAACCTGCAATTTACATGAAATTTCGATAAATAGTTTAGTAGTTACGAATGGTCAAAGTTACTACATTTTGTCACTGACTGACAGATCATCAAAATTCTAAGGTACTTCTAGCAGACTTAGAACCTTGAAATTTGGTACCCGGATAGGTCTTTATTCACAATGAAAGGAAAAATTATGAAACCGGCCAAGTGCGAGTCGGACTGACGTACATAGGGTTCCGTACCGTAAATTTGTATGGGAGCCTCCCTTAAATATTAAGTTTATTTAATTTTTATTATTAATTATTAAAGTTAAAGTACAATTGAGTATTTTATGAAATTTGTAAAAACCTTACTGTTACGATTATGGATATAGAGCAAAAAAGGGGAAAAAATCGTGTTTGTTGTATGAGGCCCCCATTAATAAATTATTTTATTTTAATTGGACTATTAGCTTTTATAACAACACCAGAAATACACAATTTGTGAAAATTGCAACTATCTAGCTATTGCGGTTCGATGGACGACGGACGTCGGACAGACAGCGAAGACTTATTAAGAGGGTGACCTATGACAGAAAAAAATCAGTTTTCACCCGCGCACTTCATACCCCCCGCACTCGCCCAATGCATTCAAAATGTCACCGCGGCTATAAATTTGTGTAATTACTCTCGTAACCACTTTTTGTACGAACGTAGTATAACCAAATATATCAGATAAAATTTTGAGAAGTTCGAGTTACATTTTCCATCTGTATTTTGAGAATCAAATTATTAATTAATACTTTTTGCCTTATACACTAGTCACAATAGACATAACTACCAGTACTTCGACTACTAAGAGACGGACGAGTATTAACATCTGTCATTTCTTTCGGGTTTCGCCAGGATAAGTTAAAGGCTGGCGCGCTGGCTGGCATAATTTATTTTTAAAAATAAGATTTTGAAATTGAATTCTGACAGTTTTCTTTGCATGTGCCAAAATATAAACAACAACTAAATTTGTAGGTAACAACCCTAGCGACGACTTTTGTCATAATACGTCAAACTTAAAAAAATTACATCAGTTCTAAGTCGGCATACTCTATCATTCTGTCTACTCTGCACTAGTAATACCACAATAGATATAACTACCAGTACTTCGACTTCAAAGAGACGGACGGGTATCAATATCTGTCAAATTTGTCGGGTTTCGCCAGGATAAGTTAAAGGCTGGCGCGCTGGCTGGTATAATTTATTTTTAAAAAGAAGATTTTGAAATTGAATTCTGACAGTTTTCTTTGCATTTGCCAAAATATAAACAACAACTAAATTTGTAGGTAACGACCCTAGCGACGACTTTTGTCATAATACGTCAAACTTATTTTTTTTTACATCAGTACTAAGTCGGCATACTCTATCATTATGTCTACTCTGGTAATACTTTATGATATGTTTATTTATCGAAATCGAATGGGCACTACTGGATCGATTCTTGTTAGATTTACTAAGCTGTAGTTATTACAAAAACAAATTATAACTTTATTTATTACTAGATGTCCCGCGCGGCTTCGCCTGCGTAAATTAGGAATTTTACGAAAACCGTACATTTTCCTGCAAAAAAAAACCTTAAATGTGCCTTCACGTAGTCTTCTCTATATCTGTGCCAAATAATATGAAAAATGCTTCAGTAGTTCGTCCGCGTAGAGACCCTTTCTAACAATTTTCCCGGTTTTTTCCACATTCTCCTCTGTTTCTTCAGTCTTATTAGTCTTAGAATGATAATATAGCCTTCCTCGATAAATGAGCTATCTAATACTGAAACTTTTTTCAATTTGGACCAGTAGTTCCTGAGATTAGCGCGTTCGAGCGAACAAACAAACAAACTCTTCAGGTTTATAAATATTTGTATATATTTTTTAATCGCTTGACAAACCCGAGTCTCGATCTAAAAGACTATGTAAAACGTACCAATAATAGGGTCATAATCATGGGACGATGCATGGTATACTATGGTAGTGATGATGATAATGATGATAAATGTAATTTGCATAGTAGCATCTGCTTTTCGTTCTTAAAACAATACCGAAACTCCCAAACTCGTATCTATAAAGAGTCAGGAGTTCCCTCTGCACCTTCTGAACCATGAATCATGATATACTTCGGTGCAAAATCTTATTTGTTGGTAGTATATGCTTCGAATACTTCTCACGAAACTGAAGTCACCACATGTTTCCATATAAATTTTGAGGAGTTCTCTCGATTACTAATGGATTCTTTCATCAGGTCACCACTTTTGTGAACGTGGTACTAAATTGGGATAATACTCATCGAACCCTCGGTGATAGAATTTTATATGATGTGTAAAAATAGTAGCTCAGTTTACTGTATGATTTGGCAATACAGGAAAAAAATCGTCAAAGTTAGATGCATCTTTGTGACTTTTTCTATCGAGAAAATTTTACGATATCGTGTTTTCGCTCAGATTGAATTCTTGGAAATATAATGTAGTATTTATGTTTAGAAAATTAAACAATTCGGGGCTTACTATCAAGTACAAAAATGATTTATAAAATCGACAATTTTGGGTTAGTCGCCTTCTTAATAACAGGATCCCGTTTTCATTATTTCGCCAGGAAAACCTAAAAACTGAAAAATATTACATACTTTATTAAACAAAAGAAAAGATTTTTATGTTTGTAACATTTGCAAGACAGTATGAGTTTCGACTGCATAATATTTGTTTTACATACAAAAGCCTACTAAAAAATAATTTCTCCTTACTCGCTCGATATAATATGGGAGTTTTAAGTTATCACGTCATGAAATAAGGTGTGCTCCTTTCCTGCGAGACGCTTACATCAGTGCTGCTCAACGGTAATGCTAAAAATGACCACCTTCAAGTACCTATTAAAGCTTAAGAGTCTTATAATATGTGAATATAATAATCGATACAGAACTCAGAAGTTACGTTGTCCACCTATAGAACTAACGAAGCCTCAAAGAAAAAATATAAAGGAGATAGAGAATGGGTGCTAAGCTACAGAAAAGTTATAACGTGACCTGAAAAGAAAAAAAAAAAACCTTCAAAAAAGAAATGAAATCCCACCAAAACATGAAATGTGAAAGGAGCCAAGCAAAATAATGCATAGATATTCAATACTTCTGTCGTAAAAAGTTTTCAGATCACATTCAAGCCAAGCCTTCAAATTATTTTGTAATTTAAATCAACATTCAATAAATGTATCAATAGATTTCTTTATTTTATAATTATTATAGTGGCTTGGCAATGAGCACTAGAGAAATAATCAGCGACTAATTGGATTTATTGGGTACCATCGGCCAAATGCGTCGTTACAATAATTATATTAAAACACTTTACGCTTGCCGTCTGTATAAGTATGAACTCCTCCAAATATGCAGTTTTAGATTTGTTTCTCTAGGGCTCATTGCTTAGCTACTATAATAATTATACAATAAAGAAATCTATTGATACATTTACTGAATGTTGATTTAAAGTACAAAATAATTTGAAGGCTCGGCTTGAATGTGATCTGAAAACTTTTTACGACAGAAGTATTGAATAGCTATGCATTATTTTGCTTGGCTCCTTTCACATTTCATGTTTTGGTGGAATTTTCTTTGTTAATTTGTAACTTTGCATAACTACTGTAGGTAGAAAGACAAACATTATATGGATTCTAAACAACATGATCATATCCATCCAACCGGGGTTTCATAACGTAAAAATAACCTAGCTCAGTTAAGGCTCAACGTTATAAAGTAATACTGTACCAGAATTACTTTTAATAGAAAATTCTGGTACAGTATTACTTTTAAAAGAGTTTATTGTAGAAGTTTAAACAATTTCTAGAAAATATTATGAATAAAAATTCAAGTGTGGGTTGAAACTTCAAATGGTTCAAGTGAATCCTTTTAAACTCAATAAGAATTCGTAAGCCGCAGCAGGAAACCCCAGACAAGAGAGAAATTATTATAAAGTAAGATATTTTGCACAATAGGGACGCCATTAACTCTGTCTGTGCGACCCGGCCCTGTGGGACTTCATTTGAATATTCAATAAATAAATGATCGCAACGAAAACAACCAGTCCACGGCCGATAGAATTTGAAATAGGTCAATAGATCAGGGACTGAACCAGATATGTCTTATAGTTCTTTACTAAACAGTAACAGGTTACTTATAGAGTGCCCGTTAGAACCGGTGTACCTCTTAAACCTTTTTCTTTTTTACGGCTTAAAAATACTGATAAGATCGAAAAAATATTTTTTGAAAAATACCTACCCGTTTAGTTACGTTTTGTACAATAATTGTACACACCTACTAAAAATAGAGTTTTAAGTCAAACTTTATATTCATCTCTACAATTAAAATCTTAAATGATCTTAATTTTTGCGCAGCTGCTCTTTAATACCGGTCAGAGTTCAGACGCGATTAAAGAGAAACTTCGACATTATTTCAATTTAATAATTTTATCTAAGCTCAGCTCATGTAAAGCGAAAACTTTAAACCTTTATTATATCTGATTGTAACTTGTTCAAACTCGACTAACGAAGGCAAACATAGACCGTTCCAAATCTTCTATCCCTAATTCTTAACGTTAAAGCCGTAAAATGTAATTAAAAACTTGTTATTAAACAATGTTTTATCGATGTTAATTAATACACTATTAAATTTTTTGACGACTTAATTAATACATTATTAAATTTAATAGAAACGTAAAAAAATGTACAAGGGAAATTGTGTTTATTTCTTACAAAAATATAGAAATTAACTATTTCATCGCTGCTACTGTCACGGCGAACTCTATTTACGGGACATATTACGCGCTCTAAAGTATACCATTCATGTTACACTAGGGTTGCCAACCGTCCTGTTTTCCCAGGACATGTCCTGGTTTTTGTAGTGCCCTGGGACGTCCTTAATAGTTTTTAAGCAGCGTCCTGGGCCTCTTGAGCCTCTTTTCAAATTTTACGCTACGAGCGGCCGCACAGCTCGCAAGTAGTTGCGTTGCCGCGCTGCCATCCCAAGCAGAATCACAAGCTGTATAACAGCTGTATTAAAGGTCGGTTATACTTTTAATGCTGTATATCCAGGCTGCATAAAGGCTGTATAAGCGCTTACACAGCCCCTATACCCCTGAAATGGGCACAAATTATACAGCGTTTTGCGTTATATTGGCTGTACAGTAGCTGTATAAGCATAAAATAGGCTGTATAATAGCTGTATTGCGGCTGTACTATGGTGTACGACGAAACCAATACACTCCAATTATTCCATTGTAATTCACTTGTTCAGCTTTACTCTGTAAAAAGTCTGTTGAACAGAGTAACAAAAGAATTAAAACGAAACAGAAGATATATTTTAATGATGGCGTTTATAATAGCTGTTGATTAAAGTAACATATTATAAACGCTGTGTTTAAGGAGATTCGATAGGGGCAGGATACAGTGCATTATCGTGCAAAAATAAATTTATTGTGGTTATATATATGTTTTGTGATAAAAAATAAACGCGCCAGCAAAATAATCAAGGAAGAGATATTAAATAAGGTTACTAAATATGATTTTTATAGGTTAGAAATTAAAAAGTTTGAATTAATAGACGTAGAGCCCCGTTGGTGCATAGAAGGTTGTTGGACAAACTAAAAATATTGATAAATATAATAACATAATCTTCGATTTGTAATTGATAAAATGGCGACAATTTGCTAAGCAGCCTAAATTCTATTTTGATGGTCTTATAGCGCTAATAGCTGTACTATGTAGGTAATGGATATAGTATTCAGCTTTAAGCGATTGATGGGCTGTATAAACGAATAAATTTACTATTATTGCTGTTTATTACTCCCAAAGAGAGAAAATATACAGCTTTAGTCTGTAAAAGGGTGTACAATTACAAAAGAAGCTGTAGAAGAGAGTTTGGCTACTCCATAATACAGAAATAAGATTTGAGGACCACCATAATACAGCTTAGAGCTGTATTAAGTAAGTGACGGTATGCAAAATTCAGCTTTTAGCGGTTTATGGGCTGTATAAATGAATAAATTTACTATTATTACTGTTTATTACTCTCAAAGAGAGAAAATATACAGCTTTAGTATGTAAAAGTGTGTACGATTACACCAGAAAAAGAAGCTGTAGAAGAGAGTTTGGCTACTCCATAATACAGAAATAAGATTTGAGGACCACCATAATACAGCTCTAAGCTGTATTAAGTAAGTGACGGTATGCATAATTGTACAGCTTTAATACTAAAATTCGGATCAAAGCGCTACAGGAAACTTAAAGCTGTACATGACAGTTTCGATACACTGATTTAGAACTTTAAGCGTACTTGGACTTCTTAATACATACTTAATACAGCTAGAGCTGAATAATTACTCCTAAACCGACATTATAACACTACAATATTCTTCAACGCTCTTATACAGCTGTAAAACAGCGTTAAGTGCTATATTGGCTGCTTTGAAGGTGTTCATTACGCTTGTTTGCTGCTTGGGATGCTATTTCAAATTCAAAACAAAGACGCAACGTGCCACTTGATGATATCTCTTTCGCTCTACTATGGTCGCGCAATAAATCAAAGCAGTAAAACTAATGCAAAAAATCAAACACCGTCCTTCTTCTCTCTTTACAATTCCTGGTTTTTAAAATTTGAGGTTGGCAACCCTATGTTACACTCATGTATTATCACAAAATACAACTCCACAACAGCATTTAAAATCGTCTGTAAAGTAAATGAATGAGGATCGTAATTTTTATGAAATAATGTTTAATCGTCCGACGATATAATTGCGGGCCGTTTGTCACCCGCGGGCCGCGAGGCTGTCTCCGATGAACTGGTGTCTGGGGCACCCCCGCGCGGGGCGTCGCACAGTGGAAAATTTGGGTCCGTATCGGATCAAAAATCTGTAACTTCAAGGTTTTTCATCGTATTGTATTGAGATTTGGCACATGTATACAGTGATATACAAAGATTTTAAAAATAATCAATTTTTGTACTTTTTTTTCAATGTATACATATTTATTTTAGGTAAAAAATAAAGAAAAGAGAAAAAAAGTAATATTACGAGTAGTTATATGTTTATTTTTTATAAACAAGTACTAATATGAGTAAAATTAAGAAAACTTAAATAATTACTTATCACACAAGCATAATAAAATACATAAAATTTTAAAATCGTATAGTACCTATCTATACCTCACACCAAACTAATTGATCTCAAATTAGACAAATCTTATAATATTATTGGTTTTTTAAAACTAGGTTTTAGTTACTGATAATGTTATATCTAATTGTTATTATCCTATTCCTAACTAAAATTACTTCCGGTGTAAATGTAGGATCACCTTCAGGTACCACCTTCAAAAGACTTAGTGCCTCTTCATCAAGATCCTTCACATTTCTCACATAAGGTTTTCTTAAACTTGAAATGAATGGATCTGAAGTATATAGAAGCGTTTTAAATACGTCTTCATTTGTAGCTATACGGAAACATTTTCTGGCATGGTGCAGGCGCATATTTCTGTAGTCTTTATTGCGCGACTCTTGTGCATCTTCCGACAGTTGCCCAATAGGACGAACAGAAAAATGTTTGATCACGTTTTCTCCGTGTATAAGTAATTTGTGCACGGAGGATGGCATGTCACCATCCAACCAATCATAGTTACTAACATAAATTCGCGCAGTTTCTAAGGCACAAACTCCAAATTTTTCGGGATCGATCATCATTCCAGAAGATAGAGCTTGTAAAATAATATACAAGCGTTTAATCAATGTTTCATCAACACCTGTTATGTTCGCCGAGCAAGTGTAATTGTAAAAGAACCTTCGTGCTGTATTTCCATCACTTGAGTTTCCACTTAATTGACGAGGTTTGTCGATAATTAATCCTAGCTCTTCCCTGAAACGTTTTTGAACAAATTCCTTCTTTTCTTTCTTCAATTTCTTTTTTTTTTCTGTTGTAGCAGACCAAGTCTTAAAGTCAAGATTATAGCAAATGTGTAATACCATTTCCATGCTGCGAATCCAGGCATATTGTGCTTTAGTTAGAGCCAAATCAATAAAAGCACTCAATGCTTCTGTATCAGATAAAATCTTCACTTGGTTTGACTCTTTCCACGTAGTCGAGAAAACTTTTTTCTTTTCGCTCTCAGAGTTTCTTAGCTCTTCAACAAGACGAGCCTCTGCATACTCACCTAAGGCCCGCAGTCCTTGCAAAAATGCGTTACAAATGTGCTCAAACCCATATTCTTCTAGTAAAAAAATGTTTTTCCTTTTCTTTGTTGATTCTGAGGAGTCTCCATAAGCAATGCACGGTCTTCCTTGTTCACCAGAAGTTGATGGCAGTGAATGTGCTTCAGACTCCGGAAACTGTACTGAATATCCTGACTCCAGCCAGCTTGTATTATTCAGAATAAATTGGTCCTTTTTCCGTGATGCTTTAGCCCAGCGCTTATTGAAAGAAGGCAGAATATGTCTTTGAATGTCACCAATTACAAAACACAAGTTGTTTTCAGAAACGTTTAATGTTTGCTGTAGAACTATGGACAACGATTCTAAGGTTCTGCCACGCTCGATATAGGGAATGATGAAATCACCCTTAGTACAGTTGAAAGTTGACATTTTAATGGAAATAACCAATTTAAATAAGTGTCACTTAATATGAAATACACGCTGAAGTGTACAATTTGAAGATATTTGCTTCCCCTTATATACTGGTTTTTCAGATATTAAATACGTACTAATGTCAATGTTATGCATATTTACTCACGCAGGATTAGTGCAAAATAGATAATAAGCTATTGCTATCAAAATATTGTGGTTAATATTGTTTTTGTAAAGTATGTCAGCAGTAACCGCAAAAGATACCGAATTATCTACTCTGACCTCTATCACATTTTTTTCCCATAACTTCCAGGACCGCAAACTTCCGCAGCAGATTTTTTTAATTTTTCATTTATGAATAGTAAGGCTATCAAATAACACATAAAGTTGCGCGTGGGGAGCCGTGGGTAAATATGAAAACCTTCGACGAAAAAAAAAGAAAGTGAAAAATAGGGTATGTCAATTTTTAAGTACTTACTCAAAAATAAAAAGCATATTAAAAAAAGTTAATAGCTCATTAATAAGAACATATAATATCCTTTTTAAAAATGTATAAAACCGTATGCATGTGCTAAATACTTTTTTCACAATATTCATTTGAATTATGTGTATGCAAACATTTGAATGAGCCATCCGCTACTTCAACTTACTTCAACCTATGAAAAAAAAATATTTATGCAGTTTTAGTGCAAAAAAATGTCTGATTAGGATTATTTGGTTATTAGAGTATCGAATGCAATAAATATTTCATTCAAATTGTGATATTTTTAAAAACCATTTATGATATGCTCTAGTTCTACCATTTTCCATAGTGCGTCGCCCGGGTGCCCCGCCCCGGAGAATGCCCCTGACTCTGATAAACATCCTCATTTGAATACCGACCTACTAAATTAAGCTGTGACAAAATCACAATACAAATTTATGGCGTGATAAATTGATTTATAATATTTTACTTTAACAGGGTTTCCGAAAATATTTGAAATACTTCCGAACAATAATATGGGTTTTCGTGACGTAGAGTCAAAAAAGATAGCGCTCGCCTATGTAGTAGATGTTTAAAACTTACGCCAAAGATTTTCGAGTCGTCTCCTCGACTATAAAGAGGATTTTCAAGCTAGTTTATCACTTGCAAATCTAAATAATATTTATATTCCTTACAGTAAAACTTTAGCTCCTCTATTTCTACCGCCCATATTTATCTCAAGTAAAAACTTAAACCTGCGTAGTAGGCGTGGAAAAAATTAAATCCATTACTCGCCGCCTTGAGTCTTGACGTATAACAAGTGTAATTAGGCGGGAAATGAGCCGGCGGGTAATCGCTACTTGTGATGCAGGCCGCTTGAAGCACTGCCATCATCACCATCGTCTGTTTACTGCTAGTTTGTATCAGTAAAACAGTATTTGAATGTAGTCAAGGATTTACTTTATCGAGTAGCAGGAGATCGCATCTTGGCGTTCATTGAGAGAGGCCTATGTCCAGCAGTGGACGAATATAGGCTGATATGATGATATGATTGATGATTTATTTTAAAGATCAGTGTGTCCCTTTGATATACTATTGAAGATCTCTCTTAACATTTCCTCTCGTTCATGAAAAATTCTAATAATTCGTGAATCGTGAGATCACGACCAACAGTTTTAGTAATCTAAATGCCTCAAAGTTAATTAATTAAACATGGAAGTAACGGAACAGTACTCCGTTTCCAGTATGTATTTCAAAACAGCAACAATAAATATTAGTTCCCTGTTCGATTTAATCCGTTTGCTACAAAACTACAAAATGTTATTATCACGTACCATTGACATTAGAATTCATCATGAAAAACATTTGGTGAATTAAAAAGTAGATTCGGAGAACTCAATTGTATTAGCACCACAGACATAGATCAAGATAGATACCGCATGCCGCTCCATTTGTATGAAAACTTGCGTGCCACTTTTTTCTCACCTACTGTGACGTACCGATGATAAGAAACGTGTCCATTACATTTAAGCACTTTTAGGCATTTAGGCATTTTAAAATTCCGATTGACGTCGGATTCCGATAGCAGACTAAAGAACAGACTTTCGAAAGACGAGCATTGCTCGTCGTTTGGGAACGCGAAATGGCACGCGAAGTACATACACGTGCGGTATCTATCTTGATCTATGTCTGTGATTACCACCAACACCCGCAACTTCAAACATGTATTACAACTTTTATGATCAAAAGGAGGAATTTCTAAGAAATATCGTAGGTCGGGACTAGTAGGGAGTAGGGCGCGCCCTTCCCCGACTCGCAGCACCGACGTGTTCCTCGTAATGAAATCTCGACTAACTTCCCGGCAAACCGTTAAGGTGAACTTAATTAAATTTACTCTCTTTTAAGCGTACCCTGAGATGTAAACTTTATTGTATTTAAAAGTACGACGTTTTGTTTTAATACGTTTTCAATGACTTAAAAAAAACGTTTTTAATAATTAAAAACTTGCAGGATGTTTTTAATTTTTGCCCTAAAAATAAATACGAAACAAAATTCTGCATCTGAAATAACAAAAACTTTAACCAAAACTAAAACAACCACGGCAAAAACATTGTTTTTATTAAAACTCGCTCCGGCCTAAATATATTTTTCAGTCCGTTTTTAAAATCATTTTTATGTCACAAAAATTCGCTTCACAATTTAGAAAAATACTTTTTACACAACAACATCATTAAGCTAATGATAGTGAATGCGTCATTAGCCGACGAAATTAAAAAATACGAATTTTAATTTCGGGTGATGAAAAGACCTACGATTTGCGGGTTATTAAATTTCCACAAAGAGAACGCGGCTTGTGTACAGAAAGTACCCCAGATTTAGAAATGGGAGGGAAAGATCCTTTTTAATAAAGGCCACAATCTAATCCTACTAATATTACAGAATTAAAATTAAAAATGTATAATACTTAAGTATGTTTTTAAATCGAAAATACATTTATTATATTCTAAATTACAACTTAAAAACAATTATAATATAATTTATTATAAATATAAAAACATTTTGTTTCAAAACATTGATTTTTGAAAATACAAATACTAGCGACCCGCCCCGGCGTCGCACGGGTATAAAATATATAGCCACTGTGAAAATGATTAAAATCGATAGCCTATGATCCTTCACTTTCCCCGTTTTTTTCTAGTCTCCTGTTAGTCTTAGCGTGATAAAATATAGCCTATAGCCTTCTTCAATAAATGGGCTATCTAACACTGAAATAATTTTTCAAATCGGACCAGTAGTTCCAGAGATTAACGCGTTCAAGTTAGCCCTTTCAAATAATTTTCCCCGTTTTTTTCCACATTTTCCTCTATTTCTTCGCTCCTATTAGTCTTAGCGTGATAAAATTTAGCCTTCCTCGACAAATGGGCTATCTAACACTGAAAGAGTCATCAAAATCCGTTGCGTAGTTTTAAAGATTAAAGGGAACAAAGGGACATGAGGGAAAAAAGCGACTTTGTTTTATAATAAGTATATAGAATATAGATAGATATGTATAGGCTACGCACCTCATCATTATTATCATCACAAGAATGATTTTCAGTTTTAACGCCTTACGAAGTGGTCACCTAATAAATCAATAACGTTGACACTGGGCATGGGGGCCCGGCCCGTGCCGAAGGGATGTGATCTTTAAAACATATAATTTGAATTTGTCGCACCCTCGCCCTTTTTTCGTCCGGATGAACGCCTCCTGCAAAATTGCGGATGAAACTGCCGCTGAGATTATGTGTCCCTGGTACCGCTGTGCGAATAATATTGTTTGGTTGCGAATATGTTTTGTTAGGGGCAGTTTTATTTCCCGCATCCGAAAGCGTATGATGGAATTAAAAGACGTCATGTATGTGAGCGGTTTCATTGCTTTTGAAATTATTAATTAAATAATTATTTTTGTTGTTTTACAGTACAGTACCAGCCAATATTTTTAGGAAAATCGAAAAATGAATAAAAACAAAATCAAGAAAGTTAAAAAGTGCATCCCTTTAACGTCCAAACTCTCGCCTTCAAGTGGCGATATGTGTACCAGATCACGTAATAGTGCCGCAGTGCAGACCGCATATGCACTGCACCGAACAAAATATTGCCAATAGGTACCTCGGTTACCAAAACTTTCGGAAATACAAAATTATTTAACTACTAATAATTAATACAGTAATTAGTTAAATAATTTTAGACTAATAAGTCTATTGAACAAAATTATTCAACTCTAGAATGCAAAAATATGAAGTACTCTACTTTCCGTACTATAATAATAACTTATTTTACGTGAGTTAAGTTACGTAAGTTAAGGTAAGTACCTCCCCTACACATATTTTAGTCGGAGAAGTATTAAAGGAACTTATAATTTAAATTCCTTTAAAAACGTAACTGAGATGATGTTGTAAGTGATGTATTATACGTTATAAAATGTTGTTGATGTTATTGTACGTTATAAAATATGTACATTCATCGACCATTCAAAAAATATCAAAAACTAGCGCTACTACGGAACCTTATATTGCGCCTGGCCCGACACGCACTTGGCCGGTTTAGACTTTATTTTTTCTAAATTGTATATTCTGTAAATACGACGTGTCACCATCGTTTTTACGAGGGAAACACAAAAACAAAGGAAGAAACTACATAGTTGATTCAAAGCGCTGTCTCAAAATCTCAGATTTATTTTTTCAAATTATCCGTTTCGGTTATGGTTTTAAATAAAATGATTTACATATTTACAATCTACTATTAATAGTCTACTTTGCTGTATATAAATTATTTTAATCGACTATGGGTTTTTTTTTTGGGCATCCACCTTTACACTGTATAATCGATATTGGCAAAAATACGGAAAAACGATTTTATACATTCGAGGTAACGACTAACGAGAACCATTAGAAGACATAGCATTAAAACTTTTTACAAGACAATTCAAACGATCTTAAAATACCCTTACATTATTTAAAGATCGTTTTCGTATAAATTATTATTAAAATATTTATGAGATCACCCAAACAGTCTGTGTGAGATTTATTCGCGTTAATTTCGGACGTATCTGAAGGGCGTGCAGGAGCGAGCGATCACTTATTTTAAAAAAGTAGGGAGACTTAAATTTTGTCGAGCCGGCCTATTTAGCGTTCATTTCGGCAGCGCGGCGACTGAATACAAGTGCTTTGACAGCCCAATGGTCCCGTACCGCGAGTTTTTATCCCGTCTTTTTGAAAGAACGCCTTAATTACGCGGATTATTAAACGGAACGATTTCGTCTCTGAATTCGCAAACTCGACTCGAGCTCACGACGATCTTTATTATTATTTTTCTCGATTGTAAAATATTTTTATTCGAATATTAATAAGGCCCCCGCTTGTGATTCTAAAGACTCGAATAACTGCCAACCATCAGCCAACCATCACCAATTTAATAAATTTGGTACTTACTTAGTTTGCTTAAATAATAATTTACATTTTTAGGTTACCTTAAGAGCCCGTCCTCTCTTTTCTACTGCTCTCTTCACACTCACGCCCGTCTTTCATATGCCAGGTGAAAAAGGACGATCGCCAAGTTACCGGGCAGATAGAGGTTTTCTGTTTTTAAAGGGTTTTTTTTTATATTGAAGTGGTAAAAAGTAATTCCAACATTGTATAGACGACTTTCTCAACAGTACACTGTATTTTTTTCATACCGTTAAGACGTCAATACAATCCATAAAAAGGCGATATTCTAAACCTTTTACAGCAAAAATCACAAAACTGTCGCGGGTTTGAGTTGGATTATTTAAAGATACTTAAAAAAAATTAAAAAATCTAGCTCCAACACTATATTATAATTGAAATGATCTTACGTGTTGTGCATTAAAACTTATAGAAATACTGTATTTTAACTCAAAATCAAAATCAAAATCAAAATATTTTTATTCGGAGTAATTTTTTTACAAAAACATTACCGAACGTCGATACTACGGTGCCTACCACCGGTTCGGGAACTAACCCGGCGAGAAGAACCGGCGTAAGAAACTCGCACGGGTCCATCTTTTGCTAAAAAGATGGAAAATTACAATTTAAAACATACAGTACAACACGGTCACATTAACCTGACGCACCACTGGAATGTACCGTGCGTCTAGTTAATTTGACCCTGTTATATAACAATATTATAAATTAGAGCTATTTACAATAGGAATTATAAAAATATTCTAGTAGCCTGTAAGAACCACCCTATTCCCAAGGTGTGTTGTCGTTGATGAAATCATTGATTTTATAATAAGCTTTAGTACACAAACGTTCTTTTACTACATTTTTAAATTTATTGATAGAGAGATTTTGAACGTTTTCTGGGATTCTATTGTACAGGCGTATACACTGGCCTTTAAAAGATTTGCTGACTTTGCTGAGTCTGATCACTGGTATTTCTAATTTGTTCTTATTCCTAGTGTTAAAACAATGATTGTCGCTTTTCTTTTTGAAATTATTTAAGTTCTTTCTTACATACAGTACGTTATCCAAGACGTATTGAGATGCGACGGTCAGAATATTTATTTCCTTAAACTTTTCTCTTAAGGATTCACACGATGACATCTTATAAATAGAACGTATGGCTCGCTTCTGCAGCACGAATATTGAATTAATATCCGCTGCATTTCCCCATAGAAGGATTCCATAGGACATAATGCTGTGGAAGTAACTAAAGTAAACAAGTCGCGCTGTTTCTACATCAGTTATTTCTCTGATTTTTTTAACAGCATATGCTGCAGAACTGAGCCTATCCGCCAGATTTGCAATATGCGGACTCCACTGTAATTTACTGTCTAGAGTTATACCTAGGAAAACAGTGGTGTCCACTAATTTCATTTTCTCATCATTTAATAGTACATTGGTTTGTACTTGCCTAACATTTGGCAAACTGAACTTTAAACATTTCGTTTTGTTAGAATTTAATAGTAAATTATTAGCATTAAACCATTGTACTATTTTTGAGAGAGCACTATTTACCTCGTCGTAATTATATTGTTGTCGCTTCACATTAAAAATTAGTGAAGTATCATCAGCAAAAAGTACTATCTCATGCTTATCTTTAACTAGATAAGGTAGGTCATTTATGTAAATGAGAAAAAGAAAGGGACCTAAAATAGATCCTTGTGGAACACCTAGCTTTATTTTACTACCATTAGACCTTTTAGAATTAACTTCAACTCTTTGCGTTCTATTTGCAAGGTAAGAACTTAACAGTTTTAGGGCCGTGTCCCTTATACCATAATGATACAATTTTCTGATTAATGTAGCATGTTCAACGCAATCAAACGCTTTGGATAGGTCGCAGAAGATGCCAAGTGCATCCTGCGACCCCTCCCAAGCTTCAAATATACTACATAGAAGACTGATGCCTGCATCTGTAGTGGACCTACCTTTAGTAAAGCCAAATTGATTGTTATGTAACAAATTATTACAGTTAAAGTGAACTAGTAATTGATTTAGAATTATTTTTTCATATATTTTACTAAAAGTTGGCAAAATAGATATTGGTCTGTAGTTACCTGGGTCAGACTTTGTCCCAGCTTTGAAGAGAGGCATCACCTTGCTATGCTTCATTAGGTCAGGGAACACACCATTTTTAATACAATTATTAAAGACTAGAGCTAAGTGCGGGGCAATGATGTCAATTATTGATTTAATAACTCTTGTGGACATACCCCAGAGATCAGTTGTACTTTTAACATTCAGCGATTTGAAAGTCTTAATAATATCCCTGGCGTCGATTTCTTTAAAAATAAAATTGACATCACATTCCTTGACATTTTCTTTAAGTAACCTTTCCGCAACTTCAGGTGAGGAATTTAAGTCTTTTGTAGTTGAGATCGGAATGTCAGCAAAAAACTTCTCAAAAACTGTCGCAACCTCAAGGTCAGAGTTGACCTTTTTATCATCAATATAAAGTTCAAGTTTAGAGTTACGACAGTTGACTCTTCCAGTCTCATCTGCAATAACTTTCCAGGTGGTTTTCACTTTATTTTTAGAGTTCTTTATTTTTTCTTTTATGTGGAGGGCCCTCGCAGCTTGACAGACTTTTCTAAAAATTTTTGAATATTTCTTCACGTATATTTTAAAGGATTCACTAGTATTCATTGTTTTTTCATCATACAACTCATACAGTCTTTGCCTACTTACAATAATTCCTGGAGTTGCCCAATTTCTGAAATTATTTTTTTTATTATTTAAACTGACCGTTTTAGAAGTAAATACAGACTTGAATTGGTTTCTTACTACTTTAAACAATGTATTAAAAGCTTCATCTGGTTTATTTGACATATCCAAGCGATGAAGACTTGAAAGAAGTTTACTTCTAAATTTCTCAATACGTTTTGTATTTACAGGAATAAACTCAATCTTTTCTTCAGTATTACTATCACATTTCATGTTAAAAGAAGCTAACTGTCCACGATGATCAGAACTTAGAGCATTAATTATTTCTTTTTTACACGGAGTAACATTTGTGAAAATATTATCAATGCAAGTGGCAGTTGTTTCGCAAACTCTAGTTGGTTCAATAAATAAATTAATTAGGTTATACGATTTTAATAAGGATGTGAATCTAATAGTGGTGGAGTTTAAGTCTAACAAATTAATATTGAAATCACCACATACAATAATCTTTTTTTTAGATGCACATACTTTATTTAAAACTTGCTCCATTATTTCTTCAAAAGAGTCGTATAGACCTGATGGAGGCCTGTATACGCCTACAATAATAAGGTGGCTCAACTCAATACAGGCCACTTCAATTATTCGTTCAGAAGAGAATTTCACAATATCTTTTCGCTCTTTAAACTTTAGCTTTTTATGAATTAATATTAGAGAGCCACCTCTAATAGCATTTTCTCTGCTGAACGAACTTGCTAACTGGTGATTACAAAAGTTAAATATTAATTCACAGTTTCTAAGCCAGTGCTCTGTAATACACATAATATCTATGTTATATTCATTTAAAAACAGTTCGATATCTAATTCTTTTCCCATCATCCCTTGCAAGTTCTGGTGTACAAGGTTAATATTAAAATTACAGTTACTTCTTTTATTTTTGGTAGTTTCCCGGTGGTGGGCACGTATATTATTATTTATATTTCTTAATACATTGCTAGAGTGAGCCTCTGTTGTCTTAGTAACTAATTTAAATCATTTGGAACATATTCCAAACTGTTATCTGAACAGTTGTTTAAAAAAGTTGAATGCTCAATAAAAGCATTGGATGGTTTAGCCAATTTGTTGGCTTGTCTTAGAACTAAAAAATGAAATAGCCATCTGGCTATATGTCTGGTATAAGAATGTGATAAGAAAAACTTATCATATGTTAGATTATTAAACCTAAAATTTAAAATAGTATTAATATCAACCACATCTATTTGTGGGATATTGTTACTTAAAAGTATACAATTTTGGTTGGTGGCACTACAAAGTAGGCTGTTCAGCTTATATCTTATATGATTTTCTTTGATCTCGTGTGGCAGTTTTTTACTTGTCTCTTTAATGTAAGGAAAGGTAAACAAAATAATTTTTCTAATATTTTCCTTGTTACTTAAAGTGTCTATATAATCCAGCATTTGTTTTTTGTTTAACTTTCCTCTTCTCCCGATTAATATAATTAAAATTGAGTTGGGGCAAAAAGTAGAATTAATTGCCCGGCTAATTATTTGTTCATATGATGCTCCGGGCAAACAGGTACAAGTTATTTTTTGTCCCAAACACAATTTATTCAAGTGTACACCTACCCCTTGGCCTATTTCATCACAATAAATACTGATGGAACCGGCCTCAGGGGCATGTGCCTGAGTTTTATAATAATATTTTGAGGAGTCAGTAGAAGCCTTCACCGCTGAACCGATAACTGAACTATTATTATAATTCTGTGAATGACCTAATTTTGTCTGGCAATTACAATTGTTATACAAGGAGTTTACACGTTCCTCATTGTATTTTCCAATTTCTATGAGATCATCCATAGCTGATATATATGCAGAAATTTCTGTTTGTGCTATTTCATACTTATTTTGGATATGTGTTAAGGTAGAGTGCAAACCTGAAATTTCTGATTGAAGGCTACTTACATCCGCCTCATAACTAAGCCTAGTCTGTTCTAACTCTTTAGAGCAGCATAACAATTGATTTTTAATATTTTTTTTATTCTTTGATAAATTGTTAAGATGCTTTACAATTTTTTTATTTTTTTGCATTAATTGCTCCGTTTTCTTAATACATTTTTTAACTTTGATATATTTTTTAAGTTTCTTTTTACTATACATAAAATGTTGATTATTTATTGTGTCATCCCCGGTGAGATCTATAGTAGTAATGTTATTTTTTGACAAGACCATTCCATTACCTAAAAGTTCATTATACAAACTTTGCGTTTCTTCAGATTTTTTTGAGTTTAATTGATTCTCAAGGGACTTTATATAGTCCTGTGCATCCTGCAGCTTCTTTTTAATATTATGTGTGTCCTCTAAGCATTGTTCATACTCTAATCTGCAATTATCAAAACTGTCCACGACACTTTGTAGTTCTGAGTTACGGTCACATATAAGTTCATATTGTTGATTCAGTTTACTAAGCTCCACTTTTAAATTTGCATTTTTTTCCAAAATTATAAGCATTTCTTTCTCACTCTCATCACGTTCAAATAGTAGTTGTTGACATTGGTCCTTAGAGTCCTTCAGCTCCTGAAGGGCAACTTGGAGTTGTTCTTCTGTCCGACGGGCTACATTTGAACGTGTCATCATTTTGCAGATTAATTTATTCCTGATATCTGAAACTGAATACAGAAATTATTTTATGGGTGAAATTGTAAAGCAAATGCTCACCTGCTGCCCAAGTATTACTTGTCAGCCCCAAACTTTGTTTCAGTTGCACAGTAAGTACACAGGAAAATGTTGAAATTAATGAAGCGAAATGATGAGATGAAAATAAAGTTAAGAAATAAATGAAAGAAAAGAAACAAGAAAGATAGTATAGACAGATTAAAGTAGTGACTGTAATCTGTGTATACTGTACTTTAACATAGGTTAATGTCAAATACTCAAATAATATTTGTATTATGAAAATTTGAGAGTGACAAGTTATGTTAGTCTGAATAGTAGACTAGAATATTATTTATACTTAATATATTGTCTTATTGTGATAATGTTATAGAGTTATTAAGTATAATGTATGTTTATTATCATCTACTTTGCTTTAACAACAGTTAAGCCAAGAGATTAATACCTATGAGAATGTTAATTTGTATAGGTTATTGAATGTATGTACATACTTACTTAATATTTTACATAAAATTTATAGTAATAAGTTAAAGACAGTTAAGTTATGATAAAAGCTATAATATTTTGAGTTTACGAGTCGGCTAGTGTATGTTCATCATCTTTTAAGCTTCCACAAGTGTTAAGCTAAGAGAGAACTAACAAAGCCAAAGTGTCATTCCTTGTAAGTATTTCAGGGTAAGTTTTGTATAGTGTAAGGCAATTAATACTTATTATATTGAGCAGTAGGTGAAGTGGTATGTGTATGAAGCACTATACTCCCCGGGTTATTTGCAGAATATCAGGAACAAAATTCATCCACTTTGATTTCGCAAAGTTCGTTAGGTGCCGTCAGCTGTCACTTTACAACTTGCTGGAAGTCCACAATAAAGTTCACTAGCCAATGAATTATTTATTTTTCTTGGAGATTACACACATAGGATTAGTTTTACAAACTTTGTTATCTTTTAATACTAGTTAAAATAATAAAATACAATTTTCTAATCGGGAGATAAAAACTAACGTATTGTCACAAATGTTGCCACACGAGAAAAAAAATGTTAAATCACGTCTGTTAAATGAGCGAAATCGGCAAAATTTCGTATACGGACTCTTAATTCATGTATTAAGACTAGGGAATGCAATATCGGAATACCGGGATGCCGCATGCATTATGCGGGACTAATCCCGGTCGAAAATTTTGCGGGATCCCGCGGGACTGTCGGATTACAAAGAAATGTGATTCATATGCGTAACTTTGCGCGCGGGGTGCATGAACTGGCAACAGGCAGCACGCTAAACAATTTAGCTTCAATTCACACTTTAAATGACAATTGAACCAGCGTGGATGCTGAGCGAGCATTTTCAGCTGCTAGCTACCTTGTGTCGAATATCAGGAACCGTTTCGGAATCTTTTGCACGATTTTTACCTATATTTCAAAAAAAAAATCGATAAAAGATGGACATAAAATAAGCGATTTTTTTTAGTTTTTCTTAACTACACATTATTATTATGAAGCCATTTCCAAAAAAAATGATTAGTTTTTCTTTCATTTTTTTATAAAGTCTGAAGTATGGAGGTGTTAATAATTAAACCCTTGAAAAAAGTGTCCGACAAAGTTTGTTTTATTTGAGATTCTAAGAATAAAACGGGGTCTATCAAGTAAAGTCATTATAACGATTTATTTTAAAAGTTTAAATCCACCCAGCGGGATCCCGCAAATACCGGGATCCAGTGGGATTGTGATGGTTCAATCCCGCAAATACCGGGATTAAAATTCTCTTGCGGGATTGCATTCCCTAATTAAGACTATACGTGTCTCGTCAGGACTTTATGTTTGAAATGTTAATTTTAGCTTCAATTTATTTTTTACCAGCGAAAACTTGTAATTGGCATATCATTATTTAATTTGTATCATTACCATTGTCATTATATGCTGTAAGTTTTCCGAATAAAATAAAATAAAATAAATAATCAGTAGAAGACGACGCCGTATTTTACAATCAATTTTCAATCAAAGCGATTGGAATCTGGGAATTACAGGTATCGGTAATGAAAGTTGGGTTCGCAATTTTTGTTGGTGAACTGTGGTGTAGGAATGTACATTGTACAATCATCATAGATAACAAATAAGTCGCCTATTCGCCCTCAACCCAGGGCGCACATCTTTGTGATAGTTACTACTCGAGGTCATAGTATAAGGAGGGGAAGTAAGTTATCTTCATACAAAGGCACCGCGCGCGGCTTGTATGTGTGCGCCATAGTATCAATGCGTCGCCGCACGCACACTTATTAAAAATCGGACCGTTTTCGGACCATACCAGTCGGGGCTAATACTTTACGCTGCACGCGAGCGCGTCGCGCCACGCCGCGCCAAACGAATCAAAAATGTCCGATCATAATCGCAAGGGTAATAAATATTGCTGTGTGTCTGGGTCTTTTAATAGTAATGCAACAATTCCAGAATTGTCTTTGTTTAAATTACCAGTTGAACAGGAAAGGTAAGTACTACTCACTTATTCTAGTCTAGCTTATTATAATTTTTACTTGATGATCAGATACCTACTTACTTCTTTTTTATTGTATTAGTTTTCTATCACACAAACTTTCCCACTAGAACATAGTATAAAATATAAGAGAAGGTATATTAGGTACTTTTGATCAGTCAACTAATTTGCCGCTATTGCTTTGTTTACGTTTAGTAATGCCGATTTATCTGTATTGTAGATACATTATATTAACTAACTACTTACAGTCAATTACTTATTTTAAATCGTAATTAAAAATAAGTAATTGACTAATTGTAAATCAGATATTAATTATACACATAAAGCAAAAG
This sequence comes from Lysandra bellargus, assembly GCA_905333045.1. NCBI lineage: Eukaryota > Metazoa > Arthropoda > Insecta > Lepidoptera > Lycaenidae > Lysandra > Lysandra bellargus. Next base: position 415,151 of record HG995321.1, read on the forward strand.
TTCGAATCATAACGACAGATTTGTTTATAGTAGGTACCTACCTATAAGAGACAGGCGTTAGTTTTTAATGTTGTTTTAAATGGTATATTTATAATTTTATTTAGACATCGGATTATATGCACGATCCAAGTGACGAAATATGCATGCAAATATGCACGAAAATTGGCCGAAATATGGACAATCAAGAGTCACTTATTATTATTAAAAGTCGGAAGACTGCGACGTTGCCGCTGTTCATGCGGTTGCGAACGAAGCGCGGACAGCTGCTTGCCGCTCCCACATTACAACGCCGCCGCGCCGCCGCCTAAAATTGTCAACCCTAAGACAGTAGGTAATTAAATCGCGGATTGGGCTGGAGTTACCCTACTTCCCCTCTTTTTACTATGTCGAGGTGCTGCGCTCCTGGTAGCAACCCAATTTATATGCGCTTTTCAAACATGACTGATGACAGAAAATACAAATATCAAATTATAAAAATACTAGCGACCCGCCCCGGCGTCGCACGGCTATAAAATATATAGCCACTAAAAAAATGATTAAAATCGATAGCCTATGATCCTTCACGTGGTCTACTTCTTATCTGTGCCAGATAACATAAAAATTGCTCCAGTAGTTCGCGAGATAAGCTCTTTCAAATAATTTCCCCCGTTTTTTCCACATTTTCCTTTATTTCTTCGCTTCTATTAGTCTTAGCGTGATAAAATTTAGCCTATAACTATCCTCGATAAATGGGCTATCTAACACTGAAAGAATCATCAAAATCTGTTGCGTGGTTTTAAAGATTAAAGGGAACAAAGGGACATGAGGGGAAAAAAGCGACTTTGTTTTATAATAAGTATAGATATTGGCTCCATAAACGTAAAGAAAATTTTTACAGAATTGGTGTTCCTCATTCATAATTTTCTGAGCAACGGAACGGCAGCCGTCATCGATAAGCTAAACGTAGTCCCTCGGCATAAAAGGAGCTCAGTACAAATAAAACAAAGACGGGGCTTCAGAACGAAGTAAGCTCTGGATCAGGCGTGTTTCCAATTATACCGCGGCAGTTTCGACGAAAAACTCATCTAACTTGGTATCTGCGAGTGGGCATGGATGCGGAAAATGTCCGCGCTCCGATCCTCGACCTCCCTAATTTCACAACAACACACAACCCCGTACCTGAAACTGGCTGAAACCGAATATGCAATGCAATTCAGAAAATACTAAATAAAAAATGGTCTATTCAAATCCCTACGTTTATCCCTTATATTTTTTATTTGAACAAAATGTTGCAAATTTTTGGAAAAATATTTTTTCCTTACACACAACACTATAACCGCTATAATATATTGTGTTGTTTCAATATCACAGTAATTAAAAGCATGTACCTAGATTTTTAACTGACTAAAAACTAAGAAGGGTTTTTATCACTCTCAATAAGCCCTCATTGCACAATACTGCGAAAAATCACACGTGCTACGAGAACAAACAAAACATATGGTGACGTACTCGAAAACTAGCACTTTGCCGTAATCAACAAAATAAAATGTCACCTCGGCGGCTAGCGGCTATGCAAATTCGACTTTTAGGTGACAGCACTCAATTACATTTGCGCTGTGGGCAAAATAAACATACCCACTCGTTACTGTTTTCCGGCTCAGATGAATCCACTTTTCGCTCTTATTACTCTCACAATAAGGTTCTAAAGTGGTACATATGTGACAGAACCAAACACTCTAGCACATGCATTTTTATTCGAACAAGCTACAAAGTAATGGTTTAAACTGGCGAAACTAGCACGCCTGTAGCCATTTGCCTATTCCGTTTAAATAAAACACAGGTGTGGCTGAAGCTTTTTACAGCTACAATGAAAGAATTACAATTTAAACAAAATAGACTAACGGCCGCAGTCAGATACATTCACTTAAATGACGGTTTTCGCATTAATTATTCTTTAATTTCACTATCATCGCGCAAAAAAATTTAACGGGATTCTCCTAAAAAACAGGGCCCGGTTAGCTACATCTTCATGTATTATGTAACTTTGAAAGCTTCAGATGTATGTTTGGATTTTATCAGAAAGTATAATTAGTCTCAAGTCTTGACTTTGTCCGCGTGCCATATTTTTACATTGAAATCATAATTTTAAAGAAATGTCTTTCCTTCATAAAAAACTTCATTTATTTTATCGCTAACATAAGACCGAGATGAATGTCCGCCGTAGATCGCTGATAAAACTTTTCCAATTTCTGACAAAAATCGAAGGACCATCAAAACATACCAGACGTGGGTCATATTATTTAAAGGCCTGTTGTCTTTTGTTGCGTTTGATCAAGACGTGTACAGAATCATTCACGTTGAATGAGTCAGTTGATGGACAGCTGAAAAATAACAGATTATTGGTTTCATCATAATATATTTCACTTGAGTTTCTTTTCTATTTAAACAAAATACCTCTAAGATGAAAATAACGCACAAACTCTAGACATAAATAAGAAAAGGTAAACGATAGTAATCTTAATATGTACATGTTGTGTTGGAATTTTTTGTTACTAACCCTTTGTCCTTTGTGTCCTTTGTATCATTTATTTCAATACTGATCTTGTGAAATATTCAATATACATAATATTGCATTATTTACACTATACACATTATCAAGTATTATAGCTTGCGATTCAAATTTACCTCCATGAAAGTACTCGTAGGTCAGGCTCCTAATCATTAAATAACTAGATGGTCCGGTGATGACTTCTTATCATTTTCCTCCTTAATCCTAATTCCTAATAAAACTCCTTCAATAGAATTCCACGAATATTTCAAGACTAATATTTGACGATTTGGCCGTTCCTGAGTTTTAGCGAGATTAACAAAATGTATTCTTCGTTTTCATTTATAAAGATTCTTAAATCTTACATAACATAAAGACTAAGTTTTACCCCGAAAAGGTAAAGGAAGGAGCCCATGCTTTATAACTGGTTTTTCTTGGGGGATATTGTTCACTACCATAGTACTCATAATAATCAACCTATATCAACCAGCATTGCTTAAATTAATTAATGTAACACAATATGGCGCTCTTTAAACGGAAAGCACCTTCATGCAATACCAAAGTGAGGACAAAAAAAGGAATAGCGACATAAAGCGAATCGCTTTCGGCCTTCCCTCCCTCCATTACGAGATCACCGAGACGCGACCGTAATACGGGGCCATTCCGAACGGCCGGCCGGTGTGCTTACACACTATACGACGAACAAGCATGACTAGTTTGAAGGTTCTAATGAGGACACGACATGATAGAGATAACGAGACATAAACAAGAAAGAGCACCACTGTGTTCAAAACGCCCAATGTGTACCACATTGGGCGTTTTGAACCCCGCATTACTGGCGCTCTTGCATGTGTACGCTTCAATAGAATCCGGGGTTCTCAAAACGCGTGTTAGCAAAGCGCGCGCTTCAAAACGCCCAATGTGTACTTGCTCTAAGTATATGAGGACATAACAAAGAATAAAGATGCAGTGTGCTATTATTATGACTGACTGACTTTCGCGTCTCCGCAACTTATCGTTCTGTAGAAGTTATCGTGATCGACGTAGAGCAGTCTAATTTGAGTTTGTATAATAAACTAGAGAGGGCAAAGTCAAGCATAGTCCTTTAAAAACGGTATAATTTTTAACACTTTTGCAAAGCTTCGCCGTATCAGCTCACCGTCGCCAACTGAGCACTTACCTCAAGACGGGGCCGTTTCACGTCCTATCTGCTATCGGATAAGATTCTTAAATCTCACTATCAATCTAATCATGGCTTTATTGTCTATCGTCAAATGAAATTAGTAGAAGTGAGAAGGTTCTCTCTCGCCGCTTGATATTCCCAAGCCCTAGTTTTTCAACGTATTTCGCAGTACATTTATTGGTTTAGACTTTAGTTTTTTAAAATAAAATTAAAGCTATTCTAAACGCATAATATAAAACTGCGCCGTCGGCTATATTAAAGCCGGCTATTTGACTTTCGTCAAACATTATTTAATTCAGCGCAGAATAATTGAATACAAAAACACATAGTATGAAATGACATTTAATATATTTCAAAGTGAACTAATGAGTCTCTCTCATCACTAAAATATGCCATTATTGCCTGACTAAATAAACGTATTCATAATTTGAACTCTTTGATTACCTGTACATAGATAAATAAGTTGGATGTCCTTTAACCCATCAATCCCCAAGCGGCAGCCGGCTGCCGCATAACAATTGAAAATCTATTGTGTCTGCGATATCCACGATGGAGGTGCTACGTACTAACGGCCGCACTCAGAGGCATTTAATGATGATTGAACTTTAATGAAAAGACACAAAATGTACGGGATTTAAGTCAAAATCTTCTTCACACTTTACAGTAACAAATTAATATTATATTCGAGTGCGACAGAAAGTTGTTGAAATCCGCGTCTTATTCTTTACTATTGACCGAATCCGCATTCGCAGCACAAAATACATAATACAAGTAATAAATAACAAGTACATAAACCTCGTTACTCGCGCTCGGCGCTCGTGCGTCGCAATCCTCTTATGTCATCTTGGTTTTTTCACCAACATATTCGGTTTTAATAAAAGACCTCCAAAGAACCGAGTGTTCGGTAGATTGAGCGGGGGCTAACGAAGCCGGATTTTCGGTCTGCGCTAGATTCGCCTCTCCAAATCGTAAAAGATCGACGAGTAATATTTTGCGTTTTCCTCTGTTTTCATATGCAAACGAGACCATTTAAAAGTAGGAAAAAATCAAACCGACACGTCGGGGAGGTGAACGAATGGGGAGCTATTTATTTGTTGTGTTTACACTTCACGCATCGCTCGCCGTATAAGGGAATACATTTACTCGCGTTAAATCTTCATTTTACATTCGCAGACCGAAGGTTCCTCGAAACACACTGCAAATAACATTAATTCATTCATATTATTCTCTAGAACGTAATTAAAATTCAAATTAGAGTAGCGCTGTTGACAATAGTACACGTATGTTGCACAGAAAACTAGTTGAAACTGAATAAAATAATATTAAACAATAATAATAATAAAGTAGTTTTCACCTAACTATATTTAGTTCTCGTTTACTTACTCGATAGCAAATAACTACATAATATTGTTTTGTTTTTAAATGAAAATGTTGTTTGTGTTCACAGTCATGTCTGCATCTATTTATATATTTTAACTTAATTACTTAAACTACTTCATACTACTAAAAACATCAACTGAAACAGCCATTATAATGAGAATGAGCAGAGGCTAAAGCACCTAATCCATCCTGCACGAGCCGGCCCCAAAGCCAGACAGCTGGCAAAGCTTTGAGCCCGTTAAATAAACGTTTTATATAAATATTCGTTGCCATGACAACGTGACAATTCTCAACTCAATTATAGTGAGTCGGTTTGTTCGTGCCCCGCACGTTACATTTTCTCTGAACTCTGAACTCGCCGTGCAAACAAAATCAACTGCACCGGTCGCGTCCGACAATTTAATTTCTGCTCTATCTTTGAACTAGTTCGATATGTGCCTTCGATTGTTTTAAAGAGTTGAAATGGTCACACAAATATTATAAAAAAATGTTCCTTATTACCAACTGAATATAATATTGCCCGTAAGACGAACTTTCTTGCGAGTTGCGACGTTTCAAAACGCATCTATCGCAAAAAATATGAGTGGCTGCGATAACATACTGTGCTTCTTTGCTAAGCTAGACAGCAGTATTTATTGAGATTTAATCGTAACCATAATAATTATTGTCGCAAAACGTATCAGAATGATTATAATATACGTGATAGCTACGTCATAAATATTGAATAGCCACCAGCAGCGGACCGTCGAGTTTTGTGCATTAATGACATCGACCTGCGCCCCTGCTCCTCAGACCAACCCCTGCCTCACCCCAACTTTCATATTACTGTTTAACATTATCACAAATAACATTATACTTCATTGCTTTTGAAGAAGTATTCTAAGATTATTATGTAAAATGTAATATTTACTTCCAATATAAAGACCACACCTAGTCCAGACTCTAGACTTTAGAAGTTTAGACAAAACCATAGTAAATCTTGTAACGTACTTGCTGCGAAAAGATATTTCAATTTTATGGTAAACGTGGTTTTCATACCCAGTATTGTTTATGGTCAACACAGTCAAACTAACGTTTCCCATTAAGGTGGGACCAGGAGAACAGAGCAAACAAGAAGTAGACGCAATTAACGGCGCCAATGTCGCTCGATCGTATTATCGCGAACCACATTCCTTCATTAAAACCCACCACAGGAAAACGGATAAAGAACACGTATTTAACGAACGAAATTGAAAAGATTTAAGGATTCATTTTCTATAATACGAACCTACTATGAGTTCTCTCTTCGTAAAACAGTTTATCAGCAGAAATAAAACTTCTGGATTTCGTTACCACCACAATATAAACTAAGTTTTTTAGGTCATAGTGACACGACGTTTACTATCAAACAATATACCTGTAAAGATACAAATAATATTCTTTGAAAGGATAAGTGTCGCAGGTGCTTTTTAACCGACTTCCAAAAAACGAAGAGGTTATATGTTCGGCTGTGGTTTTTTTTTGTATGTTCAACGATTACTCCGCCGTTTGTGAACCGATTTTCGAAATTTTTGTTTTGTTGTATTAGGTTTCACTCCAATTTGGTACCATGTTCACGAAAGTGGTGACCGAGGTGGAGCCGAATTCGGGAAAAGGAACTACATATTAGATAGGAAAAATTATTTAATACTTTTTAGTTTATATTATAAGGATGCTATTAATATTGTTTTTACCTTGGAAGTCGGTTTTAATATTTTGTTAAAAATAATAATCTATAACGTATCGCTGTTTGACAATGTGATAACTTGTCGCAATATAGGTACTTGATACAGCAAATATTGACTGCGAACACAAAATGTAGCCGCGAGTTTATGCAGCGCAGATCATCTTATTTGTCTATAGAGACGCGAACAAAAACCATTTAAATAAGGAAAATAAAAAGTGACGGCACCCCTGGGCACCCAACTTTGAGACAATATTTCGCACTCCATCTACGAACACAAAGCAAAATTTTGGCAATGACGCTATGACACGCTTTACCGTCGCGGAGGGAAATTGCAAAAAGCAGTTGTTTTCACTGACATGTGCAATAAAGTGTGAAAAAAAAAGCATCCATTTTGAATAAAACGTGAGCGACAAGCAAGACAAGTATTTTGTGCTTTATTTATGTTACACTTATTGGCTTTTTTAAAGTAGATTTCAAAGAAGCAAATATCTGTTTTCAATAAACGTTTACCCAAGAAATTTCACTAAGCACATTCTTATTACGTTCGGTAATTTAACAAAAAAATCACTTTGATGTTCAATAGCATCTTCTGAGCTGTCGGAGATCATAATATCCAACTTTTAATCTTAACAATCGCCAAATTGGAATTAATGATTAAATTTCTAAACGAAAGAATCCCGTTGATGTTTATACAAAAGGTCGAAGTGGTCCGTAAACCTGCGGACCATGAAAATGAGTTTTATGTCGAGTGCGCAAGGTTTTACAACCGCAAAGACCGTTCGGGGGTATAATACAAATAAAAGCCGGAGGAAATATACAATAAAGAGCTGGCAGAGGTTTGTTGGCTGGGTGTTTGCAGGAGCTTCATAGTTTATACGTTGGTCCTTCGTAGCCCACAAGTCTGATCAGTAGACATTTGATTCGCGCGAGAGGACACAATTTCGATCCCAGGTGATGGCGTGTCCCAATGAGACTTTTTCATATCTCAAGTTTATTTATTATATGAATGCTCATACGGCGAATAAAAACAGTAAGAAAATTTGCACATAGCTAGTCCTAGACGTATTAACCCTGGACACGACCACATAAAAAATGCCGTATGTATATGATCGTGCAAGTATACCGACATTAGAAAAAAATGTGCTCCAAATACAACGGTACTGTGATTGAAGAGTTTTCTTGGAATTTCACCCATACATCATAGGTGGTTTAAACAAAATTGTGAACCATCCACAATGGCAGCAAAACGCTTTATTTTTAAATTCGGACGTGATGATTAACTAGCTCTAGTCCTCGCACCAATTTATTTTAATTAAGCCCTCATGCGCGAAACCGGATCAAGTAGCCGGTCATTAGCGCTTTCGGGGGTTTCATTAAAATGCTCGCAGGTGTAATGTGTACGTGAGCTTCGCTTTATACTAGGATTTTTTTGAAACTGAGCAAAAAAATTAAAACTTGTATATCAAGGCCATACTGCTCCGTTGCCGTATCAGAAAAGGGTCAAGTAATCGTATTGTATGCCCCTGAGTTGCGGCGACGTGCGACAACACTATATCTCCAGTCTATCTTTCGTCAAAAATCGCGTTCGGAGATGCGACGCAACAATGTGGCATATCATAAGATATGTTTAAAAACGTCGGAGAGTCGACGCAGCGACAACACAACGTAGTTTCCCGATTTTAAGACGTATCTCGTATTACATAAGCATTCAGCTGGTATCGCCACTAATTTTGAAGCCACCACTAAAACAATCGAGTAAGCGAGGACTTTCCAAGTAGCATTACACCGTGATTACAATGTGTAGCACTCTTATGAACAGAAACAGCAAGTTTCTACAAACATTTTCTTTATGAACAGAGAAAGAACTGGGGCATATTATTCTTAACTCACACGTCAAGTTTAATCGCATTTACGAGAGGACTTTACAGTAGAAAATATTCAAACTTTCAACTGGAAAAAAAACTGATTACTTCTCTCTCTCTTCTTAACGAAATTTTACAAAATTCTGCGTATAACTAACGAAGAATCCGCATAAATTATAATAAATATGACGTTAAGATGCAACTTCAAGAGCATGTCATCAAAAATATAGACGGAACCCCGAAAAAACTGTGTTTCGTATATCTAAGTTGTACAACTTTAATAACTTAGTCGGGAGTACATCGAAACTTTCGGTGGCATTAGGTCCTTTTCTTCGTATAGACCGAATAATTTGGGAACTGTAACCGACCCCTATCTTCTTTGGGGAGAATTTCCTTAAGTTTCCTTTATATTGAACACTTGTTACAACGGGTTTAGTCAGTATTTTATCAGCGCTATTTTATTGATAATGGAAAGTTGTGGCTTTTAAGACAAGCCATTATTATTTCGCTGATGTTGTATTTTTGTTTTGTTCGATTAGTTTTCAACCTACTACATAATAATATGTATTGTTATTTATTGTTTAAAACTTGAGACGCATTGGAAACAGGATACTTCGAAAACTTGGATTCTATGAAAAATAAAGAATGGGATTAGACAAGGCGCTTGTGATTTTTTACGTCCAATTCCATTCATTTTTGGCTCCTAAGGCTGTTTACACGCCGCTGCGGCGTGTATGTAAACAAACTAAAACTGCAAGTAACTACTCTCAAAGGAACGTCAAAAAATTAATCTAAATTTATATTAAGAACATAAAGATCCACCATTTTAGAAAGACGTATCAGTACCCAAAGCATGACGCTACATTGTTAAACGACGAACTATTGTGGAACTTACACAGAACTTTCATCATATAACTCCACAACTCCGATTGTTCCCTCTCGAACAGATTTCCGAGAAAATCGATAAATTTCAAACTACATGAATGATCAAATTACAATGATAAATTGTCAATGGGAACGGATGTATTTATGGCAAGAAAATATTTGTTGACATAATATCAATACTGAAAGGTAGAAAAAATACACTTTTCCGTTTTCTATGAGTTGCTTTTTTATGTGGCGCGCCTATAGGTTGCTTATGTCATTGCTTACCAAAATTTAAGGACAGTTTTTGAATTATCAACCGCGACCGGTATTATTAAAAAGTCACATCAAGTTAGCGTTGTTGCAGTGCATAGCTAGGAGTGTGTGACAATCCGGCTAACTCTGACTTGGTCAGAATACACAGCAATAACGTCACAAAGGCTAGTTCGTAGACGTCAAGGACGAAAACAGATCAATAAAATGTTTAGGATAAAAACAGTGTTTTAGGAGTTTCTTTGGTGGCGCTCGCCGCCGCGCGCCGCGTTGGCCACATAGTATGCCTACTTGCCTAGCCGCGTAATTTACTTAGGATCTGTTTCACCACTTCCTGATAAGGTGCCCGATAGGCTTATTTGACAGATTCTCCATACTCTATGTGTCAAGTTAAGTGGTGGATAGTCTTATCAGGAAGCGGTGAAACAGGCCCTTATTGTCCATGATTCATTTATTTAAAGGGAAATTCGAAAAAAAATAAGTACCAAATTTTAATACACAGTTATAATGAGAATCGAGTACAGAGTACTCTTATGTATTGAACATGTCTCACCAGCCATGTTGTATAGGAGCGAAAATCAAAGTGGTGCAAGGGTTAGTATAAAAAAACATGCATGCAAACCACTAAGGGCCTGTTTCACCGCTTCCTGATAAGACTATCCACCACTTAACTTGACACATAGAGTATGGACAATCTGTCAAAATATAAGCCTATCGGGCACCTTATCAGGAAGCGGTGAAACAAGCCCTAAACCTACGTACTAGCTAATTAGTAGCTAGATAGATATATGATCCTTCATCTAGCCAATCATCCATAATCCATACCATATAGGCGCGGTATTTGGTCATCAAGTGATGCTAATAAATAAAATGAGCAAATGCACGCATGCCACAAAACGTAAATAGGTACTAGCTAATTGGTAGCTGGATAGATATATGAACCACAGTCCATCCATCCAACCATCCATGATCCATACCACGTGGATGCCAGCGAGATTTTCATCGTGAACAGTCTCTGGTAACATCTAACTATTATATACGGGATTAATATGCGGTAGACTGTAATAATTAGTAAACGAGTATATATTATAGTACTAATTAATCGCCTTATGTAATCTATTAAATACCAGAGTCAAACGTGATTAAACGGTACGTATAAGTAGTCAACAGCTGGTTAACACGTAAGGGTTTAGTCACACCGAGACGCGACAAAACGGTGCTGGAAAATGTTGTAACAATATCTAGCACCGCGTAGCAAGAAGCTCAATTTGAAATAATTGAAGCAAAAGTGTGCTTGAAGATGCTCTTTAAGCATCGTCGCGTAGCGTTTAGGTACGAACTGGCCCTAAATCGTTGTGTTCATCATCTTGAAGTTACTACATAAATAAAAATTGATTACAAATTGAATGTCTGCGAAAATACGTGTACGTTTCATCAAAATGTCTGTCAAAGACAAAGCTGTCAAATATGATATTCAGTCGTATTGAAGTAGGGACCTGAATCACGTAAAGTCATTTGTTTCTGATGTTGGCTTTACATTGATGTTATTACTAACGTAGATAGAATTATTAAGTGTTAATTATTTAACGATAGTAAATATTATGACTTACTCGACGACCTCCGTGGCGCAGTGGTGAGCGCGTTGGTAGCTCAAGCCGGAGGTCGCGGGTTCGAGTCCCGCGAAGTTTATAAAGTTCCTGGGTCATGGATGTGTATTAGTTAAATATGTGTATCATATAATAAAAATCTTAACTATATGTATAGTATAAAAGTATTAAACATATTTCCGTTGTCTGATACCTGTAACACAAGTCCTTCAGGTACTTACCACGGGGCCAGACTGACGTGGTGTGAAGCGTCCATAGATAAAAAAAAAACTTAAAAGAAAGCAACACCGGATCTCGTCACAATGTGAACTTACGCTTGCACGTTAATTTGAACAGCTGGCTAAAGTATAATATTATTTTATGCAACGTCCTGTTCATCGCGGTGTGAACTTACGTTTACATTAATTTGAACAGCTTCAAGTTCGTCGTAGCACAGGCGCTACGAGAGTGCTACGACATCGCTACGAGCGTAGCACATCTCTACGACCAATCAATTTTATTTCTCTTTTAAAAACCGCAAAAGAAATAAACTCGAACGACGTTCAAACAAACCTCAGCTGCTATTGTGTGCATTGTTTGATTTTCATTCGTCCTTTTAAAGCTAATAAAATCACAACTACATCGAATAAAAAGGCCTTAAATACTTTTTCGTAGCAGGTCATATCAATATAAAATGTTTCTGACCCAATACTCCCATGTTCGCTATTAAAGGTGAAAGAGATACAGGCTTCCATTGTGACGAAACAAAAGGGGTTTGAGAGCCCACCCTGAATAGCTTCTAAATCCAAACAGATAAAATAGTTTAAAAAATACTAATAGCTACTGTTCATACAGAAGGTTGAATGGGAGTGAATTTTAAATAGCTCAGTAACAAGGAGTTCTTTTCAAATTTTTTCCGCGCACCCGACAAACTTTTCAACAGATAAATCCTGAATATGGAACGTTTAATGATTACAAAAATAAATGGTCGGAAAAGTTTTACATGCGTTTGAAATCTGTTTTTAGGGATACGTACCCAAAGGGTAAAAACGGGGCCTATTACTGAGACTTCGATGTATGTCCGTCTGTTTGTCTGTCTGCAGGCTACCTCAAGAACGGTAATAGCTAGAGAGTTGAAATTTTCACAGATTGCCAGATGCCAGATCTGTTGCCGCTATAGCAACAAATAAAACCAAATAAAGTTCATATTTAAGGGGGGCTCTCATACGACATACGTGATTTTTTTGGATTTTTTTTTACTCGTAATCCATAATGGCAACATGTGGGCACTTGAAATATAGACAAAAATCCTTAATTATGTTCTTAATTTTTTATTTAATAATAGTTAATATTATAATAAAATACTTAAATAATTGAGGGAGGTCTTATACAAAAAACAAAATTTTTTCGCTTTCTAACGGTACGGAAACCTTCGTGCGCGAGTTTCACTCGCACTTGGTCGATTTTTTTCTATATCTGCCCCTCTCATTAAATTTTTTTATGATTATCTATACATATTATAAAACAAAGTCGCTTTTTTTCCCTCATGTCCCTTTGTTCCCTTTAATCTTTAAAACTACGCAACGGATATTGATGATTCTTTCAGTGTTAGATAGCCCATTTGTCGAGGAAGGCTATAGGCTATATTTTATCCCGCTAAGACTAATAGGAGCGAAGAAATAGAGGAAAATGTGGAACAAAAGGGGAAAATTATTTGAAAGGGCTAACTTGAACGCACTAATCTCAGGAACTACTGGTCCGATTTGAAAAGATTCTTTCAGTGTTAGATAGCCTATTTATTGAGGGAGGCTATATTTGTGAATAATTGTAAAATGTGGAAAAAACGGGGGAAATTATTAAGTAAGTAATTGAAAGGGCCTCGCGAACTACTGGAGCAATTTTTATGTTATTTGGCACATATAAGAAGTAGACCACGTGAAGGATCATAGGCTATCGATTATAATCATTTTTTATATTTTATACCCGTGCGACGCCGGAGCGGGTCGCTAGTCTTAACTAAAGACAAAGTAATCCTTATCATTCGTATAATAAATAGAACACGGATAATAGACATTGAGAGAATATGTAGTAATACTTTTTATTCTCTTAGACTAAGTATTGAATATTAAATAATAGACCTCTTTAGCATAGTAAAAGGAGGGGAAGTAGGGTAACTCCGGCCCAATCCGCGATTTAATTACCTACTGTCTTAGGGTTGACAATTTTAGGCGGCGGCGCGGCGGCGTTGTGATGTGGGAGCGGCAAGCAGCTGTCCGCGCTTCGTTCGCAACCGCATGAACAGCGGCAACGTCGCAGTCTTCCGACTTTTAATAATAATAAGTGACTCTTGATTGTCCATATTTCGGCCAATGGGCATTGTCCAAAAAAAATCACATGTACTTTTTATATTTTTTTTTTCGTTAAAATAGGGTATTTTAAGAATATAAATTAAATAATTTTGAAATTCATTGGCTAGTTTTTTCTCAATAAATTTTGAAAGTTTCGCTCTGACGTCATCATCGGCGGCCAATTGACCTCTGCAGTATGTTTTTTTTCCTTTCAATCTTATTTATATTTGCTGGTTCGTCAAATGCAAGTGCTCATTATGTGAAAGCTGATACGAGAAGCTTACCAAAAGTTCGAAAAGTAATGTTGGTCGAATTTATTGCTAATTTAACGCCATTAAAGGTCAAACTAAGGTTAAACATATTTGTTCCAAAATATAAGTAACTAATGGGTATTTTTTTCGTTTATATACAGAAAAACGATCACTGACCTTATTCCTCGAAATGTTTTTGTAATGAGCAAAATTTAAAAAAATGGACAATCCCCATTTTCGTGCATACTTGCATGCATATTTCGTCACTTGGATCGTGCATATAATCCGATGTCTAAATAAAATTATAAATATACCCTTTAAAACAACATTAAAAACTAACGCCTGTCTCTTATAGGTAGGTACCTATTATAAACAAATCTGTCGTTATGATTCGAACTTTGCTTTATGTGTATAATTAATATCTGATTTACAATTAGTCAATTACTTATTTTTAATTACGATTTAAAATAAGTAATATTTTTAAAATAAGTAATTAATTACGATTTAAAATAAGAATTTTAAATAAAGTAACTGTAAGTAGTTAGTTAATATAATATACCTACAATACAGATAAATCGGCATTACTTAACGTAAACAAAGCAATAGCGGCAAATTAGTTGACTGATCAAAAGTACTTACCTAAAACGTTCTCTTATATTTTATACTATGTTCTAGTGGGAATGTTTGTGTGATAGAAAACTAATACAATAAAAAAAGAAGTAAGTAGGTATCTGATCATCAAGTAAAAATTATAATAAGCTAGACTAGAATAAGTGAGTAGTACTTACCTTTCCTGTTCAACTGGTAATTTAAACAAAGACAATTCTGGAATTGTCTTTGTTTAAACTATTAAAAGACCCAAACACACAGCAATATTTATTACTCCTGCGATTATGATCGGACATTTTTGATTCGTTTGGCGCGGCGTGGCGCGACGCGCCCGCGTGCAGCGTAAAGTATTAGCCCCGACTGGTATGGTCCGAAAACGGTCCGAGATTTTAATAAGTGTGCGTGCGGCGACGCATTGATGAGTGCCTTTGTATGAAGATAACTTACTTCCCCTCCTTATACTATGTCTTTAGGATTATATTCACACATCTAAATCCATACACATCAGCAGCATTTTTATATTACATCGTTACATGGTAATATCAAACTAATTTCGTGCAAACTTGATCGACGGTATTAAATGCGCCTAGGGGCATGTTAGTTATAGTTACCACTATTCAATTATTGCTATTACTTACTATTATAATAGTACACCTCCGTAAAGATATGCAAGGTGTGTATTCTAAGCAAAACTATCTAGTAATCTTTGTTAGTTTTTTCGCCATTCAGGCTAAAGTTTAATCATAGAAACATTAACAGCACGCTTTACAGACTGTAAGGCGTGCTGTTAATATTACGTTCAATAAAACAAATTATGAACTGTCTTAAAACAGACAATTACAGGCAGCGAGCAATTGCGAAGAAATTAAAGTTGATAAAAGGAGAGTAGAAAAATACAGCAGTAACAATAAACTCCGTTGTTTTATCACAAATTCAATTAAGTTTTAAAAGAAAATGTCCCCGACGGCGGGCGAAAGTGTTTCGGGTAAATTAATTCGCCGGGACAAACCGAGACTTGTGTATCAAGGTGCATTTATACAAACATTTTGTTATCTGCCTACTCACTGATTTAGAAACATCAGCTATATGAACACCTAGAGCTGGCAGACTTAAGACTTACGAGGGCGGCACTGAAAATTTCGGGAATCAAGGAGGTGACACAACAGTATTATTTAAAAATGTGTTTATTGCTTTTCGAAGTATTCTCCGCGAAATTTGACACATTTTTCCATACGATGGAACCAATCATTGAAGCAACCATTCCTTTCGGAAGTTAGGGTCTCCAAAATGGCCGTTTTGTAGGCGTCCACAGCTTCCTCAGGTGATGAAAATCTCTGACCACGCAATTTATTCTTTATTATAGGGAAAGTATAGAAATTATTAGGGCTTAAGTCGGGGCTGTACGGCGGATGGTCTAATAATTCTATGTTTTCTTGCTCTAAGCCTGTTTTCTTGCTTCTGTGCGCGGTGTGAGAACTCGCTTTGTCGTGATGGAGGATGATGCGGCGGTTGCAGTTCTCTTTACGGAGTTCAGATACGATCTGTGGCAAAAAAATGCTAGCATACCATTCTGCATTAACCGTTCTTTGTGCCTCAAGAGGAATAGTCGCAATATGGCCGGTTTTGGAGACAAACGTGGCCACCATTTTTTTTGCAACACTCCGTGAACGAACAATTTTTGTTGGCTTTAACTCATTTTCGAACACCCAAACTCGTGACTGGTTTTTAGTTTCGGGTTCGTACGCGTATATCCAGGATTCGTCACCTGATACGATGTTGTATACAGCATTTGAGGATCCTGCGTGGAATCTTTCAAGAGTTCTGACGCACCAAGTAACGCGAGCCGCTTTTTGCTCTTCACAGAGCAAATGCGGTATCCATCGGGAAAACAACTTTTTTAAACCTAATTGTTCATGCAATATTATTTGTATTTGACTCATGCCAATGTCTAAAGTTGCCTGAATTTCGCGGTATGTCACATGTCGATCTTCCTCAACCAGCTTACGCACAGCATCAACGTTTTCTTGGGTGACTGCAGTTTTTGGACGACCTTGACGGGGATCATCACTGAGCCAGACACGTCCACGTTGAAATTCAGCAAACCAGCGATAAATTGTGGTTTTGGATGGGGCTTCATCACCAAATGCAGAAATCATCCGATCAACACACTGTTTTTGTGTTAAACCACTTCGAAAGTCATAATAAATCATCGCTCTAGAATTTTCTCGAGTCAATTCCATTTTCTCAACGACTAAACAAGTTTGACAAGACCTTGTGACAAGACCGAGAATCTTTTTTTAAATAAATAAATGGTATTCGATTTTTAAAACCAAGGAGTTTTCAATTAAAAAGATTTTAATATGACAGGAATAGTGGAAGTATTCCATTCCCGATATTTTTAGTGCAGCCGATGTATTGATCCCATCAGGCTTTTAACAGCACCTTATATAACAAACACCAGAAAATCTGCAAAATAAAATCTGATCTCAAAATATCTGTGCATAGATCACATGCCAAGTATGCGGTGTCGTACCAGGAATACAGAACACGCGAGGAGTTCTTGAGGTCTCACAAGTTATCACTTAATATTCCCAACTAGCGCAGTACGTGCAGCCAACAGATTCACAGATGCACCCCCAAGACAATGGATGCAATATTCGAGTCGAATATTGCATCCATTGTCGCGCGGATATAAGATAATTACATCCGTTTCGAAAGCATGAAGCTTCAAAATCAATTTTCACTAAAGTAAAAATGCCGTGCCTTTTGGGATACATAAACGATCTAAAGTGACTTTACATGTAATGCGAATGGTACCGTATTCTGAGGTATAAAATCAATAGATACATCAGTTTTTGAAAGTAAGAGTGCTCTTGTAAATTTGGCAGCGTACAATTTCTTGTAAAAATCTTTGCGTATATAGAAAAACGTTATATTATAACGTTATATTAAGACAGTCCTTTGACATTAAATCTTTCAACACTTTTAAATACTTCGCAAGTAGTTATAAGTTAAGGAACCGAACACACTTAACGTCGGGGGACGAGATTTATTTGCCTGTTTATTTTCAGCGTTAGACAGCTAATAAACTAACGGAAATTCAACTTAGATGTTCACTACAAAGGAAATAAACAGTAATTTGGAAAACTATTTGCGAAGATCTAAATAAGGTTAAAAAATTTAAGTGTAGTGAAAGCTTACCAGGTATAATTTATTTTGTTATTAGTCTTATATTTCCACTTGTTAGTAAATAGATTAGAATTAGGAAATAAATTAGAACACTAATGTGTTATGCCCACAAATGAATATGTTTCTGGGATTATAATTATGAAAAAACATTAATTTTATGTCTACATTATCCTTTCCCTCTATTTCAATAAAAAATAACAAGCCGGAAATAGAATCCAATAATGATGCAACATGACGATATCGTATCACTGCCAAATGTGGTAACATAAAAAGTTATTTATATACGGGGCGGGGGGGGGTATATAAATGTTACTGGAAACTGTATTCAAAACTATGTATGTACATAATAATTTGAATACGTGTTTTGTTAAATATCCTTTAGTTAAACTTTTGTACTTTCAGTTTAAATAAAATATTGTATCGTCAGAGTATGTATTTATTTATTGCACTTTATTTCTTTATAGAAGATTGAATTAGATCTAAAGAGTGTGATGTGTATAAAAATACAGGTACCAATAAAAAGAACCACTCAGAACGTTGTATGTTTTTAGTTACACATACAATAAACTAAAAACATACGTCGTTTTGCTCCTGAAAACCTTTAAAAAATCTCTTGATAGACAGGTATATTATTATTGGTATAACTATAACGTCTTCATAATTATAATCTTCTATTACTAAAGGTATCAACAACTTGGAAGCTTTTATGTGACTAGATGACGCCTGCAACTCCGTTGCGCCAAAATTAGTTTATCGCGCGGGAAAAGTAAATATTTAAGAATAAAAACTATCCTATGTCCTTTCCCGGGACTCAAACTATCTCTATGCCAAGTTTCAGCAAAATCGGTTCAGCGGTTTGAGCGTGAAGAGGTAACAGACAGACAGACAGACACACTTTCGCATTTATAATATTAGTATGGAAGTATGGATATGGAAGTACGGATGGATATATTTTCGATAAAATAGTTATTCAAAGTAGGTAGCCAAGTTGTCAAGTTATAACGAACTCTATCAGGGCAACTAGTAACAAGGTAGAGCTAACTTACGGCTCACGCAAAATGCTGATCCTCCTCCCGGCTGCCGGCTAACGACGAGCATCATCTCGATGTAATTACGTAAATTTAGCATTGAACTTATACTATGCGCTTTTATATATTGTAAAATACGAATAATTATTATTATTAGTCGTACGTTGAGTTTCTTTGCTATTATAATGTTAAAGAAAAGTAACTCTTATACATTTATAGTTTTGAATTTGGTTCTTTGGACGCATACAATAATATTATACAAACACACAAACACAGCTATCAACATTTTCAACTCATTTTATTATTACTATTTTAATGACGCAACTACATTATAGTTGCCAATAATTGCTAAGCCCACAAGTACAATCTTTATCAATGCTAAACTGTTAAGAAATCAGTCTAATTCGTTTTATGTGTTGCATATTTCAACTATCGTATAGGTACATTACACCAGAAAAACCGGGCGCTCCTAGATCTATTAAGATACAGACCTAAATTCGATCTTCATTTTTCTCTTCTCAATTTTAATTAAGTATCACTGCTCTTTACTGAGAAGAAGTATTTAAAAAGATTTAAAACTTATTACTCACAGAAAAACTTCTCAAAGAAATTACGTTTAGCTATAACCGGGAATTGGTTACAGCTAAAAGGTTATTCTTTTTCTATTTTTAAATAACCGTTAATTAAACACGGCAACAACAAACTTCAAAAAGGATCTTTGTATACCAAGAAAGCATTACTTATATTATATTTATAAAGAATGTTACCTGTACTTTAAAAAAATTGTAATAAGTAGGTACTTACGATCTTCTATCAACATGTACGAACGACAAAACCATAACACAAACTGTACTTAAAACTTCAAATTACGAAAGACATTAAAATCTTTAAATAATAGCGATTATGCTAACTCGCACGAAATTTAAGCATAAGCAAATACAAGTTACTTAATAAAGCATTCAGAAACTTTCAAATAAACAAGAAAGGCAGTTTTTGTTCTAAAATGTATATTGAGTTAATTCTCGAGACCTTAATGAGCATTTCACGAAACTTATTTGGAATTATAAAAAGATTTCAAGTGAATAAATTATAAGTTTTTACCGAAACAAGGCGAAAGAGCAGCGGGATGGTAAATGAAAAATAAAGTTTCTGACTTATTAATTTAAACGACCGCATAATAGACTACGCAAAATTTAGACATTCAATGATATTTAATATTCATTAGAGATATTATCTTCTAATTTTTATTAATTTAATTTCCAGTTCTAAATAAAAAATACCTTATTTGAGGCCTTTGCATCTTTTGAAGTGCTTATATTTTCAAGCGAAATTTCCTTTAACGCGTCAAACACTGTACCTGAAAAAAGTTTTTTTTTTAATACGTCCGTATGGTTGCCCAAGCAAATTGTACGGCATTTTCGCACCTTAGTCGGTCGAGTCCTAATGAATCAACTGCTCAAAAACCGTCATAGCCCATTCCCAATACTTATATTCAGCGCGAATCAAAGGTCTACCTCAATGATATTCTATGTTACTAGCGTAACTAGATTGGCAGTTTACGGCAGCAACGCGATGCCACTTTGAAGATGCTTGCAGGCATATCTGACTTACATAATGACATTATGACTTGACATTGTCTTTTGAACTATCAAGTGGTTACGCATTTCTGAGAATCGTTTGTAAGACGTTGCTACTCTAGTATTTTAGAAACTCATTGGTCTACCTACTAGGTCACAAACACTCTCGAATAAACTGAATGTTAAAATAAACGATTGTATTCGGTATTAATAGCATTACCACAAAAAGTTGGTAAACCACCGCTAACATAATAAGCGAAACAATGCCAAGTGTAAAGGTCAAATGAAATCCACTCAAGGTGTTGCCAACAACGTCAATGATGGTTTTATTTTCAAACATCCCTCACGTTAGCGTCGAGCACGTTTAAGAGCGTAATTCTGTTAAAGCAGCGTCGCCCCTCGTGTACCCTCGTCACGGACATAAGGGCAACTACATAATACATCGAACGACAGAGTGCTTAGCGCGCGAACGTCCACCTGACGAATAAAAAGACCTTATTTGTGGAATAAGACTAAGTTAAGGTGCGGGACCAAAGAAGTCGGAATTTTTGCTGCAGTTTCAAATATTGGTTCTCCAAGCATTCTTCAAGATAGAGCGTTATCAGACGTCTGCTTTCCTAAAGCGGGAAGTTGACACCAAACCGTGGGGTGGAATGGTCAAGCCGACTAGTTCACTGGCATTACAAAGCAACAAGCAGTAATTCAAGATATTTTAGAAATGTGAATGGAATGCTCCATACCACGGAACAGAGAAATTTTATTTAGGCGACAATACTGATACGTGAATGCTTGAGAAATATCATTCAATAGGAAGTGAATTTTGTAGCAAAAGGCAAAGTCGCCTGGGAGTATTCTCGGAGATATTCTACTGCTAAAAGGTATTTCAGATAGGTATTTTAAAATTTTGAACATATTTTAGGTTCTATATAAAGCTTCACAAATCACAACTATTCATGAGGCACAAAGTATAGTAAACCTAAGCCAAATGCAGATTTTTTGTTAAAGAGAAGTGTGCAGATACTCTGCAAACCTAAATGATAAAGTTTCGATACTTTTAAAGAAAGTTCCATTAAACATAAAATATTTTTCCATTAGGGGGAAAGGTTCTTATGATCGATAAAGATTTCCTTCACATTTGTGTGTATACGGGGAGACATGGTGATGGATGTGGCTGAACACTGCTGGCCGCCGACTGACATCCAGCCTCTTAAGGATTGCCATTTCCTATTTATCACAGAAATGCGCGCGTTACTCAACATCACTCGCGACGCCGGAAATAAATATGTAAGTGCTTTCGAATATATTACCGTTGTATTTTATTGGGGTTTCCTTAATTTGCGTTTGCGAAATGGATCGTATTCCGAGTAATGGACGTTCAGCATCACTTTGTAACATGAAATGAATACAACTGATTGCAAAATAGTTAAGTCTCGATAAAGTGAATAGTTTCAAAGGTACAGCTGTGCAAATGTTTGTAAATTTTCCAAAAAAACATTTATTTGTCGAGTTTTTACAAGTTCTCGTCAATGTGGTCAATTATTGATCTATTTGACAGCATAAATTAATATACGTTATTAAAGAAGACAAATTTCTCAACAAAACGAGACCAATTGGTCTATTAAAATCTGATAGTTCCCTAGCTACAGTTGTTCAAAGTTGCTGAGGTGAGTAAACAAAATGAAATAATATGACTTACTAGGCTTCGCTCGCGTAAATTAGATATTTCACAGCCAATTAGTCCACAAAAAATAGCCTATGAACCTTTACGTGCTCTACTTCTTATCTGTGCCAAATAACATAAAAATTGCTCCAGTAGTTCGTGAGATAAGCCCTTTCAAATAATTTCCCCCGTTTTTTCCACATTTTCCTCTATTTCTTCGCTTTTATTAGTCGTAGCGTGATAAAATATAGCCTATAGCCTTTCTCGATAAATGAGCTATCTAAAACTGAAAGAATTTTTCAAATCGACCCGTAGTTCCTGAGATTATCGCGTTCAAATAAGCCCTTTCAAATAATTTAACCCGTTTTTTCAACATTTTCCTCTATTTCTTCGTTTTTATTAGTCTTAGCGTAATAAAATATAACTTATATAGCCTTTATCGATAAATGGGCTATCTAACACTGAAAGAATTTTTCAAATTGGACTAGTAGTTCCTGAGATTAGCGCGTTCAAATAAGCCCTTTCAAATAATTTCCTACCGTTTTTTTCCACATTTTCCACTATTTCTTCGCTCCTATTAGTCGTAGCATAGTAAAATATAGCCTATAGCCTTTCTCGATAAATGAACTATCTAACATTGAAAGAATTTTTCAAATCGGACTAGCAGTTCCTGAGATTAGCGCGAAAAAGAAGCGATTGAATTATTTGAAAGGGCTTATTTGAACGCGCTAATCTCAGGAACTACTGGTCCAATTTGAAAAAAAATTTTAGTGTTAGGTAGCCCATTTATTGAGAAAGGCTATAGGCTATATTTTATTACGCTAAGACTAATAGAAACGAAGAAATAGAGGAAAATGTTGAAAAAACGGGTTAAATTATTTCAAAGGGCTTATTTGAACGCGCTAATCTCAGGAACTACTTGGTCCGCCTTGAAAAATTATTTCAGTGTTAAATAGCTCATTTATCGAGAAAGGCTATAGGCTATATTTTATCACGCTACGACTAATAAAAGCGAAGAAATAGAGGAAAATGTGGAAAAAACGGGGGAAAATATTTGAAAGGGCTTATCTTACGAACTACTGGAGCAATTTTTCTGTTATTTGGCACAGATAAGAAGTAGAGCACGGAAAGGTTCATAGGCTATTTTTTGTGGACTAATTTGTCTGTGAAATATCTAATTTACGCGGGCGAAACCTAGTAAGTCATATTATTTCATTTTGTTTACTCACCTCAGCAACTTTGAACAGCTGTAGCTTGGGAACTATCAGATTTTAATAGACCAAATCGGTCTCGATTTGTTGGAAAAATTGTCTTCTTTAATAACGTATATTAATTTATGCCGTCAAATAGATCAATAATTGACCACATTGACGAGAACTTATAAAAACTCGAAAAATAAATGTTTTTTTGGAAAATTTACAAACATTTGCACAGCTGTACCTTTGAAACTATTCAGTTTATCGATACCTAACTATTCTTATTCTGTTGAAAATTTTGTCTACTTTAAAGTAATTTTTGATAACTTCTACCATTAAACAGGTCCTTAGTGGTAAAAAATGGCAAAAACTGAAAACTGAATCAAAAATTTAATGGTTTCTCATGAATTTTCCAATGTTCCGGAAGGATTTCGAGGTGGAAAAATTATATTTAACATTACCGCCTCATCACATACAACATATAAAAAAATCAGAACTACCCCATTTGATGCTAACCAAAATGTACCAATTCTATGTACTAATAAACTGCTCTGTAATCATGACGGTATATGTCTATAATAATTACTGATTGACGTAAATCATGAATGTCCAAGACAGCTTGCTGTAGCTTAATCATGGCAATCAAAGTCCATCATATCCTAACGTGGAGAGTAGCCTTTAAGCTAGTGTCAAGTTACGCGAGCTACGCGAGTTACGTGGCAAGTGGCAACATTGTCGACCGGCGAAGTATTAGCATTCTGTAATCGGCGCCGGCAGTGTGATGCCGATTGCCGACATGATGCTGTGAATTTCAGCCGTCAATTCCGGCTAATTGGTAATTGACACCGCATTGCATAGCTCCAAAACAGTGTTTTCCAACATGTGGCCCGACGGCCGCGATGCTTCTGTAGGAGTCGCCAGAGGTCGACAGAACTAATTTTAGTAAAAAAATAAAGATAAAATATTTATATATTAAGTAAAGGATTTTAACAAATTAAGGATATAATATATTCGTGAACATGCTTCTATAAAGATGATTAAAAAAGCAAAGCGTGGTTGCGAAATATTTATTCATATCAGAGGGGTCGCATCATTAAAAAGATTGAAAAACACTACTTCAAAAATTAATACCGGTCATCAGTTTAATGTAAATTCATAGTGTACCTAAGGCTGGTATCATACGAATCATATTTCGCCATTTTTGTCTAGAAATTTGAACTATTCGCTGATAAAATGAATCATGAACACACGTGCCCCATTTGTTATCACCATACAATTTTGTGTAATTTAAAGTATATCTTCCCATAGACCATATAATATATGTACCTGGACCAAATAATATCCTTAAATAAAGAAGAAAAAGAGGTGCCGTAGGGTGCCATATTATTAAGTCGTCGGCGAAAGTAAGTGATATTAATTACCCCATAGATACCCGGCGCCGGAGTTACCGAGTTCTCCATTAAGTGTCGTGTCGTCTGTAAAAATGGGATTAAGACAAAGTGCGCTCGTCAATCAAGTATCGACAGCCTTCAGAAGCCCTCTGAAGTTCGCAAGTTTTGTCAACTCACTCGTTTCATCTATCTTCAATATATTTCGTACTAAACGAGGGCTTCGACGTGGAATGACGTGTCTATAAAGGGAGACCTTTGGTTATAACATAGGGTAAGATATCGAATAATAAGGGTCGTGTAAAGTGAAATGGTTATGGTAACATTTTTACAGAATACTAGGACATAAGCAATGTGTTTAAAAGAAGTCCAAAGCACGAGGCGTATCACAAAACTTATTTTTTCATTAAATCGAAATCAATATCTGGTCCAATTAATGCAGATTGGCGTTGACAACGATGGAATAATAAAAAAAACCGGCCAAGTGTGAGTTGGACTCGCCCATGAAGGGTTCCGCAGCAGCAATAAGGTTTATTTCTATGAAATTAAAAGGTTTTTGATTTATTTTTATATTTCAGTTGATTTAATGAAAGTTAAATTAAGGTTTACTATTCATGACATATAAAAAAAACTACTTGCAAGATCTCGTTCAAACCAATTTTCGTTGGTAGTTTTTATAGTAATGTACATCATATATTTTTTTTAGAATTATCATGCCCCCTACTTTAGAAGTTAGAGGGGGGGACACACATTTTACCACTTTGGAAGAGTCTCTCTCGCAAACTATTCAGGTTAGAAAAAAATGATGTTAGAAACCTCAATATTATTTTTAAAGACCTATCCATAGATACCCCACACGCATAGGTTGGATGAAAAAAATAATTGTTTGTTTCAGTTGTATCTATGGGGACCCCTAAAATTTTTAACAATTTTTCCATTTTTGTCTCAAAATCTTAATGCGGTTCACAGACTACATCTACTTACCAAGTTTCAATAGTATAGCTCTTATAGTTTCGGAGAAAAGTGGCTGTGACATACGGACGGACAGACAGACAGACAGACGGACAGACAGACAGACAGACAGACAGACAGACATGACGAATCTATAAGGGTTCCGTTTTTTGCCATTTGGCTACGGAACCCTAAAAATTAGATATTCTAGACGAATATCTCATTCTTTAACAGCACATGATCGTTGTCAATTGTACAATTTACATGCTACAGATAGCTTCGCAATTATGGTATTTACGGTTATACATCAAGATCTGACATTGAATACAAAGCCGATATAACGAACTACGCCCGCAAATCGCGCGAGACCCGTACCCTTTTCTGGGATTTAAAGTATTCTATGTCATTTCCCGGGACTCAAAGGTTAAGGAGATCCATACCAAATTTTTGCAAAATCAGTACAGTGGTTTGGACGTGAAGAGGTTACAGACAGCACTTTCGCACTTATAATATTAGTATGGATGTACGTCAAAGTTATAAAGCATTGAGTTGAGATTTGAGAACAAAGGGGCGGCGGGATGCCTTCAGTGTCGAAAGCATGAGGTAATTAAGACGTGGTAACGAGTCTCCAGACACCAGACATAATGACAGTTCTGTACTCTGAATAGCCTTAACAAAAACTAGAAAAGCTCCATAATGCCTTGCCCTGATTTAGCCAAAAAGTTCCAAATTATATTCAAAGGTTTTTTTTTTACAAAAACATTTTCCTAATTTTTTCAAGTAGGTACATATTTCAGTTGGCATTAAAATGTTCAAAAGCAAATTTATTTATTTATTTATTTGTTGATCCACCAACATAATCACATTTAATAAAATACAAAATGATACAAATGAGATTTTTTATGGATGAAATCTGTTTCAATGAAAGGTGAAATAACTTATTTCATTTATAAGACTTACAAGAAACTGGCACTTTTCTAGATAAATAGTAAAAAATAAGCAAGTAGGTAAATAGCAAATACAACCTGAAATACTCTACTTTACGTAGAGTCGAAACTTCAAAGAAAACGAAAAATCTGTTTAAATAAAAATAAATAAAAAGTTTTTATAGATAAAATTAAAAAACAAATCTAAATCAATTAAAATTACTCAAACAGATTTTTTGGATAGGAAACAATTTATGACCACCCCGCACAGATGGAATGTGTCTAAACCTATTGTTGATCGAGCCATGTGCCGATATCGGCAAAATCAAGGGGGACGCAATATCGCACGGTATCCCGTATCCCACTACCGAATTCCAATTACGCGTACACGGCCGTGTGACGGATTGTCATCCGCACTGGGACGGTTAAACGCCTGTCAGTCCCAAACCGTCTATATTCTATCGATTTAAACACATTTTCGGGTTAACACTTTTGGGAAATTCATCTTTTTTCAAATTTTGTTTTGGACGCATCAATTAAGGGTTAAGTACTTACTATGAAAGTAATTCATGAAGTGAAAATACAACATTACCTACGAATTTGAATCATCAATACGATATTTAATCATCTCTCGAAGATAATAACTGAGAACTTCTCAGAAGTAACTTCAATTTAAATGAATGGGGACGAGAACTCGAGAAATATTCAAATTAAATGTTGCACGAAACTTAATTAATTTTTGTATCTCTTATGAGGATCAGCGGTCCTGTGATCTCGGACTTTTCCTGTACAAATAGAAATATTACCATCAAAATATGAAACGAATATTTTAGCGTTAGCTTCGCGTTGTAAGATAACGTCGATGATAGGAACGACTCTGTTTAAGTCGTTCCTATCAAACACAAGTAGGTACATTTGCAGAATAAACTTTGGTGAAATATTTCGGCGAAAATGCTTAAGGCCCTATAGACCCAATTTTACATGACTTTGAATCAATAATAAACAAACAAATAGTGACTTTTAAAAGCCAAAAAAATACACATTGTTGTTTACTTAATGTACTTTGACAATTTGTGGTTCGAAACATAATATTGAAAACTTCACTCGATCAAAAATAACTCCGAAGAGGAGGCTAAATTCGAATATTTTGTGTTATTTTTCTTATTTTTCATGAAGCTTATGATAGTTTTACTTTCAAAAATCATATCTACGAAAAGCTCATAACTTAAAGAAGAATAATTTGTGGTTACATTTTGCATTTTGGTTTAATTATCAAAGAAAAAGGGTTTTTTTCTCCTATTTCGCCCTATCAAGTACGCGGCGAGCGTCGTAACCGCCACTGTACAAGGCGCGCTGATATGAATGTTATTTTAATGTCCTTTACGTCGATATTCGTACTGTCAGACATCGACCTGCTAATTTTCGGGTCTATAGGGCCTTAAAATATAACACGAATGTTTGTTAACAATACCAGCGAGTGGATCAAAGATTCCCGGTAAATACATTTTTAAGTATGGACCGAGTGTATTTCCGGCCGAAAATGCGTACGGCGAATCGAGATAATATTACAGCCGTTCAAAGAAGCCCGAATAATACAACGTAATAGATACATTCAATTTAATAATGTAAGTGCCTGTGTTTATACAGGAGGGCTTTGAAGTCTTCGACAATCTACTCGGGAGCTACGGGGTATTAATACGAAATATATTTTATTACCATATCAATCTTTTATATTACTTTCGCTACATTCCTCCCGACGTCAACATAACAAAACAAGATTTTGTTTTTATTTTATTTCGAGAAAAGTCTTCTTATAGTGCTCCTAAAAAGTTAAGCGAAAAGACCGAATCGCGTCGTAAGTTTGATATCTCAGATGAGTATTACTCGTAAAACTAAAACGCGCTCCGATGTTTTCTAATATTCACAAAGTTTCGTCAAGTCTGGCCCCGAGGGATTTATTAACATTATTAATATTATATAGCAGGGGTCACAAATTAATTTCGCTCGCGGTCCGTTTTAAGAAATGAAATGACCTTCGCGGTCCACACATAAAAAAAATTTAAACAAAGGTAATTACGGAAATTACAAAGGTATATTTTATTTCCATATCAACGAGAAAAGTGCTATTTTTGCTGCTTGTTTGGAGTGAAATTGGTGCAAGCTATTTACATTAAATCCTGGAGATGTTTATCAGTACGTAGAGACCCAAATTTATTTTTAACGAAGTTCATCTTCCAACATGCTTGGTCCGCACACAATAGGTCGGTGGTCCGGATGCGGACCGCGGCCCGCCATTTGGTGACCCCTATTATATAGTATATCGAGGAGTTTGTGGCCCGTCTGCGAATTCGAAGGTCGAGGAACAATTTAATTTATCGAGAGCGGGATCCGTATTAGACCTAAAACAATCGAGAGTTTAATCGCCCGCGACGGCCTCCAATTACCAGTTTATAGCGCAAACACGAGTTTGATGTCGAGTTTTCCGCGAATTGCGGACACTTCACGATGCCCGTTATGTTTCCCGCTATCGATAAAACGTCGCCATTCCACATTTTTAATATTGCTTTAAAATATCGCTCGTAAAAATTTTTAATAAAAACGCTGTTTGCAATAAAGAGAAAGGCCAGTTTGCACATCTGTTTTAATATAAGTTTGGCAGATATCTTCTATCCGATACGTCAACAACAACTCCGGAGCCTTCAAGGTGATGATAATGAATATCCGAACGTATAGGCAGATAAAAATGTGGGTGGCACTAATTGAACGAAAATAAACCTACGTGAAACAAATTGCAAGCAGTCCCCTGACAATCATCCATCTGCTGCCACCTTCGGAATATTAACAGAACTCCCGAGAAACTCAAAGAAATCAATTGCTTACATTAAAGTAACAATTTCCAGTTTTAAAGTAACTTCATAACTTTATAGAATTATTTGCATGTATAATATTTTACCTACTCTGTCGCTTAAACAGGGTTGAGACTTGGAGAGATGTTAGAAAGGACTCGAACAACAAAAGTGTATTAGTACTAGCCTACTTAATTAATTTAAATACCTTTACTTTGTGAACAAAAGACAATTTTGTCTTGTCTTAACTTTCATGTTGTCAGGCATTTTTCCTCTTACCAAGCGAGACTGTAGTTGTCGCGTCCCGATTCACTTACCTGAAAAGAAAGATTTTATTAATTAAAGGGAAAAAAAATATAATTTATCTGTTAGAATTACACGTCGGTCCTGTTCGTTAAGTAATATAATAACTAAACTGAAGGTTGCTACTATCTATCTCGATAAGCTTACGACTTATATACCTTCTACAACCCATTTTCATTATTACAAAACAGAACAAATATAAGCTAATATTAATTATAATATTTTCGACGTCAGATTTGCTTACACAAACGAGTTAGCGTAATATGATAAATCTAAACGTCGAAACCAATCAGCTAAGGTCGAGCCCCCCCTCGCCCCTGAGGGTGATCAATACACAATCCAACTGTCATTCACAGCCAGCGCTAATATTTTCCCATTCACAAATTGGGAACTTTCCAGGGGACCACAAATTTAACACAAGTGGAATCCTAAATTATTTTCACGCCTTTCCATGAGCGAGTAAATGATGTAGACGCATAAAGTTTTCTCGTTATGTCTAATACGTATACAAATAGATCATTATTACTGTGAGGACTGAGAAAATAATATGTGTATGTATACAAATAGCTTGTACAAACATAATTTTACATCTATTTTCACAAAACGACTTATCATGTACGTTAAACCACAACAAAAGAGTGTTATTTATTATAAAAATCACTTTTTAACAAAAAAGCACAGGCGAAAAGAATTTTCATAAATGACAAATGAACGGTTTCTACCCTCGTTTATGAAGCTTTAAAAACAAAACAATGCATCGTAAAAAAATATGTGGGATGTCGCACCAAAATATGGTGGCATGGCATTGCCATACGTGCTCGTACCTCCTGCACTTGTCAAGGAAGTTTCATTCTAGATCTACGTTTAATGCAAGATAAGGACATCTTAAGTACCTACATCCAAAATAAACGATCAACAATTATGTACTCAGGTATAGTGTACAATCTACTAATATTGGCAAAATTACCGCTTGACCAGACATAATAATTATGATGAACTAGATGATGCCCGCAACTCCGTTGCGCAAAATTCGTTTATCGCGCGGGGACCGTACATTTTTTCCAGGATAAAAAGTATCCTATGTCCTTTCCCGGGACTCAAAGTTTCTGAATACCAAATTTCTTCAAAATCGGTTCAGCGTATAACTGTGAAGAGATAACAAACAGACATACACACTTTCGCATTTATAATATAAGTAATTCGTATGGATAACAGAGCCGTTAAATCGAGCGGCCGTACATAATATTATACGTGTTAATCACAGACATAGATCAAGATAGATACCGCATGTCGCTCCATTTGTATGAAAACGAGCGTGTCACTTTTTTCCTATACAACTGTGACGTACCGATGATAAGAAACGTGTCCATTATCAAGGCCAGCGTTTCTATTTGAATTTCTACAGCTCAATACGGCACTTTTAGACATTTAGGCATTTTTGAAATTCCGATTAATGTCCGATTCCGATAGCAGACTATAAGAACAGACTTTCGAAAGACGAGCATTGCTAGTCATTTGGGAACGCGATATGGCACGCGAAGTACATACACATGCGGTATCTATCTTAATCTATGTCTGTGGTGTTAATAATATTATGAAGTTCCACGACGATTTTCTTCAGATGCCTTCAGAAGATGCGGAAATTTTCTTTGTTTTATTTCAACAGTAAGGAAAAAGCGCATAGATAGAGGCTAGGCTTCGAAGCTGTTCGAACAGAAATCTTGTCGACAATGTACCATAGAAGAAATTGATTCATAGGCAGTTGACGGACCTACGTCAATTGGTTGATTTTTTTTCAATTTTTTTTTAAATATATTATTAACATATAATTATTATACTACATGTTTTTACAGTGCACCATATTAACTATGTCAATTCAATGTTACATGTGATCTGTCGGATGGGTTTGACATAACGCGACCAAATTACGTAGGTGATGGACCTACCTATGAATCAACTTCTCTGATAGTAAATTATTGCATTTTAATTCTACGGTTGTAACCATACATCTCCATTCCCCACATGATGTTTAAAAGAGTATAAAATATTGTACAACTCCATTATCTATTTTCATTATAACTGGACGACAAAATCAAAAGTGTCGATTGCAATGTACTTTCCATTTTGCTAATAGTCGAGCGAGGGTTTTGACAGCACGTACGTACCGGCCTCTCTACAAAGTTGCTTTTTTTCAGTGGCTACGCAATACGCATGATTTATTTCACAAAACAAGCCTCTCCGTTGTTTTGTGGTGCAAAAATTTAATAGCAACACAGAATTCCGTTCAGATTGCAGCATTTTGCAGACAGTTACTTAGAACAGTAATTTGTCTACAAAAAAATGATTTTTAAATGTTTGTCTTGCTAAAATTTAAGAACCGCTGAATCGATTTGGCTGATTTTAGAAATATTTGTGGAATTCCAAGGAAGTTTTATATTTGGAGTAAAGTGATACGAAGTTCACTGAGTCATCTAGTTCGGAATAGTTTTGAAGTTTAGACGCAAAATACAGATAAAATATACCTTAGGATTAATATAAGTATCTGAAGCGGGCGGAAAATATTGTCGTAGCGGTTTCGGATTTCAATAACGAACTCAATTTAAAATTTCAATACGAAATATTTTTGGGGTTTCCTTAAATTATTCCAAAGTAGTTTAAAATTTGTCAACGAAGGCGAGCCCTCTATTCTTCCAGTGAGACATGTTTTATTCATAATCTTCCGGCGAACTCCCAAAACACCGATTTGCCTGGAGTCCATTAAAATCCCTTTGGAGTGAATTTCAATTGGGAGCCGGTATACCCGCCGCTACACAATAAACCCCGGCCCGGGTCTAACTAAACAATACGAATGTAACAATATCGACGAATCGACGAATCTAACAATATCAACATTCTCAAGCTTTTTCTACACTCGTATTCCAGAACGTTTGGTCGAAACTTTGCACCACTGTGATTTTACTGTGTAAGTACTAAAAGTATGTAATATTTTGATAATTACTTCGAAAATACAAGTACGTAAAATACAAGGACGTAATTTCCTTAATTACTTATTATAAAAAACCGGCCAAGTGCGTGTCGGGTCACGCGCTATATAGGGTTCCGTAATACCGCTATTTTTTTATTTTTTTGTATGGTCAATGAATGTACATTTATAACGTGTTTTACACTACTAACAACATCATCTCAGTTACTTCCAAAGGAATTTGAACGAAAAATTATTTTATACTTCGCCGATTTTTTTTTTCTCAATAACTTATGAAGTCTTCTTAGTAGTCGTCCGTCCGTAGTCCGTGATAGTTTTCATTTTAAATTCAGCACATTTCCTACTCCCGTGAATTCTTTCACATTTCCAAAAGCAACCGTTTAGCTGGTGCTAATTTAGGGGGGAAAATCGGTCCAGTGGGACTTTTTTCTACTTTAAAATTTAATATTTCACAAACGGATCCCTAAATCTATGAAACTATGAAACTCATAATATTTTAAAAAAATATCCTATCCAACGACGCCCACACGAT
This sequence comes from Lysandra bellargus, assembly GCA_905333045.1. Lineage (NCBI taxonomy): Eukaryota > Metazoa > Arthropoda > Insecta > Lepidoptera > Lycaenidae > Lysandra > Lysandra bellargus. Next base: position 448,318 of record HG995321.1, read on the forward strand.
GAGGTGGACGCGAAAAAAAATTTCATCCCCGCTTGATGTGTATGGAAGGTACCATAAATTTTTTTTTTAATTTCATGCACCATTTTGTCGCCAATATTAATATGTGCATTCATGCCAAATTACAGCTTTGTAGGTCCTATAGTCTCTGAGCAAAACTGCGAACGGACAGACAGACGGACAGACAGACAGACGGACAGACAGACAGACGGACAGACTGACGGACGGACAGACCGAAACTATAAGGGTTCGTTGTTGACTACGGAACCCTAAAAAAGAGAGACACAGACAACAAAAGCTAACTAATGCCAGACAACTAACTACATAGGTAATCAAAATGTTCTCGAATGTATGTTTCAGAACTCGAATGTATTTTGATCAGTTAAACCTACGAATAACAAAAACTAAGGAAGAGTAACTCCGTCAAAAAACATGCTCCAAAATACTTGTCAAAAAGTGTACCTTAGGTTCACTTTTGTACATACATTTGCAATATTTAGGTGGCCTTCAGCGGTATCAGGCTGATTTAACATCAACAGTTCGAAAGGAACTAAATTTAAAACGGTAATAGTATGGGAGTTATGTTTCCTTAGTTATTATTATTCGTAGCATTTAACCTAATTTAACCCAACAAGCCCCATAAGGACACCGGTGGTCGCGACAACAATAGAATAACAAAAGATTTCCAAGAATCTGCGATCGAAGCAAATAATAAACATAAAACCAGAATTTAAAGGCGAGAAAAAATAAAAATACGCGTATTATTGCGTAGCGCCACAGTATTTGTGGTAGCGCCTACCGTAGCGCATATCCGCTACAGCGTGCTACGGCGTGCTACGCGGCTACGAAGCGAGTTTAAACGGCGGGCGCGGCGGCCCGTGCGGCGAGCGCCGCGACGCGGGGCTCGACTCAATATCAGCGTGAGCCGTTAGCCGTTTATTATCTTCAATATTGCCTTCACGAAACAATATTGTGTTTGTGTTTTCTTTATTACAATTTTATGCCGCATTTTTAAAACCACATAAGACCCCGATATATCCATTAGAAGGTGTTATGAAATTTTTAATGTTTCTTTTTATGGGGCATCTCTTAACGAATAATGTTACGTAATAAATAAAAGAAGGAGGGTTGCGGCTGAGTTGAGTAAAACTCAATTAGGATTATTTATTAAATTCGGAAATTGAAGTAAAATCAAATTAAACGAAATCGGCGTTCAAATTGTTCGAAAGGAATCGGAATCTTATCCTCGAAATATATTTGCACAGCGAGCGCGACTTCCTTGTTTCATTATTTCATTAAATAAATAAGCACAAACGTCTCCTGATACCTTCCCCCGGCGTCAGGTATCCCTTTCGCTCTTAATTTGAAACGTCTCCAAAGAAATTGAATTTGTTTTTCGAAAATTACCGCGAATACTTTTTTTTTGATGCTGCATTAATTCAAATTAATGCCGCTTCGTTCAATTTACTTTTAAAACGTAACATCCGATCAGGCGGCTCCGAGCAGCCTCGGGAACGGCTTAAGCTAACTCGGTCGAACGTAAACGAAATTATAAGGGAGGACGCGCCGCTTAAAGATGTTAACGAAATTAGGATCATTTTGCGTCGCCTTCGCGCTCGATGTACACTCGTTTTTACGAGAGCACTCCACCTGCGACTCCACGCAGTTTAAGTTTGTGCTCGTTTTTATATCGCGGCGCTTTATCTCTCGAATATGTCGGCGTCGCAGTAACAACCTCGTTGTAAAAATCATTTTACGCGAGTCCATTTTGTATTTTCACACATCTGCAGCTTCCCGGACTTTATCACCTATTTCTTTTAGAGCGCCTTAAGCGAGAAGTTCGTGTTGAGTGAACGTTTACAGCCACAATTCGAGACATTTGTAGATTACTTAAGCAGATATTAAGATTTTGGTACGAAGTCCGTATATTTACATACCGATTTAATTTTTATATTGATACTGAAGTAATCATAATATTATTAGAAAATCCTTACTTTGAAATATGAAAATAGTTATCACTTATCAGAGATACTCCACGTGTTCATAAAGCTTCAAACATATGCCACTTTCACTTGTAAAATAATTGCTCAGCCGTGAACTTGTCTCTTTAATAGAGTATCGCTCGAACAAGAAAAATAAAATATTGGATCGTTATTGGGAGGAGGGCGTGTAAAGTTATAAAAATGGGAATGATACTGTCGCGCCGCGCGTCACCAAACACATCGAATATTCGACGCTATGATGACGTGTGATTTTCTAACTCATCGCACACACACAGAACCAATGGCTCGGACGTCTTAGATATTGAACAATAATAATCTGATACAGAAACGTAACGATATATATACTACAAGATATTATATTTAGGGCCTGTTTCACCGCTTCCTGATAAGGCTTAACTTAACTTGACACAGAGTATGGAGAATCTGTCAAATAAGCCTATAAGCCTTAAATATAACCTTATCAGGAAGCGGTGAAACAGGCCCTTATTCTTGTAAACAAAGAAAAGCAGAATATATCATTTGACACATTCTGCTTTTCTTTAAAGTCCCAATTAATAAGTAATTGGGACTTTAAGGTTGTATGTATTAGCAGAAAATCTTAAAAATATAAATCAACCTTAGTCTCTACGCAATATGTAAATCGCTCCTCTGGCCAACTCTCACTGACGGAGCCAAAAGACAATATCTAACTAAAAGTCGGACTCTATATGAAATGATAGTATTGAACCAATCGGTGTGATAGAAACACGAAATACACTCCACTCCACTCCGACAGTATTTCATTCAAATTGAGCTGGCGAGAGGCGCGGGCGTAACCGACATCGACAGAACAACGATATCCAAATTCCAAAGTCACTAACATGTTGCTTACTCAATCATGCTGAAAGCTACGAGTTTTGGTTGTTTCCCATTTCACTAATATGGCAACCGCTTCCCATCAAGATAGCACTAAATTTTGTAACAGTTATTCTAGTTGAAACGTGGAAATAGAATATAATATTATCATCAGCATTCGCACGTCGTACTATTTTAAAGACATAATGAATTAGTGTAACGAAATATGCCATCAGATACAATCAACACTCACCGAAAAAGCTTTTAGAAAGACGAGACATTGTATGATGCCTTCCATGGTGTCTCCTGTGAGACAGAAGGTGCCTGTCAGGTGTCTGCCCTTTTTGTCCCCGAGGTGCGGCGCCGCAGCCAGACTTGCATGCACCAGAGCTCCTCGCGGCCGTGTGTCCCTAGTAGCGCCGAGCACGCTCGGCAGCGGCGCGCCTTCCATCAGGCGGGCTAGGGGGTCCATAACGACCTCCCCACCATCACTCACTCACGATAAACACTTTTAACAGTACACTCACACATAAACACTAACGAAGTCAGTTAAGCTCAATCTCAATACTTTTGGCACTAGTTCACTAAACTTAGCATATTAGATGGAAGAGTTAAAAACGTTCACTCGTTTAAGAGCGATCGATAATGTCGACTCGAGACGAAACCGATAAGACCGTGGGGGTGAACGCCTGATTACTCGATTGAGACATGTCCCTACACTCCTCGCATTCGCACTTGTCGTTCGGTTTACAGCAGTCGCCCTTGAGCAGAACTACCAGGAGAGTATAGATGAGAACAGCCATTCCCACCATCACGTATATTTCCATAGTGTTCACTCCGTTACTCGCTACCTGTTCCACCACTCAATGCTCGGTTTATTTCTATCACATCAATCCATTTTGATATTGATCAACTGTCCTCTAGTTTCTATGATGAGAGGAAACGTTAGAAATTTCATAAATAGCATCGTGCAAAATGGATAACGTATCTGCATTCCGTTTGACGAATCTTAAAACGGTATATGGTAACTTACTGCGATGTACTGGTTTTGGTAAAAATTAAGTGATAAGTTTCGATATTATTTCGATTATTCATTTTGTGCAAATTGTTAAATACAGTGATTTTTCAGGTAGCTATTGACACGATAATATGATAAACGCGAAACATTTTATACGTCACGCCTCACGACCGAGTCACTGTAACGAAATTACTTTTCCGCAGACCACAGACATGGTTCAGCGGTCCGCGAAACTGGAGTCTGCATTTCTGTTATTTTAACAATACCTCAACAACAAATAATATTTTTGTAAAATGTATCGAGATCGAACACATTTATGTAAGTACATAGTACATTCAGCAATAATTTGTCGACTAATGTGGTGACATAAGTAGACTAATGTACATTAAACAAATATTGCTCATATGCAGATCATTACCATACGAATCTAAACTACAAACTCAACACTTTTGATATAGTTGCTTCAGTAGGAATTTTACTAACTAGCTTTCACTGCAATAAATTTTGATTTATAAACAGTAAAACGCCATATGAATCCGGTACCGCTGATGTCCAAATATTTAAACATATAAAGCGTTTGAAAGTCCGGTATTACGCCAAACGTTTTTATCCGCAACTCGATATTTGGGTCAAAAAATTTGTAGAATTTTCGGATACACGTATCGCATCAAACTGCGCGCGTGATTTATGTATTCAGTCGGTAAAATCTCGCCAAACCGCTGTAAAAGTAAACGGTAACAACCGGCCGAGCTCGACTCTCATCGTTAGCGCTAGCCGGGAGCTAAAAATCGCCGATAAACCCAATATTGCACCGATATTATCCTGCTCGAAATATTTTACGCCACTAACCTGCCTCAATTTGGTGCCGTCGACTAGGTTATATGAGGCTAAACACTTTTGCTGCCTCGGCCGGTAAACAATAAACTCAAACTCAAATTTTTTTATTCAGAATAAATTTTTGCAAATATTTTCTGAAAGTCTACATGATGCCTACCACCGGTTCGGGAACTAACCCGGCGAGAAGAACCGGCGTAAGAAACTCGCAGGGGGCCCACTTTATTTACCAAAAAAAGTGAGAAAAAAATTAATCTTTTAAAATAAAGTTTACAATGCTGTAACTTAAAATTATACAATGTCAACATACATACATAATTGTAAGTCATAAAATAATGTAGAAGTAGCCTTGCAAGCAGCCATCCTACTCCCAAGATGTGCCGTCGTTTATGAAATCATTGACCTTATAATAGGCTTTGGCACACAAACGTTCTTTGACTACTTTTTTAAATTTATTAATGGAAAGATTTTGAACGTTTTCTGGGATTTTATTGTAAAGGCGTACACATTGACCTTTAAAAGATTTACTAACTTTACTAAGTCTGATCACCGGTATTTCTAGTTTATACTTATTTCTAGTGTTTCTTCCGTGACTGTCACTTTTGGTTGTAAATTTACTAAGATTCTTTTTAACATATAAAACATTATCCAAAATGTATTGAGAAGCAACAGTTAGAATACCAATTTCTTTAAACTTTTCTCTCAGAGATTCAAAAGCTGACATTTTATAAATTGAACGTATAGCTCGCTTCTGCAGCACAAAAATCGTATTAATGTCGGCAGCGTTTCCCCATAAGAGGATGCCATACGACATTCTACTATGAAAATAACTGAAATAAACTAGTCTTGCTGTGTCTTCGTCAGCAATTTCCCGTATTTTTCTGACTGCGTATGCTGCAGAACTGAGCCTATCTGCAAGATTAGCAATATGAGGACCCCACTGTAGTTTACTATCTAGTGTAATGCCTAAGAATACAGTGGTGTCCACCAAATCCATATTCTCATCATTTAATAGTATATTGGTTTTAACTTGCCTAACATTGGGCAAAGTAAATTTTAAACATTTAGTTTTCTTAGAATTTAGAAGTAAGTTATTAACGTTAAACCAATGTACTATTTTTGAGAGAGCACTATTTACCTCGTCATAATTTGACTGTTGTCGCTTCACTTTAAAAATAAGTGAAGTGTCATCAGCAAAAAGTACTATCTCATTATCATTATCCTTAACAAGATAAGGTAAGTCGTTTATGTAGATGAGAAAAAGGAATGGACCTAAAATGGATCCCTGTGGGACGCCTAATTCTATTTTGGTCCCATTGGACCTTTTACTATTAATGTCAACCCTTTGAGTTCTATTTTTGAGGTAAGATGTCAAAAGGTTGAGTGCTGAGTCCCTAATGCCATAGTGGTGCAATTTCCTGATTAATGTAGCATGCTCAACACAGTCAAAAGCCTTGGAGAGGTCGCAAAAAACCCCTAGGGCGTCCTGCGAGTCCTCCCATGCTTCAAATATACTATAAAGAAGACCTATACCAGCATCCGTTGTGGATCGACCCTTAGTAAAACCATATTGATTTTTGTGCAATAAATTATTTAAGTTAAAATGTAACAGTAACTGATTTAAAATTATTTTTTCAAATATTTTACTTAGAGTCGGTAGAATCGATATAGGCCTATAATTAGTTGGATCAGATTTAAGTCCCGCTTTAAATAAAGGTACAACCTTACTGTGCTTCATCAAGTCAGGAAAAACACCACTCTTTATGCAGTCATTAAAAATCATTGATAGATGAGGAGCTATGATGTCAATTATTGATTTGATAATTTTAGTAGACATGCCCCAGAGATCAGTAGTATCTTTAATATTTATTAATTTAAAAGTATCAATGATATCTTTGGGGACAATCTCTCTAAACCTAAAATTGACATTACATTCCTTTACATTGTCTCTGAGTAGTTTTTCAGCAGCTGCAGGTGAGGAGTTTAAATTTTTCGTAGTTGAGACCGGAATGTCAGCAAAAAATTTTTCGAAGACCGTCGCAACCTCATGATCATTGGTAATCTTTTTATTTTCAAAATAAATTTCAAAATCAGAGCTACGACAGGTGACGTTTCCAGTCTCACCAGCTATTACTTTCCAAGTAGTTTTGATTTTATTTTTCGAATTTTTAATTTTATTCCTAATGTGAATAGCCTTAGCGGCTTTACAAACTTTTTTAAAAATCTTTGAATAGTTTTTTACATATGTTTTGAATTTATCACTAGTATTCATGCATTTTTCATCATACAATTCATATAATCTTTGTCTGCTTATTTTAATTCCTGTAGTTGCCCACACTGTAAAATTATTATTATTTTTATTGCTTTTTTTAACTGTTCTAGGAGTAAATACAGTATTAAATTGGGTTCTTATCATCTTAAACAATTTGTTAAATGCTTCATCTGAGCTATTTGTCTCATCCAATAATAGTTGAATACTTGAACTTAAGTTATTTCTAAACTTCTTAATACGTTTTGTATTCACAGGAACAAACACACGCTTTTCCTCTAGGTAACTATCGCAATGTATATTAAATGAGGCTAGTTGCCCACAGTGATCAGAGCTAAGCTTATTTATTATTTCTTTTTTACATGGAGAAAAATTTGTAAAAATATTATCAATACAAGTTGCCGTTGTGTCACAGATTCTTGTTGGCTCATAAAACAAGTAATTTAGGTTATATGATTTAAATAGAGATGTGAATCTAACAGTAGTAGAGTTCAAGTCAAATAAATTAATATTAAAGTCACCACAAACGATAACTTTTTTGTTAGATGCACATATCTTTGATAATATTTGTTCCATGCTTTGTTCAAAGGAATCATATAACCCTGATGGTGGCCTGTATACGCTTACAATAATTAGTTGACTTAACTCTATGCAGGCTACTTCTATTATCCGTTCAGAAGAGAGGTTCACAATGTCTTTACGTTCTTTGTATTTTAAATTTTTTCTAATTAATATAAGTGATCCGCCTCTAATGGCATTCTCTCTGCTGAACGAGCTTGCCACCTGGTGATCATTGAGATTGAAAATGAGTTCATGTTTTCTAAACCAGTGTTCTGAAATACAAATAATATCAATTTGAAATTGTTTTAGAAATAACTCAGTTTCAAGCTCTTTACCTACCATTCCTTGAAAGTTCTGATGCACCAAGCTTATAACATTCTTGCTATTTATATTAGAGTAAGTTTTGGTAGGATTTTTCACACTTAAACTATTAGTGCAAGAGACATCCTCCATTGTCTTATGGTCTAATTTAAATAATTAATTGGAACATATTCCAACTCGTTACTATAACTAGAATACTGCTCAATAGAAGCAGGAGTCAAGGAAGCCAAATTCTTGGCTTTCAAAGAAAATAAAAAATTTGATAGCATCTTTGCTATATGTCTCTTACAGTAATGAGATAAGTAATACTTATCTATACTTATATCATTAATAAATTTACTATCTAAATTATTTATATCCACAACATGACATTTTGGTTGTGTGTCGCTTAAAACTATACAATTGTTGTTGACAGCACTATACAATATGCTATTCAACCTAAATCTTATTTGATTTTCATGAGCACAGCTTTTTGGCAACATTTTTATATAGGGCAAAGTGAATAATATAATGTTTGTTAAGTTTTTAATATTATATAAACATTCTAAAAGATCAGTCATCTGTTTCTTATTTACTTTACCCCTTCTCCCGACTAGAATTATTATAGTGGTGTTAGGACAATAAGTCATAGTTGATGCCCTGTCTATTATCTCACAGTAAGTAGCTCCAGGCATACAAAAGTTAGTGACCAATTGTCCACACATTCTATAAAGATACGTACCTAAGTCTCTTCCTATTTCATCACTAAATAGGCAGATATTAGTCTGGCTTTCAGTATTTACCTTCTGGCTTTTCATATCAGGTGATATTCCCCCAGTTAAATGATTTTCTTGAATTTCTGAAATAGTATTGACTTTTAACAACGAGTTCACTCGTTCCTCATTATAGTGTAACATTTCAAGCAAATCATCCATGGCAGAAATATGTCCCTGTATTTCCTTTTTTGATAATTCATATTTTTTTGTAATATTTTCTAATGAAAACAATAAACTTGAGATTTCAGCCTGAAGGCTGCATACATCGGCCTCATAATTATATTTTATATCTTCTAATTCACTAGAACATTTCAGCAATTTATCACACAAAAACATTTTATTCTTTGTTGTTTTAGACAATTTTGTAACTACTTTTTTATTTTTAATTGACAATTGCTGAGCTTTCTTTATAAATCTTTTAATTTTTACATATTTCTTCAGTTTTCTCTTACTGTCCATAATGCACACTGGTACTGTATCATCTGCAGTTAAATCGATGGTGCTAATATTGTTACTAGATGTGTTAGAAACAGAACACTTATTGTCTTTTATTAATTGGTTGAATAAAATTTGTGTTTGATTTGATCGCTGAATGTCTAATATGTCTTCCAGTTGGAGTATATATTCCTCAGCACTGTCCAATTTTTTCTTAAGATTATCAGAGTTCTTGAGCGTTTCTTCATATTCGTCTCTGCACTGATCAAAAGAGTCAACAATGCTTTGAAGTTCCACTTTTTGTTGGTGAATATTTTCATAGTCTAAACATAATTTATTAAGTTGTGATTTTAATTCCATATTTTTCTGCAAGATAGATAACATCTCTTTTTCATTGTCATCTCTTTCCCTCAGCAGTGTTTGGCATTTGTCTTTATAGTCCTTTAACTCCTCGAGGGCCACACGTAGTTGTTCCTCGGTATGACGGGCCACGGCTGAACGGGTCATCATTTTGCTATATTATGTTTATTTCCAGGCACTGAAAAACAATTGTAATAGTTTAATGGCTTTATTAGCTAAATGTATCTGGTGTAAGTCACCTTTTACTTTAGATCAAAAGCAAAAGCCAGCCTCAATAAGATATTATTATTATAAAATATAATGTGAAATTACAAGTTGTAGTGGGGAAATTTTAGCAAAGTGACAAGAAAGAGATTAAAGAATGAAACTGAGATTATACAAATAGATTGGAAAGGTGAAATATAAAAGAAAAAGACAGTATAGACAAATTATAGTGTTAGTTGTTAGTTACTATAACCTGTATATAACTGAACACTAAATGCATTAAATTTAGGTGTTTTTGAGGATGCCTCTGTGCTTGTGTAGTGCGTGCACAGTATATTAGTGTAATGTATGTGTGGGCTTTATTGTTTTTATCTGCAACTCCGCTTCCAAGACTTGTCAAGCCAAGAGAGAAATTAACTTAGCCAAGTGTGTATGGGACGTAGCTCACTAAAGTGAGCGATGTGCAGTGGAGTTGTGATTATTAGTTAGTAAAAGATGACTAATAAGATGATAATCAAATACAATACTCCCCGGGATTAGCAATTCATAAAAAAACACATCTCCAAAATTTGAACTCGTCCAGTCGTTGACAGCTGGTACCAGGCTTGAACTTTTATTTGTAATAAAACACTATTATGCACAAACACTGCCGTGAGTATAAAGTTATAACAATTTATAGAGTTATAAATTAAGTTTCTAACACATTTACAATAGTATTTACAGCGTATAATTTAGAAAAACTTAAATATTAGTCGGGAGGATACAAATGTACGTCTAGCTAAGAGAGTTGCCAGCTCAAAAAAAAAAAAAAAAAAATGTTTGCTTTATTCCCTCCCAAATTAAGGCGCCTCTCATCTTTCGGTCTTATTGGATAACCATGACTGCGATACTGTCTCGAGCTTGTAAGTATCAATCATTCTTCAAACTAAATCATAGACAAATTTTCTCTGCTCTACACTTTCGTATTCATTTGTATTGGAAAATTATAAGTCAAAAATATAGAAAAGAGGTTACATTTGATATAAGATGTAAGTCTCATGTGACCTCTTTCTGATTCTGAGGTCGCGTGTCCGGTCGCGCTAGTACCTAATGCAATACTAAGACACTATGTGGCACTACATCTTAGTACAGACACATCTTGCCACAACCAACAATACATAATTTTATTCCTATCTTTATACATAATACAAAGCCCCTAATACATACAGAATCTCCGATATTTGCGAGTAAACAGAGGTAATTTTATACTAGAGTAGAGTAACGCGAAACCTCCTCGACTGTATTTGCTAATGAGGGAGTGTAAATACACATCCATCGATGTTGTGATTACCATCCCTATCTAACCCGCCCGATTTACATAAGAAGCGTGATCTTCACGCCTGCACATAGGGTTGCCAGGTCGCTAAGCAAAAAAGCCGGACAAAGCAGTCAGCTTGGCCGGACTTTAGTACAAAAAAGAGTTGCTATCGACTATCGAGTACTTAGACTCGTGTACACCGTACAAATTTTCTGTTTTATTAAAAACTTTAACATCTAATAGCTACACAATTTTACATCTCATTAGGTGTAAAACCGTCTAAAATTTGTGTTTTGACTTTTGTGGCTCTACAAAGGCCGGACACCCTTTGATTTTGGCCGGACACGCAAGCAAAAAGCCTGACTGTGTCAGGCTTTATCTGGACGCCTGGCAACCCTACCTACACACGATCACGGCAGACAACTGCTTTGCATTCAGATATCGTTTTGTATTATATTTTTTATACTTCATACGCGATTATTTTAAATTAACTTGCAACGGTATAATGGAAAAAATGTTTTTCTAGGTTAAATGAAACGAGACTCGTGTTTTTATTTAATCTGGATGTCGCAACTATATTTTTTCTTATAATTTTTCCTGTAATTTATTTAATTTTATTCTAAAGTGATCATACAAAAAAGTTAAATACTTCATGCGTTCTCCAGCCATTATTATAAGTCCATAATCCCCGTAATAACTAACGCGTACCTACAATATATGAAATAAAAGTACTCTATCGAAAAAATATTGCGCCTCGTAAGACGCGAATAGTAAGCAAGTAAGATTTCGATATCAATCCAGAAAATAACGTAGGTATACTCCCGAGATCCCGAACCTCATAAACGCAGGAAAATCCCGTTTTTGCGGGATCTGTTATTGTATTACCGAACCGCGCTTTATTTGCCCGCGTTATTGAGTTGCACTCTATTAAATTGTACGTAGTATATACGAAACGCGAAATTTAATCAAAATTTTCTAAATTTAGTTTTACGCTAAATCCCCAAAGCGAAAAGTATTGCAATTTGCGTGCCAAATTAATTGGAAATCGAATTGAGAGTTGAATAAAACGTTTATTTCAACACTAGAAATTATTTCCTGCAGTTTTATTCGCGCAGGCAAATTAATTGAGCAAGGATGGTAGATTGTATCTTCGATTACTGCCTACATAGCCTTTCTCGAAATTTTAAGTATTTTAATACCAAATTTCATCAATATCAGTTATGCGGTTTCAGCGCAAAGAGAGAGAAGAGGCAGACACGTTTTCGCATTTATAACATTAGTATGAACATAGATTATGTTACTAGGAATACATGAAATTAGCGGCGCCAACAAGTCTCGGTACTGATTGGGCTCATTGTGCCGAATAGCGAGTACGGGGTCTCACGTAACAGCCCTCAATCATGACGTATTCAGTCCTTCGCCCATACTTGTACGAGCCATTGTGAGCGACCAATCAAATTATTTACGCCGCCGACCCGATCTCTCTCCGCCGGCATATAAATAATTGGAAAGGTCATATTCGAGGGAACTTTTTACATTACTCCACAGAAATCCCTTTTGCAAAGTCGTTTCAGAGAATTTAATTTCAATTAATTTGTCAGTAACCCTAAAATACTTTATGTAAACGCAATTGGCGGATGAAATCTATCTCTCGAATTATCTGCGGCTCGGTAAAAAACGGTATGAAAACAAAGAATTTATTTTCTGTAAAATATGTGAAAGACGATTTTTAGGCGTCATAGATTCTTTTTGCGAATGATGATGCGAACAAAAATTCTAACTTTTAACGGTATCTTACCTTGGGTTAAAGGTAACACCGAAACAAAAATATATTTTTATTGGTCAGATAATAGATATTTGTCTATTTGACCGAGCTTTGCTCGGTATTCGATAAAACACGTATAAAATGACATTTTCTAAAAATGATTCCTAGCTAGATCGATTTATCGCCCCCGAAACACCCTATATACTAAATTTCATGAAAATCGTTGGAGCCGATTCCGAGATTCCAATTATATACAATGTGTGCCGACACCGGTGTCCGATCCTTTAATGCCATGAATCATGATCTATGCCAGAGAAAATGTTTTTTTTTTCAAAAGTTGGAGAAAAAAATATTTGAAAGCCAATTTGTCACTAAAATATGCCATAAATCATGAGCTCAAATTTTTTTTTCTCCAACTTTTGAAAAAAAAAATTCTCTGATTTCATACTAATCTGACCTATACTTCATAGGAAAATCGTTATAACTTCTAAACTATCTGACTTAGAGCATTGAAGTAAATAATTTATTTGAGATGAAAACCTCCTCTATCTTTTTAAAACAAAAAAGAATCAGTTTAATGCGCTAGATTTTTCACAAAAAGCCATTAATTGAAAAATACACATTTTTTTCTTAACCTTTGGTTTTTCTATGTTTAATTCCACGAAATTTATAACGTATTGCCTGTGTAAGCATAGACCGCAAGTTTAGCTATCAAATGAGACTCTTTTTATCTTCATAGGATATTTACATGAGAAGTACTGGTCAGATTAGTGTGAAAGCCCGAGAAAAACTAAAATGGCTGCCATTTTACGACCGTGAGAGAAAAAAATTGAGAGCCAATTTGTCGATAAAATATGCCATAGATAATAACATTAAAGGATCGGAAACCGGTGTCGGGACACATTGTATATACAAGAATTGCTCGTTCAAAGATATAAGATAGACTACTAAATTAAGAAAATCGAGAAATGGTATTATGACATTGGAAACCTTGTTTTCTGAACACATAAAATCTTTGCAATTTCAAACAGCCTAACATGAGAATTTAATTTATTAGAAGAAAGTATGACAAAATGTTGTGTGGAAACTTTTCTGAGTATGCAGGTAAAAGAAGCTTCGGAATACCTACGGACTCTAGACTAACGATTTTTTCCGTTTTGAAACTTCATATTTCACAAATGGATCCCTAAATCGAAAAATGATCTATAAATAGGTACTCGTAATATTTAAAAAAAGACCAATCCAACGACACCCCACACGGTGGGTGGACGCGAAAAAAAATATCATCCCCGCTTGATGTGTAGGGGAGGTACTAATTACCATAAAAAATATTTTTTTAAGATTCTATATGCCATTTTGTTGGCATCATTAATATCTGCATTCATGCTGAATTACAGCTTTGTAGGTCGTAGGTTCTACAGTCTCTGATCTGAGTAAAACCGCGGACAGACAGACAGACGGACAGACAGACCGAAACTATAAGAGTTCCTTGTTGACTACGGAACCCTAAAAAGGTAGTTACTATTTCAACTTTAAACTCCGGAAACCATAAAGTTAAAATATTTATGTTGAACAACAGCGCAATCGATCGCCCGGGGATGCACCGCACCGCTTTAAATAGTACATAATCGTGGTTTACCCCCAGAATTCAAATAAACAGCGTCGCCTCCATACAACTGCTGGCGATTCTTTTAAACTTTACTATCCTTTCGAATGACAGTTTATAACTTGACTTGGAAAGGACAGTTTATACTAACTGTCCTTTCCAGGGACTCGTATACATATATTAAACTAGCGACCCGCCCCGGCGTCGCACGGGTATAAAATATATAGCCACTGAAAAAAATGATTAAAATCAATAGCCTATGATCCTTCACGTGGTCAACTTCTTATCTGTGCCAAATAACATAAAAATTGCTCCAGTAGTTCGCGAGATAAGCCCTTTCAAATAATTTCCCCCGTTTTTTCTACATTCTCATATTAGTCTTAGCGTGATAAAATATAGCCTATAGCCTTCTTCAATAAATGGGCTACCTAACACTGAAATATTTTTTCAAATCGGACCAATAGTTCCTGAGATTAGCGCGTTCAAGTTAGCCCTTTCAAATAATTTTCCCCGATTTTTCCACATTTTCCTCTCCTATTAGTCTTAGCGTGATAAAATATAGCCTATAGCCTTCCTCGACAAATTGGCTATCTAACACTGAAAGAATCATCAAAATCCGTTGCGTAGTTTTAAAGATTAAAGGGAACAAAGAGACATGAGGGAAAAAAGCGACTTTGTTTTATAATAAGTATAGATATAGATATAGATTCATAATCATTTGGTATCCAAAATTTTAAGCTTGAAGAGGTAACTTACAGACCTTAGCATTTACAAAACTTTACGCAAATATGGATAATAAAAGAGGACAAACAAAGTGTTTTCTGAACTCCTTCATAAAGAGTTTTAAGCATGTCATGGTGGTTTAAGCGTTCAGCGTCATGTATGCGAGGCACGTGTCAGCTTGATAATTTTCTGAGTTGATAAGCCACAAGAATTCCCGATAAAGTTCAGGTATTTCATCGTCGAGAATTCTCGATTGCTCTTTACAACATTATTGTGAGTTTTAAATACTAGTTACCTGCGACACGTAGGACGTAGGTGTATAACATATCTATTAAATATAGGTAGGTACATGTAATAATATAATATTGATATTATGAGTCCAAAGTCTTATATCTTTAAACGAGCAATTCTTGTATATATATATAGTTGGAATCTCGGAATCGGCTCCAACGATTTTGATGAAATTTAGTATATAGGGGGTTTCGGGGGCGATAAATCGATCTAGCTAGGAATAATTTTTAGAAAATGACATTTTATTCGTGTTTTATCGAATACCGAGCAAGACTCGGTAAAATAGCTAGTATTTAGTAAATTAGAAATTCCGATACCGGCAAAACCTCGTAATTGGTTGCTACATCAACTAAACGACTTGCAACCTCTATCGATATTTGGTTTAACATTAAAACAATACTAGCTAATAATGATTCAGCTACCAACCATAAATTGTTGAATACTGTGTAAAGTTTGGGCGGTGTTTCAATTCTCCGATTCTCGGTTAATTACGAATTTTCGTTTCCACAACCCGCTTCCGGTTATTATGTAGAAGTATAATCAAAGGCATTTATCGACAGCACAATTCAAAGCTGGGGCTCATTAAAAAG
Organism: Lysandra bellargus; assembly: GCA_905333045.1. Taxonomy (NCBI): domain Eukaryota; kingdom Metazoa; phylum Arthropoda; class Insecta; order Lepidoptera; family Lycaenidae; genus Lysandra; species Lysandra bellargus. The sequence continues at coordinate 464,181 of HG995321.1, forward strand.
CTTTAATCAACGATAAACCGCCGACCAGTATGCTACGGCTTCCTCGACAGAAATCGCTCGCACAGAAAAGATTTTTTTACTGGGAGATAAATATATGCGTGTTTCCTTTTACTTTTTTTTCAAACAGCAGTTTTCGATGCAATGTTGAAAATTTTAGATTTTGGTTGTGATTCATAAGCAGTATGTTATTTAAAATAAGGTTAACTTTTATGTTGCGAACTTATGATCACCCAAAACTGCGTTACAATTTACAATGTCGGCTATATCCTATTCAGCGACTTCACTAAATAACGTACACAAACAGAAGATCGAACTAGATGATTGCAACATGTACTTAAAACTAAGATAAAACATTAAACATTGAGAAATATTTTCAAACATAAAGTTCGACAACATACCGAATTTATTTTTATTTATTTTAATTTCACCTGCTTTTATCAATCCAAACCTCCAGAGTACAGCTAAGTTACACCCGAATTATTAATCAGCTAATGGATATACTGAAATAGTCAGTTCGGACCTATTTGGCACGTTGAGGCAAACAAATAAAACGGCAAGCCACGGTATCGATCACGGAGATCCACTCCCGTGTACGCTCACAATTAATCCTCTCGTGTCATTTTCAATACCTCCATTTCGATATTAAACCCTAGTAATAATTAATACACGTGTGACTTATGTAGCAAACAACGTAAAAAGTGATTTAACGATCACTTGACGTCACTATCGGAAAACTATTTTGTACAAACTGAAAATGAAAACAAATAGTTCATTTTTTTTACTTTTAAGTTTTTACCGTTAAAAAGTATATGATAGAGATATTTTCACATCGAATAATATGCATATCCATCATATTATATTCATCTCCATTAGAAACACACAACGTATTCCAACACAAGTTACATGTTTCAAATAAGTTCCCCCGGTTCATTCTAGCATAACAAACTCGAACGAGCAAGTTCAGGATAAAATTTGCAGGCGGAATCCGAGATCGTTGTAATCTGAAGGACGAAGTCGGTATCGGCCGGGCGCAGGGAGGCCTTTAAAGAATTTCTCGCGCTCCGCTTAACTTTCTCAATTAGGGTAGGCGGACACTTGGTACGACAGACAGCGCCCGACGAAACTTGATAAAACAACAAGTTCCACATTTAAATTGTCTGCTCGAATATTCCGAGGTAATTTTTGCGAAGTTTCAGGGGTGCTCGACTGGAAGGTGTTTACGCTAGAAAGTGATTCACAAGTCTTTCGTACTGTAATATAATTATACTGTACTGAGCGAAACATGGCGGTAGCGGTGATTGACTCCCTGTCAAAAACTTGTCAATGACAAAAACCGCGATTGACAGTGAAGTGTCAGATGTTGTCAATCGCGGCTTTGTATAGAAAATGACAAGTTTTTGATAGGGAGTCAATGAATGCTACCGCCATGTTTCGCCGAGTACAGTATAACAATCTGAGCAATGTTTATGTTACGCTCAAAGACCGAAATCGCTCAATGAGCGAAAAAATGGCTCACAACGCGTTGTGGTCACAGTGAAACAACCACGACGCGTTCTGGCAATCACAAAAAGTCCATAACGCGAAATTCGTGTCGTGGCCTATATGCTATTCGTTTTTCTTGATTGAATTAATCATCCATAGGTATGGAAGATTATATTTGAATTACCACGCGTACTACAAAATATTTTTTCTTTTACAAAATCACTACATATCAAGTTTTTCATTATTATTTGTAAAATATCCATAGTTCCATAATATCCGTACTAATATTATTACTGTCTGTCTGTCTGTCTGGCACAAAGTGCTATTGTTTGTTATTGTTTTTTTTAATCTTAGGTAATCTGATCTTAATAAATAATATTAAGTATTTAGTTTTATTTTTATTTATATATAATTTAAATATAATTCTACTAGTTGATGCCCGCAACTATGTTGCGCCAGACAGACAGTAATAATAATAGTACGGATAGTATGGAAGTATGGATATTTTATAAATAATAATGATAAACACGTTATGCAGTGATTTAGTAAAAGAAAAAATATTTTGTACTTAGTACACGTGGTAATTCAAATATAATCTTCTATACCTATGGACAATTAATCAATCAAGAACAGATCAAGAAAAACGAATAGCATATCAGCCACGACACGAATTTCGCGTTATGGACTTTTTGCGATTGCCAGAACGCGTCGTGGCCGTTTTCATTAGAGCCACGACGCGAATTTCGCGTCGTGGCTGTTTCACTGTGACCACAACGCGTTGTGAGGCTTTTTTTCGCTCATTGAGCGATTTCGGTCTTTGAGCGTAACATTTATATTATACTTACAATGCTTTTTTAGTTCTGATCCAAATCAAAACATGACGATAGTCGTGTTCTAACTCCCGTTCTCCCTGCAAAGCCTCCCGGAAAACCCTTCCGGGTCACGGAATCAGACCCATAAAAGGTTTGCAAAAATGAAAGTTTAAATATAACCGCAGCTATCCTCCATCGTTTATGTACTCAAAAGTTATTTGCGTGCTCGCCAACAGATTCTAATTACAAAGTCCCAGAGTTGAAATCCAACCGAAGATTTTCCTCAAATTAACGTGAAAGTTTCCCAGTACTTCGAGTCTCGAGACTGGATATTCGGTTCGGTGGTCGAGTTACAATTAATTCACTCGGTGTTGATATTCGATATGCACCATTTAACCGGAACGCACTGAAGCTTCCGATTAGAGCCATCTGGTCTTCCATATTAGCAAGACTATGTCTATGGTATGCACAGTATTTAAGTTATATATAATCCATACTTCCATAATCCATATCCATACTTCCATACTAATATTATAAATGCGAAAGTATGTCTGTCTGTCTGTTACCTCTTCACGCCCGAACCACTGAACCGATTTGGCAGAAATTTGGTATGGAGATACTTTGAGTCCCGGGAAAGGACATAGGATACTTTTTATCCCGGAAAAATGAACAGTTGCCGCGCGATAAACTAATTTTGGCACAAAGGAGTTGCGGGCATCATCAGCTAGTTTAAATTTAAATTTTCGGAAGGTGTTATATTCCTGTAACAATGAATTAGTATAGTTTGCATAGTTAAGGTGACGCCGCGTTAAAGTAAGAAACCGTGTTGGATATGTTTTAGATTGCTTGTTTTCTATGAGCGGCCGGGCCGGCCTCTCATAGAAAACAAGCAATGGAACAGCAAAAAATGGAAAGGGCGTAAGCGACAAAATGGTTTTTGTCGCGTAATTTAAAAACCATAAATACATTTCATATAAGCTATGCACATATTAAAGTGTATGCTTCAACCAATTTATGTACAAATTTTGGAACCTTAAATCACTCTCCTCTGTTGGAAAAATAGGAATCCCTTTTTTTACAGAGGTCTTTTCGATTGATAATTCTGTGTTATAAAAGTTGTCCAATCGTGTTATGCTATTGGCAATTCAAAGACAAAGACATGATGAATACTGACAATGAACTTTAGTTTCTTAGCTTTAGTCATTGCTGAGAAAAATCGGCATCGCTACAGCCAAATTATCAAGGCGTCGCCTTAATATTTATGTCTACTTATTCGTAAGGATATAGGTACTTTGGTGGTTTAAATAGGCGTGCTGTATTTGAGACGCAGAAACAAATGTTTTGTTCTTAATTGGAAACCGCGTCATTATTTTAGGGAATAATTGCCACACAATTTCTTGTATAACTACAAAGTAATACAAGAAATTGTTTACCTACTAAGAATTCTATTCACAGGCAGTTTCCCAACGTGAGCGAGAGTAATAGCCTCATCTAATCAAACAAAATTAATTAGATTCGAAATTTTCCAACTAAAATATACACTCTGAGAATAAACAAGTTATTTACAGCGTTTATTTTTGTATTTTGCTGGATTATTTGTGGAGTTTCATCGACAGACCGTGAAATGTTATGGTCGATGCGACATTTAACATTAAACAGTCGGTACACTTCGCTGAATACACAATTGCGTTTCGCCTGAAGCATTCCGCTCGTGTTCAAATTGTCTCACTGTTTATAATATTGGTTGCAAGCTAGATCCAATTTTATAATTATGTATACCACGTTCACCTCAATTTCCATCTAATCTGAATTGATACCGAAATTTTGTCGTCATCATCACCTCGTTTGTAATTTATCTCATAATCCTAAAACAAAAAACTCGTATCTACATGCAGGTCGGAAATACTCCCGAATATAATATTCGACAGTAAACAAGAGGCGACTCGGTAAACGTAATGTAGATACGGTTAATTGAATTTTTATAATGGGGCTCCACCGGGCAGGCTTTTTTGGCAATTAAGTAGATTAACGACCGAAAAGGTGCGAATAAAACCCAAAAATCTGACGCGGAAAATATAAACATAATATACGGGTGGAGGAGTCCTAAATATTTAAGAAATAATGTTGACTCTTTACAATTAAACACTCGACACCGCGCCGAAGTAGGGTCACCACTTCACGCTACGTTGTAGGACAATTTTAGCACAAAATTCGTTTGGAGCATTTTAATGTGCGACAAGAATTCACAAAGAGTTTGGCCAAATGTTTAACATTATCTAATGGAACCATACCTACGTAAGTATATATATAATATTGTTATAATATATCAAATGATAGTAAACTATCCTACGTTCTATTCTAAATAGTCTAAACAGTGAATTGAGCAACAAAACTTCGCACAAAATATCAAAATGTGTATCTCATTACGATTTTGATTGAAGTATTTAAATGAAGATTTGTTTACAAATATCTATATTATGAGTTTAAGTAATTATTGTTTTACGCTCGTGCGACCAATACCCGTTGGGCTCAATTTGAGGAGATTTTCCGAGCCTCCGATCGCCTAATCTCTTATAGACAAGGCGGGACCGGCCTCCCATGAGGATTTCTAAGCGTACTTACAACCTACTGGGTGGACTTAAGCCGGCTTTCATAGAAAACTCCTTTAGTTAGTTAAAATGTTTGTAATACTTTAATCGTATAAAATGTAAATGTTTGAACTACGTAATATAACTGTTGCCTAATCGGGTTTATATAAAAACATTACAAAAAAACTGTTTTAATTACTTATACAGTCAAGATCCTATCTCTATCGACTGTCTGTCTACCTGCGTACTTTGATGACAAACGACATATTTTTATCAATCAATATCAAGTCCAGCATAAAAAATCCGTAACACATCGTTACACGGCCTTTTCCAAATGGATATTTTTTACTGAATAATTTGATATCTGCTGCATAGAGCGGAAAGTCAAACAATACGGTCCTGGCCGGCGGGCTACGGGCGACGGGCGAATACTTCCAGACAAAGCCTAGAATATAATATCTACAGTCTTTGAACTGAAAGATTGAACACGCCCCCGGCGCAAATGTCTATTGGAGACCGTCTCGGCTACGAAATAATGAAATAATGATAGAGCAAACTCTGCAACATTTTTAGGGCCAGTTCTAGGGTTTCTTTGGGAATATAACAAATTACGGTACTTATTCATTTACAATTGAAGGCTTGAGTGGAACAACCAGGTATGTAACCAGGTTTTTTTGCATAAATGGAGGCTTTAGAGCCGGAAAATGATTTGAAATAAAAAAATGTGTATTTTTGTGTAGCCAGATATATTAGCCAGATGATGAAATAGATAAGTTATAAGGTTTGTTCAAATAGGAAGAAATGTAATAAAAAGTTAGTTATGTGGTTACTCAAGTCAAGTTACCACTCAAGTCTTCAATTGCATTATGTATTAGGTATATTATTGCTAGGGCCTGTTTCACCATTTTCTAATACTGTGCCGGATAGGCTATCCACAACTTTTTTGACAGATTCTCCATACTCCATCTGTCAAGTTAAGTGGTGGATAGCCTATCCGGCACTAATCAGAAAGTGGTGAAACAGACCCTAAATCTAATAAAGCATATATTTTAATCGCATTTATTTCATTGTTACAAATGCCTGAATCACAAACCAAACATTATAAGTGAGAATTAACTTTATTTTTGTCAAGTCGGCGCTGTTAAACTTTTTCAATAGTCGCCCCGGACTTTAATACCCTTTTCTTACCCTTTGTAAATGTAATAACTGAAACGAAATGTAGTGAATAGGAAAAGGGATTTATCCGATTAGAGAATCCGTCGAACTCGCTGTAAGTCACTAAAAAAATGAGGAACGGCCGGCTTGGGAGCGATTTACCTTTTTATTAGACCGGCCCTGGTCCGGATCGAATCAAACATGACTCAATAACAGGTAATTGCTTTTCAGATTAACATATTGACGAGATTGTTTTGGTCGTATTGCATCTCTTTAATAATATGAGCGGGAAATGAATCTACTTTTTGAAATACTTGTGTACAAAATATTGTGTACAAAAAGCCATTACGCTGAAATAAATATAGAAATTTCTTAGCGACGTATTTCGTAGAAGGCTCAGTAAGCACTCGTAAGTAAAACAGCGTTTCGTAATTTATGAAATAGCTATTAAAATATAAAAGCATAAGGGGCGCTCCATGGCAAAAGACGATAAAGTTCAAGTGCCATTGAAAAATTATACTCCAATATGAAAATACCTTTGCACTCTCTACAGTATCGCCGAAAGGGTCAGCAAAGACAGCGGACGGACGTTAAAATTCTATTTCTGATGAATTTTGCAGAGCCCTGCGACATTTTATTACAAATTCCACGACGGAACTTTTAATAACGTAAAATGAAATATTTTTACTACACTTTTACGATACAAATATTTTTTATTTGCACGAGGACTGCTATGCAACAGATAGTTGGAATATTTTTCAGGCGTTTTACTTGTGGGGGGAATAATCACGCTGATGGCACGTGATGAAGTAGATTACGGCCTACGGGACAGTCGATCAGTCATTAATAGCAATTAAATTTACTTGTGATTTATAGCATCATTCAATATAAATAGGTACTACATTATTGGGAACGAATACCACGATTCTAATCTTAAATGCAACATTAATGCAGCTTCGTTACCTTGTTTTATTTTTTCAAAATAATATTGTCATTTACGTCAAACAAACACTAAGGGCCCTTCCATACGACGTTTTTTTACGCTCGTTTGTACCGATACAAACGCAAGTTGAACGCTCAGCAAACGTAAGGAAGTCGACACGTTTTAAACTTTATATTATCTGCCAAAACGCGATGAAAACACGCAGAAGACGAGCGCATCAGAAACGCGCGTCGCCAGTGCGCAAAATATACGTCGTGTGGGAAGGCCCTAAGCTTTTCAGTTTTTAGAAATCAGTCACTACTCACTCGCTTGACTTTGGATTGACATTTTCATAAGAACGCCATTTTATAGTTTTATAAGGAATGAAGCTATAACACTTACATTGCATTTTAATTGTAGAATCAAGTTATAGTCGGGTAGAACCAACTAGACCCCATAGAGACAAACGATAGGACAAACGATAGGACAAACATAGAGACAAACGATAGATTTCTCTGCCTTTAAAGGGATAAAAGAAGGTAATGTCTACAACGACGATGCGGATCCGATGACAAAGTTCCATATGTATTCCAATTACTTCGATAATATCTAAACGCATTTTCTAACATCTTTAATAATTGATTAAAAGTAATTATGTTTCAGAAGCACTTAAGTTCAAACAGCTATGCAGTTTCAACTGCAGTTGAAACCCATTAATTAGCCTCAAATATTTACCAAAAATTCTAATATTTTTGGTAATTTTATTTTTCTCAAATGTTTTGGGCACAAAAGGGATATAAAAGTCCCTACAAGCGACCTCAATATTCCAACTTCCATTTTCCGAGTAATTTTTTCGTCCACATCACCATGAAAAGACAGTCTTCGTATGTGCGAGTCGCATATGAAAATTACTTCATTGTGTGCTTAAAGCACATTGTCTACTGAAAGTCTGTTTTAGAAAGGTGAGCTCGTGCTATACGTTTACGTTGTTTTTGCACAAATAGCTCACCTTCATCATTATACGACGACATACAAAGTAGTTATACAATAAAAATACTAGGTATACAGTAGGCCAGCCATTCTCTAAATGTGCTCCGCGGAGCTTTTTGGCTCTGCAAAGGACTTGTAGGGGGCTCCACGAACGATAAATACATTTTTTTAGAAATGTAATCAGATTTTAGCAGTAAACAATTCATTTTTTTATTGGGGTCCGTCAAAAATGACCCTTCTTAAAAGGTTTCCGCCACCAAAAAACTTACTAACGCTCGAATCTGGCGTACGGCAACACGCACACATAAGCATGTGTTGGAAGTAGCAAAATAACGCACGCGCGTTTATCTTATCTCTATGTTGAGCGAATCAGTTGTCAAGGATCCGCCTGAGGTACTCTACTGTATGAAACGTTTAGTGTGGCATATTATATTATTTAACTTTAATAATATATTTTGCTGCTTCTGCTTCTAAGCTTTGTTCCAAGTTAGAGGAGTGTTAAAAACTCCTCAATCTTATTCCAGTTGCATATATATTGACAATGAAAGATACGTACAGAGCAACCTGGCTGTTCTAGTAATCTGAAGTTATCCGTTCCGTCTCTATTCCAGATTTAACTTCGAAACAACTTTTTCGATCTATACTTAAATACACTACTGTGCTCGAAAATCATTCTATGGAAATTGTGTATAATATAGTATGGAAACTGTTTAGAATTGTTAATTCACATAGATTATTAAATTGATAACAAGATAATATCGTGTTTATTATTGTTAATGTACAATAAGACATATTTTGCGATAAGTAAAATTTTCAACTAGATAGTAAATAAAAGTCTAACAACCTCATCACACAACCCAAAAGAGATACAAAAGTAAAATCGAGAGATCTTTTCGATGCAAATTACCTTTCTTCAAGAATATATTTGTCTAAGACATTCGTTGACTACAAAACACAAAAAGGCTTTCATTTATTTCTTTCTAAAGCATACAACGGAGTTTTCGTACATTGGTTTCGAAACTGCAACAAATAAAAATGTACTTTTTAACTAAAAATTTTCAATTCCAATAATTAGTAATAATATGTAACTAGCCCAGCTTGAGATCTGCACAATATTTAACTTTAAAATTTGACGACCTCCGTGGCGCAGTGGTGAGCGCGTTGGTAGCTCAAGCCGGAGGTCGCGGGTTCGAGTCCCGCCGACGGAACAAAAAAAAAAAGTTTATAAAGTTCCTGGGTCATGGATGTGTATTATATATGTGTATCATATAATAAAAATCTTAAATGTATAGTATAAAAGTATTAAATATATTTCCGTTGTCTGGTACCTGTAACACAAGTCCATCAGGTACTTAGCACAGGGCCAGACTGACGTGGTGTGAAGCATCCATAGATATAAAAAAAAAAAAAAAAAAGATATAAAAACTTACAAAATTTAACGTAAATTGCAAACATTTTAAGTACTCCGTACACGGTAATTCAGCATGACCATTCATTTACGTGAATTACATGCTGCATGATGAACGCTCATTTTTCATCATGCAGCATGATCACTCATTTTATATCAGTCGAGTCTATGTAATACGGTGAGAAGGTCGTCTTCGTCGCTATGGATCATAGTTAGATCATAAGACAATAATTAAATCCAAATGTATGAAAAATTTGGCAAAATTAAAGTACAACTTTTATCTATCAGGATATGTAGGTTATAGAGTAAAGTTAAATTTTATCTACCCCCCCCCCCCCCCGCCCTCGTAAACGTCCCGAAAGGAGTTATTTTCCACTTACATAAGAAGCGGTACTCGATACATATAAATTATAAAGTATGTATGAACGAAATAAACCTTGATAAAATATTTACTATAAGTCTCTTAAATAAACAAAAGCGATATCACTTATAGTTTCAGCGCAATCAGTCACCAAAAACTTATGTTTTTTGCTAATCGTTTAGTTTTTTCAATAATTTCACAATTTATTTATTATTTTATTTATTTTATAGAATTACATGAAAATGGAATCATGTTACAGCCCAAACCACTGATCTAAGAGACTTGAAAGGGGGAAGTTTTCTTTGTATGACTACTTGTACCTACCTACAGTGTATTATATTCTGTGGTATGACGTAGGCATGTAATAAGGGATTTTTCGAAATCGTCTCCTAAGGCGGTGAAAAGGGGGGTTAAAGTTAGTATGCGACAACACGATTCATTTGCCCAATCTATTCCAACACTTGCATATTAAGCATTAAGTATTTGATATATTTTATGGAAGATTTAATTAATAGCTATTGTGGGACCGATATACAAAATTAAATACTCTTTACTGCTTATGAAATAAAGCCCCCATTCCTACCCCATTCACAATAAAGCGATTGTTACATTCAGTGTAAATAAATGATTTAGAATCTAGATTTGTACTATCAGATAAGTTGATTCCTATTTCCTAGGCAGATGGGGGACCTATGTAGTTTGGTCGCGTTACTTCAAACCCAGCCGACAGATCAAGAATTACATTGAATTAACATAATTCGACCAAATGACGCTGGTCTGTCAACTGCCTAGGAATCAATTTCCTCGAGATGAAGTTATTGGAACGAAGTTCCTTATCACGCGTTCGGCGATCTGAAGGCTAGACAGAACTATATTTGATCTTGATTTGACCTCGACACTTTTTATCAGTACGAGCATGTTAGGGGCAGATGGCGTTGATAGTAAGTATTGCTGCGCGTCAACTAGATGGCGTTTTTTAGGGTTCCGTAGTCAACAAGGACCCTTATAGATTCGGTCTGTCCGTCTGTCTGTCTGTCTGTCTGTTTGTCTTTCTGTCCGCAGTTTTGCTCAGAAAGTGTTCGTGGAAGAGACATGCTTCGGCACGAATGGGCCAGCTCGACCGGAGAAATACCACGGGCTCACAGAAAACCGCCGTGAAACAGCGCTTGCGCTGTGTTTCGCTGAGTGAGTGAGTTTACCGGAGGCCCAATCCCTACCCTATTCCCTTCCCCACCCCCCCTATTCCCTTCCCATCCCATCCCTACCCTCCCCTATTACCCTATTCCATCTTAAAAGGTCGGCAACGCACCTGTAGCTCTTCTGATGCTGCGAGTGTCTATGGGCGACGGAAGTCGCTTTCCATCAGGTGACCCGTTTGCTCGTTTGTCCCCTTATTTCATTAAAAAATAATACTATAGGACCTACAAAGCTGTAATTTGGCATGAATGCACATATTAATGCTGCCGACAAAATGGTACATGAAATCTTAAAAAAAAAATATTTTTTTTATAGTACACACCAAGCGGGGATGACATTTTTTTTTCGCGTCCACCCCATCGCGTGGGGTGTCGTTAGATAGGTTTTTTTTAAAATATTATGAGTATTTGTAGATCATTTTCCGATTTAGGGATCCGTTTGTGAAATATTAAGTTTTAAAATGGAAAAGATCGTTAGAGTCCAGCGTCCCTCTACCAGCTAAACGGTTGCTTTAGGAAATGTGAAAAAAATCACGGGAGTAGGATATATGCTTAATTTAACGATCACGGCTAAGAAGACTTCATAAGTTATTGAGTAATACTCGATCAACAAAAAAAATATTCGGCGAAATATAAAGGAACTTTTCGTTCAAATTCCTTTGAAAGTAACTGAGATGATGTTAGTAGTGTAAAACACGTTACAAATGTACATTCATTGACCATATAAAAATTTAAAAAAACTATCGGTACTACGGAGTACGGAACCCTACATTGCACGTGGCCCGACACGTACTTGGCCGGTTTTACTTATTTAATATTACAAAGTTATTTAATATTTTGCACACCCTGGAACTGAGTTGTCCCGATGACGAAACGATCATGCGTACAGCGTACACGATGCACATAATATTGCATGACGAAAGATTAAACAACTTGTAAATCAATGTACAGCACGTAGTTTGCATGTAATTCGCATCATTCAATACGTTAAACGATAATTCGTGCATCACAGCACGTAATGCATATAATGCAGAATTACCGTTTACCGAGCGCTTTAGGATTTTTTATGGAAGTTATTTTTGGCACTTTCAAATTCAGTTGCAGATTTTAATAGGTTTACTTTTCTGTTTACATATTCAACAATCTTATAAAATGTATAAAATACCAAGTATATCGAATATAGTTATTTCTATATTAAATCTAAAGTATAATATAGGATCTAGGGCACATATTATTATATCTGATTCGTATAGGACACTAATGACAATAACATTCAGCACCAAACTCATTAGCCGAGAATTTCATTATGCACATAATTACAAACGGCGACCATGTGCTGACGTCACTAATGTTTAGAGACGAAAGGCTCCTCCTCACGTTATAGTTGGATAACTATGATTGCCATGATGCAAAACTACCTATAGCAAGATCATAGATTATAACTATTATAGATGATCGCGTAATATTATTCCCATCTACACGTTCGTTAACGCTTGACCATCATTAAGAGGTGGCATAATCAGGACAAATACTGCCAGGGAGAAAGAAATAGAACATTGTAATAACATAATTACAATTCATCACAATCAAATCAAAACAGCTACGAAAACATGTACAATTTAGAAATACGTGTACACCCCAAGTCCCACATAAACACAGTAATGGCAGGAGAATTTAATTTGTACTGTAATCTCGAAAAATAAGAGAACACAAAATAAAAGGCGGCTAAAAACGGCGCAGTCGATTGGGCCAGGTTAGACAAATGCTCTACATCGTTGGCAACTTCGTAACATTCTTTCGTTTACAGAGATAAAAGGTTTCGAGTACACGATACAATGGAGCTTTCATCAAAGCATGCCATTTTTAATTCGTCGAATACACCACTCGGTTCGGTGGTATTAATCATTACGAAACAATGGGACAAGATAGGAAATTGAGATGTTTTTACGATGACGGTTCTAATTTCTACGTCACTATTATTTATTTCTAGATTTAATGACTAAATACGGCTGTGTGTTTTTAAACCTTTCCTCAATGGTTTAGGCCCGCTTTGGCCGGAGTTTATCCATTCGGTAGCGCTTCTGATTGACTTACGTTAAAATATTGACCAATAACAACAGTTAGTAAATAAACTCCAGGTCTCCTGTCAAAAAACCAGAATAGTTCAAAGAATCAGGTTTGTCTTTATTAGTGCTGTTTAAATATTATTTGCGAGGTGTAGATATGAAACCTATAGCCATAAAGTGGCATTTTATTTGAATTTTAGTCGGTCGCGGTCGCTTGCCGCGATGATCGGATCGGCACCTTGAAGCTGAAAGTTTTGAAACAATGCACCAACATAGTAAGTCTAAGTTTATCGACTCAAAGACATGGTTTAGGAAGGTGAAGCTTGCCAAGGTCCTGTCACCATGCCAAGACATAACTTACTGACCTTTTAAGGTTAGTAATACCTAGCCAGCGTTAAATAGGTGCGTACAAACAGATAAATCAATATCGCAAAACCTGGAATTTTGAGGCTGCCCCCCCCCCCCCCCCCCCCAAATTTGTAGGTCGATGTCTGTCAGTGCGAATATCGACGTAAAGAACATTAAAATAACATTCATATCAGCGCGCCTTGTACGGTGGTGGTTACGACGCTCGCCGCGTCCTTAATAGGGCGAAACAGGAGAAAATTATACATTTTATTTTATTAATTCTTAAATTAATGACCGAATCATTTATTAAAAAACTATTCCGTTATTTCCTTAGAACTATAAAAAAGCTATCTTTTTTGTAAAAAAAATACATATCATTGTCATTGAAAATTACGAGATATTCGAATTTGAAGTGTATTTTTGTGGTGATATTCAAGATTTTAATACAGAATTACCATGCCATTTTTAATATTATGTTCGGTTAATTTTTTATTTTGTTTCTTTTGAATCTATGCTAATTTTGGTGTAAGAGAATTCCACATAATTTCTTCATACTGGAAGCTTAAAAATCAGTCTTTTCGAATTGGCCGGGCCTTAAAAGATATTTTGTTTCCAACACTTCATTTTACGCAGAGTAGATAACACGTTTTGAATTTTAACTTTCCATGAAAATTGACGTTTATTTTACCTTCCAGGGGGGGGGGCCGCCGCCCCCCCCCCCTGCCCCCCTTCGGTACGCCCATGTGTGTATCTAATCCTTTAGACAGGTGGGGATAGATGATCTTTAAACTTATCTTTAAACCTAATCACCTTCATAGCTCTGCCGTAGAACAGACAGTTTTTCTTGTGCTATATATAGGTAATTTGAGACAGTCATTAATATGCGTCATAAATATGCCATAGAATCTATAGAATAGGAATAACTGTCTAAAAATAAAAGACCTGACCTCCAGGTAGGTATAGGTATACGAAAGTTACTATGTCGCCTGTCAAACTAAGACCAAGTTCGCTTTTGTCAACCTTTTGTTTAGTTGCAAGGTAAAATTCTAGGGCTATTACAACTTGAGAATTCTAGTGCCGCTATAGAAAAGGCTATACTTACAAAATGTTGCTAACAGGTTTCAACCACGATTAATCGATATACCGTGACAATTTGATAAATTGTATAGTTTAATTCCGCCTGGGAATTTCAGTGAGGGATCACCTTCGAAATTGGCATAAGAATCATCATAATATGCCGATTTAGTTTAATTAACGTACTTTAATTAAAATTAATTAACGTCCAGTCAGGAGTAATAAACCTCTAAATGGAATGTAAGCATGTGATTTTTGACTAAATCAGTAACATTCTTAAGGGGCCGGGCTACCCTCGAAATTCTCATACATACGTAATACCAAAATCATTTTATCATACGAAAATATTTAACATGTTTGAGTTATTTTTCAGCTTAAAATAGTAATTACCTAGGTTCCTGAACAAAAATTAACTTCAAAATATTTAAACACAAAAAAAAATTGTGTATAATTTTTTTTTAATTTACTACTAATTATTTAAACACTAAAAAATAGAGTAAAACACTAAAAAATATATAAATAAATAGTAAATTTACTACAAAATATTTTAATACTAAAAATATTTTTTAGAGTTGAAATATTTTGTAGTAAATTTAATATTTATTTATATATATTTTTAGTGTTTTACTCTATTTTTAAGTGTTTAAATATTTAGTAGTAAATTGAGTAAAAAAAAATTTACACAAAAATTTTTTTTTAGTGTTCAAATATTTTGAAGTTAATTTTTGTACAGGAACCTAGGTAATTACTATTTTAAGCTGAAAAATAACTCAAACATGTTAAATATTTTCGTATGACAAAATGATTTTGGTATTACGTTTGTATGAGAATTTCGAGGGTAACCCTGGCTCTTAATATCGCAATACGCAGAACAACCCAATTTATTAATGTTTTAAAGTTTGGCAACAAGACTAAGGGATGAATTTGTTTCTTTGCAGGTATTACAATACCATCCTTACGAACATTATATTTATATAAATGCCAATATAATAATTAATGTGAAAGTGTGTCCAATCTCCATCTATTCGTTTGTTGGCTCGTTAACGCTGGCACGATTTATATATACTTACTTATAAAACTACATGTCCTGACTGACTGACTGACTGATTCATCATCGCTGAGCAAAAACTATTAAAGTTACAGCCACGAAATTTGGTGAGTAGGGTTGTTTTATTAAGTAGACATCCACTAAGGAAGGAATTTTGAAAATTTTACCCTGAAGGGGATGAAATAGGGGTTGAAAGTTTGAATGAAAGTCCGTCATTTCTTAAGTTAGGAAAATGAAACCCATCTCCATTATTATACTATGCTAACGCGAATGAAGTCGCGGGCAACAGCTAGTATAAAAATAAGTATGGATATACTTCGAGACCTGGCAAAGGATACAGGATAGTTTTGATCGCAATTTTGTTAGCGCAATAAAAAAATCCCGCGCAAAGTTACGGCCAACATTTATGAAGTAATCATTTTAATTTGTTGACTCGGGGAACAAAGAATACGTTCATTCGTCTAAATAAAAATTCCATATTTTTTCATGTTAAATAATGTTTTCCGTTACGATACGAAGCAACGTTTCAGCCATTAATGAATTTCCACTAAAGTGAAATTCCGAGAAACGGAACAAACAGAAAACGTGGACAACCATAAACACATACGACGAAAATACCAATTTCAAATGTAAAGTTAGATACTCAGGGGTTAGTTACGACAGTGTTATTGGCAAAAACCAAAATCGAACCTTAATTTTATTGATAACTTATACATTTTCAAGCAGATAAATTATGAAATAAATACACGATATAGACGTAAGATCGATGCAGATACGTTATCCATTATACAATGCTTATGGAGTTGAAAAATCACCAGCGGGCATTAGGAATGGATGTCACGAATGGACAGTATGACTGATCTAGTGAAAAGGCCGTGTAGGCGTCATTAGTAGTATCAGTAGCCTGTCAGCAGCTGACGGATAGCCGTATCCTCTACCTCGCACTCCAAACAGCCGGCGGTAAGTCCACTCACTATCACTAGTCCACACCGGTTATGCCACCCTGGTACACACGGTGTTTTGGCACACTAGGTAGGGCGGCGACACGCGTGCAGGCGCCAGGGCGGGCGGCCGATCACTGAAGGCGGACCGGGCGCCGCCCGCCCCTCGACCCCGGATTTATCCCCGCAGCAGCATCTCTCAATTATTTTATTATAGGAAAAGCTAATGAAACACGAGCCCCACTGTTCCAATGCTCGATACTCAATATTTAGCCAACACGGTGTGAGCCGTTAAAGGGGATTAATCTTAAGGACCAGGAATTTATATTTTCGATCGATTACCTAATACCAATACGAGAAAAGTACTTCAAACTTTTGAGACGAGGGCTTAGCGAATACCGGGCCTAATAAAATTTTGTACTCGATGTTTCCATATTGCGAGAAAGATACCTTTGCCTTATAGATATTATATTATGAATCTAATAGACTGGCTTGGAGCAGATTTAAGACAATTGAAACTAAAAAAAATGGTTCCTTAGGGATATATTTTTCTAGCCCACAATCACCTACAATTCAAATTTCATGGAAATACTTACGATCGAAGAAACAATAACATTATAATATACAAGTTTCCTTCGTTTAAACTTTAAAGTATAAGATTCAGGCGCGTTTTAATCCACCTGTACCTAGTAACCAACGAAGATAGAAATAAATTATTTAGTTGAGTGATAATTCCAAGATAGGGTAAGTTATTAACATTAACCACTTCAGTGAATTGAGACTGCAGGGTTATAGAATGGCCTCCGGAGGCTGTACAACATTATACTGATTAGGAGGGCCTATCAAATGAACAGTTCGTGGAATTGTAAGTGGCTAGTCTGCAGTGAAAGGATTGGCGTCTCCTCTGTTTGTTTGTGGATTTGAAGCTGTGTTGTTTGAGCACTTTTCGTCGCTCGTCTGCGACGTCACTTTGTCGTATGAAAACATTTTATGAAGCTCTAAAATGTACTCAAATCTATTATAGCCCGGTCGCCTAACACGTAGATATTGCCACATGTCTCATTTATTCATGCGTGAAAATATCACTGTTGTGATAGCAATATTCTTGTGTCAGTTCAACAGGACTATACCTAGGTATTCGAAATAGGTAACGTTAAAAATAAAAACCGGCCACGCGCTATATAGGGTTCCGTAATACCACTAGTATTTTTTTTAATTTTTGTGTGGTCAATGAATGTACATTTATAACGTGTTTTACACTACTAACAACATCATCTCAGTTACTTTCAAAGGAATTTGAACGAAAAGTTCCTTTATACTTCGCCGAATACATTTTTTTAGTTGATCGACTATTACTCAATATCTTATGAAGTCTTATTAGCCGTGATAGTTTTCCTTTTAAATTCAGCATATTTCCTACTCCCGTGAATTTTTTCACATTTCCAGAAGCAACCGTTTAGCTGGTAGAAGGGGGGGACACTGGACTAACGATTTTTTCCACTTTAAAGTTAATATTTCACAAACAGATCCCTAAATCGGAAAATGATCTATGAATACTCATCATAGTTTTAAAAAACCTATCTAACGACACCCCACAAAATGGGGTGGACGCGAAACAAAATTTTCATCCCCGCTTGATGTGTATGGAAGGTCTGTACCATAAAAAAATATTTTTTTTAAGATTTCATGTACCATTTTGTTGCCATCGTAAATATGTGCATTCATGCCAAATTACAGCTCTGTAGGTCCTATAGTCTCTGAGCAAAATCGCGGACAGACAGACGGACAGACAGACAGACGGACGGACAGACCAAAACTATAATATAATAATAACACACTTAAGCCACCCAACAACAATAACACAACAAACTTAAGCCACCCAAAAATAGATTGCCCATAAAAAATTGGTTTAGTAGCTGAAGCTAATGCTAAAATTCCAATCTATTTTTCGTATACCACCAGCACCGCATAAAATCGGCTTACCTGTATTATTGATGCCAGCACTTTCAGCGGGGGATGCAATTCGTTGTCAACAGTAAATCATCTCACCACTATTCGCCAGCTTATTCAGCGATCGTACCAATATTAGTACCTAGTGGTTGCTGGTTTTTGAGAGTTTACGCGAGATTATAGTTATCGCTTTAACTTACAACAAATTAAAGTAAATATTTAAGAGGGCTCGTATACAACAAACGTATTTTTGTAATTTTTGATCGATATCAATGACGCAACATGAGATACGACCGCAGAACTGTGCAGGTATCGAGTACACGCTTAAAACCACATTTTTACAAATATTTATGATAAGGAGAACATATTTCTACTGGGGTGTCAGTCCAAATGTGGCCGCAAATATTTTTAAAAATTTTTTGAAAAATGAGTTTGCGGGATAAAATGTAATCATAAGGCATTGAAAGCAAACATCGTTCATTTCATGGCAATGAGTATAGAGATTTAGAAAAATCCGGTGTGCCGTTGGGCACCCGGCCGCAACCCTATTGTAACCAGGTGTGAACAGGTACCATTCCGATACGTTTTTGCATCCATAACGTATATTGATCTTTTATATATCAAATGGAAGCTTATTTTCCTCTTATTATTATAATATAGGTGTACCTAATTAAATCTGTCCGCAAATAAGGGGTGCCGGCTGTCAAATATGGCAAAGTATCGAAGGTTGAGGGAAAGGGAGCTAGCGCGAAACATTACGGGATAGTGATAGTACATCATGTTAGTGTACTCAAACATCGGTTCAAACAATAGTAATAATCGGCCAAGTGCGAGTCGGACTCGCGCACGAATGGTTCCGTACTATTTTTGTGTAGTGTAGTGAGCAAAATTAGGCCAAAATTTGTAGTTTTTGTATGGGAGCCTCCCTTATATTTTAATTTTACTTTAATTTGACTACATATTATTAGTAATTTATTTCATTTTTCATTTCATTTCATTTTTTTCCGCTTAAACATTGCAAACGCAGGCTTCCTACGAGATTTATCAAAATAATGTACCAAGGCCCAATTCCACCAATGTCTGCTAATGTTAACAGCTTCTTAAAATGTCATGTCTTCTTTTTCATTCATACGAAAAACGAAAGAGGTAACGTGATACTAATTCGAGCATTAACTTTAACAGTCTTTGGTGAAATTGGGCCTAAGTATTGTAACTATGAAAAGGTCTACAGAAAACTCCGCGATGGTATATGTCTATCTCTTAAGGATATCCCACAATAACATTTCTTTTTTGTCATTTACTTTGTCATTTGCTTTTAACTTGGCTAAATGGTTATTGGGTTATTTTAACCAATACGGCAATAATCCTTATTAAATTAAATACTTTATTAAATACATTATTGATTTAATATAGATCTATATTATGGCCTTTTACGGCATACGATTTATATATTTTTGAAGATATTACAGATTCTAAAATTGCGGGACGTAGCTTTTGTGGCGGTACCGACCAATGCGGGCGGGTAGTAATGAATATAATAATATTATTATGTAATTAAAAGCTACTGAATCGATTTTAATAATTTCTTTAATGAGTGACATAGACTATAATATATTTTATACCCGTGCGAAGCCGGGGCGGGTCGCTAGTACATAATATTATGAATATTTAATCTTTATGTAACAAACAATTTAACACTTGAATAAACTTTTAAATTCTTGTATAGTATTAATTTATTTGGTCTTTTTAGGACTCCGTACCCAAAGGGCAAAAACGGGACCCTATTACTTATAAGACTTCGTTGTCTGTCCGTCTGTCTGTATGTCTCCAGGCTCAAGGCTGTAACTAAAGAATGGTAATAGCTAGAGAGTTGACATTTTCACAGATTATGTAATATATAATAATACTAGATGTCCCGCGCGGCTTCGCCTGCGTAAATAAGGAATTTCACGGAAACCGTACATTTTCCCGCAAAAAAATAGATTATGTCCCTTTACGTGGTCTACTCTATATCTGTGCCAAATAACATAAAAATTGCTCCAGTAGTTCGTGAGAAAGACTCTTTCTAATAATTTTCCCCGTTTTTTTCCACATTTTCCTCTGTTTCTTCGGTCCTATTAGTCTTAGCGTGATAATATATAGACCTCGCCTCGGCCTTCCTCGATAAATGACCTATATAGCTCGATAAATCTCACACTGAAAGATTTTAAAAAATCGGACCAGTACTTCTTGAGATTAGTGCGTTCAAGCAAACAAACTTCAGGTTTATAATATTAGTATAGGTTTTTAGGGTTCCGTAGCCAAAATGGCAAAAAACGGAACCGTTATAGATTCGTCATGTCTGTCTGTCTCTGTCTGTCTGTCTGTCTGTCTGTCCGTATGTCACAGCCACTTTTCTCCGAAACTATAAGAGCTATACTATTGAAACTTGGCAAGTAGATGTAGTCTGTAAACCGCATTAAGATTTTGATACAAAAATGGAAAAATTATTTAAAATTTTAGGGGTCCCCATAGGTACAACTGAAACAAAAAAATTTTTTTTTCGTCTAACCTATGCGTATAGGGTATCTATGGATAGGTCTTCAAAAATCATATTGAGGTTTCTAATATCATTTTTTTCTAATCTGAATAGTTTGCGAGAGAGACTCTTTTTCTAAATCTCTATACTCATTGCCATGAAATGAACGATGTTTGCTTTCAATACCTGATGATTACATTTTAACCCGCAAACTCAATTTTTCAAAAAAAAATTAAAAATATTTGCGGCCACATTTGGACTGGCACCCCAGTAGAAATATGTTCTCCCTATCATAAATATTTGTAAAAATGTGGTTTTAAGCGTGTACTCGATACCTGCACAATTCTGCAATGGGATCTTAGACTATTAGGCTTGAAAAATTCACAAATTAGCTTGACAATATATCGGAATTCGGAATCTTCCTTCAAGAATCCGAGTCGCACATTTTTCAGAATAAAGCAATATCCTCAACTCATACATACCCTAGTCTATTTCAGTTCCTACCTACTCGTAATTAGCAATATAAACCGCGTTCTTAGTGCGTAGTGGTAATTATGCACTCCTAGTCCCGCACTCGCAGCGGTTTCAATCTAAGCATAATATAACGCCGGTAATAAATTAATAAACATCAAAGTTCAAACAACTCCTTGTTTACGGAACTCATTAAAAATTTGCACCGACTTAGTGACGCGAGTCGCGGGTGACTTTATAAGTTATAACTCATTAAGGCGAGCCATTACATTATGAATATTAAGATGCGAGGTAAATCTCGCGCGAACACGCCGGAAGCGATACACGATTAAGTTTACACAGACGTGTGGGGCCCGAAAGCGAATTTAACGAACAATACGAGGTGATGAAACAAAAGAAAGAACGTTCGTTAATGTTTTAATTGTATATTTTACTTTTGCAGATTTTGAATAAAAGCGAGCCGACGCGACGCGACGCGACGGGACGACGTTTGCGCCGCAGACATTAAACCGAATGTATGCTAACAAGGGACAAGACAGGACTTTGGAGCGTTCAGCCAATTTACATATCTAATCAACTGATGTATACGTTTAGCTGAATGTACATATCGAATACAATTAACAGTTGTACAATGTACATACTAGAGTTTAAGGCGCTATATTGAAAAACTGTCCTTTTTGACGTAGTACTATAGGACCCTCAGAAATGTTACAAATCTGGTAATGAGATATGCATATCTTCATAGCCTTATCTAGGTTTGAGAAGAACTAGAAACACGATTAATGTATTTTGCCTCGATACATTTAATTTTCGAAATGACCTCTTAAAAATACGAAATTTGAAGATTATTTTTAAACGAAAATAGATGTATTGTAGGAAATTAGTCTCATTGATAGACACCTTTACAACTCAAAATCGTATAGAAGCATTTTGCTTAAGTGCTCCTAGTTATTTTTTAAATGATTATAATTACGTTTTTTCGCATGTTTTCCGAGCGACCGAATAGCTTCTGGCCGCAGCGTATTCACGACTTTATAGTCATACAAATTAAGTATAAAATTGCCCTTGCGGTAAAATTACTTTCGCTATAGCGCCTTAAGAGTCCGTATACGAAATTTTGCCGATTTCGCTCATGTAACAGACGTGATTTAACAGTTAAAATACAGTGTTTCTATAAGTTTTAATGCACAACATGTAAGATCATTTCAATTATAATATAGTGTTGAAGCTAGATTTTTTATTTTTTTAAGTATCTTTAAATAATCCAACTCAAACCCGCGACAGTTTTGTGATTTTTGCTGTAAAAGGTTTAGAATATCACCTTTTTATGGATTGTATTGACGTCTTAACGGTATGAAAAAAATACAATGTACTGTTGAGAAAGTCGTCTATAAAGTGTTGGAATTACTTTTTACCACTTCAATATAAAAAACCCTTTAAAAACAGAAAACCTCTATCTGCCCGCTAACTTGGCGATCGTCCTTTTTCACCTGGCATATGAAAGACGGGCGTGAGTGTGAAGAGAGCAGTAGAAAAGAGAGGACGGGCTCTTAGAGGTTTATTGAGATGTTATTGAAAATATAATGTAGATTGTAGATGCCAAACTACTGCGGCATAACTATCGAAAAGAAACAATGGTATTAAGTCCCTAAAAACAAATGAAAGATACCAATCTAGAGTATCTAGGGGGGCTAGTTCTAACAGATTTTGAATATTGTCATTTATCTTCTTAATTTGAAAACTTTATGTTATTATTTTTATACCCGAGTAACGGAAATTTATATGGCTTGCATATACTTAGCTAAAAATTCATCTAAATTACTTGGATTCGAAGGGAGACGCTTTTTTTTTTTTAAAAGTCAGCGGTTAAAACTTGCTCCGTTTCGGGGGCAAATATTATTAACAGTGACGGGGTAAGTGTTAACGGTAGTATACTTATTAGAATTTCATTTAACCATGGAAGTAAACAACATAATAATATTAAGATGATAATTTATTTTTTGACATACAAAATATTTTCATTAATCATTAACATTAATTTCTTTTTATGTCGTCCACCCTGAGCTGTTTTCAGCCCCTATGGATTCCACTAGCAACAAAAATTGAATCTGATCCTCCGATATATGAAAATCGGTGGATATGGTGTTGCCGGAGTGCCGCCAGAGTATCGGCGTACCTCCTTCGGCAGATGTGGTAGCTCCAACTTGCTTGCAATACCAAATAATACGGGTTAATACTTACCCCGTTCCTTTTGTTAAAACTAGCCCCCGAGTACCTTTTTGGATATAACTAATTATTATAAAAAAACTATAGATAAATTTAATAAAATAACACGGAAATGTAATTAACAACTAAATAACCATTAATTATATAAAATCTGCAATCGCAAAACCAAATAATTAAAGCATGAATCAAAAAATTCGAGATATAAAAATGTTCGCTTAGGTACGTGTATTTTTGCACCGACGTTCAATAACTTCACAACGCGACGGCCGATGGGCAACACACTTGTCGCAAATCGTTCGCCGACGTTGCCCGAACTTATAACATTGAACGTCTTACCGTATCTCATTTAATTTAGTAGCTATAGGCTTGTTAATACTTACCCCTGTTAATTCTAGCCCCCCTCTCCCCTACCTTCGATAAATTGTTTAGCATTTCCGAGAATTCCCGATCGAAGGATTAATTTAGTCTTATAATACTACTTGTATTGTCGTTGTCCGTTTCATTGCCCTTCAAAAATAAACCCATTTCCATCGGCTCCGAAACTTGAAATTGCGTTTTCAAATGGAATATTATAGCAGTCTTCACCAAAATGCTATTATTGTTTAGAACAAGTTAAGTTTAAAGCCTATAATAACTGTCAAAGGAGTCGGGACACGCTGAAGTCAATTGAAACATTTCTCAACTAATCTTGAGCACACGAGATCAACTTCTAACTTGATGCGTCACTTGTGGGATATGTTTTTATTGCTTTAAAGCCTTATGAAGTGAATGAAAAATTTAAAATAGTGAGTTTAAAAGACAGTATGAGTACTACTTAGTTCTTAGTTAAAACTTATCCGACGAAAGCGATATTTTATAATACCTCTCATAACTCATTTCTAAATCTTATATATAAAATTCTCGTGTCACAATGTTAGTCAGCGAACTCCTCCGAAACGGCTTTACTGATTTTTACCAAATTTTATATACATATTCAGTAAGTCTGAGAATCGGCTACTGGGTACTTTATATATTGATAAGTGCATTTGTTAAATAAATAATAGTAAATTATTACAACCTGAGACTGACGGCGACCATTGTTTGTGCGACGGGATAGCGATCGACGTTGCCATGGCGACATACTTACCTATTTAGTCACTTCAATAAAATTATATGGGCGAAATACTTTATATTAAGTATGGCAAAGCAACGTTTGCCGGGACAGCTAGTTATTTCTATATTTTTCTAGTGATTTAAAGCTATGGCTTGTATGGCACAAAACTATCTGACTGTCTTACGACTGAAAAATTGTAGCGCAATTGTTTTTTAACCGACTTCCAAAAAACGAGGAGGTTATATGTTCGGCTGTGGATATTTTTTTTTTTTTTTTTTTTATTTTTGTATGTTCAACGATTACTCCGCCGTTTGTGAACCGATTTTCGAAATTTTTGTTTTGTTGTATTAGGTTTCACTCCAATTTGGTACCATGTTCACAAAAGTGGTGACCTGATGATGGGATCCATGAGTAATCGAGGGAACTCCTCGAAATTTATATGGAAACATATGGTGATTTTGGTTTTATGTGAAGTGTACTAAGAATATGCTACCAAAAGTCAAATATTGGGTCAAAGTATACCATGGTTTCGAAGATGCTGAGAGAACTCCTGACTCCTTATAGATACACGTTCGGGAGTTTCGGCGTTGTTTTAAGAACAGAAAGCATATGCTACTATGCAATTCATATTCATCATCATAATCATCATCATCATCATCATCGTCATCATCATCATTAAGGTCACCAATGTCTCATGGCACAGAATTAATAATAGTACAAGGCATAGGTATGGATATACTAATAATAATAATTATGTACTGTATAACAACACCTGTTTGTTTAATACATGGCGGTCGGCGCCGCAGAGGCGACGGCGTCGCCGCGCCGCCGCGCCGCGTGGCGCGTGGCGGTAGACAACAGATCGAATACTTTACTAATTACTTTATAAAATTTAAATAGACAAATAGAATTAAAATAAAGTTATTTTAAAAAGAGCATTTACACAAAACAAAGTCATTAAGTGTATTTTTAATCAGTTATCATTAATCGATAGATGGCGCACTAAGTATCGATTTGAATTCTTGATTAAGCGCTTATTCCACTTATCCTAGCTAGGAAGTCCTAGCTAGGATCCTAAAAAATTTAGTCAAGTGGAATAACATTTAGAAGCTAGGATCCTAGCTAGGATCCTAAATCGGAAAAAATTTAGTCAAGTGGAATAACATTTAGAAAGCTAGGATCCTAGCTAGGACTTCCTAGCTAGGATAAGTGGAATAAGCGCTTAACAAGAACAGAGCTGTCAATAATTATGATAATATTAAATATTATGAGTAGCTACGCTACATCCTATGCAAGTTTATACAATTTTTTATCTGATAGATCCTTCGATCGTGGAAAAACGAGACACAATAGCCTTTCTATTGTTATCTCAATCGCCGGTGACCGCTTGGGGCTTGAAGCATTAAAATTGTTAAATTACTTAGCACAATATGTTCACTTCACTGATAATATATGATTTTGTGAGTGTGAGTTGTGACTCTTGACAAATTGTAATAAGATACGTAAAATATACGCGAAGGTTTGCCTACTAGTGTAACTAAAAAGATTGAAATTATTATTATTTTTAACAAAAAATTAAAACCGACTTCCAAGGTAAAAACAATAATAACATTATTATGAACTAAACAGTATTAAATAATTTTTACTATCTAATGGTGCCTTTTTCCGAATTCGGCTAAACCTCAACTATTTCTGTATTCAATCTTCATAATTTTGAAGTCGGTGCCAGTTCCAAAAGTTTCAAATATTCTGTCAGAGGACTGAAGATTCAGCTATCTGGTACCGACTTCAAAATAATGAAGATTGAGTACAGAAGTACTTGAGGTTTAGCCGAATTCGGAAAAAGGCACCATTAGATAGTAAAAATTATTTAATACTTTTTAGTTCATATTAATGTTATTATTGTTTTTACCTTGGAAGTCGGTTTTAATTTTTTGTTAAAAATAATAATAATTTGTTGATTACTTAATACCATGACTACTATTTAATCCACTATTATATCAGTAGTAATATACAATATAATATTTATATCGTTCATATTCATTAAGCCGGCTGGGGATTACAGCATAAGAGGATTATCGATAGCCAAAAATATGGATATTGTGTAGGTAGGCACTATTGATACATTTCCCATTTACCACAAAACACTGTTACATTCATAAAAAGTAAACAAAATATCTACACTAATATAATCCGAGCGCAGAAAACACTACTCAAATAAATAAGTACTGCAGTGCCCATAACTTAGGTTTTGTTAGTTTGCAAGTATACATTTCCAAAACATAGGCGGCCTAGTCCAGAGAAATTAACTGGTTAATCTGGGTTTAGGCAAAGACGTATGTTCCATGTGCAGATTGCCTCACGATGTTATTCTTCTATTGACATTTGAAAAATGATATGTTCAAATGTCAAATAATGAGACCATTACCACACACCTAGGACCTGCTTCGAGTGAGAAACATAGGACTAGCTGGTATCTTAGCCACGAACACTCTTCAAAATCAATAGATATCCATGAAATGGTAATCTGTACCAGTTAAATAGATACCAACAAAGCGGGACAAAGGAAACAAATTTGCCTATATTTATCAAACAATGGGTCAAACTCCGGCATTGTTATCAGGCGAGCCGGGCGAAGGTCGAAACCTGAAACAAATCATGGCGAAACCCCTGAACGTTAATTCTGCTTTTCAAGCTAATGTTAATACAGCTTTGATCTATTCCGGATCCTTACTGAAGTCAAAATATAAGTATTTTCCTATACGTCAAACTGACTTTGGAGTTTCGACCAACCAAAAGCGCAACTTAAAACATATTTATATGCAGCCTCTTCACGTTGGCCTAAGAACGACGCATGTCAATTGTGCATACTAAAGACAGCTTCGCAACCATTTAGGCAGTCATGATTATAAGTCATATTATGCTATACTGTACTCGGCGAAACATGGCGGTAGCGGTCATTGACTTCCTGTTAAAAACTTGTCATTTTCTATACAAATCGCGATTGACAATGAAGTGTCAGATGTTGTCAATCGCGGCTTTGTATAGATAATGACAAGTTTTTGACAGGGAGTCAATGACCGCTACCGCCATGTTTCGCCGAGTAGGTACAGTATAACAAACATAATTAAATCCATCATAACTCATAAGTTATAACATAAAGTAAAGGCTCCTCGCCTATATGAGAATACCATTTCATAGTTGTATTATCGAGACAACATCGAAACCAAATCGACGCTGCATATTGGATTGAAGCACAATAATTGGGGTATCGAAACAAATCGGGGCGAAACCCCACTAGTGGGGCGAGGCTGGAGTGGCGGCGAGAGTCCTTCATTTACCGCTATTACCGGCCCATTGCCCGCACTTATTTATTGACCTCTGCGCCCCTACTAATCAAAGATAGTAATTTGGCAACACTTAGGGTAGCAGGCAGCAGCCAAAATACTATTATATTTTTCGTGTAATAGTACTTTGTACAAATTTTTTAAAACCAACTATCCCCGGTGTCGGAAAGTAAAAAATAATCGGACAAGTGCGAGTCGGACTCGCGCACGAATGGTTCCGTACCATTATAGAGCAAAAATAGGCCAAAAATGCGTTTTTTGTATGTTTTTTGTATATATGCCCTCTCTTACATTATTATTTTATATAAATATTATTTTTAATTATTAAAGTACACATATAATTAAGGCTTTTGTGAAAATTTCAAGTGCCTACTTGTTGTCATCGTTGATACCGAGCAAAAAATGGTTGAAAAATTACGTTTGTTATATGGGACCCCCCCTTAAATATTTAATTTATTTTGTTTTTAGTATTTGTTGTTATAGCGGCAATAGAAATACATGATCTGTGAAAATTTCAACTCTCTAGCTATTACCGTTCTTGAGTTACAGCCTGGAGACAGACGGACAGACAGACAGACAGACGGACAGACTTCGAAGTCTCAGTAATAGGGTCCCGTTTTTACCCTTTGGGTACAGAACCCTAATTAACAGTTATCTTTTCAAAAATTGAATACTCAGCAAGCTTATTCAATCAATTGTTATGCCGACGTGTTATTACCAGAACTAGTAACAAAATATGCTTTTTCGTTAATTTAAAAAAAGGACAGAAACAAAACAATACAGAATTCTTAAGAGCCCGGGTTACCCTCAAAATTCTCATACAAACGTAATACCAAAATCATTTTGTCATACGAAAATATTTAACATGTTTGAGTTATTTTTCAGCTTAAAATAGTAATTACCTAGGTTCCTGAACAAAAATTAACTTCAAAATATTTAAACACAAAAAAAAATTTTTTTGTGTATAATTTTTTTTTACTAAATTTACTACTAATATTATACTATATATTAATAATATAATTTAATAAATTAATATTATAATTTAATAATATAATTAATAATATACTAATATTTAATAAAAATATTTTTTAGTATTTAAATATTTTGTAGTAAATTTACTATTTATTTATATATTTTTTAGTGTTTTACTCTATTTTTTAGTGTTTAAATATTTAGTAGTAAATTTAGTAAAAAAAATTTATACACAAAAAAAAAATTTTTAGTGTTTAAATATTTTGAAGTTAATTTTTGTTCAGGAACCTAGGTAATTACTATTTTAAGCTGAAAAATAACTCAAACATGTTAAATATTTTCGTATGACAAAATGATTTTGGTATTACGTTTGTATGAGAATTTTGAGGGTACCCGGCCCCTTAATACCCAATAATGGCTCTTACAATATTTAGATCAAAAATTCATTTAATTACATAGATACTTAATAATTCGTTATATAATAATAACCCTCGACGGAGCTTACCAACGTATTAATACCGTAATATAGCTCTTATGAGGTAATCTAAATAAATATAATACACGAGCGTATAGAAAGAAAAGTCAAGGGTCTAACCGTACTTGGAGAGTTAATAAGCTTTACAACTTGAAAAAGGTTTATGAGAAAAATAAAAGCTAGTGAATACTCTACATTTTTCCAGGATAGTAAGTAAATACTGCATAATATTATGGTTATAAATTCTAGGAAATAGTAAACAGCAGGACTCGGCCGTGGTCGTTAAGAATGTTGGTATATTATGCCTTTTGTTTCCAGTGTCTCGATGCTCGTTGCTATTCGACATGGTTGCCGGATAGCAACTGATGACAGTCTAGTGCCAGTCTTTCAAGAACAGACAATATTCGTACCTGTACCTAAACGATTTTCGTAGATACATGTACACAGTACACTGGGCTTCGTAAACACCTATACAGTTTTTGTAGGCACCAACATTTTTTGTAGGAATACAATTGTGTTACTGAGGACAAATAATTTTAAATATAAAGGATTAACGATATTTGTTGTAAACCAAAAAAAAAACTAACTGAAGGAAAAATATGATTATTATGAGCTCAAAATATAGTTTATTAGCGATTTTCAAACAGAATTACTTAATAACAATATCGTTGATTCTATTTCATTTCGTTTATTCACTAAAATGCACAAAGTGTAGTGAACTGAAAGCAAGTACACACAATATTATTTAAATGGGCGAGCATAATATAGCTAGATAGTAATTTATATATACGAGCTCAATTCGAATACAACAAATTTTCGCTCCTATGTGCACTCATAAAGAGTGAAAATTCCTTGCTCGGCTCCGGCACTCTGGAAATGTAAGTAAAAATTGAAGTTCAAATATACAAATACATTGAAATCCCGGGAGAAATGTAAATGAAACTTTTAAAAAACTTGGCGAGATAGTATCTATGTAATAAAAATCGACCAAGTGCGAGTCAAACTCGCGCACGAAGGGTTCCGTACCGCTATAGAGTGAAAATAGGCAAAAAACTGTGTTTTTTGTATGGGACCAGCCCCCCCCTAAATAATTATTTTATTTTATTTTTATTATTAATTATTATTAAAGTACAAATATAATTAAGGATTTTGGGAAAGTTTCAAGTGCCTATGTAGCTGTTGTCATTATTGATTACGAGCAAAAAAGGCCAAAAAAATAACGTTTCTTGTACGGAAGCCTCCCTTAAATATTAACTTTATTTTGTTTTTAATAGTTATTGATATAGCGGCAACCGACACAATCTGTGAAATTTTCAAAAGTCTAGCTATAGTGGTTCTTGAGATACAGCCTGGAGACCAAAGACTTCTATTTAACTGGAGACACAGACAGACAGACAGACAGACAGACGGACGTTTCCCCGTTCCCGTTTTTACCCTTTGGGTACGAAACCCTAAAAACGAAGGATCTTTGGGAATATGCCGTTTACTCTCTACCTCGGGAACTGGAAACTCGGCGGATTCGATTTAGACCGACTACAATAGGGTAGCCGCTTCCTGAAACAGGTCAGCCTCGCCGGCCTAAAAGATTGCATTTCGTATTGTGGGTATATAACATCATTTGATTCCTATTAATAAAAGTATTATCGCCCTTCTAGTAGATGAAAGTTGTATCGTACTGGCATCGGCTTTACAGTGGTAGTTTTTAAGAGAAAAAAAATCCACAAAATTAAAATATATTGGCATTTGGCACGCAATTCATCGCATTCGCTACCATTCTTCGGTTAAAATTGTTTACGTTACATAAATCTTCGCTCAAAATTTAAATACCAAAAGCCGTTTAAATAAATGGCAGGCAATGTTTTCAGTCTGGCAGCGTGAAAAATTAAATTATAAAAGGAGGAAACGCTTATATTAAAATTCGCACGCAAATTTAAATAATAGTATTTTCTGATTGATCTGCTGTAAACAATATGTTTACGTTATAAAATTTTCGAGTTTCGGTAATGGCGGTCGTGTAAAAAATTTTTTCAGTCCAAAAATTACTTTATCACACTAGTTTGTGAATATCTATCTGTATGTTTGTGTTTTAGGCATATTGCGTTTTAGGATTTTGGTCTTTGGCATGTTAGTACTTACCAATACTCTGAATTAACACAAAAGCTATTTTCTTCACGAAAAAGTACAATGTTCCATCATACTCAGATTTAGTCAGACTAACAAAATTTTAAATTAATTTTTATTTGTATAGATTTTATTATTATTGTTCGTCGCAACGACAAGAGCATGACGTAAGTACGTAGTATGACGAAACCTGCTCCACTTGCGGCGCTGTGAGCTGTCCGAGACAGCAACCAGTTAATTCGAGCAACTTTCAACAGGGGGCGTAGCTCAGATGGTAGAGCGCTCGCTTAGCATGCGAGAGGTACCGGGATCGATACCCGGCGCCTCCAATTTTTTATAAAATCTCATTATTTTTAACACAAAAGACGTGAAACCAATTTATTTGATTATGGACCTTGAAACTTAACCAACTGTATTAATTGATTTTATGTTTCATTAGAATATCATTTTGTAGTTTGATAAAAAGAGGTTCAAAGGAACGAAGGAAATCAAGGAACAAAGCTGCATGAATTTTGCATCAAAATCGTATAAATTGGGGTACCATCAAAATCGTACACAACAAACCGAAGATAGAGATATAACACAGCAACAACGCGATATTATTATCTCGTTAATTCGTTATTTACACAACTGTACCTGCACAAACTTAATTATACGCCTCATTGAACTATAATTAAAATAGTTAAAGTGTCTCGGAGTTAGGTGAGCTCGGAGAACGAATACGGTTCTAATCTGAGCTATTTATATGGAGGTGCAATTAAAGTGGCTCGAGTCAGCCTGATGCCGATTGTCCATCGCCGCCGTCACAAACACACGCTGACGTCCCGGTGACGGCGGCGGTGGTCAAACGGCCATATTTTTACATGGGGAACTATTTTACTCATCCCTGGCGAATTGGAGATATCAGCCGCGGGCCGGGGGTATGTGGGACATTGTGGGACTTTCCTGGCGTACGGTCTACTCACTAGGCAGAGTTGCGGATACGAAATAACCTACCGCAACTCTACCAGTGGACAAACTGGCCTGAGCCCCCAATTACACACGTGCGATATGCTGATACAATGGAATCATGCTGATATAAGTAATTTATTTATTTATTTATTTATTTATTTATTTAATCTTCATGCAAGTTACAAAAATACATTAAAAAAAGTTTGAAATAATGCATCGGCGTACTTATCTCTTAAAAGAGATCTCTTCCAGCAAACCTTATAATTTTGTGGATGTATTGTAATAGAGGGGGCATGTACACAAAGAGACAAAAAAAGAAATCAAACAATCATAAACCTATACTAACTTATACTAACTAAATACTAAATCTAAATTAAAATATAGATAAAAATATACTAATAATAATAATTACTTACACAAATACGTAAAATACATAATAAACTAATACAATACACATACAAACAATAATAATTATTAACAAAGTATAATATAATATATAAATATAATAAAATAATACATAGACATAAATAAATATAACAAAAACGGCAGATAGTGTGAAGACAGATGCACATTGGTTAATTAAATTTAATAAAAGAGAGAGAGAGAGAAAAAAAAAAAGGATTACACAATCATTTAAAGTATCCGATCAAGGTAATGCCAAAAAGTAACGCTTTAATCTCGACTTGAAAGTGTTGACAGTTGGGGCTCCACGAACGTGGTCCGGCAGACCATTCCAGAGAAGCGCTGCGACAGCCGAAAATGAGCTCTCATAGAATACTGTGTTGCAGTGTGGTATTTCTAGAGGCCTCTTCACTGTGCACGCTCGAACAGGCCTCTCGCTTGGTGGAGTAAAGCTAAACCTTTCATAAAGGTATGGGGGAGAACGAAAGCGAAGAATCTTGAAAAGAAGCGTGAGAATGTGCGAATTTCGACGCAATCGTATTGGGAGCCAGTTCAAGCGCTTGCGAAAATCTGAAATGTGGTCATATTTACGTAGACCAAAAACGTATCGAATGCACATGTTCTGCAGTCGTTCCAGTTTATTAAGCAACGCTTCAGACACATCCAAATAAACGACATCAGCGTAGTCAATAAGAGGGAGAATGAGAGATTGCACCAGTAACATCTTAGTTGGGATAGGCAGGAAATTCTGTAAGCGTTTAAGCGCATGCATAGCTCCATTAACACGCCTACTGACATCGCTAACGTGAACCGTCCATGTTAGGTTTGAGTCAAAATAAACTCCCAAATTTTTAACCTCATCCGTTATATGAATGATATTACCATTATACGTAATGTTATCTAGGTTCGCAAAATCTATTCTACTGCGCAACTGTCTATTATCTATAATGATCGCTTGAGATTTTTTGGGGTTTACAAGTAGGCCGAAATACAATAAAGTAATCATGCTGATACAAGGGAATCATGCTGATACAAGTAACCATGCTGATACAAGGGAATTATGCTGATACAACTAATCATACTGATACAAGGGAATCATGCTGATACAAGGAATCATTCTGATCCACGTTATTGTGCTAATATTATTGATGATTACTGTTAATCACAATGATATTCATATAGGTAAAGTCCGGTTGCTAGAGAAAGAGAAATTGACTGAATATTATATTCTCGTAATCCGTGATGTCAATGTGTGAAGTCATACACACATTGACATACGCGTCGATGTGAGCTACATTATACATACTTAAGTATTTTTTGTGCGCATGTGAAGGTGGCAGCTTTATTTAATTTACTGATTTTCTCTATATCCCGCGGACGGACTTTGGCAGTTTTATCGATGGTTTTACTGCTGCTGATCCCAATTTTACTAAAGTGTTATTCGTTTGTCAAGATAGCCTTATATAGGCTTCTTTTTAAATTAATACGAATATTGAAAGAGATAAATGAGCAATCTCCTTTCGTTATAAATTGGTACTTTATTATAAAACTATTAGTCTTAAAAATCTATTTAACCCATCAATCCTTCCGCAGCTAGACAATAGTTCTGGAAAACAACTATGCAATATCATAAAAGCTTTTGATGAAATTTGGGAACTCAAAGTATCTCCGTACCAATTTTCAGTAAAATCGGTTCAGCGTTTTGGGCGTGAAGGGGTACCAGAGAGACACACATTTTCGCATAAAAAAATATTATGGATAGTTCCGTTAAAACTTATATTCAACAATATTTCAAAAATTCGACGTGGACATTGTTACTAGGTCACAAACACTCAGTGTCGCGAGCAGTGCATGTCACTGTAGTTTGACTTCGACAAAATTCATACTCAACCAATTACAAAGCTTTGTTTTTATATATAAAGATTTATTTCTACTAGGCTAGTCACAAAACTGCAAAACAAAAGAAAATTACACAATAATAATATTATTATGTATTTGAATTAAATGTAGTGTCCCGTCTACTGGTTTTAAGTGATATAAAAGCTTTAGCAAATTATAAAATCGTAACTTTTGTGTGCAAATAAAACAGTAATTTGCCCACAAATGTATGAAATAAGATATTAAATCAACTTTTGAGGAAAAAGCACCTCCATAATTATCGTCGTCTTTTGGGACCTTTCGGTGGAAAAATTGAATTTTTTCCCGGAACTGATCATTTTAATTATCCACGAACTCCAGTAGGAGTTGTTATGCAGTAGCATTGGCTTCAGTTCTGTGACATGGGAAAAGTTAAAACAATAAAAGGGAGCCTATTTTATTGAGATACGGGCTTTGGCCCACCACACATTCCCACCACTGTATCTCCTGTGTCGCCAGGATCGACAGCGGTATCCAACCACGAAAACCCTTTGATATGATCTCAGGGAGCCCGAGGGACATGCTAAAGCTGTCTTGGGACCCGCAACGAAATTAATCAGAAGAAAATAGGAGGAGTAGGAAGATTCCAATTTCCCTCCCCATAAAAGCGGGAGACAGCACAAAGTTGCAATGACCGAAAGTCAAAGAACTTAAGGGGGAGAACCACGGAAATAAGGTTAATAATTGTGACTCCTAAGCTAAAGCTAAGTTAATATCGGAGTTTATTGTGTTTGACTGTTGCCAATAATAATTGTGACAAAAACGCTTGAAGGCACGGAAGTTCCTAGCGCTGTCCACGAGATCACCGTAGTATGCGACTCCAGATGTACAGAATACAGGTTGTTTAGCATGTTTATTGAGATACACATATAGATTTTATGCGTGGGAGAGCCATGCTTCGGCACGAAGCCGAAATGGGCCGGTTCGACCGGAGAAATACCACGTTCTCACAGAAAACCGGCGTGAAACAGCGCTTGCGCTGTGTTTCGCCGAGTGAGTGAGTTTACCGGAGGCCTAATCCTACCCTACCCTATTCCCTTCCCTTCCCTACCCTCCCCTATTACCCAATTCCCTCCAAGGTCGGCAACGCACTTGCAGCTCTTCTGATGCTGCAAGTGTCCATGGGTGACGGAAGTTGCTTTCCATTAAATGACCCGTTTGCTCGTTTGCCTCCTTATTTCATAAAAAAAAAAACATAAGATATCTCAATCAAAAGTAACCGATATGGGATCTAGTTGATTCTCATAACTGGAATTGGAACATAAAAGAATGAGAATGGAACGGATCGAAATCCAATAAGGAATAATGGGTATAATTAATTTCAATCCCGGAAAACTTACGGAAATGACCGCGAATTCAACAAAATATTCTAAGTCCAGTATAAAATATAGCATCGCAACACGAGTAGATACGTGGGAGAGCCATGCTTCGGCATGAATGGGCCGGCTCGACCGGAGAAATACCACGTTCTCACAGAAAACCGGCGTGAAACAGCGCTTGCGCTGTGTTTCGCCGAGTGAGTGAGTTTACCGGAGGCCCAATACCCTACCCTATTCCCTTCCCTACCCTCTCCTATTCCCTTCCCTTCCCTTCCTTACCCTTCCCTATTACCCTATTCGCACTCAAAAGGTCGGCAACGCACTTGCAGCTCTTCTGATGCTGCGAGTGTCCATGGGCGACGGAAGTTGCTTTCCATCAGGTGACCCGTCTGCTCGTTTGCCCCCTTATTTAAATAATAAAAAAAGATACCACTGAAAATACTGGCATCTAGCTGCAGGTCGTGGAAAACTTCGGGTCATGGCGGTTCAAATACAAGTATAGGGAGAACAATGAAGCAACTGGATTGGAAACGACTCAATCAATAGTCCGAGCTACATGCTAGAAAAACTATGACGTAGCAAACGGGAGAGTATGACTTCTGTTTTACAAATAATTTAAAAGTCGAGAAATAAATAATAAAAATACTTACCTACCAGGTATTCCACTGCGAATATTTTCGGAGTACAATCTTTCATTTTTAAAATATAAAACACATGCAGCGCCATCTATGCGTATACGTCAGAACTACAACGAGGCACAGGTAGCTTATACCCGTACAAAGTTTTCGCTGAGATGATAACAGTCATACAAATGAGTTCACGGGGTTTCTAATAGATGGCGCTAGTTTGAAATAAAATTGAATTCACCTGTCTTTAAGCTTGTTCGCGAATAAATAAATTTTATTTTTTTGCTTTCATAGATACCAAATAAAGTTCGATGCGTAAAATCATTTTGCTGTTATACACGCATAACTTCAGCTACTTACCTGAAACAAAGAAATGTTTTATTAATATTAAATCATAAATCATAATACATAATATGTAATTTTATATTCGGACTTTAGTACCTATTCTAATAATTGAACATTAAATGATAACAAAAAGTTATATATTCGGTGTATCCTTCGATCGCGTCTTCTTGGAAATCTATTGTTATTTTATTGTTGTCGCGGTCGCCGGTGTCCTTAATCCTTATGGGGGTTTATAGCTTATTATTTATTATTTTAAGTTCAATATTCATTTATTTTACCTATCGTTCAAATTTTGCTAAGTACCTACTACATGAAAATTTTCTAAACTAAAATATCATTTAGAAGACGTTGTAACTTTGACGAAAGCTAAAAAGAAATATTATAGTGTTTAAAACCGCTTACAATAAGATTATACGAAATTTTGCCGAAATTGCAAAGGTTCGCTACAGAAATATTATTAGGTTTTTTCCCCTTATTAGATTTATATATATGTATATATATATATATATATATATATATATATATATATATATATATATATATATATATATATATATATATATATATATATATATATATATATATATATATTAATTATTAGATTTAAAATATATTTAAGCGCGGAAAGCCGACTCGAACTGCGGCGAGTGAAATGAGATAATGTGAGATTTAGGTTGTTTTGAATCGTGTTTTTTGGCACAATTTGTTTTTTTTTTCTTTTTCTCGAATTGGGTAGAATTTTATCTATAGATTATTTCTGTCGTTTTCTTTTTATGAATTACAGCTCCAAGTTGCCGAAATTAACAGCAATTCTTTGCCCATTTTCTCTAAAATTTTGCCGAGTTACATATTTTTTTACCCAACTATTTCATATTAAAGTGGTAAAAAGCAATTCCAACATTTTATAGACGACTTTCTCAACAGTACATTAATGTATTTTTTTCATACCGTTAAGACGTCAATACAATCCATAAACAGGTGTTATTCTAAACCTTTTACAGCAAAAATCACAAAACTGTCGCGGGTTTGAGTTGGATTATTTAAAAGTACTTAAAAAAATAAAAAATCTAGCTCCAACATTAGATTATAATTGAAATGATCTGACATGTTGTGTATTAAAACTTATAGATATACTGTATTTTAACTGTTAAATCACGTCTGTAAAATCAGCGAAATCGGCAAATTTCGTATACGGACTCTTAACTTCTTGGAAAATGTTCTCGTTCAAGAATCAAGGCAACATTTTCCGCTGGGAAAAACAACCCAAGGGCGACATTAAGTACCCATTGTATCGGAGCCAACACATCATACCACCAGGTGATCCGTCGATCACAGACGCTATAAAACGTCTAAAAACTCCTACGTGAGCACATAACTCGAGCTCTCGACACAAAAGGGTAACTTTAAACCTTTTTAATGGCTCACTCAATATGTCATGTCCTAGTGCCTGACCCGTGCCTGCGATCTACTTAGGTCGAATATAAAATGAAGAATATGGGTTCTTAATTTGTTTAGCTTTATTTAAAAACATAATATTCTAAACCACAAAAAATACGTATTGAGTTATGAATGCAGTTATGTTCTTTAGATGATTTAGAACAAGACTACATTCAAAAAACAACATAAAAAAATTGTGGGTTAGGACACTAATGCTTATTACTTATCAGTTATCACTTATCAGCGACCATTTTGTTATTACACATTATACGAAAATGTATATTACGCTTTGTCATGAATAAAATGGGCACACAAATCTGATAGGAATCATTCAATTAATCAAAAAATTAATCCTATAACATGCCTCACTGCGCCACGAGACAGTGCAGTCTCACATACTTAGACCATTAGGGAATCCCGCTTATTTTGCTTCAAAGCTTTAAAAAAACGCTTTAGAAAAAAAACATGTTTTGGCGCAACTGGGGTGTGTTTGTTTGACCTCTCTGTTTGGTTATCGCTCTTTGTTCTTGGTCTGGGTGAAAAGACGCAATATAGCGTGTCGCAGTCGCGCCACCCTCGGCCACTCGGCAGTCGGCCGCTCCTCACGCCCACACACCGAGTGGATTATTAAACGGCTGAACACTAAAGGTCACAGCCTAGTCGCGGACTGTCAATAATTTAATATAACCTACGTTTCGTAACTTTCGTTCCATAGCCATACCCAAAACATTTTTATATAAAGGATTGCACAAACCTACGCGACCAAAGCGACTGCGAAGCGGTAGCGTCTACCGCCCATGTAATCTTATGGCGCTGTGCACACCTGCACGACCGCGACGCGGGATGTTCGCGTCGGCAAGCGAAACGTGCGCGTCAAGTTGTCAGACGCGTGTTTTGAAGTGTACATAACTAGACTTCTTTTTTAAAACCTTTTTAATATTATTTTCTACAATTCTTTAGTTTATGATTTTTTAATTGGTATACGTTTTGATAGATTGTCATGATATTAACGTTTGACGGTTCGCACCGTAGTTGCGCAGGTGTGCACGGCCAGTTTCGCGTTGCAGACACTCCCGTATCGCGTACCGCGTCCCCTGTCACTGACGCTTAGGTTTGTTTTAACCTTTAAGCTTAAATATAGCTATAAGTAAAATGTAAGGTATAAGTAAGTACATACTCATTGCCTTATAAGTTGTAATTGTAAGCAGGTATTAAAAAAACAATAGAAACAGACTGGACGTGCAAAGGAACAAAAGAATCTGTTTATCTCTGTCTTAAAGATAAAATCAGAAGGAAGCGTAGTGCTTATCAGTTTCTTACAAGTGTATAGTCCCTTTTGAAGGGCTGCTGCCTGCTGGTATAGAAATAAAAAGTTCCGTTGATAGAGGGTGCGTTACTTGTGTAGGTTAGCGGTCAGAGTTCAAGTTGTCGCCCTAAATCAAACACTCTTTTTAATACTGAGCAGCTGGGGCAGTGATTTGGATCAGAAAATTTATTTCAGAGAATTTTAGCACAGGTGATAAAATACCTGAAGCTTTGATGAATGATCATGCATTTAGCATACCAGAATATTCAATGATGTCTTCAAAATAGCTTAAAGTTAGATTCATGCATAAGCCTTCAAGATTTCTGAAGTCGATAAGTAAAGCCTTCAACATAGGTGAAGGTAGGTTTAATCTTATGCCTTCAGAATACCCGAAGGCTCGATTAATGCCTATAAACACGTCAACAGTATTAATTAAAGTGTGATCTGTGATTAATTAGCTGAAAGCTAAGGCGGGCCTTTATTGCGTCCATCACATCAATTAACGGTACAAACGACCTGAGGGATCGCTCCGTACTGCCGGCTGAGATTTATCACTTGTGACGAATCATTGTTTTTATTAAAATCGTCTTCAGCCTTATGATCATCATGAAAGCAGCAAAATGGATTGTGCCATCAGAATTACGCATAACAAAAGAAACGACCAAGTTGTTCTGTCATAAGACTTTCTTTAGCAGAATTTTAACTCTGACATTGGTAACTCACCAAGGAACCATACATTTACAAAATGATAAAGAATAAGAACGCCTGTGTTGTTCTCTTTGTGATTTCTTTAACTTTTTATAAATTGAGAACATAAAGGAACATAGACACAATAGGGTATTTACAGTGAACACAAACATAAAGTAGGCACCTATTTTTGGATTCATTTGGTTTATGGACAGAACAGATTTTGAGTACCCATAAAAGCATTTACCACAATATCACCGCTACGCTTCCTAACAGCCTAGTTTAACGTAAACATTTAAGTAAAATTAAAGCTGGATTGTCGTCACCGGCATGGTTTAAAAATATATAAAACGTGAGTAATATATTATGATTTTAAATGGGAGCAAAAATGTTTCTGTGAAAATAATACACGTGGGTATCCATCGTTTCGCTCATTTTCATGACACAAATAGCTGTTTTCCGAGCTTT
Source organism: Lysandra bellargus (assembly GCA_905333045.1). Lineage (NCBI taxonomy): Eukaryota > Metazoa > Arthropoda > Insecta > Lepidoptera > Lycaenidae > Lysandra > Lysandra bellargus. Next base: position 505,203 of record HG995321.1, read on the forward strand.
ATATTTTGCAAACATCGCTTTCAAGGATCCGAAACACGAGTAGCCCCAGGGAATAATCATTTATATCCAGTTACTTAACAGATTAGGTTTTCATAGTTTGATATAGCTGGTAGAAACTTTAACTTGTATTTATTTTGATATCGATATAAATATACATCTAAGGCATTTACCAGAATACTCTCTAATACAATTATTTATCGATTTTAAATTAAATTAGACGAGGTGAAGAAAAAGTCGCCAGCGTAATAATACCTTGAAAATAAAGGCTAGAAGTCAATGTCATAACTCATAAACATGAAGTATACATACAGGGAATGATCAATAAAAATTATGTGCATTTTACGTCAAAAATAACTGCTTTATAACATCCCCACAGCAGCGAACTTTATTTTTTCGTCTATCTGATTGTCTGGAAGCTGAGACGTGTTCGGTAAGCCAAGAGATCGAAATGGTCATTTTAATTGCTTCAAAGGCATAAAAACAAAAAACATATTTCACAAAAACAAAGGAATAAAGATGCAGGATATTTTTTCAATTTACATGGATATCGGAAATATGGTAAAACCCGAAACACTTTCTAGGACCAAGATAACGTAGATAAGGAGCTGGCGGGTAAAGGGGTCTATATTTACATTACGGCGGTAACTTCATCAATATTTCATCGTAGCCAATAACCCCGGCCCCAGTCGAGGCTCTTGTTTTTCTTCGCCTCGTCTCGAAGCTTTTAAACTTTTACCGGCTTTGCTCGTTTGAATCCTAATGCACTGTCCGTTCGGAGATATTTTACCTTGGAGTTCCTATGACAGTGAGTCCTGTTGCTGATGTATTACTTGACTAAGCACGGACCATTATACCTACAGTAAAATTATTTTACAATTTCTATATTATAAACCAGCTAATGTTAAAGCGTAGTGTTTCGTTTTCAAAATCATACTTGCGTGTTCTTCATCATGGATGTCTGAACTCTGAACCTTGCCCAATAGAAACGAGAAATGTAGCCAAAGAAGTCTGTTAAACGATGACCTAATTACGTTCAATAAGATTTTAATTCGAGCACATATATACCGAGGCCTAGCGAATTATGGTTGACAAAAATCAGCAGCAAAGAATTTTCAACATTCAAAACAAGCGGGAACATCTTGTAATCAAACGTTTCTCCATGTTGATAAATTAGCAGCAGCTATTCACTGCGAACAAAACACCAGTGCTTCATACAAACAGAACATCCCTGCTGTCAAACGTATTATTCATTTTATTTTACAGAATACACCCAGTGTAAACGAAAACCGACAATTTCCCTCCAGGAACATTTCCGAGCGATAGCTTTCAAAAGCACAAAGATATAACAAAAGCTTGTGCCGTGTTAAACTGCAGCTTTGATTTGAAATATACGAGCCAAATAAACGCCGGAACGAGCGATACATTGACACTTTTAAAAATACATTCGGCTTTAAATACAGGCGTAGGTTGAACGGCTTTTATGGACGGCCGCACTCAAAGATACTTAATGATTACTTAATTTTATTCTAATGAGGATTTTGATAAATAATTCATATATTTTTGTTAAGCTCTAATTAAATTAAAGTTAAGTAATCATTAGATGCTTTTGAGTGCGGCTGTTCAGAATTTTTAATAGGCTTATTATTTCGTGGCCAAAATACATTTAGTCTCACAAAGGGCCTATAATACGTAAGGCGCTTAGCGGAGCTTCTGGAAATAGGCATCATTAAGTATGCATATAAGAGTAGATATTTCGGACTACATTCCCATTGGATTATTTTCAGACAGTGATTAAGGCATCTGCTGAATAAAAATACTCTTAAATTGAAACGTAATCAGTTAAAATATTTTTGCTCAAACAATGGTACCTACTTAGCATTTACGTACTAAGCTTCATAATATATAACCATATTTACATCATATTGCTAGTACCTACGCTTTATTGAATAAAGCGATTCACTGATATAGCAGCCAGATAAGATAAAGATTTTATCCTGAAAAATGTGAAAGTTTGCAAGGAATTTAATGAAGATTTTTTCTCGTTCAAGCAAAAGTGCTTATTAAGGAGGTATTATGGTACTTGAGTTTTAAATTTAGCCTCTGTGTTAAAAGTATATTATTATTTTCATCCCAAATATATGACCATTCCTGTAGGATACAGTACTTATTAGGCGAGCAGAGCCACGCACAAGAGCTAGCGCATAAAAATATTCATTCTTGCAACGATGTCAATACCATTCTTGATTCAATCCACGGCATATCATTAAGCAAAATTGTAAGCGTTTCCTTCCAATACATTCCCGACGTCTCCCTTCAGATCCAATTACAGACACATCACATACAAGATTACTGCCAATGATGTTACGACGTACACAACGCACACTCAACCGACGAACAACGGGCCGACAGATATGATTGCTTCTTTTAAATGTACAAGAATATTCGCCTATCGTCGTTGAAGTGCCAATATACAGTGTAGTACAGTACATTTTTTAAGCAATCGACTTCAAAATCAAGATCAAGAGATTAATAGTATTAACTATGTACTGAGTATTTTTTGTAAAAATGTAATTACAAATTATAAAATTCTGTGAACAAAACCTGAAAAGTTAATAGTTTTTTCCCTATCTTATAAAATGACCACCTACAGGAGTTATTGGCACTTCATCGACGCTTTATTAATTCTACTTAAAACGCATTTAATATCTTACTTTTTTTCAATGCCTTTTAAGTATAATTTTCTTTTTTCTCCTGTTTAGGTTACAGAAATTTCTGTTAAAGTTCGCCCAATATTATATTGTGTAATTTCGCAAACGATCAAACCTTTTAACATTATTAAAAGGTTTGATCGTTTGCGTTTAAATGATTACTGAACACGTCATTAAGTATCCGATAATAATAATAATAATAATAATTAATACAAACTCTGTAGACATATAAATACAACCCAAGCTTATAAAAGTGTGTTAAAACACACGTTGAAGACGTTCAAAACTCGACCGTAGAAAATACCTCGTAGCAATATGCTACGGATATTGCTCTACGGACGGCTCTACGCCGTAGCCGCGTAGTACACTTCAATCTCGTAGCATAACAATATTAGACTAGTTGGTAAATTGCTATACGCAACACAATACGTAACAAACATCGGCTGGTATCGACTATCGTTATAGTTGTGCTATAATTTCATTTTAGCCCCACTTCGTACTACTTGAGTACTACGGTAGAAACTCAATTATCCGGCCCTCAGTTATATAGATTCGCGATTATCCTGCCCGCCACCGGACAATATATTACCTCTTAACAATTTACTAATAAACATTTAATTTCTGTATTATTTTTAACAAAGAATATTATGTAGGTACTGAACATACGCACCGAACCCGCTTTTCTCCATTCCATACATTCCATTATCCGGAATTTAGAATATCCGAATGCCTAAAGACAACATTTAGTCCGGTTAATCGAGTTCCTACTGAAGTATATTATACTGAGGATGGTCACCAAGGCGAGTGTGGTAAAAAAGATGATCACGTAGTAATATTACCCATGTTTCCTTAGCATTAATCTAGTATAAGATATTATCACAAGGGTAATTCGCCCGATGTAGTAAAATATCGCAAGTCTTCGTAAGCTAACGTTATTAGATCCGAGGTGTCAGGTGAAATTACTGCTCCAGTGACTTTTGAATTTTAATATAATAGGATCTGGCAGTGACTAACAGCCTGCTGTGATAAACTTTTCATTTTCTGTGTCATCAGTATTCTGTAATGGCAAAAATTAAAAAATAATAATATGGACCTAACTAAAAGTTTGTGTGATCATTCTGATGAAAATTGGCAAATTTGTTTGTAACGAACGTAACGTAAAATGACGGAAAGATGAATGAATCATCAAAAATCCAAAGGAGATGAGAATAACTGTAGGTTAAAAAGGGAAGGGAAAAGTTTTAAGCCAATTGTATAAATCCGTAGCAAAAGACTCTTCATCGACAGACGTAATCCGACAGATTATGAAGATCAATACGCCGCACAGTCAGCCTTACTTTAAACACAGCTCCTCAATTGAGAGGTATATTGGACTATGAACTTATCTTATATCTTTAAACGAGCAATTCTTGTATATATATAATTAGAATCTCGGAATCGGCTCCAACGATTTTCATGAAATTTAGTGGGGTTTCTGGGGCGATAAATCGATCTAGCTAGGAATCATTTTCATAAAATGTCATTTTATGTGTGTTTTTTTAATTTTTTGAATTCCGAGCTAAGCTCGGTCATATAGCTAGTGATGTTATTTACCATTTATACAAATCCAGAATATTGTCCCGTTCAAAGTATAAGATTTGGCATTATTTACAAGACGTAGAGATCAACTACGATAACATGGCGCGCCCCTCCAAATGACTGTTTCAATGTGTGTAGTCACATCCTTATGAAAGAGTTTGTATGTAGTAAGTATTCAACCAATCAGAGCACACGTAATATTTCAGTAATGTCACTTATTACCATGATTTGTTGGTCAACTATTATCATAACTAGCCGACCGCGCAAGACAACGCACTTCAAACGTTTTGAATTTTGGAGGGGCGCGCCACGTTATCGTAGTTGATCTCTAAGAACGAAAAAATTGAAGACTGCTTCAAAAACGTCCTAACTCGAAAAATAAAAATATGAAATCGCAAAGGTTATAAGGTCGATGCGGGAAAGTTTCGCTTCGGAATTGCGAAGTCGCCAAGAAATTGACATTTAAGCGATACGTCAGCCGCTTCCATTAGCTCGGCGCGGGAGTTGAGTGCCAAATTTATTAACAGTTTATGAAGGGCATATTTCTTCGACATCCTTGGCCTTATACCTATTACTTAAATGAAATAAGTAAAAAATGTTCATACTCAACCGTAAACAACACTGAGCGTTCAGTAAAGTTTCTAGACAACTTATTAAGGTATGTATATTAATGTATATGGATGCGTCATGCGCTAATTTTCGACCCCGTTTAATTTTATGTTAATAACGAAGGAGTTACGCAAAAACCCAACTTTCTCAAAAATGTTCCTAATAACATTTTTCTACGCAAAACCGCAAACCGTACTATGAAGTTTACTAAATGAAGCATATTTTTATGTAAGCCGAAAGGTAATGGAACTTTGCCTCAGAGTATAATAACGAGATAAGAGTCCAGCATCTAGATACCTTAGGGTACAAAAATCCAATATCTATTGACCCGAACTCATCTGCGAGTCGTTGAAATGAAACTCGTAATATATCAGCGTGCAGTGATAGATCCATATAACCTCACCGACTTTCCCATCAGTTTTTCAATTGAGATTTGTTTGGATTTAAAATTTTATCGTTCCGCTGTATCATTTTGTAAGTTCGTAATCGCTACAATTACTTTATAGCATGGAGTATTTGGATGCTTTTTTGCATTAAGTATTGATTGTAGCTTAAAAAAAATTAAAATTTTACGTTGTTTTTTTATTGATGTCACAGATTTTGGATTAATAGTAATTTCATTATGTGTTCCATTATCCAGAAACGGCAGTTGGCACTTAAGAAGCAGAATGTGTGGGACAGCACTGCATTACTTTTATGATGGTCGTTTAAGCCTCCTGTATAGGTACTTGAAAAAGTTTTAAGTATCTTTTAAGAAGCGTAACGTGTTCTACGTTCTCGACATAATGTTACATACACTTACGTTAGATATTACTAAATACCTATTTACTCCTACACTCAGGTGAGTGTAGGCACAGTATACCTTTGCAATGGGTATCCGTCTTGCTCGTTGACGAATTGGGTTCTCACTTCCGGTATCTATTCTGTGCTGAACCATCGACGTTCTTCCAAGGTCGCCTTCCTGACTGGAGAAGACTCCTATTTATACTGTGCCTACACTCACCTGAGTGTAGGCACAGTATAAATATGTAAAAGTAGAACATCTTCATACCAGATTGTACCTAATATTATGAAGATGCTCTATTATATAAGCCTCAAATCACACTGGGGTAAAGTCGAAGCGACGCGACGCTTCCAATAAATAATAGAACAATAGAGATGAATATGATTTAGCAAAAAACGTGACGCATCGCTTCGAATCTGCCCCAGTATGTGTTAAGCCATATAATATTTTAAAAATAGGGCTTACGCTGCCATACGCCTGATTTGAGGTATATTTGAAGAGCAAAACATTACGCTCGTGTTTAAACTGTATCTGAATTTTACGAGTTTGATTTTAATAAAGTAGCTAAGTTAGGCTACTGTATAAATTCGTATTATGCTGTAGGCCTTTACCGGGAGCACATAAAATGCAAATGTCGCACAGTTGGGCCTTAAATGCCAATTTACGCCACTTTATAAATCACCGCTTGTGTTCTAACACTTTGACAAAATCCAAATCACATGAACTACCCACACTTTATAGCCTTCAGATCAAAGAATTCTCAATTTTATTACTTAGGAACTAGCAGGTTAAGAAAATCTATTTTAAAACTCCGCCTTTGCCGTTTAAAGTTGACGACTTAAACGCATTCTTCATTTCTTTGACTGCAATACTTTGAAGTTACGAGCTTGGTATTTCTCACTTTATTTGCTCAAATATACTGGCCTCTAAGCGTACCTGGTATTATTATTATTACTTTTTCTTTTCAGAACATAAGGAAAAAAACAAACAGGAAAAACAATAGGCTGCGAAACCTATATTGACAACCTATATAGACCAGGGCTTCATAACGTTATCGAATAACAGAAAAAATATCGTTACGTACCGTTATTTTCATAATGGTAGCCAGATAACGTTATTTTTTAACGATATTTAGTAAAATAACGTTATATTTACCGTTATTATTATAACGATATTTTTTCGTTATGTATAAAGAACAAATATCGTTATAATAATAACGTTATTTTCTGGTATCAGGTATGCGATCGTGCACGGTGTACTAAATCTCAATCGCAGCCCACTTTTTTTGCGAGATTTGTGTGAAAATACAAAGAAAAAAATACACCTATTAAGCGTGATTACGTTTAGAAAATTTTCCCGCCTGTCATGAAGCGGACTATAACGTTATCAAAGAACATAATATATTTACCGTTATAAATCCTATATAACGTTATAACATTAACCGTTATTAATATCAATTTTTAACGTTATTTTTAATATCGGGTAAATTTTCATAACGTTATCTATGCCCTTGAAGCAGTAACGTTATTTGAAGCTCTGATATAGACTTAGTCAACCCTTGGAAAAAACACGAAAGCTGCGTTATCGACCGCGGTAAAATGTACGATTTCTTCGGAATATAGAAATTAGACAATAGAATACCATTTTGAGCACACGAAGTCGCGAGCAAAATAGTAGATAAAAATACTACAATCGATTTAACGTCTTTATATTCACCAATTTAACTTAACTTCACCGAAAGTATTCTCATTAAGACTCTACTTTCGATGAAGATAAAATCAATAACTTATTAAAATACCTAAGTGGTTATAGCACCTCCGTGATCATCTTATTCTATTTCCGGCATTTCAGGGTTTGGACTTTTCTAGGCCACTCGCAGCTTCATTTAAATAATCGACCACTACTCTGTTACAAATTCAGAAAGTTGAAAAAAATATGGAGGGTGGGTAATATTTTTAACACGTAAGTGGCCCGTACAAAAATGATTACACATATTAAAAAACAATATATTTAAACGGTAAATCCGTAACGTTGTTTGCGAAGAAGTTCATTTATTGTACGAGTTCCGAAGATTTTAGCGAAATAATTTTTTTTTACAATAACTAGTACCTCCTTTCTCCGGGCTCAATGCATCTATGCATGCCTACCAAGTACCGGCTACCTATATCGGTTCAAGAGGTAACAAAGGAGTCGCATTTAGATTTATATATAGACGAACTTTTGCCCGCGGCTTCGCTCGCGTTAAGAAGTATTATTATATACAAACTTTCATCCTCTATTTTAACCTCTTGGGGTAAGAATGTATTAAAATCCTTTCTTAGCGGATGCCTACGTCATAACATCTACCTGCACGCCAAATTTCAGCCCGATCCGTCCAGTGGTTTGGGCTGTGCGTTGATAGATCACCATGTCAGTCAGTCACCTTTGAGTTTTATATACATTTATATGCGTATAGATTTATATGCGTCCGCGCGAAGGAGCGGTTTTGGCCGTTACATCGCAAGATCTTATGCAATGTTTATTTCAAACGCGTATGCTCGATTATTATGCGTCCGCGCGAATGAGCGACTTGGCCGCTACACCGCAAAGCCACACGCCAGTGTCTAAACACACAATGCCAAAGTTTCGCGGCGGAAGTTCGGCAGGATTCCGCCTGCAATGTATTTTAAATTGCCGATGGCACGCCATGCCGAAATTCCGTTGCATTATATTGTATGCGTTTGACATTTCTGACGTAGTCATGCCGTAATTCCGACGCGGAACTTCAGCATGGTCTGTTTAGAGTTTAGACACTTAATATTATCATGGAAATGTGGACCGTATCCGTTTTACCGCAATATAAAAGCTTATTATATAATAAAAGTCGTTTAATTAACGTCGAACGATCCTCAAAAGTGACATAAATTCCGCAAATGAACAACGGTAAATAATTCCGTAATGTCATAACATAATTTCCGCGGATAAGAGCACATTATCCGGTGCCTCGTACCGTGATGAAACCGGGCCACGTGTTCATTTGCAGCACCCCACAGGGGATACGTTTCAGGTTACAATAGTTCCGGCATCACGTCAGGTTCAGCGCAGACAGAACGGAGTGCAGCGGAGAGGATTTTATGAACTTTAAAATTATTCATCTCAAAATTTTGAAAAATATACTCTTGCACGTCCTCGAGGGTACGCGGAAACTCCTCATCGTACTTTAGTGTAACAATTTTGAAGTTTATTTTCAAGTGCGTTAATAAAATCCTCTCCGCTGCGCTACGTTCCGTCTGCGCTGACCCTTATTATGTCATGCGACGTTACGTTGCCTGCAGCTGGCTTTAAAATATCCTGCACCATGCTGCTGCCCTGGTATCTTTTACGAGTTGAATACAGGTATATAGGGCTTTTAGGCTGCGTTTCCACTGAAGCGGAGCGGAACTTAGCGGAGTTCGAATTTACCAATCAATTGAATGACAGCGAAGCGGAGCAAATATTTCGAGCATGGTGATTGGTCAATTTGGCACCGCTAAACTCCGCTCCGCTCCGCTTCAGTGGAAACGCAGCCTTAGTTTAGTAAATACTGGTTAAAAGCTTCGGGTTCAGTTATGGTAGTTAAACAGATACTGACAAAATAAGGGACGTAGGCTACGTGCCACGTAGCACAAACGGAAATGATACACAAACTTTAGGTTAGGTTAGGTTAGATTTTTAACGATTTTGATTAGACTAGCGTTTCAAACTTATGGCTCTACAAACATAATTTATAAGTTTCTAGGTGAACCCTAGGTGTTTGCACCGCAGTTGTTACTATAGATGCTGGCGGGAAAAATTCCGAATCATTCCCGTCGAATACTTCGGAAGTATTCCGAAATATTCCGAAACTTTGGGAATATTTCAACTGTCAAAATTGCGCTTGGAAGTTGTAAACTATTTATCTTTAACTTAAATAGACAAACGATGATATTTGGTTCTGTGTTAAAGTGTTAAATACACAATTCTCATACAAAATGTGACACAACACAATAAATAAATAGTAACTACTATTTAATTTAATTAATCCCATCCATACTAATATTATAAAATATGGGAAAGTGTGTCTGTCTGTCCGTCCGTCAGTCTGTCTATCTGTTGCCTCTTCACGCTCGAACCACTGAACCGATTTTGCTGATATTTGACTTTTATAACGCGGGAACCGTACAGCAAAATCGGTTCAGCGGTTCGAGCATGAAGAGGTAACAGAGAGACAGACAGACAGACATACTTTCGCATTTATTATTTAATGATATTTATTTATTTAATAATATTTAATAATATAATATTAATATAGTATAAATAAACATTTATATTTAACTTACGTATGTGCCACTGAACAAATAATTCAATCATCCGCCACAAACCACAAACAAACACGTATATTTCTATTCAATTATTCCGGCGAAATATTCAAAGGAAACATTCGATTGCGGGGTACGAATCTTTCCGCGGGGTGAGGGAAAACTTCTCCGGGGAGCATCTCCCTTCCGGGCCGCCGTCGCCCGCTCGACGGGCGAGCGAGTCGTGCGAGCGGGTGACGGCGGCGCGGAAGGGAGATGCTCCCCGGAGAAGTTTTCCCTCACCCCGCGGAAAGATTCGTACCCCGCAATCGAATGTTTCCTTTGAATATTTCGCCGTGGCAGTCGGCGCGCGCGACGCGGTGGCAGCGGCCGGCGCCCGGCGGGCGACGCTCTATGCGCGGCGGCGATCGACGATTGATGCAAATTTAATTTTTCATTTTTCAGCAAAAATATAAATTTTTATATTTTTTTTTATTAAATTCATTTTGAATAATTCTAATTTAAAGAAACTTTCCCAGAAGTATTCCGGAATTATTCCGAATTTTTCAGAAGTTTTGCAACTATAGTTGTTACAACTCTGAAGCAGACAATTGATTATTTTATGAAAAGCAAATTAATTTACCCACACCACTTGTTAATAACACAAACACCATCTATTGTTATCACTTGACTTTCAATATTTCCGAGCAAGCATACAAGGTCGAGCGGACGGCGTATCACCCCATCGCAAATATTAGCTCTAATACTCCCGCAGGATAACGTTACATCTCGTGAGCGGCCGCTAAACGATAGCCTCACGCTCCACTTCAGCTAAGCCCTACCTCATATTTTATTAAAACATTGGCTCTTATCACGGTTTTCAATTGTTGTTTTGTGATAGGAGTAGCGTTAGGGATACTGTATAATATTTTGCTCTTGTCGCGGTAATACTTTCTAATATTTTTTTTGGAAAAGAAGGATATTAAGGATATCCTTCCCGGGTAGGGATATCTGGAATTTATAACATTACTTCTGTTTCTCTTTTGGAACGGTTAGGTAAACTTCCTTGCAATTAAATAATTCTGAGTCTTCCGAGTTCCGTGGATTAAGTGTCACGTATCGTTATTCTTGTTATGGTTCCGTACTCAAAGGGTAACAACTTACAACAGGACCATATTACTGAGACTTCGTTGTCTGTCCGTCTGTCTGTCTGTCTGTCTCCAGGCTCTACCTCAAGAACCGCTATAGCTAGGCTTCTGAAATTTTCACAGATTGTGTTACATATTATCTGTTGCCGATACAACAACAAATTCTAAAAACAAAATAAAATTTATATTTAAGGAGGCTCCCATACAACAAACGTGATTTTTGCCCTCTTTTGCTCTATATCGATAATGGCAAAAGACAGGCGCTTGAAAATTTCACAAAATCTTCAATAATACATGTGAGTGTTTTAATAATTAATAATAAAATTAAAATTTAAGGGGCCTCACATAATAAAACAAAAATTTGGCCCATTTTTTATATATAACGGTACGGAACCTTTCGTGCGCGAGTTTGACCGATTTTTTTATGAAAGAGAATGCATATTTTGACAAACTATAAGCAAAATCCTGGCGTGAGTGAACCATTATGGCTGTATGAGTAGAATCGAATCTTCAAAATACCGGATCACTATTTTCTTAATTACGCTCAGATAAAAAATCTGGAATATTTCGAGGAGCGGATGAAATTAGTAATGAATATTAATAGGAGTATAATAAAGTGATTTAATAAAGAAAGCGGAATGATCATAACAAAGCGACGGGCTCGGCGAAATTACAAAAAATTCGCAAATCTGACGCTCGGAAATTGCCGGGAAGTCATTCGGTGAGCTAAATTGGTGTAATTGCGAGACTAATGAATTTTGAAATATTGCGGGGGCGTTTGACTAATAAATTCAATTTTACCTACAGTTTAGACTTTGATTTTATACCTCTAACTGCGGTTTCAGGGTTCCGTAGTAACTCTATATAGATTTACATGGCAGATTTTCTTTAGGTGTGATAAATATTTGTGAACATATTTTTAGGGGTTGCGCAGTCATGCAAAGGCGATGATTTTTTTCCTCGTTCTATCGCAGCGTGAATTTTTGAGTTTTGTTTTATTGTTCGCCGGTTTCAATTCTTTCGATAAACAAACAACTTCTTCACAAGTTGCTTACTGAGAACAAATAACGGTCAGCAAAATTACCAGCGATTGGTACCTAAACTTCAAACGATTTCTTTAAGTTTCATTTCAAAGTTTGTAATACAGGTGCAGTGAAACAGTTGGACAGATCTTGTTTCTATTGAGCTTAAAACTGCGTTGTTAACTTAAAAACAACTCGTACGATAAATTGTAAATAAGTATTATAGTTTAAGCACATACAATTGAGCGGAGTTCAGTTGGCTTCGAGACTTCATCCGTGACGGTTCTGCCTCAGGATCCCAGTCGTAATATTTGTGAATTCCAAAGTGAAATAAATTGTGTAATAAAAAATCCTTTTTTTAAAAAGCCATTTCGAAAAGGGCCCCTAACAGATCGAATGATTAAACATAGTTTTGTCTATGTAAATACCCAAAATTATATTATACTTACGTTTCAGAGGCGGAATGCATTTGGTTGTATACGAAAAAATGTCTAGGGATTATTCTAGGGTTGGTAAAACTGATACTGATTCCGACGCCTCTGTGACAATTATTAGTTACTTAACTAATAATTGTTTACTAAATTATTTTTTAAACTAATCGTTAGAAAAAAGAATCCAAGACATCTAACTATAAAGATTACATTCAAGCCCTCGACAAAAGCACATTTTCCCAGAATACCTGTAATAAATAAGGTCATTCATCGCGTGACAGCCATTAGCCTTACAACTATTGAATTTCTAGTGCTTTCTATAGGTTAGATTAGTCACCAAACAAAATATATTTACCAACATAAAACTTTATTTCAAGTGAGGCAAAACAATTATTTTTATTTAACCTTTATCACGATGTTTCTTTCTTCTGTTTTTGAAAATCTTTTTCTTTTCGATAGACAAATTATTCTAACGGCTTAAAAATGTTGACTTTCATTTACAAAAAGCTCGCTTCAAACTATTAATCGCTTACTTTTAGAGCCTTAATTAAGCGAGCTCAAAACAGAATCGCTTCAAAAAGGGAGACGTTAATAGCATCTTATTGTAAAACAAAATAAATGACTCGGCGACAACGTTGTTCGCGCTATTACACTATTTTCCGTCCGAAAAGGCTTGCCTCGATTCCCTGTAATAATTAACAAATCATAATATTATTGTGGGAACACGAAAACATACTCGTATTACTGAATTCAACTAAATATAGGAAGCGTTTTGTTAAACAATCCCCACACATGATTGCCAACTTTTGTTTCATTACAATAAACTGTTATTAATGTGCTGCACCAAAATCCACTGTACTTAAACGTTTTGAGTGAGCAGATAATGCGAATCATAATAAACAACAAACAAATAATATACAGTAGCATCTTTTTCAACAAACAAATTTATTCAGTACCATCTTCATACTGGACCGTCAATATCGCTCGCACACATTTCCATTATTTCAAAAAAGTATAGAAAAAGCAAAACAACAATTTATTTTCATAGTGTTAAGTGAGTTTGATTTCAAGGCTAAAGCCGAGATACTCAACTGTATGATATTTATGTTTTGTGTGACCGTAAATCTCTGTAATGAATGAACACGCTTTACCAACCGAACAAAACAGAGGAAGTCGCTTGCTCTCAGATTTTTTATTCATGCAGCTTTGGACATTGCATTTAAAACACGCTCGTTTCGGAATTGCATTTTAAATTTCACATTGCCCGTAAACGTTTAATTTTGCAGAGCAAGATCTATTTCCGACTTGGGTAAGACGAATAACGAGATTTCCTCTTAAACGAAATAAATGTTACAAAAAACCTACCTACAAAGTAGGAGTAGGTATACCTTCTGAAAAACTCATAGGTTGTTATTATTTTGTATAGATAGTACTCTAGTTAACAAGTGCCATTTTCGTCAAAATCTGATCTAATGCACCGAAATTATGATTTTCATTCGATTCGGAATACCATCTAGAACACTTAAAAATTCCAGGAGGGGCTGAAAAAAATGCAAAATTTATAAACAAATGAGTAAACGTAAAAATAAGGGTTTGGTTTTTTTTAATATTTCGAAAACTATTTGAGATAATCAAAATTTGAAAATAGATCCTTAAAGAGCAGGAAATTTCCTAAAAAAAATCCTCGATCCTGAAACCTTATCAATAATTCTTATAGCTTTAATTGAGCGACGAAATTAACGGTAAAAACGCGTGGTTCGGGTTTCGCGTGATTTGCCGCAATCTGCTACGTGAACTAAAAAAATATTTTAAGTGGTTAAATATATTTTAAAATATATTTTAAAATTAGCTCAAAAGAATAATAAAAAAAATCTGGGTTTCTTGTTTTGAAACAATCAGCGTTTTATTAACAAATTAACAAAAGCATAACAATTAAACAAATTGTGATAATTTATTTTTGTTGACCGATTATTGCTTATTGATATGTCTACTTAGTACCCATTTTTTTATTTCATTATATTAATATTTAATCAGTTAAAATATTTTTTTTTTGCTGACGTGGCAGATTGCGGCAATTCACGCGAAACCCGAACTACACGTTTTTACCGTCACTTTCGCCGCTCAATTAAAGTTATAGGGATTAATGATAAGGTTCCAGGATCTAAGACTTTTTTTAGGAAATTTCCTGCTATTTAAGGATCTATTTTCAAATTTTGATTATCTCAAATAGTTTTCGAAATATTAAAAAACCAAACCCTTCTTTTATGTTTACTTAATTGTTTATAACTTTTGCATTGTTTTTTCAGCCCCTCTTGGAATTTTGATAGAATGTTCTAGATGCTATTTCGAATCGAATGAGACCAAAATCATAATTTTCAGTGAATGAGATCAGGTTTTGACGAAAATGGCACTTGTGAATCAGACTATAGGTACTACCAGCGTTTTATAAGACGCAGGTAGTACTTACCTACGTGGTATTACTTACTATGTAAGTAGCTAACATATTTTAACAGAATGTGGGTCCAAAATTTTGAAGTGAAAAGTGCGCCACAATAATATTATCCTAAATCTTTAGACTGCTCTATAAAAATTGAATGTGCTAATTTTCGAGTTTACGCCGATGGAAAACATTCGTCGTAAAAATATTATGTTTGTCGTAAAAAACTCGTAAAAACATGGTTGACGAAAGACATAGACGGCATAAGCTCAAGATATAGGTACATACTTACGTTACATTATTCAAATTGAATGCTCACTATTTGTTTCACTATCTGCACTATGAAGTATTACCCAATCCTAGACGTACATTACCTATCCGCCGTACTCAGAGCCATTTAATTATGATCAACTTTCAATTTAAGGATGTATATAAGGTCAAATTCCGTAGTACTTCCAATTAAATTATGTAAAAAATTGGACACCCAGTCACTAATTATTAATTATAATGATTATTTATAATCGATTTTTAAGGAATTATTCGAACCTAATTATTATTGAAAAAAATTGAGATGTACTTTGACCACCGCAAACACAATGGTCGTCAATGGTCGTGTTCGTTTCGCATGCGCAAAATTAAAAATTAGTGTCAGTGTTAGTGTCATGTGCCAAAATCTGACAGAAATTGATTCAAATTTATATTACTGCACATGCGCGAAAGCTGCACATGCGCATTGAAATGAAACGAATATGTCTAATCTAACAGCTGTATCGCCATTACTTTTCGAAAAAGTTTTCATCAATTTCAATTTGAAATATTTTCGCAGAATCACCGGTGAACCCACTACTTTTTGGGCTTAAAAAATCGCAAATCTTACAAAGAAATTAATAAGCAGTTTTTTAGCCGTTTACCTTTGATACAAAGTTCCCAATTCTGACGAATTCTCAAAAATTGTACCACTTCCGGCAAAAATTACGTATGATTCATGGAAATTTTAAAATTAATTATTTCACATAACTTGTCGGTAAGGTATTGATTTTTTAGTATCAATCGATGCAAGATGTTTTATTCTATTATATATTTCGAATTTTGGTCAGAATCTTTGAATTTATAAATGTTATATACTGCATCCTTAATGAAGAGTTCGACATATAATGTATGAGGCTTATGTGAAAATTTTAAATTAATTACATCATTAGGCAATTAATGTTCCACTCTGAGTGCGGCAGTAGTCCTTAAAGTTAGTGGTAAGCACCTAATAATAAAAATATTTGTAATATCGTAATACAGTACAGTAACATTTACATCAATAGGAAATAAATACATCGATATCAATAAGAAATCCACAAGTAGGCTGAGCAATTTAAAAGTTAGATCAGATTGGGGATGAGGCGACCAATTCGGAAGTTAGCGAAGACTCACAAAGTCGCCAAGTTGCGCCATCGGGAATCTCGCCGATCATCGCAGCGCTGATTCGACACTTTAGATCACATTAAATATTTGTTACGCCCAAAGTTTTCGTTACTTGTTTCGTTTATTGGGTTAAACACTACGTTAAACATCAATACTGCACAAAACTCTAACATTAGGATAAGTTTTTCTTTTATTGCAACTTATCGAAAAAATCCATACTAATTTTATACCTAAATGTAAAAAGTGTGTCTGACGGTCTGTTACTTGGGAAAGGACGTAGGATACTTTTTATCCTGGAATAATGTATGGTTACCGCGCGATAAACGAATTTTTAGCGCAACGGAGTTGCGGGCGTCATCTATAGTAACATAATAAACCCTTTTATTCTAATCCAGAGAGTTAAAATTAAGGGGCAAATTTTTGTATATATTTTTGTATATAAATTTTTGTAGTCCTTATAATATATACATATTTGACACTTCTTTTCGAGATGCTCCCGTAGGCTTTTATAATACATACAAGTTACGTAGTAAAGTAAAACAAGTATAAGTCATATTTACGAGTAACTCTATCCATATCCATACTAATATTATAAATGCGAAAGTGTGTCTGTCTGTCTGTCTGTCTGTTACCTCTTCACGCTCAAACCTCCGAACCGATTTTGCTGAAATTTGGCATGGAGATACTTTGAGTCTCGGGAAAGGACATAGGATACTTTTTGTCCCGGAAAAATGTACGGTTCCCGCACGATAAACGAGTTTTGGCGCAACGGAGTTGCGGGTGTCATCTAGTTTTTAACCGACTTCCAAAAAGGAGGAGGGTATATATTCATCTGTTTATATATATATATATATATATATATATTTTCTATGTTCAACCATAACTTCGCCGTTTATGGACCGATTTTCATGATTCTTTTGTTGTTGTACAGGGTTGAATCCGAGGTTGGTACCATGTTCACAAAAGTGGTGATCTTATGATGGGATCCATGAGGAATCGAGGGGACTCCTTGAAATTTATATGGGAACATATGGTGATTTCGATTTTTTCTGAAGTATTTCAGGCATACCAAAAAGTAAGATTTTGCACCAGGATATACCCTGGTTCTGAAGGTACCCAACAGAACTTTTGCATCCTTATAGATACAAGTTTGAGGATTTTGGCTTTATTTAAACTACTCCAAGCAAACCCTACATTATTTCTGCTGAACATAGGCTAAATTTTATTTTGGAAAAAATAGGGTTTCGTAAGATATTTGGGTTTTTCGGACGCCAGGTGAAAAAATCAACCAGAAAAATTTACTTATTTTGCGTACGCTGCCGAAACCATAGAAGATAGAACCATAAAATGTTCTAAGTATTGTAGATCTTATAAATATCTACAAAAAAGTCCGCGACACACTATACTTATCTATGTCGAATGAGGCACAATAACCATTTTTTAATTTAAAAATATTGATTTTTTTTTGACAACATTTAAACGCGTTTATTTTACTCATGCCATTAATCCTTATCAAAATAAATCATTTCATCACTAAGTACAGTTTATGTTAATAATATTTGGTCTTTGAATGATTAAAATTGGACGTTTGGTTTTGAAATTATGGCGAAATTAAAATATTACGATAGTGGGCGTCACCAAGCGAGATGCGCTTGCGGGAGGAAGACAATCTGTGCAGTGTGCACTGTACAGTGTACACCCTTCGGATAATGACTGCGTCCGCGTCGTCGATGTCAGTGTCGGAGTCTGTGAATTGACCTGGGAATCATTTTGCTGACCGAGTCTTTCCTGGGTAGGCTTTTTGCAGCCGTAACCGACATCCACGCGGGCGGAGCCGCGGGCGACCGCTAGTAATATGTACAACTCTAAGACAACAAGCTATAATATTATAGCCTTGTCGTCTCATATTATGTAACTAAAAAGGGTAAAATTATTATTTTTCAACAAAAAATTAAAACCGACTTCGAAGGTAAAAACAAAAGTAATACTTACCTACTTATTCTTAATATAAAAAGAATCAAATAATTCTTATTCCTTATTACAGTGGCGTCTTCAGACTTCACCTAAACCTCAACTAGGGTGCATTGGGGTAACTTCGGAAGAAAAAAATATGGGGATATTCCGAAAATGGCAAATAATTACCAAACAGAAAGTAATTTTGTACTCTGGCCACATTTACCGAGACGCCAATTTAATCACCGCTTCCTTTGCCTCGAGCCCTCAGCCGGGAGTGCGTGTGCGCTAAGTTCATTTTTTCGCGCCAAGTGCAATTTTATGATTTTTTAGGATTATCGAAATTACCCCGTTTTGTTTTACACAGAAATTAGGTAAGTTACGTAATATTTTGTTTGTTTTAAAGAAGCTTTGACGTTTTTTGCTTTCTTAAGAATAGGTAATGTTGCTCTAGCTATGATTTTTAACAAACATTCTAAATAACCCCAGTGGGGTAAATTTGGTAACGAAATATCCCCAAGAATTTTTTCATAGTCTTTTGCAGGGGTGCGCAACATATAAAATATTTACCTGCCTTTACCAACAAACATAAACGAATGAAAATACAGAGTCCAAACTTGACTCGACTCGTACAAATCATATCGATTTTCGACATTGAGAGGTATAAAACGTATTTTTGAATAGTGTAGAATCAATTTTTATTGTTGTTAACATAAAAAAAACAGTTTTAAAGATTACCTATAGTCCGGGTTCTTAAAAACATTTTTTTATTACTATCCAGCAAATGTTTCGTGAGTAGTTTCATTTTGATAAGACGAACAACAATTACCTTTGCGTAAATTCTCGAAAGTGGTAGCTAACAGAGATGCCGACCGCGAATATCGAATAGCAGAACTGGGGAAATATCTGGGTTGGGATCATCGTCATATAGAAGAAAGGCTGGCCGGAATCGCATTTTTCTCGATCCCCGCTAATAGTACATAGCGACGAAGTGTTTTATTTCGACCACACCCAGTGCAGAAGCCGTTCTTGAGTAAATTCTCGCACGGCAACACTGCACATTTTGGTCCTAAGGATTTAATATTTCTATTTGATGGTCATAAAATATAGATCATTCTATTTGTAGGACAAGGTTACTCTTGAATTTGATAACTATTAACCTATCAATATACAAAAAATCAGATCGTTAGGGTTTCGTTTTAGTCGTTTTAGTTCATTAATCAACAAAACTTGGTTGACTCCGGAACCCTAAAACACAACCCTAACCAGCAGATTTTTGTATATTGATAGGTTAATAGTTCTATCTTTGTTAGCTACCACTTTCAAGAATTTACGCAGAGGAAATTATTGTTCGTTTTATCAAAATGAAGCTACTCACGAAAAATTAGTTTGATTGTAATAAAAAAAATTGTTCTAGGGAACCTGTACGACTATATAAAAATGGTTTAAGTGAAGAAGCCACTTTTATTATTTGCAGGTGTCAACTGCTCGGGTGCTGATTGTTGACGTGGTTTTTAAATGCAGAGCTAAGGCGCGCCTTTCCTCTGCAATTGAAAACTAATTCCTTTTTATAATTAAGTTTTAATTTTGATTTAGCTATTTACGAGACCGAGTAAAAATTATTTTTATTTTTAACAAAAAATGTGTTCCTATTTTATTCCGTTAGTTATAGTTCTGCCGGGTATTAAATAAATACAATAATATCTAGTGTTGGCTTTTTTATTATCCTTGTCTATTTACTTCTTTGCTCCAAATGTTTCGGACACCTGCGTCCCCGATGGGGTAATTTCTAAAATTTTGCAGTCTAAAACTAAGTTTGGTGTCTTCTATGGCTTGTATGCACAATGTTTTTGTATGGGGTAAAATAGAATAAAAATAAATGTATGCCTTAAATGTATTTTTACATTAGGTCGTGTTTTGCTGTTATTCGAAATTACCCCTTGAGTTTTCGAAATTACCCATGAAAAGTAAAAAATAGAATTATATTTTAAAGGGGTAGTTATACAAGAATCCGTAAATACTTTTTAACTAAAAAAGATACAATTCACATGGAAATATGTTTATTATAACTAAAATGTTAGGGTTATAGGTAAAAATATATACAAATTCGTCTTCTAAAGTTGAAACAATGACACAATAGCTCACTCTTCCAAAAACTTTACGAGATTACCCCAATGCACCTTATTTCTGTACTCAATCTTCATGCTTTTGAAATCGGTACCAGCTTACCTTAGCGTAATTGCTATGTCAAGGATCTCAGAACTTTTCCGGGCTGGTACCGACTTCAAAAGTACGAAGATTGAGTACAGAAATAGTTGAGATTTAGGCGAAGTCTGAAGACGCCACTGTAATAAGGAATAAGAATTATTTGATTCTTTTTAGATTAAGAATAAGTAGGTAAGTATTACTTTTGTTTTTACCTTGGAAGTCGGTTTTAATTTTTTGTTAAAAAATTATTATTATACAACGTATCGGCAAAAGTACGTAAGTATTTTCACGTTGTGAAGTCTGTTATATTACCTAGGAAGATTTCTAAATAAATAGTTATTAGGAAAGTTTCAAGGATCCGTTCATTTTTATTTACCTTGAGTTATGATTTCCTTAACATAAAATATTAAGTAAATGAAGCACAAAAAATAGGATAAAAAGTACAGACACAACTTGGCTTCATTTACGATCCTTGTTTTGTACATTTACGCTTTAATTGTCGGTGAAGTAACGTGTATGATACGTTTCTCATACAAAGATAGCTCCTTTAATTATATAATAATAATAATAATATCTATGGACGCTTCACACCACGTCAGTCTGGCCCCGTGGTAAGTACCTGAAGGACTTGTGTTGCAGATACCAGACAACGGAAATATATTTAATACTTTTATACTATACATACATCTCAATGTATATTATATATATATTTAAGATTTTTATTATATGATACACATATTTAATATACATCCATGACCCAGGAACTTTATAAACTTTTTGTTCCGTCGGCGGGACTCGAACCCGCGACCTCCGGCTTGAGCTACCAACGCGCTCACCACTGCGCCACGGAGGTCGTCGAAACACATACCATACGTACAAAGCGAATAATAATAATAATTATTATTATTATTCGCTATGTATTTTTATTTATTTTAAGAAGATTTTGAAATTTTATTTTGAGAGATTTTCAAACTTGAAAATTTTCACGTTTTTATTTAAAAAAAAAAACAATTTACAGCCAACAGCACCCCGGGGCCTCAGCGAACACATGGGGCAATTACAACCGAAACATTACGAAAAGGGTTAACTGGCTGAAGGATTAACTTGTTAAAAGCCTCTCCGTTTCAAATGGGACCAATTTGACTACATCTGTGTATAACGAGTAACGTTTTTGACAATCAGGTGGCGACGGGGGAAACATAAGCATCGTTTGGATAGAAGATAATTAAGAGTGAGGTCACATTGCCCCATGATGTTGCGACGAGTCGCGCAGAGTGTCGTTTCAGTGTTTTACACGTGAATGGCTGGCCGCATATACACTTTTCTGTATTTGATTTCCGAATTCGTTTTCCGTATTCAGAAATTCGAATGCATGGAATCAGTACTAAATACATACTTTAGCTTTTTTTCGAACGGGACGAATTCCGTATTTACGTAAGTTTTGAGTGCAGCCAGCGCGTTCGCGTGTGAAGAAAAACGGACGCTTGCGCTAGTCTCACGGAATTCCAAATCGAAATTCCAAATTAGGAAATCGAATACCGAATAGAATAATGCAGCCAGTCTATATCTTTTTAATACAATAATTTATTGATATTTTTGTTGGACGTAAAGGACGGAAATATCGACGAAAAGGAGATAAGTAGGAAGGTGAATTATACACTGCGCTGTCACCGTCTTGTAACATGGTTGTCACACGACAACGCATAATATGTGGCATACAAAGCTTTATTCCGTTCCAACGACATAACGCACCGCAGTCCGCAACGCAACGGAGCAGTGTGGCTGCGCTGTAAAGAAAATAATAAATACGGCGGCGAGATGACTCAATCGACGTAAAAGGCTTCGTAAAAACAGGTTTAATCCCCCGAGAGTGGAAAGGACAACAATGAATCATTGGAAAATCGATTATCACAATAGTACGAAGTCTCAAAGGTCTTTAGCGGAGTTATCTCGCCACGTTAACTGTGTTACAGCGAGTCTTACTACTGGCTCGGTCGAGCGCTCGCCATCAATTAGAGCGCTCAATCGATGTCTCGACTGGAGCTATTTCAGAGCAATTAGTACAGCTACTACTACTAAATATTAGTTTTTTGCCGTAGAGACGAACCGAATTGGAGTAACTACGGTTAATCAGTGGTTAAAAGAGTTTAAGCTTTATTTCTTTATGAGATTAATAAATCTTATTAGCGTTCTACCACTCTTCTATCTTCTGCGCATGCTTGAGTACTTGCTGTTAGAAAACAAACTCAGAGGAATTATTTAGATCCAGCGTATTTCAATAGACTTTCAAATTAGCTTAGTTTATTAGTTGTACCCTCATTTAAGTTCGACCTTAAACGACCTACAAGATGAAGTAAGTTTCAACGGCGAGGTCCCGACTTGAGGGAGCGAATTTCAAAATTATGCACAGCTACATCATAACTGAACTGTATTTGCATTCATATTCCTAAGGGTGAAGGTTCCACGTAGATTGTATAGAGTTTTAGTCTCAGGCAGTGCTGCTAGTTTTGTAGAAATTGCATCTCTTAAACCATGTTTATCTTTTTCTGCTATGAGCCTACATTTAGATAAAACGTAAAATAATAATTTATTTCACCTACTTTCGTACTCCAATAAGTCATAAACAAGTGAAATGTTATTAAGGCTCCGCATCCGGCTTAACAGATTTACCTGTAGCCGGCTGTAGCCTTTCAGCTGTGCGCTGCCCAATTAGCTGGCGTCGATATAACCCGACGCTACACCTACCGGAAATTGTCGCGCGGGTGCTCTGTACTTTGTACATACTACGCGGCGTAGCGGCAGGGAAACCATATGCTGTGGCAGTAAGGATTAAAAAGTATTAATCTGTGGGGAAAGCCAATCTATAAAATAAAAATTAATTTTAAATTTTATAACTGTCCACTGTCCGCTATAACTCGAGAGCGGCTGAACCGATTTGGCTAATTTTAGTCTTGGAATGTTTGAGGAAGTCGAGGGAAGTATTATATTAGGAGAAACGTGATTCTAAATTATCCTTCGAGGGTTCTATTTTACCCAAACTGATATCATAAACATTATATTGCCTCGGATGTCAGTCTTTTTAAATATTTTTACTCAGAAAAACTATTTCGTTTGGAATATTTGTTTATAAGTCTCTAGAAATACGAGACTCCAAAGCAAAAACACTCCAAAACTCGTCAAATCGGTGAAGAAAAAATTGGACCCAATCGCGTTGAATCTTTACTACATTGCGTCGTCAAATGTGTACACGCCTTAATAGTGTCGCGACTATATGTCCGCCATAAATTAAAAATTCATTAACAATATATTGTGCACCTGCGCCAGACTTTACAGTTCACTACATGCAAATTGAAACACAGAATTGACCTGACGGCTTCACAAACACATCTTGTAGTTAATAATGTTAATAGTTGTTTGTTCTGATAGCCTTGTAGGAGCTCGCTCTGTGATTCAATAGGTATTATTTAGGCTGATTACAAACGACAATAACATTTACCGGTGGTTTATTTATCGATCAGTTTTAATTGGTAACAAGAATAATAAAGTTTGTGTTAATTCAAATAATTTTTCATGTTTTAATATTAGGAGCGTATTAAACCTAGCTTGAAGGCCGCAGACGCGAGTCTAATTATTTAATAGCCTTCGGGCACGGTGGGTTTTTTAATAAAATTGCTGGAATTTTTATTCAATCCCATTTCATTATACTCACTTAATAATCTCTATTGTATTTTATGGAGGATTATTAAATTGTCACAAAGCCTAACTAGTTGCGTTTCAAAAAGGGCTAGAAATAATGAAGTGAGTTCTTCTTTCCACAAATCTTGAAGGGATTAAGGCAATTTAAATACGGAATTAAATAACACATCTCTATGTAACGAAACCGAAATAATTACCTGAAATCATTGTAAATAACACAATAATGCCTGTATCGATCGTGTTTGCACTTTAAACTCTATAGGAAAACTTTGCTCGACATTTCAACGTCTACACTTTTCTCACAAAAATCAAGGTATACCTATAGTCCTACAAGGGAGAGTGTACAAAGGCGCAGAGAGCCAGACGTCCTCGCTGTCTGCATAACGACTTATGCAGCAGAGGGCGTGTTTAGACCCACTCGTCCTAACAATACTGTCAACAGGTTCCGACAACACTGCATATCTTCCTGCATTTAATACCAACGTTTTCACATACACAATATACATATTCTTTTTCTTCAGTAAATGTCGCTTAGAACATGATAAAGCACCAATTTAAAAAAAAAACGTTATAAAATGCATTTATATTCCTTCGTCACAGTAATACATAGCAATTTAATAGATTGTGGAATGTGTAGATTATTTTTTTAATCTTGACAAAAAAAGGACTTTATCGTTTAAAAACGATAATGCCGTGCAAGCTCCAAAAAAGATCATTCGATCTAGCTGACACCGTAGTCACACAAATAGGCAACTGTAGTCGTTTCAGAATTTTGTGCTGTTTAGCCTGTACTGCTACAAGACATTGTTTAACTTAAAATTTAGTTAGAGTTACTCTACCTATAAAGAGAAAAGACTGCGACAAAACAATTGAATACCAAACACCCATTGCCAAGTACTACTTGACAGTCAAACGCCTATAACGCCATCAATAGATGTTTATTATTCAATTTATACATACCCCATTGCCATTGTCTCACACCTTTAACGGCGGCTAGCCCGTCACACGTTTATTGGGTTTGGGGTAATATGCACATTGTGGCCTCGCTTTTCGTTTATGTCGTGTAAACAAAACATAAAATACGTTTCCGGACGGGCTGCACGTAATTTATTTTCTCCTACGGTCTCTTCGGTCCCATTGTCTTGGGTACGATCTGATACAGTTAATTGAATTAATGTCCAAATGATTTACTGGTTCCGCGTCGTTTTTGATCATGAGTTGATTAATTTTGTCAGGGATAACAATGACAAAGGAAATTTCGAGAAAACAATCTCTGCTAGCTAATTATTTGAAAAGGTAATTGTTAATTATTAATAACGAAATATGAGCAACACTTTTGCCTATTTATAAGGTAAAATCAGTGTAGTTTACATGAATAGCAATTATTTACGTGGATGGGGCACTATCTGTCTAGACTGACAGGCGTGATAAGCGTGTAATGGAAACGTCAGGCGAAGGGCAAGCGACACCGCTAATATCAGGGGTTCAAAAAATATATTGAGAGCTCACACATTATGGAACCCCGAATTTATGCAGCCAAGAGTGTACCTAATTTTCTTTTTATCATACAAATTGTTCCTAACATGAGTAATTGTAAATGACTTACAGTACCTTTTTGTAGCCAAGGCTTAGGGGTTACAAATCGAGTAAGAAAATATTATATCGTTTTATTGTATGTAACACAGAGTTCACTCATATCGTCGCTTGCCTCTCTAACTGACGTATCTGACATTTTTTTCGAAACTGAGGTATCAACACCATCTTAATCAATTTCGCAAGACGAATCGATCTGTCTAATCAACGTATCTGTATGTTTTACCAGTTCTGAGATATCACAAAGGTTGGGGCAGGCGTATCTACACTTTCTTGAATTATAGAGCTCACTAAAAGACTTATGTCACTTACGACGTTTAGTAAGATTTTGTTTGCAGTACTTGTAAGATCTATTGGCGGCGTAAGTGACATACTAGTCCATTGAAATGTTACAATTTTAGGACCGAATATTGCATTTATTACAGGACGCAATTTTATTTTTGGAATATTGTGTTAGGGGGTCAATAGAAGCATAACCTCGAGTTTGTGGGGTCGCCACTCTTGTCCCTCGGCCGCCATTTTGAAAAAAGGGACGACAACACTATTTTCGTGATATCTCGGAAACTATAAGTCCTACAAAAAAAATTAATAACATAATTTGTTGCAAATTATTTTGTCTACAAATATGTTCATATACTTTTTTACCCTAAATTAAAGAATTTAAAAGTTATAAGCAAAAAAGTGATATTTTTTTTAAAAGGTTTATTATTCTCTATATCTTTGTTTTATACATTTTACAATAAAATTACCTGAGACCAACCTTGTAGATGATCTTTAAACCGAATAAAGCTTGCCCTGAACATTTTGCTCAATGTCAGTTACGTCAGTTAGAGAGGCAAGCGACGATATGGCAACCCCGAATATGTCCAGCCAAGAGTGTACTTAATTCCATTTATCATACAAATTGTGCCCAATAAGAGTACTTAGTACTTAGAGTACCTTTTTGTAGCCAAGACAGGGAGTTACGAAAGGGAGTTACGAAACAAGTAAGAAAATGTATCGAAACTCTTTTGTACCTGTGTTAGAAAAGTCAAAGGCATCGATCGATCATAAATTCTTTATGAGCTGGGTGGGTATGAACCAGCCCACACCACAAACAATTTTATCAATTACAATGGCTTCATTCCTCCATTGTCTGTGGAGTTCGGAAACGGTCTTGCTAGACTAAAACTTTATCGGATTGTTTAAAACTTTTATGTTCGATCGACAACTCCTTACAATGAAAGCGTGCAATATTAATCTGAGTATTCCGAAAACATGTACAAAAATATGAAAACTGAGCTGAGTTTTCATATTTTTGTACATAGAGCAATAACTCTCGTTGAAAACAATAAAAAGTATCATAAAAAATATCTACTCTTGAAATGTTCTGCAAATAATTTGGAGCGCAGATATAATGTCCAGAGTTACGTCCCACTGTATCGCGGACGTAAAATGTTTATACTGCGCGGACGTGGCCGGAATCTGGAGTGGACCAATTCGTCCCAGATTACCACTACTCATGGTAAGAACTCGCAAAACCTTAGGTGGATTCAATCATATAAAATATTGATTAAAAGTGGATAGGAGCTTAGGGTTTTTTTTTGGAGTTTACTCCTTATGAATCGATTTTCATATATAAGGCGCCCGGTATGAGAAAAATCCGAGAGGTAAAACCTACTAACAAGTAACGAAAATGTGTCACGTTTTTGGGGCGCACCTTTAGTGCGTAACTTTCTAATTTGGCTGTGAGTGTATTAAGACCATAAAGGTAATATACCTATCGGAATATTATATTATATTATTATATAATTATATAATATTATATTCCGATAGGTATATTAACTTTATGATTAAGACGTACATATGGTATGCTGTATAGGCGACTATACCTATATACTATATGTTATTGGGCTTGTTTGTTTCTATCAGTGTCGATGTATTTATATTGCTATTTTTGTTATAAATATCAATAATTAATATTGTTATTGTGAAGTTATAATTTTTATCATTATACTGGCTAAAGTCAAATAACTATGGCATAAAGGGGTGTAGATTATATTGCCGGAACATCTGATTTCATATGATATTAATCTTTTTTCAGTTGAATAAACTCTTTTTGCGTATGGTTAGATACTCGTACTTAAGGAGTAAACTCCAGTCGTGCGTCGGAGCTGACACACTTTTTTTTTTGCTGTAGAGCGTAGATCTGCACCCATTTGGTTATCAGCCCCCGCTGTATCTCGCCATTACGTGAACAATAAACACAGAAAAAACAAACAGAAGAATACATTTCCATTAAATGTTTTTACAACGGCTAGGCACCCTAATTGCCTGTGGACCTTTCCCTTAAATCCGTTACACGTTTTGTTTTGGACAAATCCCTAAAAGCTGTCTCATTAACGTCGCGGTCTTGTAGCGCGACGCGAACAAGACAATCGTAAAGCTACACGACACGACAAATCAAATTATGGGGATGAATGTTGCTTTTTCTGAGTAATCTCGCACTTGCCGCTAAAAGAAACTAAAATTAACAGCCTTTTGTACGAAAAACTAGACGTTCCGAGCAGCATACGCGCAAAATATTTTCTGCGTACTGTATATTTTTGCGCGATAAAAAGATGGAACAACTAGCGAGGTAATTCAAGGAATGATGTCGTACAGTAAACTTTGTTTACTGTGTCGACTGTAGAGACAACGTATCCGTAACTTTTTCGCTTTGGTAACGAATTAAAACTTCGTTACAATAATAAATGAAGTAAGATTCGGTACTACTACACTACGTTACACTCTAACAGTGACAGCATCATCATGAATGCACCCTAATATTCGTAAATCTCAATAGAAAACCAAAGCACCACATTGCTATATTGAATACTAGTGCGAACAATAAATAAATTTTGTTCAACTCCTAGAAATACGAGCAGCCGATACTGGGCTAGACATATAAAATGTCGAACACATTTCTCGGTTATCTAAAAGTGTCGCGAGGCGGCGCAGACTGTTTGGCCAGCAACAGTTCAAAATTTATAGCCGAGAAGAGCAAATATTTCATTTCACACAATGTATCAAATCCTTTGTTTGTATACGCTGTTTGCTTTGTTCCCGAAATCACGTATCTCGAAGCTTCTATTTAACGTCGAGGGATAATAACACTCTTTTGAGATAATCGATTTTCATATATAAGGCGCCCGGTATGAGAAAAATCCGAGGGGTAAAACCTACTAAAAAGTAACGAAAAAATGTGTCACGTTTTTGGTGTATGATATCGGAATATTATATGATCGGAATATAATATTATATATATATATATATATATATATATATATATATATATATATATATATATATATATATATATATATATATATATATATATGTTATTGGGCTTGTTTGTTTCTATCAGTGTCGATGTATTTATATTGCTATTTTTGTTATAAATATCAATAATTAATATTGTTATTGTGAAGTTATAATTTTTATCATTATACTGGCTAAAGTGAACTAAAAGTATTTTGAAATAACTATAGCAGAAAGGGGTGTAGATAATATTGCCGGAACATCTGATTTCATATGATATTAATCTTTTTTCAGTTGAATAAACTCTTTTTGCGTATGGTTAGATGCTCGTACTTAAGGAGTAAACTCCAGTCGTGCGTCGGAGCTGACACACTTTTTTATATTCAAAGTTACTGCTTCTTTGCTCTAATTTACTTTGGTTTAAGGCCCGTATTAACTTTCATTAGTAATAAGTGCAAGTGATTAGGGTAGGTGATTAGTTATTAGGAAAAAGTAAGCGTGGACAGCGACTGTTTAGTGCAAGTGATTAGCCGGCTGCGTAGTAACGTGATTAGTTCTGTATTCACTTTGATTAGTGATTAAGTGCAGGTGACTAGTACAGGTGATGAGTGATTAGTAGAAAGTAAGTGTGGACAGCGACTGATTAGTGCAAGTGACTAGTCGGCTGCGTAGTAACGTGATTAAAAGCGTGTTCGATTTTTTGCGAGCGCAAGTGCAAGTGCGTGACAGATGAAAACCAAAATTGGTTTTGTTTGACAGCTCGAGATTGTTATTATTATTCCGCTAGGTATATTAACTTTATGGGCCAGACTGACGTGGTGTGCCGTGTGAAGCGTCCATAGATATAGTATATCATTATTTATATACCTATTAAAAGTACAAAAGGACACCCTTTCAATTACTTCCATACTAATCCATACTTATTACTTACTAATATACTAATAATATTATAAATGCGAATGTGTGTCTGTCTGTCTGTTACCTCTTCACGTTTATGCCTCAGAAGTCAGAACCGATTTTGCCGAAATTTGGCATGGAGATAGTTCGAGTCCTGGGAAAGGACATATAAAAATACTTCATGGTCAAATAGTTTTTAATAAAACCAATATTAAAAATGAAGGACATGTCAAAATGTCAGTTTTATTTTTGAAACTTGGACGCTCGTGTTGACAGCTACTACTGAATTTACTAAATTAAATTACTAAAGAACCACTAAACAAGAATTGGACACTACTTGCACTACACACCTGCACTCCACTGCCTCAATTACTAGTCACTTGCACTTGCACTAATCAAAGTGAATACAGGCCTTTAGATGCATTGTCATTTGTAAATTTATGAGTTACACTGATTAGTGATTAGTGTTTAGTCAAAACTTCAATAGTAGGTACTCCAATAGTAATATTATTTAGCTTTAGAAAATATCTGGACTAGATTATGGGCCTATTTCACCGCTTTCTGATAAGGTGCCCCATATGCTTATTTGACAGATTCTCCATACTCTATGTGTCAAGTTAAGTGGTGGATAGCCTTATCAGGTAGCGGTGAAACAGGCCCTAAAGCTCTAATAAAATTGAATTAAAATTGCAGATTAACAGTAGATAGGTATCTACTGTTAATGTAAAGTAGGTACTAAGAATAACCAGTAGGTACAACTTTCTTTTGCCCAAACTACAAGGTTTATCACAAAACTCATATTTAATGTCGAAATTAGTGTAAAATATGTAACTGGCTTCTGAATTTCGGCCACAGTCTTCTGATAATAATTATTTGAAAAGTATTTTAATTAATGTCATGAATATTAATGTCAGTAATATAAATATAGCGTCCTAAAATTATACAAAGTTCGTTGACCCAGTGTCGGGGCTCCTACATCCAACTCCATTAATTTCGCGTGACCAGCGGCAGTATACTCAAATTATAACACCGACTAAATTCACCACTAATATACTATTCGATAAAAACATTAAAAAAATGAAGCACCTAAAAAAAGTTATTATGCACATCATTACCTAAGAATTAAAACTCTCCTAAACCTAATACCTACCTACTATGATAAAAATTTAAAAGAAATTAATAATTATTATAACGTAACGGACTACGTGACTTTATAAAACTACGTCACGTATCAGCTACGTATCAATACGTTCTAATTCCGCTACGGCGTAGTACGTCTATGGCGTAGCGGCTACGAGTTACGGCGCCATCACACTTGCTCCGCGATTACTGGCGCCGCATCGCTTATCTTATTTTACACCTACTAAACGAGAACATTTGTAAAATATATTTATTAAATCGTTTTCTCTGCCACGTTTGCAAGTATTTTCTTTCAAATGCGTAGAAAAACGACCTAGCCAGATGTAAAGTTGTATTTTTAACCGACTTCCAAAAAACGAGGAGGTTATATGTTCGGCTGTGGATTTTTATTTTTTTATTTTTTTTATTTTTGTATGTTCAACGATTACTCCGCCGTTTATGAACCGATTTTCTAAATTTTTGTTTTGTTGTATTAGGTTTCACTCCAATTTGGTACCATGTTCACAAAAGTGGTGACCTGATGATGGGATCCATGAGTAATCGAGGGAACTCCTCGAAATTTATATGGAAACATATGGTGATTTTGGTTTTATGAGAAGCATCCTAAGCATATGCTACCAAAACGCAAGATACTATGGTTCCGAAGCTACTAAGAGAACTCCGGATTCCTTATAGATACAAGTTTGGGAGTTTAGGCGCTGTTTTAAGAACTGAAAGCATATGCTACTATGCAAATTACATTCATCATCATCATCATCATTACCACGTCAGGGTCACCAATGTCACCAAATTCAACCTTATCTCCAGAGCATAAGGCACACATTTGACATTACTCCTGAGAAGTTAAAGTTGCTTCGATAATGTAACATTCTGTTTACTTCGCCGAGATATTCTGGAAAACAACCTAATTTCAACCTTTTGCATTGCGTTTAGCGTTCATAGTATAATAACGCATCGCATCGCATATCTGCCAGGGCTGTCAAGCAAGCGGCGCGGCGGCGCGGGCGCGGGCCGGGTAGGTACTATGCACAGAATACAAATTACTCACGGAGGTACTATGTGCGCTGCGTGTGCGACAAGTCGAGCGAGTGCCAGCCTATTGAAACTAGTCCGGTGACCGGCTACTTAGCACGTCACACGTGTTCACTTCGATTTTTTTAAATGTATTGTTTAAAATTATCTGCAGGCTGCAGCTGATATTATAATATTTTGTAAGTGTGACTGTAATAAGATACGTAGAATAATATACAGGTGTATTATTCTACGTATAGTACGCTTTAGCTTACTAGGTAAGTAAAAAGAGTGAAATTATTATTTTTAACAAAAAATTAAACCGACTTTCAAGGTAAAACAATAATAACATCCTTTTATTATGAACTAAAAAGTATTAAATAATTATTCCTATCTAATAGTGCCTTTTTCCGAATTCGGCTAAAACTCAACTATTTCTGTACTCAATCTTCATAATTTTGAAGTCGGTGCCAGTTCCAAAAGTTTCAAATATTCTGTCAGAGAACAGAAGATTCATCTGGTACCGACTACAAAATGATGAAGATTGAGTACAGAAATAGTTGAGTTTTAGCCGAATTCGGAAAAAGGCACTATTAGATAGGAATAATTATTTAATACTTTTTAGTTCATAATAAAAGGATGTTATTATTGTTTTACCTTGGAAGTCGGTTTTAATTTTTTGTTAAAAATAATAATAGATAAACATATATTTATTGATTTTTAGCATCAGTCATTTTAAAGTATAAAAACCATGTACTTTTACTCGATAGCCCTTTTAAACTTATTAAAACTACGGCTCAGAAGTTGTTACCGGTAAGCCCTACAATGTAGGTGCAAACTTTTAACGACTAAGACGTAACTCACTACAATACATTCCACCTGCAGCTTAATCCAGTTTCTAGCACTGCAATATGATTAATATGCAAATCCCCGTTGTAGTCAGTTGCAATTCTCTAAGCGCGCCACTGAGCAGACACATGAACGCAACAGTCAAGTGAAGCAAGTAAATAATGTAGGCTACAATGTAGGTAATAATATTGTGTGCGCATAGTTACGATTATAATAAAGCCTTTGCGGTGATAACTTTGATTGCCCTGAATAATAATTATATTCACTTTGAAGGGTTTCAACACAATACTTTAATACCTCGATCGTGGGAATCGCAGACACAATAGATGTTCAATTGTTATGCGGCAGCCGGGTGCCGGTTGGGGATTGATGGGTTAAATAAAATCATGAAAGTATAATGTAAGGATTTAAAAATTACATTAAATTCCATGGATAATACTTCCTTAAGTATCAGGCAACGACAACCATATAAAATAATATCTCATTTTTAATTCCTTCTTACTTATGAAAAACATTTCTAAAAAAACTTTTCAAGAAGAAGATAAACCTAATACTTTGACGATCGTCCATAACCCTGACTGGCCAAAGTATTTGGCGCACAAGGGCCAAACACTTGGCGCACGTTAATTTACTACACAATGTGTAGGTGCTGTAATATTTACGGGCCGCCATACGGGCTCGTTCAGCGCTAAGAAAAATCTTGGCATATTTACCTACTCCCCAGAGCGCCGGATTTTCTAGCTACATCTAACGAGTTGCGTCTAGTGATGTCACTCGAATCTTATATCGTGGAGAAGCAGTGTATTCTTTTATTGAGTTCGATTAAAGACCTAAACTCGATTAAATCCCCACTTACACTTCTGGAATATTACAACTGGACATCTAGTTTATATAGGTATGAACTATATGAACTAGATGTCCTGAACTTATTCAGGTAAACATTGTTAATATTCACGTAACGGTGCGTCCACATTTGTATCATTTGCGCGATCAGATCTCCGATCAGATCACCGTCGCGATCATCGCGCCATATCAAGTATGGACGCCTATTAGATCATTCTGCCGATCATGCGTGTACAACTCTGGCTAGTTGATTTTAAAAATCTATTGTGACTTTTGTAAGAGTTGATGTTGTCAGGAAAATTGTGACATAATTGGGAGAATATATCGGTTTGCAGCAAGGCGTGGTTTTTAAAAGCCTGGAAAGCAGAAAATTTATTTAATTTTTTAATATTAAATCTTAAAATAATTAGATAATATTGAGACGCTCCATCGATAAGTAACATCACTAATGGCTCCGTGTGGTTAGGTTGAAGGATAGCTCCTAGCGACAACGTAAATACGCCGATGCCGGCTCTATATCACAAAGTTAGGTAAAGACCTCAGTACACATGGATTTACGCTCCGTTAAAATTGCGATTTCCGCCGCTAATCGCATTGCGGACGACCGACTCTGTTCAGACTTAGTGTAAGTAATGAAAGTTCGTTCAGAGGGTGCTTCCTTCAGCTATCTGTCCGGTACTGTAGGAGTCACTACGGGTATGCGACCCCGAACTGCTCTAGCTACTGCTGTCATGACCCTTCTCCTGTGTCAGTAGTATCCTATCCCCCCATTCACCTCCCAACTACCCAATAAGGTGGAAGCCCCCCGCCAACACCGACTGGCGATCCTGGCCAGTCACGAGATCTGCTAACGTAGCAGCTTATATTGACGTTAGGGGTCTCGCTAACGTTCACGTCCCTACCTCTCTCCAATTGTAGCGGTTCCCCGTTCCATTGGACTCAGAGTGGCAGGGGCAAGAGTGCACCTGTGTTAGCGCGAACACTGACATTTTCTATTGTATCGTGCACTTTAATATCTCCTGCGCAAATGACTTGGCTATGGACACGGTTTTTCGAAATTAAGTCCGGCGGCGATGGGCAGAGGTAGAGAGGTCTGTGTCTGATGCAACCAGGCCTTGTCTGATGCCTGCACGCTGGCGGCTGAGGGAGAGTGGTCGCTTCGCATTGCACGGGGCTGACAGTGTGATTCGGCAGCACCCTAAGTGACAAAGCAGCTCTATTCAGGGAGGCCCTGCTTTCCCCAATCCGGGGAGGGGACTAGAAAAGGTGTCCTAAAAAAGGCTTAGCCCCAATATTTTCGGAGGTGGTAACCGCGGCTGTCTCTGCATCACCTTTCACGCGGTCGAAAGCCACAAAAGAAAGGACATAACATCTCAAAAACTTGTGACATGACTTTCGCTGCGTGGAACGTGCGTACGCTTCTTGACTGCGAAAACAATCTGTGCCCTCCTCGTAAAACTGCTCTCGTGTCCCGAGAACTTCGACGCTATGGCGTGGATATCGCTGCTCTCAGTGAAATACATCTGGCTGACGAGGTGGAGAGGGTTGAGCGCCTCGGCGGGTATACTTTCTTTTGGAAAGGAACTCCGTCGTCAGAGCCTAGGAGGTCTGGTGTTGGATTCGCGATCAAAAACAGCATTGTACGCAAACTGTAGGAATGTCCCATTCACATCTCGGACCGTGTTACCACGTTGCGTTTACACCTGGCCAATAACAATCATCTTAATGTCATCAGCGTATATGCGCCAACCATGGACAAGGATGAGGACATCAAGGACAAGTTCTATGAGGAAGTCACGCGCACGCTCTCTAGGATTCCACACAGAGAGCAGGAACTTTTAATGGGCGACTTTAACGCGAGAGTCGGGCGTGACTTTGAAGCTTGGCCTAAGGTCTTGGGAAGACATGCTGTGGGGAACATGAATAGCAATGAGCAACTTTTACTTACGCTTTGCGCCCAATTCCAGCTTGCTATAACCATACCATGTTCAGGCTCCCGGCAAAGTATAAGACCACATGGATGCATCCGAGGTCGAAACACTGGCACCTGATTGACTATGTAATTATCCGACAGCGTGATATTTCCCAAGTGCATATTACGCGTGTTATGCGTGATGCAAATGCGATCTGCTCTACTGACCACAGACTCGTCTTCGCCAAACTGAGACTTCGCCTACACCCTCCTAGTAGATCTCAACATATAAAGCCTAAATGCGTAGACATTGGAAAAATGCAGAACCCAAGTGTGCGTGAGTCTTACAATCGGCTAATTGGTGATACTCTTCAATCGCTGGACCTTCTCAAGGTGATGCTATTGCTAACTGGCAAACGCTCTCGTCCAATATAGTCGTCGCTGCCTCGGAAACATTGGGTATCAAATCCAATGTGTACGAAGATTGGTTTGATGACAATGACGAAATTTTGTGCAGGGCTTTTCAGAAGCATCGTTCTCTGTTACGTCAACAACGCAATAACAACCGATCGGAAAAAGTTAAAGAAAGTGGTGCAGAGCTGCGCAGGCATGTGAGGGAAATAAAAGACAAGTGGTGGAAAAACAAGGCCCAACGCATGCAGTGGCTTGCTGATAGTAACCAACTGGGAGCTTTTTAAGATGAGGTCCGTAAACTTGTTGGTACTCCTAGCCGTATTAGTGTGCCGCTTAAATCACTCGACGGTACAGAGCTGCTGACCAACAAGCAAGATGTTCTTAATCGTTGGGGGGAGCACTTCAATAACTTGCTCAATATTGACCGAGCAGCAGACCTCGCCCATATCAGCTCAATGTCTGCATTGCCCACGATTAGTGAGTTGGATAGCCCGCTGACGCTGCAGGAGGTCGTCATTGCTGTACAGCAACAGAAGAACAACAAAGCGGTCGGCGTTGACCATGTTCCCGGGGAATTGTTGAAGTATGGTGGCTCAGAATTGCATCAAGTAATTTTCAAACTCTTCGCTCAACTTTGGAATGAAGAACGTGTTCCAGATGACTTTAAAGTCTCTTGTATTTGCCCACTTTACAAGAACAAAGGCTACAGAGCTGAATGTAATTCTTATAAAGGTATTTCCCTGTTAACTGCCCCGGGGAAGGTTTTTGCTCGAATCTTACTAAACCGCTTGATACCCTTGTCTGAAGAGATCTTGCCCGAGACCCAGTATGGCTTCCGGCCTAATCGGGGCACATGTGAGGCTATTTTCTCTATCCGCTAACTTCAAGAGAAAAGTCGAGAACAGGGTCAACCACTTCTCCTATGTTTCGTTGACTTAGAAAAAGCCTTTGATAGTGTGCCTCGAGAAGCTTTATGGGTGGTACTATCGAAACTTGGATGCAGATAAGTTTGTTAGAATGATCCGACTCCTGCATGATGGTATGCGTTGTTGTGTCAATGTACAAGGCGAGCAATCAGAGTTCTTTTCGGTGAGCTGCGGCGTTAAGCAAGGCTGCGTGCTCGCACCAACTCTGTTCGTTCTGTACTTTGCAGTGGTAGTTCGGGAGGCCCTGCAGACTTTATTCGAGGGAATTCGTATTCGGTTTCGTATCGACGGCGGCGGAGTCTTCAACCTAGCCAGGCTAAAAGTTCACACCAAAGTGTCTCACATGATCATCACTGAGATGATGTATGCAGACGATTTATGTTTTGTGGCGGAATCCCCGGAGGGTCTACAAAGACTTATGGAGAGTCTTAGGCCCGAATACTGGAACGTCTCTCAAATATTTAAATGCTGCTTAATTTTTTGAGTACAACTTATACGAAAATTTCGTATTCTCCAACGCAAATTTTAACTTCCAGTTAGTTTTAAGTGGACCTCCAAATAAGTTGTACTCAGGCTCCACATGAGCACCACTTAGCAAAAAAATTCGTATACTCGATGGTTACTCAACTTTTTTTAGCTGTCAAATGATCTGTCAAACTGATTTAAGCGTCGCTTGCGTTTAAGAGTGGTCAAGAGGTCTCTTAAATCTATAATTACGGTAAAAAGCGTGTGTATAAAGTTAAATTAATGTCTTTATCGTCGCTATCTAGTCTTTCCGACCATGAGACCATGAAAGGCCGACCGTGAGTCGCCCCCGAAATAATCAAATGCTCAATGCGTTTGAAAAATACAACGATGCATTTACGTTTTACAAGTTTACAATGTACAACTACATTTTCATGAAAATAGTATATTGATATTAATGTTATTTGTAACTCACTTTTAAACTAATAATTAGAGCATATACTTTTCCGAGGTAGTATAATTACAACCACGTTTCTTTTTTGTCTCCATAATATAATATTATAATTATGTATTGTTGCAGAAATGTATTTTCTTGGACAAAATGTTTTTCACAAAGAGAATATTATAATCACTACGGTCGGTCTTCTTCTTCTTTTTGATAATGTCAATCGGTCGGTCTTCAAACATGTCAATTGCCAGTTGTCACTCAAAAGACCGTTCCATTCTACGTATGGTTGCATTGTTGTAAAATTTAAAGTCGATTTCGGATTTCCTATTGTAATTAATCAGAAAATAATGTTAAAAATTGTCATGTCTTTAATTAAATATATTTAATGAAAACAAATAGTAAACGACATTAAATGATTTTTTGTGAACTTTTTATTTGTACAATCAAGTTAGATCTAGCGTAAAATGTAACACTGTAAATGTTGCCATGATGTAAATATTTAACGGCTACTCACAGGGCTACTTACGTGAGTACCATAAGAAATTGTCTGAGTGGCGTTTGTGTATATCACTTAAATATGGGAAACGCTTACATTTAAATGCCCTTCAACTGATTGATGCATTTGAGTGACGTTCTAGTATTCGGCCGTTAATGAGTCGTGTCGAAGATTTGGCCTAAAAATCAGTGTAAAGAAAACCGAGGTAATGGCTCTGGATACACTGCGCAGACCTTCGCTCGACATCAAACTCGGTAACGACTCACTTAAACTTGTGGACAAGTTCAAATATCTAGGCGGCACTATATCATCTTTATAACGAGGTTAACATCAGAATTGGAGCAGCTGCAGCAGCATTTGGCAAGCTTCGTCTCAAGGTGTTCCGCTCACACGACATAAAGCTCACTACGAAGGTGGCTGTGTACATGGTAGTCGTTCTGCCCAATCTGCTGTATGCATCTGAAACGTGGGTCCTATACCGCAAGCATATCCGCATATTAGATAGATTCCATCTAAGATGCCTACGCGACATTATGAACATTCACTGGTCCCACCGTGTTCGAAACACGGAAGTTCTACGACGAGCTAATGTCAGCGGTATAGATGCATATCTAATGAAACGGCAACTTAAGTGGTGCGGCCATGTCTCTAGGATGCCTGATACTGCTGTGGCCAAGCGCGTCTTTTACTCTGAACTTAGTAATGGCAAGCGAAAACAAGGCGGCCAATTGCTGCGGTACAAAGACGTGCTCATGCGCCACATGAAGAAGTGTGACTTAGATCCGTCACGATGGAAGACAATGGCTGTGGACCGATCACTGTGGAAGCGGACCGTGAGCACTAAGGTGTCAGAGTATGAGAAAGTGCGTGTGGCCGAGCTAGATGCTAAACGCTACGCGCTTAAGGCTCGACCACCTGTAGCCATACACTATCATTATGTAGGAGGGGTACTGACTTGCGCTCAATGTTCTCGCACGTTTAGTGCAAAAATCGCTTAGCCTGCAAAGCACACGCAAGCAAAAACCTGCGAGCACACGAACGACGCTTGCAATAGCCATAGACCCAAAGTCGCTGTGGCCGAAACCGGTCAGGATAGATATATAAGTAATGAAAGAGGATATCGGGAGGGAATTGGAACCGGTATTCAGAATTACAGAGCCAATATTAGTTATTTTATGAGACCTATGTGGAACATAGGCAGGCAACGTAGTTCACGTAGTGAATTGGTTTAAATCAATAAATGTGACTAAAGCCAAAACCATAAAGCGAGTCACAAGTCACAACCTTCATATTAAACATCAAAATTCGTATAAAATTTTGTGGATATTCTCATAGTCTGAGTCACAACAAATTAACAAAACAAAGTTTACTTGCAAATTAGTTTACGAATGTTGTGGCCCAGTGGGATATAATTTATGATTCACCGCAGTCGGCGGGTAGCGGCGAGTAGCGGCGAGTAGCGTCGAGTGACGGCGAGAGGCGGCGAGTATTGATGAGTAGTGGCGAGTGGCGGCGAGTGGTGTCAGACGCGGCCGACGCGATCGAGAGTTCCAACTAATTGGAGCACCCATCGACAAACCGTAAAGATGTCATTTACAGTAATTTTACTGCAGCGTAGAAGCATAAATATTAAAATTAGTTGTGCGGGTTGAGCACCTACAATAATTCTAAAATAGA
Source organism: Lysandra bellargus (assembly GCA_905333045.1). Taxonomy (NCBI): domain Eukaryota; kingdom Metazoa; phylum Arthropoda; class Insecta; order Lepidoptera; family Lycaenidae; genus Lysandra; species Lysandra bellargus. The sequence continues at coordinate 545,435 of HG995321.1, forward strand.
CAGACTATCTACATTGCTACTATTTAACGGTACAAACTACCTACTACCTAAACTACAACGGCTAAACCGATGTTACGATTGATTTGGCTGGTTAGGTATTAAAAGTTTTGAAAAGTAAAACTCTCTAGAGTCTAGAGAATCAGAATTGCATATTTTATTTTAAAAAATACATTATAGTATAACCACTACAGCTAAATATAATTATAGCGTAATTTAATCAGTTAAATAGAAAGGCCAGTGACATTTCCAAGAAAATGGACGATACGATTAAGTGCACATTTAATAAAGGAGCCGTATACATATACAAAGACAATTCGGGAATGTATAACTTCTGAACGTTATTGCGATGGTATAAGGTCGAAAACAGGTAAACCAGATCTTCTCTTTACTGTACTTTGTGCATATTACTTAGTATCTAATACATTAAACTCATCAAGCATCACTTTGGACATCTTTGTATGTGCTTAATGCGCTCGTTGCAAGTTTCCGCCGTGAAGGAAGCGTCTTGAGATGGAGCATTAACATTAAAATGTATTAACGATGCTCGCTTTAGACAATACAACTACTACTATAGTTCGGATATATTATATAGGATCACACAGCAGAATGAAAGAGTGTGGAGTAGTTTTAGGCTTCTTTGGTGAGGCAAGTAGTGAGTGGGATATGTTATTGGTTGATACACGTCTGTAACTCCCTGACAAGCATCTTAAAGTTATGCGCGGCCATAGGTACTTCGTAGTTCGTAGTAACAGGTAACTTTTTAGGATTTTAACTAGCCGTGGTTTCAACATTTGTTTTGATTGTTGTTATTTAGGAGAACCTGCATTAAAAATATGTATGTACCTATTTGAATGTAGAACTTTTATTAAAATGCCTTCAGCTCATCCGATATGAGACGGAATAAGATTAGGGTTCCTAATGTTTGATCCAACATTTTTATAACACAAAACTATGTTTATCGGGAGATCATAACAAAATACAAGAGAATAAAAATAAATGCTAAATAAAACAAATGCACATCGGGGCAAATCATAAATCATTCGCGCAGTATTCAGCCGTTGACGCTGTAATGCAATATTGTTTTCTAACTGGTTGTTCCCAAAGCGTTGCAAGTTGATGTGTACACAATACACAATCCAGACACAGCTCAATACTTGTTTACTCTATGTAGATATTATATCTACTTGTACATCCGTAACTCCACAACATTGGTCGCATTGTAACAATGAAAATTGATTACGTACATTGGAAGGTGTTCCCCATTTACAAAATTAATAATCACAAAATACTGGGCGCCTTTGTGTATGGTACGTTTTTTACTGAAGCTGCGTTTCAAGAAATGGGTTGTGAGAACCAGCGGCCACGCTAAGTGCAGGGATTCTTTTGGATGTTTGAAACACATTTCTCGCAACATAGCTCCGGTGGAAACGTATAACCACTGTATGTTGCCGCAACTTCGTTATGCCAATATTATTTTTTAAACTATCCTACTGTATAGTAAGGAAGCCCTAGAACATTTTTTTTTTGTGATTACTAACAAGCTATTTTTTGTGAGTAGCTTCATTTTGATAAGACAAACAACTTTTTTATCTGCCAAAAATCTTGAAAAAGGTTAGAACAATCCATATTTTAGGACCATCAAATCAAAGTATGTAATCCTTTCTGTCTCTGTTAGCTACCACTTTCAAGATTTTTCGCAGATAAAAAAGTTGTTTGTCTTATCAAAATCAAGCTACTCACAAAAAATTAGCTTGTTAGTAATCACAAAAAAATTTGTTCTAGGGCTCCCGTACTAGTATCCTTTCCCTGGACTCGAAAGTATCATAATCATAACAAATGAATGGATTTTTGACCGACTTCCAAAAATGAGGAGGTATTAATACGTTCGGCTGTATATATTTTTTTTTTATGTATGTTCACCGATCACTCAGCCGTTTGTCGTCCGATTTTCAAAATTATTTTTGTGTTGTATAAGGTTCAACTCTAATTTGGTACCATGTACACAAAAGTGGTGATCTGAAGATGGGATCCTTGAGGAAGCGAGGGGACTCCTTGAAATTTGTATGGAAACATTTAGCGATTTTAATTATTTCTGAAGCATTAGAGGTCAATGCTACCAATAAAGTAAGATTTTGCACCAGGTTATACCCTGGATCTAAAGGTACCGAACAGAACTTTTGAATGCTTACAGGTACAGGTTCGGGGATTTCGGCGTTGTTTAAACAACTAAAAGCATAAGCTAACACATCAATTTGATTGGTCATCATCATCACAACCATAATCATACCATAGGTCATCACACTATGACCTAATTATTGGTACTTTTCGTGATATTTTGCATCGAAGCAGATGTTTTTGATGATGATTTCGCTGTTTGAGGATAGATTTTCAAATTTCTCGTGTAGTTGTATAGGATATAATCTTAATTTTGTATACTTAACAATTACGAAAGTGGTGAGCTGATGATGGGATCTATGAGCAATCGAGGGAAATCCTTGATATTTATTAAAACACTCATAGTGGTAAAAATGTTGTTTCTAGTAAATTAAACATAATATTATGTTACGAATAAGAGAAATTTCATACAAAGGTGTCTCTTGGTCCAAAAGCACTGAACAGAACTCCTGAACCTTTAAAGATAAAAGTTTGGAAATTGCAGCATCGCTTAGATAGCTGCAAGCATTTAGGTACCACAATTTCGCTTACAGTAACATAATGTGAATAGTTAACATTCGTATTGGTTATTTACGCATAAAGCCTTATTAACCGACTTCCAAAAAACGAGGAGGTTATATGTTCGGCTGTGGATATTTTTTTTTTTTTTTTTTGTATGTTCAACGATTACTCCGCCGTTTGTGAACCGATTTTCGAAATGTTTGTTTTGTTGTATTAGGTTTCACTCCAATTTGGTACCATGTTCACAAAAGTGGTGACCTGATGATGGGATCCATGAGTAATCGAGGGAACTCCTCGAAATTTATATGGAAACATATGGTGATTTTGGTTTTATGTGAAGTGTACTAAGAATATGCTACCAAAAAGTCAAATATTGGGTCAAAGTATACCATGGTTTCGAAGATGCTGAGAGAACTCCTGACTCCTTATAGATACACGTTCGGGAGTTTCGGCGTTGTTTTAAGAACAGAAAGCATATGCTACTATGCAATTCATATTCATCATCATAATCATCATCATCATCATCACCGTCATTATCATCATTAAGGTCACCAATGTCTCATGGCACAGAATTAATAATAGTACAAGGCATAGGTATGGATATACTAATAATAATAATTATGTACTGTGTAACAACACCTGTTTGTTTAATACATGGCGGTCGGCGCCGCAGAGGCGACGGCGTCGCCACGCCGCCGCGCCGCGTGGCGCGTGGCGGCAGACAACAGATCGAATACTTTACTAATTATTTTATATTTAATTTAAATAGACAAATAGAATTAAAATAAAGTTATTTTAAAAAGAGCATTTACACAAAACAAAGTCATTAAGTGTCTTTTTAATCAGTTATACTTATTAATCGATAGATGGCGCACTAAGTATCGATTTGAATTCTTGATTAAGCGCTTAATCCACTTATCCTAGCTAGGAAGTCCTAGCTAGGGTCCTAAAAAATTTAGTCAAGTAGAATAACATTTAGAAGCTAGGATCCTAGCTAGGATCCTAAATCGGAAAAAATTTAGTCAAGTGGAATAACATTTAGAAAGCTAGGATCCTAGCTAGGACTTCCTAGCTAGGATAAGTGGAATAAGCGCTTTACAAGAACAGAGCTGTCAATAATTATGATAATATTAAATAAAAAGTAGCTACGCTACATCCTATGCAAGTTTATACAATTTTTTATCTGATAGATCCTTCGATCGTGGAAAAACGAGACACAATAGCCTTTCTATTGTTATCTCAATCGCCGGTGACCGCTTGGGGCTTGAAGCATTAAAATTGTTAAATTACTTAGCACAATATGTTCACTTCACTGATAATATATGATTTTGTGAGTGTGAGTTGTGACTCTTGACAAATTGTAATAAGATACGTAAAATATACGCGAAGGTTTACCTACTAGTGTAACTAAAAAGAGTGAAATTATTATTATTTTTAACAAAAAATTAAAACCGACTTCCAAGGTAAAAACAATAATAACATTAATATGAACTAAAAAGTATTAAATAATTTTTACTATCTAATGGTGCCTTTTTCCGAATTCGGCTAAACCTCAACTATTTCTGTATTCAATCTTCATAATTTTGAAGTCGGTGCCAGTTCCAAAAGTTTCAAATATTCTGTCAGAGGACTGAAGATTCAGCTATCTGGTACCGACTTCAAAATAATGAAGATTGAGTACAGAAGTAATTGAGGTTTAGCCGAATTCGGAAAAAGGCACCATTAGATAGTAAAAATTATTTAATACTTTTTAGTTCATATTAATGTTATTATTGTTTTTACCTTGGAAGTCGGTTTTAATTTTTTGTTAAAAATAATAATAATTTTGTAGATACTTAACTAAAAAGAGTGAAATTATTATTTTTAACAAAAAAATTAAAACCGACTTCCAAGGTAAAAACAATAGTAATATTATGAACTAAAAAGTATTAAATAACTCTTACTCTTTAATAGTGCATTTTTCAGAATTCGTCTAAATCTCAACTATTTCTGTACATACTACAGTCTTCATTAGTTTGAAGTCGGTACCAGTTCCAAAAGTTTCAGATATTCTGACATTGACTGAGCTCACGATTAAATTAGCTGGTACCGACTTCGAAGTAATGAAGACTGTAGTATGTACAGAAATAGTTGAGATTCAGACGAATTCTGAAAAAGGCACTTTTAAAGAGTAAGAGTTATTTAATACTTTTTAGTTCATAATATAGCTATTGTTTTTACCTTGGAAGTCGGTTTTAATTTTTTTGTTAAAAATAATAATCTTTGTATTAACTTTATTCCTTTTCACTATTCTTCATAGCGAGATACATCACGCTTCCCGTTTTTGTGGGATTTTTGTGAATCGATCTAAGCATCTCCCCTCGACTCTTGGCCTCCCCTTCGACGTTTGTTGCGTATATTTCTTTCATTAATCATCACCGTTCTCTGTACGTGGCGAACAATCCCGGGGTTCTTTCACTGAGTATTTCGTATAAATCCTGTTCGCTAATGCTGCACTGATTAATCGTCGAGGTGGAACCACACTTTGTTCACATGAGCAAAGAATAGGTACTTACATTAAGTGCTATTTTCCTGAGTTGATTGCACCTACCGAGTAGAGTGGCATCGAGACAGTGCCCTCAGCACATCCATACTTACTTACATACTTACTAATATTATAAATGCAAAAGTGTGTCTGTCTGTCTGTCTGTTACCTCTTCACGCTCGAACCGCTGAACTGATTTTGCTGAAATTTGGCATAAAGATACTTTAGAGTCCCGAGAAAGGACATAGAATAGTTTTTATCCCGGAAAAATGTACGGTTCCGACGTGATCAACGAATTTTGGCGCAACGGAGTTGCGGGCGTCATCTAGTATTATATAACACTAGCTATTTGACCGAGCTTTGCTCGGTATTCGATAAAACACGAATAAAATGACATTTTCTAAAAATGATTCCTAGCTAGATAGATTAATCGCCCCCGAAACCCCCTATATACCAAATTTCATGAAAATCGTTGGAGCCGATTCCGAGATTCCAATTATATTATAATATATAAGTACATATATTATATTATATACTAGCTGACACGGCAAATGTTGTTATGCCATATAAATAATTTTTGGTATGAAAAATAGATGTTGGCCGATTCTCAGACCTACTCAATATGCTCACAAAATTTCATGAGAATCGGTCAAGCCGTTTCGGAGGAGTACGGGAACGAACATTGTGACACGAGAATTTTATATATAAGACAATAATTGCTCGTTTAAAGATATAAGATACCGAACGCTTAACCGAGGTACTGTCTCGCTTCTCTACTCAGTAGGTGTAGTAATCAAGGCATAATGAACTTACTTTGCTTATACATTAAGCCATGAATCATGATATAGACAGCCATATAAAAATTGATCTCAAAACACTCCTTTCAAGTTACCAAATTTATTAGCGGTTAAGTGTTTTACAACGTCTTAAAGTAATTTATGCACCGAAGACATGTACGAAGTCAATGCCTTCGCCACCCTAATCCAATTAAGATCGCTGGCCTACCCTCACCTTAGCTAATTCGATTTGCATAACAGTAGACAAACAATGGAGATGGTTACATATTACTGTATACAGGACATGAGACACTTCGTTAGCTAAAACAATAAACACTAGATTCTAGAAGCGTTAGAGATATAACTGTCGCAGTCATCTGGTTCAATCTGCGATTCGATTGAATGACTAGCGCATTTATTGAATGACACCATTCAATTGAATGACTCGGCCGAACGTCGATAGAACGATCGTCCCTCAACGTTCAACTAGTTAGCGATTTGTAGTATAGCGTTTTGAAGATAGCGGACATGAAATCAGTCAGGTAATTGAACGTATTTCATTTTCTTTCTACTGTGGCGCTACTAGTCACTAAAACAAATATGACGTCAAACAGCTCGCACAGCTGATAGCACTGTGCTGATATTTTATCGATTACATTTACATTATGTGCTTTATTTGTAATAACTAATAAATAGCATCCCATTTAACGACTTCGCTATAATATGACTTTTAGTCAAAACGTTAAACGTTACAGTCAACGTCTTGACGAGTTGTCCTTTAGTCATTCAATCGAATGGTGTCATTCAATGAATGCGCTAGTCATTCGATCGAATCGCAGATTAAACCAGATGACTGCAACATATCCACAACATAGTTTTGACTAACTAGGCTAAATTGATCTATATATATTAAATTACAAGTCCTGACTGACTGACTGACTGACTGACTGACTGATTCATCATCGCTGAGGAAAAACTGGCAAAAAAGCCACGAAATTTGAAAGTAGGGTTGTTTTATTAAGTAGACACCCACTAAGGAAGGAAATTTGGAAATTTTAACCCGAAGGGGGTGAAATAGGGGTTGAAAGTTTGTATGAAAGTCCGTCATTTCTTTAGTTAGAAACATGAAACTTTATTTTTGGGCTACTGAATAAAAATGAATGAATACGTATTAAAATAAGAGATGATGGAGGACGTATATATTTCTTAGTAACTTGATAGCTCAAAGTACCCAAACGTCACGCCTGTTATCTGTTACTTTCACACCTTAGCACATTGGGGCAACTTAAAAAAATACTTCTAAGGAACAATATCTTAGTGTTCTACTTAAAATGGTATTGAAATATATTTGGCTTTATGATTTAATGGCATGTTCAACTTCTGAAGTACAGGCATGTTTTTATTCTTGATTCTACTCCTGTTGCCAAAATTTCTGCCATTTCTGTTATCAATTGTAATTTGTAAAAAAAAAAATATAGCGACATATTTAATTTCAAATAAATTTTTCACCTAGGCAGCACTAATCCACTTGTAGTTTATATATTAGTAACAAAGAGTTTGATTATTTCTTTCGTTTTTTAACAAAAGCAAAATTTCTTCGTGATTTTTCCATTGGTTGAGATCGCTCATCACTTCTGCTAAGTATGTAAAAAGTTAATTACTTTGTTAAATATTTTAAAAATCCTTTGTTTACATGTATTGTTAGTCCTTTTATTGTAAAACATAAATAAAACTAAGTTAAATTTGACCATTTAAAAATAAAATAAAGATTATTTGAGTTTTATCATTTCTGTTATCATCACTTCTGTTAACTAGGTGATAACAGAAGTGATTTTTCATCACAGAAATGACGTTTTTCTTATTAAAATATAGTAAAGTTAATATTTTTTGTCATTTATTTGGTATAAAACATGTTAATTTTATCATATTTATAACATTTTTGTCAAGTTTTTTTTTCAATTACAAGAAATTTTAAGTATCTAAATTGTTGATAACAGGAATAATCATTTTGATAACAGAAATTATCATTTCAATATTCTTGCAGTGTTTCATTTTAATTATTATAAAATTTAAAAAATTCTTTTATTTTTTTATATTTATAAAAGATAATAAAAAGACAGAAAAGTGACTCAAAAATGTTATGTAGGTCATTAAACGACAATGATCCTAGAGCAAATAAAATCCTATGATTCCTCGGATGAAACAAATTTTTTGATCATTATTTTTTCTTAAAGGGTTGTAAAATCATGTACATTTCTTTAAAAACATATTTTTCGGACGTTTCTAATGATGCATTATAAAAGATTTTTAAAAATTAGTTTATAGATACCCATTATGTTGTGCTAGATATTATGTTTAATGTACACCGTATTTTTTAACAGTTTTTAACAAATTCTTAATTTCGGTCAAAATAAATATTTGGTTAAAAATGAAATAAATTAAATAAATCAAATATATTATAATATTTAGTAAATAAAAATAACTCATCGTATTGATAACAGAAGTGGTGCATCACTTCTGTTATCATAACGATATAATTTTTTTTCTCTTATAATTTTAGAGCTTTGCTAAATCTGATTTTTAGCATCGCTAATCTACAATACAGGTTTTAAATATGCTTTAGAATTATCGTTATAAACGTTTACAATAATTATAGTTACAATTATTTTTAAATTTAATTATTATAGTTATATTTTACAATAATATTTTGAAGTTCATGACTCCTGTTAGGCACAGCGTAATTTCTGTTATCAAGTAAAAACTTAAATTATTGAATTTTTAATTAATTATGGGCAAACGATCTCTGAAACTATTTTTAATAGTTTTATTACATTATAGTTAATATTTTTAAATAAGTAATAAAAATGTTGAATTTCACCAAATTTTTTTTGATTTATTTTTTTCGGCACAAATCTAGAATGGCCCATTTAAGCGTTTCTAGAAATTCTACCTCCAAGGAGTGAAATTATGGTTGAAAGTTTAAATGACAGTCCGTCATTACTTAAGCTGTTAGAAACATGAAAGATTATTGACGTTTGCTTAAATAGGGTCCCGTTTTTACCCTTTGTATAAGGATCCACAAAAAGGGGAAAACTATCCATCTTTATTATACTATGTTAACGCGGACGAAGTCGCGGGCCACAGCTAGAATAATATAAAGATATTAGTACAAAGAAATAAAAAAAAAAGTAAAATGAAAAATAAATCAAAACTTTTTTTTAACACTCCACTATTAGTAACCAAGCTGCGAAGCCCTAAAAGACCTTTGATGTAACGCACGAGTTATGCCCACTACCGTGAATCAGTGACCTTGTCTTGTGTAGGAATTAGCTACCTGTTAAATCGTAGCTTCGTGAATCGTGGAACCATCGTGGAATGAAATGGCTGATCAAGAATTAAGTACTTAGGTTATAGGTATTTTCACAATCTATTATTATTAGAGACCGGATTGCATGCAACATATAAAGCATGTTATATGCATGCAAATATGCATGAAAAATGCTTGAAATATGCACGAAAATTGGCAGAATATGCAAAATTATATGACAATATGCAAATTCAAAATCTGCATACAATTAGTAAATTATTTTTTGATAGGCGATAATAGACCGTACAGTAATATTATAATATGACATTACAATTATTTAAAATTTTTGTAAAAGTAAGCAATCAAATATTTTTCTAAATTTTCAGTAGTAGCTAGTAAGATTGTGTCTACGATCATTTAGAGTATTTTTGTAAATAGAAAAGGTTCGCTCCACATTCACTGAGGAAACTGAGCAGAATTTGAACTTGGGTGCTATGTTAGCACTTACAGTTTCTGGCAAAAGTTCTGCCGTTTAATTTGTAGTTAGCAAGCGCGACTTTCTTCTGTCTCTTTCATTTTATTATCGTAACTGTCAAAAGAAAAGATGCGTACGGCTATTGACTGCATTAGAAACGCAGTAAAACGTCACAACTATTACTCGATAGCTCTTATGTTTTGTAACTGTCATTGCTACTTTTGGTCGCATTTTGGAATGCAGCATTAGTGAAAAATGTTGTAAATGTACCGAAAATATGCATCATAACTAGATCTCAAAGGTAACTAGATCTTATAGGCTAATAATCTTAGGTAAAATATGGTATTACTGCTGAGAATGGCTAAAATATACAAATGCCTATGCGAGTATGCAAATGCATATAATCCGGTCTCTAATTATTATAAATGCGAAAGTATCTCTGTCTGTCTGTCTCGCTTTCACGCCAAAACTACTGAACCGATTGCAATGAAATTTTGTACACAGATAGTCTTAAGCCTGAGAAAGAACATAGGCTACTTTTTAACTGGACAAAGGGATTGTAAGGGGGTAACGATTGTTATTTCTATTTTACGGTGCGTCCACATTTGTATCATTTGCGCGATCAGATCTCCGATCTGCTGCCTTACTCCCGTAACTGATATCAACTTGATACGAGTCTAATTTCGATTTCGTTTTTGATGTCATTGTAATGCGTAGGAATTCCGGAACAAAATCGTATCAAAATCGAGATGTTGCCATGGCGTCTTGTCAACGTCGTTATAGCAACGTCCTTGTTATAAAGTAGCAGAAGGTTATATCGAAAAATAACGAAAAATATGAAATAATTGAATAATGTTTGTGTTTTTTCGTCATACCATAAAAATACATATCTTTAGAAACTTTAGATGGATGTGCCCATTTTCTACTTGAGTGGGTTTAAAATGGTTATTTTCGTTAAGGAACATCTTGACATTAAACAAATATGTAAATTCTCTTTTGTACTTTACACTAATTAACATTGTGATACATATTCTAGTGTTTGTAAAATTTGTATCCCTACATGCCGACATTAAAAATTAGTTTTTATTTGGAAAATAATGGTCCGTCCGAGTTCCGACGCACCTACAAATGGAGATGTTGTTGAGATTCCTGGAAGAAAATCCAGTAATCGCAAAAGGGTACATGCGGGCGAGCCAAGCTAAGCACGATACCAAACTTAAATGGGACCGTATAGCTATAGAGCTACGACATTTTGCAGACGAGCCATATTATTATGTTAAAATAATAATGAATTAATAATTATTATCAACAAAAAATGAAACGACACCACACCAATCGATACCCTAGTGACCCTAAAAAACGTTTACAATACCTAACTCGGCAACTATCGATCTCAATCGATGTCGATGCCTCTATTGCTACCGTGAAATTTGACGTTTGTAAACGATCTGTAAGTCGATTCTCAGACAATTTTTTTGTCGCGATTACCTAAGATTTCGATTTGGCGAATATTTCGATGCTGATTAGTTCCAAATTGAGCCGCAGCCCGATCGTGCGCTAGAATAGCTGTCAGGAATAGCAAAATCCATTGAGGTTGAATTAGTTTCAAACCGATCCGCAGCACGATCGTGCGCTATTTTAGATGTCTACGCATGTCTAAAGTGTCAAAAACCGTTGAAATCGAAAATCGAAATCGATATCAGTTTGGGGAGTAAGGCCCCTGATCGCGCAAATGATACAAATGTGGACGCACGCTAACGTTATTACGTTATTAAATAACTCAGTACTTTATATATTATGCAGATTGTAGTGACGCAACCTTAAACTTATCAATGATAAATAGTTTATGGGTAAAGTTGTGTAATTGGGGGGCTAAATAAGCTTTAAAATTTGGCAGAAATAAAGTTTGATTTGAAAAAATGAAATATTATGTGCACATACTGTAGTCTGTAATCGATAAAATATAAAAACAGCTGTTTTTGGGTGTTTTGATTTAAGGGGTACCAGGGTTTTTTTATTTAAAAGCTTTTGACACCAATTCTGTTGACATCGCGCGCTATAAACTGAGTCCACGCGGACGAAATCGCGGGCAACAGCTAGTTATATTATATTGTTATGTTATCATTGAAGATTGATAAACCCATAAATGCTTGGCCGGATAAAAACTAGGGGCATTACTCAGAAACTAATTCGGTTTCGATTTTTGATGATTCGTGATGCGTACTCAGCTCCCGGAAAACTCGAATTGAAATTGACCATATTTTCGATCCTGATCGGCTGATCCTGATCTAAAGCTTTAGAGATTTATTTTGATTGTTGATCACTCGGCAGTAAGTGGGCTGTATCCTTCAAAATTTTCTCGAGCATGAGAAGTATTCATAAAAATATTGCTGGGTATACCGTACTGAATGTAACGTGATATCCGTAGCCATTGTGCAACAGAGGACGTTGGCAGGGTGATAAATGACTGCGACATAATGCCTAAGACTTTTTCTACGTACCTAATTCTAATCCATCGTCCTAGTGATTCGCGGGACAGTATCAAATTGTTTGATATCATAATATTTATTTTGTGAGGACATCTTGTATATTAAATATCATTATTTACGTAACAGTATGTGATGTAATGTAGACTTATCAAAATATTTGACTCATAAGAAACTTATAAGATAAGTGGTAACTTACAGCCACATAATTATACAACCACCAGCAAAATAAGCCATTAAAGCCACCAGCACTAATTTTATGGAAAATGCTTGACTTGAATACTTGCTATTCAGAGTCGCCACTTTTGAATTTTACCAACTTCGCTTAATTCAGTCGTACCTACATACGGTATAATATACAGGTAATATAGGTTAATAGGTTAAGATTGTACCCATCTTTTAGGGCTATCGTTCACTTGAGATACGACAGTTTTTAGACCGAATACTGGGTACAATACAAAATTGAGTGTACATCTTCATGTGCATAACTACTAAACACTATACCTACAGGCTACAATACACAGAGCATTTTTAAGCAATAGCCTGTCTTAAGACTGTGTCTCAATTGAGCGAGAGCCTTCACAAACACTAGACCGTCTCAACTCTCACCCGGTGCGATTCCTTTGATTTAGTCGATAGTAAAATTAATAGGTTAGGATCGTACCTATATCCTTCAGTTCAGGGCGCTCGCTGACTTGGGACATGACAGTCTGATAGACAATTGCAATACAAATATATATTATGTAATTTAGCATTTTGATGTCATTTATATTAGCATAGTCTATCTTAAGACTGTGTCTCAAGTGAGCGAGACCTCCGACCCGGTGCGAACGGTTCGATTTAGTCCACAATAAAGCAAACCAATTACGCGGCCGTGTGGGCTGTCGGCCACACCCGATCGTATCAATCAAAAGTTGACCTGACGATATTGCCGCCCCGCCCGCCCGCCCGCCCTACCTCACCTGACACCCTGTCTTGTTTACCGGACTTATACCCACTTAATATCTACTAACATTATTAATGCTAAAGTGTATCAGCGGTCTGTCTGTAACTTTTTCACGCTAAAACAACTGAACCGATTCAGATGAAGTTAGCTATAGAGATACCTTGGAAGACAGGAAAATGCTATGATAGTTTTCGTTTCCAAATATGCACGGTTCCCGCGTGAAAAAGTTGGCGCAACGGATTTGTGGGCGTCATCTAGTAAGGAATATACTCTTTTTATTTTTATTGTTTACTAGCCTAGCTGTCCCGGCAAACGTTGCTTTGTCATAATATATTTGCCACATTGAGATGTATGGAGTTGCTATTGCCAACAAAAAACATGTCGCACTTGAGGAATGCGCGGGGCGTTGATTGCTATAGATTAGTACCGCAGAAGTGACACAGTTTTGTGCCTACACTCGAATGAATGCAGAATCTATTTGAGTAAATGGATGAAATAAAAATAAAAAATACTATTTAATAAAATTTATATAATGTATCGGCCAATCACAGCAAGCCAGACAAGCCAGCCTTGCCGAGGCCCCCACCACTCGCCAACGCCAGCCAGCCGTGCCTCGCTGGTGGGGTGCAAGCCTTAAATACCCTGTACTCGCTCATTTTGCTGATTTTTGTATGGAGTCAAATTGTTAAGCAGAAACTCTGCCCAATTGTTTTGTGAAAGTGTTATTATTTTGTAAAGTGTGATTAAAGTGATTAAAGTTTCACCCTGGTTTACAATAATTAAGTTTGGATCTACAGTCCACTATAGCCAATTACTTTATTTAAAGTAATTAAATATTTTCAATTACAATAATAAAATTATTATAATGTTTGCATGTATAATGTACGTAATATTTTAAATATTACCAAAATACAAACTCGTCTACATGAGTACTTCATTCATCGTCGTCTTATCATAGATCAGTATTCTGCCTACATTCCACTCTGAATCTACTACTCTATGACAATGCAAATGGCGCGCGTCTTCGCCTAGTAATTTAATGTTCGTATTTTAATTGAAAATAATAAAATAAGAATGCTAATACCGATGAAATGTTATTCCGTTGCATTTTGAAGTGTTACTGAAATAATTTTTGCAATGTCTTAACCCATAACTAGGCATTTTTGTGACTTTTTAGTGTTTGTTTGATAATGTTGTACGTCTGGCGCGCAGAAGAGCTCGCGTGCGACTAAGTGCACTGTGCACTGCGGCTATATAGCTTATGTTGAATGTGACCAAACATTGCGTTGCGGTGTCAACCAGGGCTTCATAACGTTATCGAATAACAGAAAAAATATCGTTACGTACCGTTATTTTCATAATGGTAGCCAGATAACGTTATTTTTTTAACGTTATCTAGTAAAATAACGTTATATTTACCGTTATTATTATAACGTTATTTTTTCGTTATGGCATAACAAAAAAATAACGTTATAATAATAACGGTAAATATAACGTTATTTTCTGGTATCAGGTATGCGATCGTGCACGGTGCACCAAATCTCACTCATATTTAAAATGTAATAAGCGTTCTCTGTGAAAATACAAAGAAAAAAATACACCTTAAAAGCGTTACTACGTTTAGAAAATTTTCCCGCCTGTCATGACTTTCTTGACGGACTATAACGTTATTAAAGAACATATATTTACCGTTATAAATCCTATATAACGTTATAACATTTACCGTTATTAAATACATTTATAACGTTATTTCTAGTATCGGTTATATTTTCATAACGTTATCTATGCCCTTGAAGCAATAACGTTATGAAAAAATAACGTTATTTGAAGCCCTGGTGTCAACTCCATACATCTCAATGATTTGCCATATTATTTTATTGAAGTGACTAAATAAGTATGTTACCATGGCAACGTACATCGCTATTCCGTAGCATGCAAACAATGGTCGTCGTCAGTCTCGAGTTGTAATAATTTACTATTATTTATTCAACAAAGTCACCTATCAATATAATAAGTACCCAGTAGTCGATTCTCAGACCCACTGAATATGCATTATATAAAATTTGGTTAAAATCAGTAAAGCCGTTTCGGAGGAGTACGCGGCCTAACACTGTGACACAAGAATTTTATATATAATATTATTAGGCCAATTAAACTTTCTTAGTCTAGATTTATACTCCGAACGCATAACGTGTCATAACTAATCTTGTTTTTAGCGACGTTAACTTACGTATAGGAAACAAGATGATTCCGACCACTAGGCTAACACACCTTTTCCCAATAAAGGCAACTTGTAGGAGTATTTTCTCATTTCCTGTAACCCTCTTATGTACAAACAGACAGAAACGGGTTCGCATTGGGACGTCACGTCTTGAACGTTAAATATAAGATGAAGATTCTGATTACAAGTGTCAAAGTGGATTCCCCCTGTTACAACGGCTCCCTTAATTTCGGATGACAGGCACTAATTGTTGTTCGCCAACGGCCTATGTCTTTATCGTTGTAATAAGAGAAAAGCTGCATTGAGGAGACAATACATTGAATACAATTGCTTTGTTGAAAGGGCCATTTTCGGTTCTCAATCATTTGTCGCTATCAACATAATTATTGTAAACGATATATTCATTTTATCTACATTCCATTATTATTCTCTTATCTATTTAAGCATATTTTAGTGTTTCAACAGCAGTTACGATACTGACCTTTACCAAATAAAAATAACATTTTTTGAGACGGATGAAACAGGGATCTAATACGCTTCCCAAGATGTGTTAGGTAGTAACCTAGTACCTGGTAGTAACCAGCACCTTATTCAGGCTCGCCTTTACATGATAAATTTCGCAGAATACAAAGACGTAAAAGAAATCGTGCCAAAATTCGTGGATTGTTTTTATTTTGTTGTTTATTTACTTGCATATTCAGTCTGTAAATCAAAAGTTTATTTCATTATAGAATTGCGCGCTTGGAAGATTTTAACTACCCATCGAAAACAGTAAACATAATAACAGTAACAGTAAACAATAACCCCTAAGGGTTGCATTTGAATTACGCATTATAGGGAGGGGGCGGAAGGGAGGGGGGAGGGAAGGGAGAGGGGGGGTGGACCCCCCCCCTGACCCCTCCTTAACGTTAAGAAATCAGTAGTTACCACGAAAAAAAATTATTTATTTTTTGAGGTTATGTTCAATAAAACAACCAAATTAGTGGACTTAAGACCAAATTAGTCTTTTTTGGGTGTGGGCAAACTCAGTTCTATGACTAATATTGAAAACATACAGCTCTGGCGCAGCGAAGGCGACCAAAAAGCCATAGCGTCAATTATGATAAGTCGACGGAGCCCCGCTACGCGGGGCTCCTATTTCTGGGTGGTTCACAATAAAATAACCACTATGGCATCTAACCTAACCCAATCAAGTCGTATTGGGCCAGCACGGAGTAATACATTGCTATTAATTACCTACGAATTATACACTGTTATTATACAATATTATACATTTCCTATTCCGTTTTGCATAATTGTGATTGGTGGGCAGATTCGAAGGCGACCAAAAACCGGAGCAAAGCTCGATCAAATAGCTAGTACTTAGTTAAATATACAAAAGTAAATAAAAATTACGAAATATTGATATAATATTGTATTTACTGTTTTCGATGGGTAGTTAAAATCTTCCAAGCGCGCAATTCTTTATAATTTTTATTTACTTTTATGTATTTAACAAAGTACTACCTATTTGACCGAGTTTTGCTCGGTATTCGATAAAATTACATTTTATAAAAATGATTCCTAGCTAGATCGATTTATCGCCCCCGAAACCCCCTATATACTAAATTTCATGAAAATCGTTGGAGCCGATTTCGAGATTCCAATTATATATATTTTTGTTTCTTACAGATTACATTTCTCGCAACGCAACTTACCTTAGCTGCGGTGGAAATGCAGACAATGAACAATAATAAACTTCGAAATTCGAACTTAAGCTATAGCCATAAACTTATAGATTCGAAGTTCGAATCTTCGCCTATTGGTTTTTCTGCAGAACGTTAGAACCTAGCACAAGAAAAGTAATAGAAGATTTGAAGTTAGAGATAGAGCAAGAACTCTACCTTTGTTATCTGTCATACATTGACTTGTTGAAAGCCTAAACGGCAATATGTACGTTTTTTATGATGCACGGTATCTCAACACGTGAAAGCCGCCCGCCCCGGGGTCACGTGACTGTACCACGTGTTCACGCGGGCTGTAATTGCGGCAAATAATAATTAAAACGTTGCGTGAGATGTGATTTTATGATCCAATAGAAAGGTAAGGCAAATAAAGCAATTCTATTGGTAGGTAAAACATATTTTCGCAACACATCCTCGTTGGAAGCGCATGCCTCACCGGCAATACGTCTTGTATGATGTACGTATCTCAATGCGCGAAAGCCGCCTCGGGGCCACGTGACTACCGCGCTCACACGGGCTGTAATTGCGATGAATAATTAAAGCGCGCAGCTCTAAATATTCCGTATCAGTTCTGGCTTCGCCGTTCTAACTACAAACTTTATCATACCGACCATGTAAATAAATTGTTAACCACAGCCAGCGTGCTATAAAACCGAGTTGGGGTTTTGTTCATTTTCTGAATACTGTAGTTTTCGTTTCCGTACGTTGCAGTGAATAAGTATTATATTATGTCAAAATGGCATGGATGCTTATTTAATTAATTTAAACATTGCCCAAACCTCATAGCCCATTGGTCGATTTGAGAATAATAATGTTTAATCGATACAATAAGATGGTACAATGTGAAATAGCAATTATATTTTGGAAAGTTACTCTAATATGATGCCCATCATAAAAGTATTAACTAAATGTTACAGACAGCAGCTTTAACACCTAAGTTTTCAAATATAAAAAAATATATCAAAAATATAAAGGTAAGTTCATAACATCATACAAACAGTAGCGAAGTAACGGATACACCGGATATGATGGGCGCTGCGGATAGCGTGGCTGAACACAAGGTGAAGAACATAACATACTGTAACATGCAATACGACTTATGTTACATGACGCAAATATGAATGAATGAATCTAGACATGAACTAGATTCACATGCATTTGTTGCACTTCTTGAATTATCTGAAACTCAGCAAATATATGACGCACCGAAGTGTTATTTGACCGAAGGTCGCTTTAACTTCAGTCTTAATGGTATTTTTGTAATAAAACTAGGGAGCAAACGAGTAAACGGATCACCTGGTGGAAAGCAACTACTGTAGCCCATGGACACTCGCAAAATCCGAAGGCCTTTTGGGAATACCAAATAACCTTTCTTCTTGAAAGTTTGCAGGTTGTATTGGACCGGAAATACTGCTGGCGATAGTTTGTTCCAAGGTTTTAGTGTGCGAGGCGGAAAGTTACGCGAAAAACGCACTGTGGAAGACTGCCACTCATCAAGGTGATGAGGTATTTACCCGACGATGATGAAGATAATTAAATCCAAAAATTGTACATATTAACCACACTTAATGATCTCTAGAAGATTATGAAGTTACATCCAGGATGATCATGAACCTTCTAGTGTTATTAGCGGCGAAGTACTGATAAGCGCCCGTCGTCTGGGCTGCTAATGAACAAATTACGCCGAGACGATGTAATCTAATGCTAGTTTAATTTAGCCTACACACCCTAAAATGATCCTATTAGCTTTTGCCTGCAATGGTGGCGGGGAAAAGCTAGCTTTTTCCGAGTCTAAAGTTAGTAAATGTAGTGCGAAGAAGAATTCCAGGAGAACCTTTTCAGGTTTAACGGTAGCCTATGTGTTAGTCCAGAGCCTAAATTACTTCCAATACACTAAAATGTTGATGCCGTTTAATTATCATCGAGGAAGCTAGCGAGCTAAAAGCTATGATAATGAAAATTGGGCGAAATGCCAGAGACCCAGTCGGTAGTATGCCCCGTCCGTGAGTCACATTCGTTATTGAAATGGGTCACTTTGATTGTTGTTTGTTATTACTTAATAAAACAATTTTAAAAACAATAACCCGCCGTCTTTTTAATCACAGCTATAACGAAACCAAACTTTTAAACACCATGTCCAAAAATTCAGTTTATTAAAACCATCTTATTATTGTTAATTGCATAGGGCCTGGGGGGGAAAACTCCATTAGGTATATAATATAATATGTAGTATCTGTATATCCACAGCCGACAAAAATGTTGCTTCACCTATTATATTAGTCGGTAGCAGTGCCGTAAATAGGGCGGTGCCACCGGTGCCCAGGCACAGGGCGCAGACTCTGGGGGGCGCAAAAATGACCAGACCAGAGAGGCCTGTGGCCCTGAAAGCATTGCGCAAGGGCGCAGTTATAGAAGCTCGCACAGGGCGCAAAAAGGGCTATTTACGGCACTGGTCGTTAGTTGTTGGTTTCGCAATTGCAATCATAGAGAACGTTAAAACATCGATTCTATTATTAGCTAGATGTAATTGTACAATTTGTACATTATCTTTGGAGGAGTAAATTAAACACAGAATACTGTATCACTGAAAACTCTACTCACGTCTGGCGGCCATATTCTTCCATCCCCCACTATGATTGGTAGTGCGGCCATCTTTATTAATCAATACACTACATCAATATATTAATATACTTCCTAATATTACTAGTTAAATTAATGTATACATAAAATGTACCAATAAGTTAATTTATTCTGTATATACAAATTAGCAATTAGCCAAGTAATTACTAAACCAAGTTTACTCAAATCCATTCAAAACTAATATGATGGCATGACATCATGTTTGTTTAGTTATATTGTACTTGGACTAGAACAAACATTTGCCTACAGTTACTTTTGCAACCTTTATTAACCCCCTTGTTATTTGGGAAAGCAGAAATAGAAATAAGAAAATGTTTAAAGATTTAATAATAGAAATCCAACATTATTTAACACTTGATACAGAAAGAAGTATGTTAAATGTTTCCCCCGTAACACTATCATTTCTTTTTAAACAGAAAACTGTGATGTCAACGCTAAATGATGCAAGCTGTATACTTTTTCCGATAAACGCTGTTAGTGCCGTTATTGCGACATCATAATAGGAACGTTAGTGACGTACTAGATTCCAGAGAATAGCAAAGCGGGGGAAGGAATTTTTGACATTTTTATTGGTAATTTCTACATACGACATATTTTTAAATTAAAAGTTATCACTTAACAATGGTGTAAGTGCCACTTACGACAAGCACTCATGAATTTTGTACAAGCAACAACGTTGGTTCTGGCACTTCCGACAAATCAGCATCACTCGGACTCCGTTAAAAAGGTCAGAAGTGACTTTTCTCATATTTACTCATAAAATACGGGATACTCCTAATAATATACTAAACGTAAATAACTTATAGAGCACAACCCTGAAATTTCATGATTTTACTTGAAATAAGTAAAAAGTTATTCACAATTTAGACTTTGAATCGCTCTCCTATAAAGTTGCTGTTTTTCACATCCGACATTGTTAATAGTCATGGGCGATATATTAATATACTTAAACTAATTATAAACTACGGATGAGTATGTTATCATTTCAACATTCCTAGATAATTAGTATACATAACAAAAAATATTTTCATATCGATACAACTTATCGATAACTTGATGCAGCCCTAGTGTAAAATAGATGAAAATTGTTTATACAAAATATCCTTAAATTGTGCACCATGGCTAGTCAAGTTCTGTTTTCCATATAATTAAACTCCATATAATACCAATAACTCGTAGGGAATTGGCAAAAATAAACTTAAAACTAGGTCCTGTCGATGTAGAATAATTCACCTGTGAAATGAATATTTGTCCGGGTTTTTTCGATGTGTGGATCCACAATCATTCCACAAACATTTAACCATATTTCTAGAGCAGTATTTCTAAAAATTATTCATTATTTAACTTAAAATCTCATTTTTTCTGAGATCCCAAATTGACAACGATCGGCACAGGGTCAAACAGATGAAAAAAAAAGCTATGCAACCTCAAATCACGCTTCTCTTTCTACCACGCAGTGTTACTGATAGTGACATCTCGCTTGCTCAGGCCTTTGTTTCTGTATTCCGATAGGTATATTAACTTTATGGTTCAGACACTTCAGACGTGCGTGTTTTCTGCGCGGTTTCTGCGCACGCGGATTCTGCTCGCGTGTTTTCCAAAACACGCGCACGTATGAACGCGCCAAAGACAGAGATAAGTTATACGATCGCAGGACGTGATACTAATTTTCTGACACCAGTTGAGCTCTTTAACCAACATTGTAATTTTGTAAAAAAACATTATCATTACTGATGTGTAAGTGCAGTAGTACTTGAAAGAATTATAGCCATCGAATATATTTTCAGGAGAAAAATGGCTAATGCGGGCCCAATTCAGTGAGGTACTGTGGTCTACTGAGTCTACTGTATGATATTTAAATTGTGCATGAACTATGAAGCCTCCCCGATAAGGTTACGCAATACAAACGTCCCAATGCAGAGTGTAGCGCAAACCAATAACGATGTTACGCCTACTGTTCCACAGCTGACATTGTTTCTGTTATAGCAATTTTAAACTTGGTAATTTATTGACTTCATTAGCTCAGTGTAATTATAAAGGGCATGGAAACCTTAATACATATTTTCAAATACACTCAGAATAAATAACAAAGTATTTCTTTAGATAAAACAGCTCATTGAAAAGAAAATGTTGACTGAATAAAAAGAAAAGTATCAACACAGATGAAAAGCTTTATTTTTATTAATTATACTCAGCAAACACGGAATCTTTGCCTCCACTTAACGTAAAAAAGATAAGAGGCTGCTAGCGCAGCTCCAAGGTTATCTAAATTGATTTCACGGGGTAGAACAGAGGAGCGAGATATTTTTACTCAAACAACCCATTTAATGGGATCGTAAAAATGTTATGACACCAAATCTCAGTGGCTTCAGCGCATTCGGATAAGGTTACAATGACGTATAGTAAACTATATAATATTATATTATATCTACGCTGAAAATACTTGGCAAGTTTCATAGATTACCTAGGTTATTTCTTAATTATAACTTAACAATTAAAATCCCTAAATATAAGAAAATACAACCACTTCAATAATAATTTTGATTGATTGATTCTCCGTCATTTTTTTTAAAAAAAACGACGGAGAATCAATCTTATCTAATAATCTTACCGCGCCAGGTGAAGAATGAGGATGAATACTACCCCAGACCCCTACTTACTCGTAGATGTATGTTCATTGTTCATATGGTCAATTTTATAAGAACTAGATTGTTACTAAAGTCAGTTTTTAATCTATTTTAGGTTCATACACATTAAAAAATAAAAATAACCACCGAACTGATCGTACAAGGCGATTAGGTACTTCAAAGAAACATGTAGTCGTTTACCGAAGCGACGGTTATATTTTGCTCTCGATGGCTTTCGATAAAAGTACCGGCTAAGACAGCCGATGGTATCACAAGGTCGCGGTCAGCTCTACAGTACCACAGTATTAATAATACACAGTAAACTATAGTTTGTGCGTTTTAAGATGATATGGGTGACAGTTCTCATATTCCTTGCTACGGATTTTTTTACAAGAAAACAAAAAAAATGAAAATGTAAATAAATTATGTTCCATCTACAAAAATAAATGTTTCCTATAATTGTAAATGAATAAAAATGAAATGTTGCTAAATACAAACTTAATAATATCTTATATATAAAATTCTCGTGTCACAATGTTAGTCCACGAACACCTCCGAAACGGCTTTACTGATTTTTACCAAATTTTATATGCATATTCAGTAGGTCTGAGAATCGGCTACTCGGTACTTTATATATTGATGAGTGAATTTGTTGAATAAATAATAGTAAATTATTACAACCTGAGACTGACGGCGACCATTGTTTGTGCGACGGGATAGCGATCGACGTTGCCATGGCGACATTCTTATTAAGTCACTTCAATAAAATAATATGGGCGAAATACTTTATAATATTATGGCAAAGCAACGTTTGCCGGGACAGCTAGTAAAATTATAAATATTAACTGTGAAATAGGAGTATAAAATTATTGTTACGAAAACATTTGAAAAATGTCAGATGCATGAAACGGAACTTATGTCAATAGAGATTGCCACTGTTGAATCGAAATCAAATCGATAAAAAGGGCGGCTATCTTAAATCGAAGGCGCCACTCTGAAACGTCAGTACGAAATTGATAATTTCGATTGCAATTCCTTTACGAAGTGATTCGATATTTTTAAATTATCGATTAATTTTTTTTGGTTACTTCCTTACTATTGTCAATTATTATGTGTCACGCATATCATCTTAAAACGCACAAGGTATAGGAAGGACCTAATCTTTGTTCTAAACTTCATACTAGATCGCCCGAGTTGCACGTCGTATGCACACATTAGCGTGATGTTAGGTACACGCTCGTAGAGTTGCGGTAGGTTCTATCGTCACTCACTCACGCCCTACGGGGGAGTAACACAAACCCCGGCCGATCGCCCTAATCGGGATGCGTAAAGCATTTCCTCGTGTAAAAAAAAGGTAACGCTCGTCTGAGCGTCTTACCTTTTTTTCATCAGTTTCATTTTGGCATCAGTTAAGTACTACTTAATCTGACATCAGAATAATGGCTGATAAGAACATAATAAAAAATATCAGTCCGTCAATCACTCAGACGATAATTCTTTCATCATTTTGACCAACTGATGGACTGAGCGCAACGTAGAGCAGCAATTCTCTTTCTAACACTAGTAATTTGACTTTAAGAAAGAGAAGCTCCCTACTGTGTATATTTACATTGTGACAGTGCGCTGAAACAGCGATTATTATTAAGAAGCACGGGCTTGCCTCGGGTGTTGTTGTTGGACGTAAAAAGTTTTATGTGTTCAAGAAGGCAACTATGCAGTCCGGATGGTTATTATCATCATCACAAATGCCATCTACCTCGACCTTACGTTTCGTTCGTTTGGTCATGACTCATGAGTTTGGTCTTGGATGGATTCATCCGAAGTCCCGCCTCGTGCCTTGTCATGCTCAGGTCTTGTAGCATGGACTGCGGTTTTGCAGAAGTAGCAAACAGAACTATGTCATCGGCGAAGCGAAGGTTTGTCAGCCTTTTCTTGTCGATAACAATACCAGTGTATCCTCAACCCGTTGAGACTTTCTTATAAACCTCTTCTGCATAATGTATTTAATTAATATTCAATTTTTATCAAAGGAGTACAATTTCAGATTCATTTATGACAACAGTGCCGAATTTATATTTTTAGGGTTCTGTACCCAAAAGGTAAAAACGGGACCCTATTACTAAGACTTCGTTGTCTGTCCGTCTGTCTGTCTGTCTGTATGTCTCCAGGCTGTAACTTAAGAACCGCTATAGCTAGACTTCTGAAATTGTCACAGATTGTGTATATCTGTTGCCGCTATAACAACAAATACTAAAAATAAAATAAAGTTAATATTTAAGGGGGGCTCCCATACAAGAAACGTGATTTTTTGGCTTTCTTTGCTCGTAATCAATAATGGTAACAGTTAGGCACTTGAAATTTTCACAAAATCCTTAGTTATATTTTTATTTTAATAATTAATAATAAAATTAAAATAAAATAAATATTTAAGTTGGGGGGGGCCATACAAAAAACACAATTTTTTGTCTATTTTCGCTCTATACCGGTACGGAACCCTTCGTGCGCGAGTCCTTCTCGCACTTGGCCGATTATTATTTTATGAGAGTAGATCACCTTATTTCCGCCGCCCCATGTACGAAATCTGTAGGACACTGCAGCCCCTAAGCAGTGGCCAATAACAGCCTAGTTATAAATCCGGGGCTGATTAATAATCCTCTTTATAGTCATTCATTAACATTCTTTAGAACACCAAAATAAAAATGTGTTATTAGCTATTGTAAAAGTTGGTACAAAAGCTTTTCAATTTTCATCGATAATTTTGTGTCAGAGGCGATAACCCTTTACAAAACCGGTGGTGCATAAATTTCACAGCTTCGAGGGCGTCGAGCGAATTCTTCAAACTTTGACGATCGACTATTTTTAACGATGTTTTGTCTCTTTTGGTGTGGCATTTTCGAATGACTTCGTAACTCGACCGATTTATCGTGACGTGGGACGCGCCCAGACAAAATAACTCAACCGAGATTCCCGCAGGTTTGTGTGAAACCCTCCAAATGTTTCGGCCTAGTAATTCGTGAAACGAATATTTCCCATGTTTCGGATTGAACTTTGAAGGTTCGTTAAAATGGCTCGAGGTATCAGAAATTCCTAATATTGTAATCCTCATACCGGCAAGCTTCGGTTTTTGGAACTATTTCATCTAATTGATCGAAGTCTAAAACCTCTCGCATTATATTAATTCTGAATATGTGTCACCGTAAGATTGTAAACACCGCGAGATTGTAATATTATGGCGAAGTGATGGATTGTAAACAACCAGTTTTCCGGTGATTTTAAATTAATTATTTCGTATTTAAAATAACTTCAATTGCCTGAATATTTGATGTAAGTATAACATTGAATAAAATTTAGATATATTTAAAGTGCAGTTTGAATTATAAATTAGGTTAATTTTAGTAACCGAACATTCAAACAGCACTTTATATATCTAATATTTTATGTTATACATAATACATCTCATACCATTTGGCATTGAAGTTATACATCTCATACCAAATGGTATGAGATGTATAACATAAAATAAAATTTAGATATATTTAAAGTGCTAGTTGAATGTTCGGTTATTAAAATTAACCTAATTTATAATTCAAACTGCACTTTAAATATACCTAATTTTTATTCAATGTTATGCATCAAATATTCAGGCAATTGAAGTTATTTTAAACACGAAATAATTAATTTAAAATCACCGGAAAACTGGTTGTTTACAATCCATCACTTCGTCATATTACAATCTCGCGGTGTTTACAATCTTACGGTGACATGTGTATATTTTAAACAAAATATCTTGCACTAATTCAGTCCAGTTGTTTTTTTTTCCAATTGCTATTACTTATTGCTATTGAAGATGTGTTATATTTCACAATAGGAATAAGGACGACCAAGCGACAATGTGCAAGTGACGTATGAATATTGCGTTGGCTGTGCTAATTGGTTTCCAGCCGATACAGAGAGACAGACTCGAACAAGTTATGAAAGCGTACACCGCAAAGGAATAGCTTACGATACAACCGCATACCTCCATTACTTTTGTACAATTAAAAAGAAAACTTACAAGGGATACTCGCGTCTTGTACACCGGTGTTTTTATTAATCCGTCGATCACCAATTCCTGGAAATCTTTTGTTATCGCGGCCCATATGGCCTTACGGGGCTTGATGGGTTAATACTTCAGTCGGAATTTCCAGGAATTGCTATTGTATTCTATTGTTGTCACGATCACCGGTGCTCGCGCGGGGCCTGAAGGATTAAATCGTTTAAAAGACTTTTCTAAGGTAATAGAAGTGAAGAACGCATGTAAATCTAATGGAATCAGTCAACTGTAGATATTAGACGTAAATCATAAGCGAATACTCGAAAGAGGCTAGAGAGAAAAGCTTAAAGATCAATGTCTGGGAATCTGTAGGTAAACATGATCGATGTCAACATCCATAACATTATAAATGCGAAAGTGTGTCTGTCTGTCTGTCCGTCTGTCTGTCTGTCTGTTACCTCTTCACGCTCGAACCGCTGAACCGATTTTGCTGAAATTTGGCATGGGGATACTTTAGAGTCCCGAGAAAGGACATAGGATAGTTTTTATCCCGGAAAAATGTACGGTTCCCGCGCAATAAACGAATTTTGGCGCAACGGAGTTGCGGGCGTCATCTAGTTAATAATAACTCTATCAAAGAATTCTTCTTTTTATACCCTTTTCAGTAAGTGCCCATACATGTTATTTAGTCTCTAGCTTTTAGGCCATGGCAGATTTTTTTTCCTTTACGAATTTTTCGGTTTTAGGGCTTTGCGAAACGATGTCAATCCTTTCGTTCTTGTTTTGGGATATTATGTTCTTTCACTAAACAACAGCAAAAAGTTAGTTTATTCTATAAAATGAATGCGGATATATCATTCGTCGTCTTCATGAGGTACAATAAGGACACAAAAACTTAAGTCATTCAGTGCGTTTTACTAATAAAAACAAATATTATGCACTACAAGTCAAGGTATT
Organism: Lysandra bellargus; assembly: GCA_905333045.1. Taxonomy (NCBI): domain Eukaryota; kingdom Metazoa; phylum Arthropoda; class Insecta; order Lepidoptera; family Lycaenidae; genus Lysandra; species Lysandra bellargus. The sequence continues at coordinate 572,827 of HG995321.1, forward strand.
GACTATTGTGTGGTTTGTGAACGAATATGGCGAGCTTAAAGGTCTTCGTTTCTTGATTATTCGTTATTTACTACTCTGTTGCTCTAAGGAGCAACAGAGTAGCTAACTGCTAACCCTACTGGTTTTGTAAAATTTTCCTAAGGTGCCTGCTTATCCTGACGACAGTTCCTTCTCTTGGGGGGTTAGGACACCACTGGAAGGCAATAGGAGCTTATGAAGGCCAGTCTTTGCCACCTATAGGAAGGGAAAAGAAGAGGAATTGGATTAAGCACGTATGTAAATTGTTATAGCAAGTTTATGAGAGTGGAAGAGATGAGAAGGAAGGAAAGAAGAAATAAAAACAGCAAGAAAACATACACAAATATGCGAATTACGTAGGTTAGGTTGGGTATGCTGTATGCATGCATTGTATGTAATTAATTTAAATAGGTACCTATGCAATTTTGCACATTAAAATATTATCAAGTTTTAGGTGATAGGAATAAGTATTATGCAATATAATTTAAAGTAGGTATCGAAATATCATCGCGTCGTCAATACCCACAAAGATAGGTATTTAGTATTTAGATGTAGGTAACGAGTAACGACATATACATAATTTTACGCACTTGTATGTAGTGCCTACGTAATAGAAATACGAACGACTTTAGATAAAAAATATTTTACGTAAAAAGCTGCTCCAGGACGAATCGTAGGTCCTTGTAGAAAATCTTGGTTCGAATTAGCATGCGAAGTTGTGCATTAGTTTATTGATTACGTATGCGTTTATTGTTAATGCAGTCATCAAAACAAACAGCTCTCGCCGGCCGCTGGCAGTCGCGAGGTCAGCAGTGCGATATCCTCCGATCCACGGCATATTATACGATCGATAAAAACAATGAAAATTGATTCACTACACGCTCGCTACTCCAGTGTTCATTATTTTATTTTTATTTAATTAAAATAATAATGAAGCAACTGATGAGTTGTACATTGAAAAACGTTATTTCACCACATAACCTTTGAATGTATCGTGTTATCAGATAACAACAAACCTCGCTAATTTTATTAGGCCCACTTACCAGATGTAAAACGGTGTTCACCACCTCCCGGTTGGTTACCTGTCCGACTTCAATCAGTCCGATAAGAACTGCGAATTTCAGACTGTCGTTAGTAGTCATTCTAACTACTTCTTCAGGTCTTTTAATGTCACTAAAAGGCGGTGATTTAAGGTCCGCCATGGTTCACTTTGTCACAATGCACTGATACACAAATTTAAATAACACACGCGACGAAAATTCAAGAAAACATTATTTCCTTGACTCACATGATAACACACCGATGTCGCGTTCTGCCATTTTGGATTTAAGCAGTGTTGCCATTAAAAACAACACACCGTTTACCCGACCAATCAATATGGTTTGGGGAGAAATATTTTTATACAGAACCGAACTTTAAGTTTCTGTAAATCCTAGGATTTACCAACTCTGAAATATAAAAAATACACGATGCCACTAAATTATAAGCCTTCAATGTTAAAATTTTGTAGTGACTAATAATTGTTACGTAGTTTATAATATTCTCTTTGTGACTAATGATAGCTTTTAGCTATTAATAGTAATTAGGAATTCTTTTGACAGTAAATTCAAGAATCAACTTAGGTAATCTATACTTATAAAATTACATGTCTCGACTCCCGACTCACTGACTGACACTACGGAAGGAACTTTGAAAATTTTACCCCGAAGGGGGTGAAATAGGGGTTGAAAGTTTGAATGAAATTCCGTCATTACTTAAGTTAGGAACATGAAATCCATCTCCGTTAAATTATACTATGCTAACGCGGACGAAGTCGCGGGCAACAGCTAGTACCATAATAATATTATTTTAAAATAATTATTACAATATACGATATTTATCTTATATCCTTAAACGAGCAATTGGAAATTTCATGAAATTTAGTATATAGGGGGTTTCAGGGGCGATAAATCAATTTAACTAGGAATCATTTTTAGAAAATGTCATTTTATTCGTGTTTTATGGAATCGAATCAAATAGCTAGTAATATTTTGATTTAGTAAATTGTACTTTGAAAAATGTGAATAATATTAATTACACATAATACATAACATTTTATAAAGGGTTTTTTAAATAGGGTCGTGTTTTATTGAATTCATGTTAAAATTATAACATCACATTGACTGTCCATTGACAATTATTTAAATTAGAAATGTTATTCTCCGCTCTTTAGCTAAATATCCAGTTATAGCACAGACTACATATTTGGTTAAAGGTCGCAGCTCAAACTTATAAGGTACCATAATATAGATTGCATGGCACAAAATAAATATCCTATAAATCTCCCTACAACTGCGAATGATATGGAAATACTGGCAACCTTGATCATTCCTACCACCATTAGGAAATGAATGTTTTTTTTTTCAAATAATAGATGGCATACAGTTTTATCAAAGATTCCAATACTTTAAAAGAAATGTAACTAACATAAATTTTTACCACTCTAGCTAAATTTCAAGTATTGTGTTATATCTTTTAACTTTCATTCCAGTTCTCCATTGATTATAACTCATTCTCTATGCTAAGTACGTTTCCACTTTCCATTAGTCGAAATGAAAAAGGTAGCTGTGTGACTTGTGAATTGTGACTGTGTGCTGTTTTGTGTCATGTGTGTTTATTTTATAACGTTGTTTAACCTGTAGCATGAAGTGTGATCCATATTATTAGCTGCCATTGTCACTGTCAATGTCAAAACTGTCAAATGCCAAATTGCTGTCAATATCCATAATCCAGTTCATTGTTCACTTCAGTTTCATTTGAGATTTCTTGAAACATGGCGGCGATTGATACCGAACCCGCAAAAGTAAGTAGTTATTTAAATAACTTTACACTAAGTGTGCTGAATATTGAAGTTTATTCTTCATTTTTATTCATTAAAGTGCTTATATAATATTTGTAACTGGTTCCTACGTTCCTTGTTTATACTGATAATGTGCCCTACAAAAAATAGTTGGGCGTTTAGTCTGGTTTATAATTTTGTTTATAAAGTAATTAGACCGTTACTAAAGGGGAATTATTAATAAGCATGCTTGCCAAAGTTACCGATTACTTTTAATTAATACGGAATATCCAAAATTTACTTAAAAGCGACTTACACTTTCTATCAAGTGTGGCCTAATTTATTTTTTTAAACAACTAGTGATATGTTTTTCTAGATTGAAGCAGCAATGCGCACCCTAAAACTGTCTGGTCATGTCGGCTTCGACAGCCTTCCAGAGCAATTGGTGAATAAAAGTGTACAGAATGGATTTGTTTTCAACATATTGTGCATTGGTAAGTAATGAATCATTCAGTTAATCACTACCACACTCCCACACACAAGTACTTTTCTCTTCGTGTGTCTTGGATTCACTTTTAGATAAGAAAATCTGAATGTATTAATTGTTCAGTTGTTGATATGGGATCAGACTAATATTGTTACTATGATTAATCATTCAATATGAGGAAGAGAGTAAGTATTGTATTTGTTTTCCTTGACTTCTATATTATAATACTGTATATTAATTTACCAATTCCCATATCAAATTTTATACCGTATTTAAAAATTATTAAAAATATACTTTATCAAAACAATTATTTTCAAAATTTATTTATTTCGTTGTCTAGTAAGTAATTTACTTTTTATGAAATAGGTGAGACTGGTCTTGGGAAATCTACTCTTATGGACTCATTATTCAATACCAACTTTGAGTCGGTACCGAGTCCTCATAACCTGCCGACGGTCAAGCTAAAGGCTCACACTTATGAGCTTCAAGAGAGCAATGTCAGGTTAAAGGTGAGTTTCCTATATCTCAAATTTAAATATAGAATAGTAGAATCATGTCTTCTTAGTATTTTTGGTGTGCCTAAGGCAAGAACAAAAATAAGCATTATGGTTTTGGCAGTCTCTCTATATTCCTTCCATCATACAGCATACAGTCTAAATTCGTAATTTTAAAGAATATTATAAAAATGGCCCAGGCAATATGACCTATATTATAATTCATAGATTACTGATTTACTAATTTTAAAATATGACTATTTTTAGCTGACAATATGTGATACTATCGGCTATGGGGATCAAGTGAACAAGGAAGACAGTTTCAAGGCGGTGGTGGACTACATTGATGCCCAGTTTGAGGCTTTCCTGCAGGAGGAGCTCAAGATCAAAAGAGCATTGCCGCAGTATCATGACAGCCGCCTCCATGTGTGCCTCTACTTCATCTGTCCTACTGGTAAGTGTTTCTACTAAAAATTTTAAATGATAAGAAGTGGTTTCCACAAGTTAAAAGAATCTATCATTATTTCATGTCTGGGCGAGGCCGCCAATTTTTGCTGATTTTGCAATTATTTTTCTCCGCCCTTTGTATTTTAAAAAGTATTGTGTTTATCTTATGCTTGAAAACTGATTCTAACAAAGAAAACAAAATACTCAAGCATGCATTAGAATTATTTGAGTTCCAATAATAGTCTAAAAATATATTTACAATTAAACATAAAAAAGGTAAGAAAATAGCTTAAAATATACAATCCGCCGTGGAAGAGGTGCACTTTAACTGTCGCTGTAACAGTAAGTAGATTTGAAGACAAATCTGTCATACTTACTGTAGATTTGAAGATAAATCTGTCATACTTACTGCTAACTGCATAAAAATGTTATGAATACTTAATACTTATATAAATGGCTATTACCTTATCTAATTCTTATAGTATTTTAAGATAACTTTCTTTATAAACTTTTTGAAATCAAATGAATCGTTAGAAACATCAATTCTACCCCTCATTTTAAACGTCATCAATAATACTGATTTATTGTTATCGTTGGCTGTTAGGGGAGGTAAAATCGGGACAACACAACATCGGTGGCAACACTGAGTTTTTACGTATTGTATGGAAAATCTCGTAATATCCACCATTTCTCAACAGTTCACATTTGAACCTCAGCCAGACTGTGTACACAGTTTTTTCAAAGGAAGTTTTTTTGTGACACAGATATAAGTATTACTGTTTCACATAAAAGTATCAATGCATCATGTGAGTAGTCAAAAGGTCCATGTTTGGGGCTATAGTAAAAACCACATTGTGTATTATTTACAGAGATAAGTTTGATTTTCTCAACGCTATGATAGCGTAGAGGAATAAATTCGCTATCATTTTGGATGATTTGGTGTTCCATTGTCATATTTCTCAACGCTATAATAGCGTAGAGGAATAAATTCGCTACAATTTTGGTGCTCCAACGTCACAAGCTGCGTAGATATTCGCCAATTTACTTTCTCACGCAAATTTTTTTGTGTCATATCACCCGTCTATAAAATTTTTAATACTACTACTTACTAAATGCAATCCCTTGGTAAACTGTTTCCATTATAAAAATATATTTAATACTTAATAAGTCTGCTATAAATTTACATTACCCATCAAAGTTGAAACCTCTATTTATATCAACAAAAATTCTCTCTTTTTAATACTTCAGTCGGAATTTCCAGGAATTGCTATTGTATTCTATTGTTGTCGCGATCACCGGTGCTCGCGCGGGGCCTGAAGAATTAATATTTACTGTACTTATAATTAGTATTATTATTTTTAACAAAAAATTAAAACCGACTTCCAAGGTAAAAACAATATTAATAGCATCCTTATAATATGAACCAAAAAGTATTAAATAATTTTTCCTATCTAATATGTAGTGCCTTTTCCCGAATTCGGCTAAACCTCGACTATTTCTGTACTCAATCTTCATCATTTTGAAGTCGGTACCAGATATAGCTCTTTATCTTTCTTTCTTTATTTCTTCTCTTCTTTGACAGAATCTTTATTTCTTTGACAGAAAATTTGAAACTTTTGGAACTGGCACCGACTTCAAAATTATGAAGATTGAGTACAAAAATAGTTGAGGTTTAGCCGAATTCGGGAAAAGGCACTGCATATTAGATAGGAAAAATTATTTAATACTTTTTAGTTCATATTATAAGGATGCTATTAATATTGTTTTTACCTTGGAAGTCGGTTTTAATTTTTTGTTAAAAATAATTATTTCACTCTTTTTAGTTACCTAGTAGGTGAACTGTTAGTGCCAATTCAAATTGTATAAAAAAATAGTTTCATAATTGTTGAAAGTTTGTAAGCAACTGACAACTCAACAGTGAGCTTGGTGTGAGCAGTGAGCATTGAATTGACAACATAAATCATAATATTGAGTGGTAATTGATCTCGTATAATTGTTATTAAGTTGAGTGTTGACCTCCGTCATAGTCCGCGAATTTATAAGTGGTCGTCGGTGGTACTGCGTATATTCTACGTATCTTATTACAATTTGTTAAGACTGTTAAGAGTCATACGGCATACCCCAAGGCCCAAATATCAGGTAGATAGATAAATTTAAACAATACATTCAAAAAATCTAAGTGAACAAGTGCTGCAAAATGCTCGCAGCGCGGCATGCCGCATGCCCTGACATTCCGGTTAGAACTTGAATACGATGTACTTATGGCGCATTTTCACTGGTCGATATGTCGATATCTCCCGCATGCGGGGTGCGGGAGATTTCTAAAATGCATGCCACGACCAATCAAAATGCGCCATTAGTTGTCATAGACTCCCCGTATGCTGTATACCGCACGAGTTAACGACTAATGAAAATGCGCCCTTACGCACGCGCCGCCGTTGCCTCTGCGGCGCCGACCGCCGTGTATATTAAACAGCCTATAATAATTGGTGTTGTTATGTACATAATTATTATTATTGTATCCATACCTATGCCTTGTACTATTATCTATTTTGTGCCATGAGACATTGGTGACCTTAACACGACGTGGTAATGATGATGATGACGATGATGATGATGATGAATTTGAATTGCATGGTAGCATATGCTTTCTGTTCTTAAAACAACGCCGAAACTCCCATACGTGTATCTATAAAGAGTCAGGAGTTCTCTCAGCATCTTCGAAACCATGGTATACCTTGACCCAATATTTGACTTTTTGGTAGCATATTCTTAGTAAACTTCACATAAAACCAAAATCACCATATGTTTCCATATAAATTTCGAGGAGTTCCCTCGATTACTCCTGGATCCCATCATCAGGTCACCACTTTTGTGAACATGGTACCAAATTGGAGTGAAACCTAATACAACAAAACAAAAATTTCGAAAATCGGTTCACAAACGGCGGAGTAATCGTACATACAAAAATAAAAAAAAATAAAAAATATCCACAGCCGAACATATAACCTCCCTCGTTTTTTGGAAGTCGGTTAAAAAGATTTGTAAATTTATTTGAACAACCCTTTTTAATGCAAAATTAAAAAGAATTCTCAATTAAGAACTGACTTGTAATAATTAAAACATTCCGTTGCTATAAACAAAACATTATATCATTATGCACTACAATATGTTTTGAAAGAAGACAATATGATAGTTTATAAACAAAACAGTTTATGCACAACAAAAAGTGGTAGGCACATTGGAATGTAACATGCATAATTTATTTTCCAATTAACACAGTTATTGGTTTGACCAATATGTAATACTGATTTCACATTCACATTAATATACAATAGTAATGCAATAAGTCAAGTAAACAAAGCTACTATTTCAGGAACAAAATTTAGTAACATCTTAAATAGGAAGATAGGATATCATTATAACCTAAAAAAAAATACAGGGTGTAACAAAACAAAGTTAAATACTTTATAGGTTGTGTATGAGTCTCCTTTATAGAGGTAACCGCGAAAGTAGCAGCACGTAAAAAGTATTTTCTTTTAATTTTTGTACACTAGTGCCCATATAAAATAAAAAGTTAATACTTACTCAATACAGACAAATTGAGCAACCTCCTTCTTTTTTTGGAAGTTGAATAAAAACAAAAAAAATCGAGGTTGATATTTACTTTCTCTATTTTGTGACACGGTGACCCGGAGTGTCCTTGAGCCTGCCATAATCAAGCTGATGTATTCAGAGCGCGCGCGACACAAAATCCTGCCCGCCTTATTGAGTGTAACTGTTTATGTCCTCTCACCTCACATTGTTTTCTAACTCCCTTTTACTATTAAAAATATTCACCCTGTATAAACAGGGCCTTTAGCCAAGACCTTTTTTTATCGCTTCTTTAAAGAATCGCCGATTAAAATGTATGGAATTGACATAATCGACTCATCTAATGTCAATTCCATATTATTTAGTCCCTGTCTGATATTTTAGAAAGCTACTTGACAGACAATAACTATTGTATAACAGCTGCAGCTGTATACTTTGTAAAGCGAAATATTGAGATTTAACTGATTTTAAATACTATGACATCAGTAGATAGGATTAAAATAATGTGATTAAAGACCTAAATACTCTAGCCTTACACTGAGTAATGTGATCTGATTATGTTGAAGTTTAGAATATGCCTAACCTTTTAGATAAATTGCATTTTTTAAAATAATAATAGGCATTTATTTATGTTGTATAGTAACTAAGACTTATTTATATGTAATTATTTTCTTTCCAACATTTTAATTACTTCAAATAGTGTCTACTAAAATCTACTGACAATGAATCAATATTAGTATTTATGATCATCTCACATAGTTCTAGTACAGTAGGAAGAAGTTCTTGCTAAGGGTCAATTTATAATAGCGCAGAGTCTAGTCGAAGCGAAGCGAAGCGAATTCCCAAAAACTGAACACAGAAAATTCAACCTTAACTCTAGAGCGTAACGCATACATTGCTTCTGCGAGTACAGTCAAGTGTATAGTGAACTATAGTGGTATAAATATGCATCTATCTCGTGGCGCCGCTAAGTAATCGATGATAAATTACTCTGCGATGCGCCGCCGTCGTCAATGCTATTATCGTATTTTATACAACACTTGTAGAATTCGATCCGTGACCTGACTATAATTAAGATTTCTCTTTCAAGTGCCATTCAGACATGATTCTACAGAACGTTATTTCAAACAAATTATCTACACCCAGGTTTTAAAAATAATTCTTTTTTAATTTGAAAATGTTTCGTTAATAGTTGCATCAAAGATATAAAGAGTATTCAGTAGAGCTCAATTAAAACTTCCTCTATTGCCATGGCCGATTCAATATGGACCCTTCATATTATGCAATATCTTTATTGTGCATTGATAATTTGTATTTATAAACAGATGCATGTATTTATGGGTAAAATTCTTCATAATTTACCATTAGCCTATTTAAATATAGCCTCGGTATTCTATTGAGTATTTTGGCTTTACATTATCCATAAAATTTCCAATAATTAATTACTTAATTAATTATTTTTTTCAGGACATGGACTGAAATCGATTGATCTGGTGTGCATGAAGAAGTTGGACACCAAAGTGAACATCATCCCTATCATTGCCAAGGCTGACACCATATCCAAAACTGAACTTCAGAAGTTTAAGGTAAATTATAATTTATTAGTGACCGACCGAACTTTCGGTTTCGGCCAGTTTCGGCCAAAAAATCTAGTTTCGGCCTTAGTTTCGGTATCGGCCAAAATATAGCCGAAACTTTCGGCCCGGCCGAAACTCATGCGTCGTTCGGTAAACTTCGCAGTTAACTCGTGCTTGCTTGCCAGCGAGGCCCCGGCTCAGTTCGCCACCAGTGGCGAGGGGTGAATATTATGAGAAGGGAAGCCGGAGTAAAAAATTTACTTACCAATTTTGGTAATTTATAATTGAATGACATGCTTTTAATTTTCAAAACTAAGTTTGGAAAACAAAGTTTCCTTCGACAGCAAAATATAATCTGTCAGACAACAGTCTTTCTGAATTAATGCCATATTTTCCGAACTACGCGATTACGTCGTACGACTCACAATTCACAAGTCATAATATAAATTAATTTAATTCACGACACTCTTCTAAGTTCTAACGCTAAAACAAAATTTAAATTCGACAAAACAAAACAAACGACATGTTGTTTACAAACACACTATCCGCCATATTAATATGTCAATCTAAAAACCAGCAAAATAAAAATGTATTACGCGCCTGTCATATTTAGTACCGCTAAAGGCATTCTTAATAAAGTCGTATTACAAAAAATCCTACCAAAATAAAATGTATTACGCGCCAGCAAAAGTATAATGTCGCTACATTCATTCTTAAATTCGAATCATAACAATTTTACTTCATGACTCATCTATCTCGCTTGCACTTGTGCGTTGCTAATTAACCTTTCTCCGTAATAACTCGTCGGGCATCGAGTTATTTCCAAGTATATATCGCGCGTGCTAGAACGAGACAGAACATGACGACCAGTTCACAGGAATGAAAAGGACAGATGCTTACTATGAACTGTCGTTGTATGGAGAAATAAGCCGCTAATCCACGGCTTGATTCTCTGCGCCCGCACATTGCATTGCCTTTTAAAATTTATAGGCGATAGTTATTAATTCAAACTATGTATTTCAAGTGAGAGAAAAATTTATTGCATATAACATTGTGAATTCAAAGTTCTTTAAGTAGGTATGTAAAATATTTATTAGATAAATATGTCGTTGGCCCATATATTCGATTTTTCTAAGCCCTAAGGGAAGCCGATGGGAATCGGGTTATATGGACGCTTCGCCACTGTTCGCCACCATATATTTAATCGTGTTTTGAGATGTTTTCCAGATTAGTCCCAAATCAAAACTTAGCACTTCGTTTTATTTTAACTAAATTGCCTAAACTTACTGTTATCGAAATTATATTATTGAATTTTATTTCTATGACACACGCAAGCTTATTTAATATACATAACTGTTGGCAAATTACGTGCTATTTTAACATATGTTTCCCAAACAAACGATTTAGTAAATACTATGATAAATTTATTATATTGCGTATGAACTATTTACTTAAGAATTTTGTTTGACTGTGGGATTATAGGATATATTAGGATATATCTTGCAAGATTTATGTAGTAAATCATCTCGCCTCACTTTTTATTTTTACCACGCGTTTTATTTAAATATTTAAAATTATCTTTTAACTATGGACACGCAATCTCTTAGGACTTAGACTGTTCCTACCCTGCTGTAATCTTATCTAGCCCACTTCCTCGTAAGCTTCACTGTTGCAGCCCTTACACCAATCACACGTAAAACTTCGTTTTATTAAACTAAGTTCTCAATGAACAATGAACGTGTTTATATGGCGACGTAAATCTCGTTTTGTTTCAAATAGATTTTACATTCTTCTTTTAATCGCGATTAATGAATCTAAGTTTACGTTACGTCACGCGATGATTTTTATGTTTTTATCATCTTGGAGTCTTGTCACGTTGTTTTATTAACAAAATAGCAAGAAACGATAAATAACCTAGCCAAACGCATCTGTGAAATCTGTCATCTTAACAATTTTTTCGTATATATTTGTCGATCTCTCATGACACTACACTCACAGGACTAAATGTATTTTATGAAGTTAAAACTCGAATATTGGGCGTTCAGAAGATAAAAATCGAATTTGTTGTGGACAAGTTTAGTTTAAGTTGATAAAATGCAATTGAGTGTTATAAATGTGTTTATACGATTAAGAACCGGTTTAGTGTGCGCTAAGCGCGTTGATTTTTTTTTTTGTGAAATCGCACCTACTTGGAATCCTTTAAAAAACGGATATATTCCGTACAAAAAAGTTTCTAGGGAACATATTCGAGTCTAAGATTAATAATATTTATTTTAAGAAATGTCGCAAAAAGTAAAAGATTCAATGTGGTACTTTTTCATTAGTTTAAAAAGTCGTAATGTATGTTAAAAATCAATAAATTTCAGAAAATAATCGTAATTTTAAATGTTTTACCAAATTTCGGTTTCGGTTTCGGCCGAAACTGAGAGTAAGGCCGAAAGTTCGGTTTCGGTTTCGGCTGAAAAACCAGTTTCGGTCGGACACTATTATTTTTTTTTTTTTTATTTTTATTTTTTATTTGAAAGGAAAACATACAGTGATAAACTTAATTTAAGAATTAGCTGCTTAATATCTAAGCACTATTAACATGTTTCCACAATTAAAATTCTAAACTTAAACAAAATTGCTTGACATTTAGTTAGACATAATTAGTATTTAGCAATGATACAATATTACACGTTACAAAAGCAATCCCAGTAATATTAACCCTAGTAATAAGGCAATGAATCCAACAATCAGTGACCAGCCTCAAACCAATTTTTATTGATTGACTTTCTGACAGCATAGATAGATGAATTAAAAATGTCAATGTCATGCTGTTTACTCAAATCATTCAGGCAAGCAGGTGTACGAACGAAGAAGGAATTCTTCCTATAATTAGAATGGGAGAATGGAATATAAAAGGGGTTGAAGGAGCATATTCTGGATGAGCGTGAAGGGACTTTCAGGTTAATTTTGGAGACAAGAAGGGAGGAATCTATTTTGTTTTGGGCAATATTTAGGAATGTGCAAGTATCCGCTACTTGACGTCTGAGATGCAGGGGTAGCATATGATACCTTCTGCATCTCGATTCATAGTTAGTGTCAGATGTTCCGCATTTATATTGTAGGAATCTCACAAATCGTTTCTGGATGGATTCCAGCCTGTTAATATAGGTAGTGTACTGAGGGTTCCAAATTTGGGAGCAATATTCAAGGACACTACGTACATACGAGCAATACAGTACTTTTAGAATTTTTGGATTTTTGAATTGGGAGCTCATTCTAATTACAAATCCAAGCGACTTGATTGACTTCGAGATAATGTGATCCAGATGCTTGGAGTATGAGAGTTTCGAATCGTGAATCACGCCTAGGTCACGAATCTCTGATACTTTCTTTAAAGACTGTTCACGCAGTGAGTAGGAAAGGTTCTTTATGGTCTTATCAGCCCGGCTGAACGTTATAGTATAACACTTATTAATATTTAGGTCTAAATTATTATCTCGGCAATATTTTTCAAACCTGTTCAGGTCCTCCTGTAATAAGTAGCAGTCAGTCAGTGTTGTGATATTTTTGTAAATTTTCATATCGTCAGCGTATAAGAGAAATTTGGAGTGATAAAAACATATGTGTACATCGTTCACAAATAAGTTAAACAGTAGGGGTCCTAACAAAGAACCTTGGGGGAATATTCTGCTGTAGTCAAATCTAGAATAGAAAAAAATAGCATTTTCAGTATATCCAATCACGAAGCACTTACACAATCATACTATCAGAGAAGTTGATGACAGATGGGGTACCTACGTAGTTTAGTCGCGTTATGTCAAACCCAGCCGATAGATCACAATAATTAACATTCAATTGACATGATCCGACCAAATGACGTTGGTCTGTCAACTGCCTAGGAATCAATTTCCTCGATGGTACATACACGCGCGCACGAAAATATCGCGAACATGTAGAAACACGATAGCCACGATAGATTTATGCGTGATTAACAGTGACAAGTATGGGTAAAGCCAAACGAGAGTAATTTGTGTGTCGTGACACTCGTGAGTCGCAGAATTTCGGTCGCGTACATATCTTTTCATACCAATCATGACTCACAAAATTACGCTCGTGTATTTCAAACAGGACTTTTGTATGAAACTGAATGCAGCAGAATTTCTGCCAGCTGAAATTCTGCGACTCACAACTCACAAATTACGCTCGTTTGGCTTCACCCTATGCAGTAGCAATGCGCCAACCTACGAATAATAAAAACTAAGGAAGAGTAACTCCGTCAAAAAACATGCTCCAAAATACTTATCAAAAAAGTGTACCTTAGGTTCACTTTTCATACATTTGCAATATTTAGGTGGCCTTGAGCGGTATAAAGGCTGACATTACATGACAGTTCGAATGGAACCGAATTTAAAACGGTAATAGTATGGGAGTTACGATTCCTTAGTTTATATTATTCGTAGGCGCCAACTAATCTGTATGCCATTTTCTACGATGGTCATAATATTTTGATAAAACTTACATGGGAATGATAGGAATATCCATTCTATTTATTCATTTCTAACATACACAAATGATCTAATTTCAGTCTAAAATAATGCAAGAGCTGCAGGCGAACGGCGTGGAAATATACCAGTTCCCGGTGGACGACGAGTCAGTGTCGGAGGTGAACGCCGGCATGAACAGCCACATCCCCTTCGCGGTCGTCGGCAGCACTGACTTCGTCAAGATCGGCAACAAGACCGTGCGCGCTAGGCAGTACCCGTGGGGGACTGTGCAAGGTAAAATAATTGTCAAAGTTCATGTAGTTATAATATGTTGCCCGTAAATTTATTATGCCCGTGCATTTTGCTGTGTTCATTACGGTATATTTAAACTATCTTTCCCAGTACTTAAGACTTAAGAGCAAGTACTTTATAACCGTATCAAATTTTCACCAAATCAGGTTACTAATTTTAAGCGTGAAGCCATTATGCAGTAAGCTAATATCGATCAAGGTATGTGTCACTTTGGTAAACAAAAAAAAATTGCTGATTTGGTGTTAAACTTTAACCGTTATTTTCCGGACAAAAAACAACACACAGGATAACCAGTATCTGAAAATTATTTTAATTGGTTCGATATAAAAAGTTTAATACTACATGACAATATGTACAGTGGAGAACGAGACGCACTGCGACTTCGTGAAGCTGCGCGAGATGTTGATCCGCACCAACATGGAGGACATGCGCGAGAAGACGCACGCGCGACACTACGAGCTGTACCGCCGCCGCCGCCTGCAGCAGATGGGCTTCAGCGACGTCGACGCTGACAACAAGCCGGTACAATCATTATCGTTATTTAAACAGAGTAGAAGATGTAAAATACGCAAAAAAAAACGGATCCTAAGTCCTTCGCCGTTGTCTACTCTGTTTAAGCTAAATGTTATCAAATATTAGTAGTTTTAGAGCCTATTCGATACAAATGTAAACAAACTTTTACTCAATATTAGTGTAGATAATTCATGATACGCCGAAAAGTGACCCTTCGAAAATTCCAGACTTTGGGGTATCATGAATTGTATCATCAAAAATGATAAAGTAATTTGGAGTTGAGGCTTTTTATGTCCATACTAATATTATAAATGCGAAAGTGTGTCTGTCTGTCTGTCTGTCTGTCTATCTGTTACCTCTTCACGCTCAAACCGCTGAACCGATTTAGCTGAAATTTGGCATGGAGATACTTTGAGTCCCGGGAAAGGACATAGGATAGTTTTTATCCCGAAAAAATGTACGGTTCCCGCGCGATAAACGAAGTTTGGCGAAACGAAGTTGCGGGCTTCATCTAGTATTGTATAATTTCCATCTTGATGACCTTGATGAACTAAAAATGACCATTGATATTGTTATAAAAGTTTGTCATTTTTTTTACGTTATTTTATTTCTGTTTTTCGCATGCCGTATTGCAGGTGTCGTTCCAGCAGACGTTCGAGCAGAAGCGCAGCGCGCACGTGGCGGAGCTGGAGCACAAAGAGAACGAGATGCGGCAGATGTTCGTGCAGCGGGTCAAGGAGAAGGAGGCCGAACTCAAGGAGGCTGAGAAGGAGGTGGGGCTTGGAGGATTTTTTCAATCACAAAAGTTTATCATTTCTACTTCATTGATTTATAGTGGACATAAGTTATTTGTTTGGCTTAATCATTAATCAAGTCTATGCCACAGATGATCACAACTAACATTGACTTGACATAACCCGACCGAATAACCTAGGTTTTGCAAATGAGGCAACCGAAAAATAAAGATCCGCCGTTTACAAGTTTACAGTGGGCTTTGGTATGACCAAAATAGCATGCCACTCGTGAGAAAGATCTTCCTTTGGGGCTTGAACTTCAAAATCCTACAATGATTAAAAATAAAAAGTCCGGTATACTAAAAGTGTATTCATGATACCTATTTTGAATAAAAAGATATTTATTTTATTTATTCAGTAGCGGTATAAATTACAATTTATGTTCCAGCTTCACGCCAAGTTCGACAAGCTGAAGAAGGATCACACAGAAGAGAAGAAACGTCTCGAAGAACTGCGCAAGAAGATCGAGGACGACACGATCGAGTTCAACCGGCGCAAGCAGCAGGCGCAGTCGCACCACACACTCACACTCGGCAAGAGCAAGAAGAAGTAGACACACACACATTGTATGCCGTCATATGGCGATGCTACACGCTCGATATTATCACGATATGATCAGTGTAAGTAGGAGTGTTGGATGGCTGCGTAATCGTAAGTATTTGATATTACATAGTAGTCTTACGTCAACACCCCCTCCCGCTTCGTCTGGGAGGCTGCTGCCCGTCATGTGTGCGTTGCGACGACGCAGCGTGCCGTGTGAACACCTTGGTTATTTGTATGTAAAACAACGCAACGGCAGCGCTGTGTCGACGCAACGCGCCGTGTGGATTTTCTGCTGTAGCGTTTGGGAAAACACGCGACGCTGAATCTGCACGCGCAGGAAACGTGCACATTTGAATGCGCGCTTATGATGACGCAGCTGCATAATAATTCCTGTTTACGCATTAAAATTCCGAGTGTGAGTTTTTGTTAGTACTCGCCGTGAAGCTTCGGTTTGTATGGCATTGAATCTTCAATCAGTGTGTCTATCGGTAAGTTATAGACTCTAATCGAATGCCGTACAAATTCTAGTTACCATGTGGTAATAGTGAATAGACAAACTCACACTCAGCGCTAAGAATACGATATCAATGGCGTGTGTAGTGTTACGCGACTGTTTACTTCCATCAAACTCAATATTAATTTCATTTTTTCAATGATGCAATATTATTTTAGATGATGCAGAATAATTGTTGACATCGAAGCCAAAAAAGACAACATCAATAATTGAATAATAACGAAATCTATGCCGGTTCAAAGAAAAATTACCGTTGCCGTTTTTATAAAAATTACCATTGGCGTTTCCAAATACTGCATATTTAACTGAATTTATTTACGTTATAAAGGTGGCTTCGGTATTTTGGCGTGTACGACAAATAATCGGCATAATTTAGTTTAATATTAAATTTACATTATTTCACAACAGCAAATTTTAAAAGCCTTTTAAAATAAATGTTAAAAAGCCTTTCAAATTATAGGCTAGTTCCTTCTTACTCGGCTGTCGGGGAAGCTATTATTTTTTCGCATCGAGTCCATAGCGTTTCTAATGAATGAAAACTATGTAGTGAAAGCGCAAGCTGCTAGCGACAGTATGTACGGGCAATGAACTTGATTTAACGTAGATTTAGTTTTGCACTTAGCCATAACCTATAAATTTTATACCAAAATTTATTTATATTATTATTTAGGGTAAGTTAAGATGTGCTATGTAAGCTATGTTTATATGTATGATCTGAATTATAACACATTATCATCCGAAAACAGAATAAATTTTAAAATAAGTTCGCTATCATTCGGAGCAGATCGTATAATTTTAAATACATGGATCGGCCGATTGATGGGTAGATATAAACTCACAATAAAATAAATAAATATAATAAACACAGTATTAATATAAGCACGAAGATAAAATAAGACTTGTTTACTTGCATTCCATTCACAGAAACTTTGATAGTTCTCGATTACAGTATTTGTCACTTCACACGGAATTCTAGAATTATAGCACTGGGTTTTGGACTGATATATCTAAATAGTACGGCCTATAATAATTAATCATCTTTTTCTGTCAGATCGTCTTAATATTGTGTACTTTTTGTAACTTTATTAATTTTATATTTGATCTATGTTTACACGTGCTAGTAGTATTTTGTAATACTTTATATTTTTTATGTTTTAAATTATAATAACAGTAAAAAGCCATGACAAGCTAGTGTATCGTAAATGGCAAAGGCGTGTTTAGGGGTCATCAAACTTTGAGGTTATTGTAATACGCTCAAATTTTGCCAATGATGTACCAGAAATTGTTCTATGAGATTACGTAAGTAAATTTAAATATGATATTATACTTACAGTTTAAATATTTTATATTTTAGGGGTGAAGTAACAGAAAAAATGTAGCAAATACATTATTTATTTATCGTAACTCAAGGTTTGCCAAAAATACTCTCCTTTAGAGAACGTCAGAATATAACTTAGTGGACGGACATACTTTGTATCTTGCATTTATTTATTCATTCCTTTTAATTCGCGTTTGCCTTAGTATTATACTTTGTGTTATAATTAATATATTATAATAATTATAAAATATGAAATTGTTTTTTTTTTCTATATTCCCAAGTATTTGTATTCTTTATGTATGTATATTCTTGTAGTAAAACAAACTCAATTTACAAAAAAACTACACAGTATAGATAAGTAGGTACGACTTTGATTAAGGATTTTTTTGTTCGAATCAACTGACTTTATGTTGTGTTCCTGGCATTTTAATATAAAGCTACCCATTCGAAGCGAATGTTTGTAGCGATAGTGCAGTGGCAATTTGTATTAAAATCTTCCGATACATAATCTATTCATAAGCTCACTTCGAAAATTTAACTTTACAATTAATTTCTTTGTGCTTAGTTTTAAAATTACTATTATGATTTCACTTTTTAAACGAGGGAGACTTTCAATGGTTGGGGTACTTCGTAGGAGATGGGCTTGAACATCTTGTTGTAGTAGGTGTAGCGGCGACGCAGCGGCGTCACGGACGTGCGTACCGGCACGTACACGCGCACCGCACTCGCGGCTATGCGCTTGCGACACTAAACAGAAAAAACAACTATCAAAAGAAAGCATGTTTTTGAAACTTGAAGATTCATTTGAGAGAATTTGGAGATCGAATTTTAAACTAGAGATGGCGGTGAATCGCCATATATTTTTTTATTACAACTAAGTTTGAAAGCAAACATGATACGCACCCAAAGTGCTGAGACACCAAGCGTGTGACTGTAATTTACTAAATGCAATAAAAGCGGAAACTAAGTACTTACGCTTTGCAGTGCTAAAGCTATGTAGCGTCGTGGTGGCGTCGTGTTTTCCAATGTTGTCTAAATGCCCAAATGATTTGACTCAAATATTAGATGTGCAATCTGTACTCAACAGTTGTTTATATTTTAAGTTTAACTATGTTTTACTTATGTAAAGGCAAACTCAAATTCTACCATAGATAAACCTTAACTTATAGTTAATCATGGAAAGATTTTGAATTGGTAGGTATGTATTGTAATTTGTATTTGTATGTTTGTATTATTAAAACAACGTATAATAAATATGAAAAGTTTAATATCAACCGTACATCACCAAAATTGGCACATTTGAAAGAAAGCATCGTTTCTAGCGACATTATTATTATTATCATAATTATTATTCTACAATTATTATAACACCATTGTATTAACATTACAGTGGAGTCTGAGTGAGACTTAATTTAATGAAGGGAAGACAAGTTTTTGGTAAATTGAGTAAGTATGGGGTTTGTTGAACAATATTTATGTAAAAGATGGATAGGTATGTGAGTGTGTGTAACTTTGGACTTAGTCTTGCCTATTTTCAAAAGAACTAATTCAAAGACTATTACCGATAAGATGAAATGAACTTTTTTTACAAAATCATTTAATGCTAACTGCAGTTAAATACTTATACTGGTATTGGTAATTTTTAAATGTAATGATTATAAAGATGTGATAATGCATTAATTTATGTACTTAATGTAATCAACAATAATAATTACTAAATGTCAATGATTTTGATATAAAATGGTATGGTAACTAGTGCTTATTCTAGGTGCAAAAATATGGTCATTTTTATGAAAATAGACGTGGACATAATTTGTACCCGATGAGGTCGCTTGTGTGCTTGAGGCCACATTAGATTGCTTATTAATTTATAACATACATGTTAAAGCCTAGCTAAATACAACTTGAATACTATATTTAGTGTATCGGCAGGTATCTGTAGGTCTTAGCAATGTGCACAAATACTAGTGATAGCCTATAATATAATCCAGGTGTTGTGTAGTTTACTAGGACCTACAGATGTTTTTTTGTACTTATAGCTCTAGACAAAATACGCCAAAGGTAAAATAAAATGAAATCAAATAGAAAAATGTCAATCCAGATGTTTTTAATTATAATTGTTAAATAATAGTGAAATATAAACAAAATTATATTAACTTTTCTTATAGTAATAAAGAAATATTATAATAATTATTAATGTAAAGAAATGATAATATATTCAAATTAAATTAATTAAATTAATACATACATCAAAAATACTTAATTACAACTTTCTTCGATCGTGAAACAAATTCATTATGACTAGCGTTCCGGAGCCGAAGTATCAACGGACGTGTTATCACTTATCACCTACTTAGTATAAAACGATAAATATGAGATTGCTTAAGAGATCTACGCTTACATGATATATCGAACCAGCGCAAAATACTTAAACTAATTGCACTTTATATACTGAAGCAGCGTGCTGGCCACGCCCACCGCCCACCGCTACGTACTTACGTCAATTCTTAAAAGTTATATTATGAACTCTTTGCGTAAGGAGGTCGGAGGTTCATCTCCCGCCAATGAATTAAAGGTATTTTGTGTTCCTGGGTCACGTGTATAACATATTAAATGATGATTATTATAGGTAGTAAGTATAGTAAAAATCTTAAATATTATGCGTACAAAATAAGTACTCGATTTAAACTTACTAAAATATAATATTATAGTTCCCGCACCTGTGAAACAAGTTAAGCGGTTACTTAGATAGTGCTCGATGCGGGGCGTAAAGCGTCCGGAGGTATAAAAATTAAAAGTTATTGGAATGAATGGCGGTCGCGGAGTTATCTGGGCGGTACCTCCCGCGGCGGCGGACTCCGATACTTGGCCTTGATATGGAGGAAGGGCTTCTTGGCGGTATCGTCCGCGATGCTGGCCTCCAGCGACAGCCGGATGCTCTCCTCTATAGCGGCCTGCGTGATCACGCCGCCCACCGACGAGCTCTTGATGAGCGGCTTGGACACGTCGTACGCCGTCGCCAGGCTCATGCTGCGCGTCTTCTTCACGGGGCCGGCGCTCGCGAACGGCCGCTTGGGCTCGTTGACGGGCGTCGAGGCGAGGCTCTGGCTGCGGTTCTTGCGGCCGACGCCGGCGTCCGGGGTGGGAGCGGTCGGGCCTCGGGTCTTCTTGGCCTGGTTGAGGCGGTCGGTGCCGCAGAACGGCCGGCGGTCGTCCTGTGCGAGGGCGAGGCTCATGCTGCGCGATTTTTTGGGTGCGTTGAGGTGCGCGCTGGTGAGGGACTTGCGAAGCTCGAGGGGCGGCGTGCGGGCGGCGCGGGCGGTGGGCGTGTTGGGCGTGCTGTGGCTGGCGGGGACGGGGGCGGGCTGCCGGCGGCGCGGCGTGCGCTCGGCGCCGCCCAGCGGCAGCGTCATGGCGGGCCGCGGCCTGCCGGGCGTGGACGTGCGCCGCGCCTCCGGCGGGGACGTCTTGGCGGGGCTTGCGCCCATTTTGGGGTCGACGGGGGATATTTTTCCGAGGGAGGACTTGCTGCTGGCGGGCGAGGCCGTGCCGGAGGAGGCGGCGCGGGGGGCGGGCGAGGCCGGCGGCGTGCGGGGCGCGGGGGAGGTGCGCGGCGTCGTGCTCGGGGAGGGCGGGGTGGGCGGGGAGGGGTCGCGCAGGGAGGAGCGGCTGCTAGAGGTGGAGAGCTGGCGCGCGCGGGGCCGGGGCGGGGCGGGTCGGGGCGCGGGGGGCGCGGCGCGCACGCCCGGCGCTACCAGCCGCACCTGGCAGGGCTCGTGCCGCGACAGGAAGTGCTCTAGCGTGTCCCAGCCGCCGCCCACGCGCACCATCATGTGACGACCCTTCAGCAGCTGTGAACAATAAAAGAATTATGAAGCCGTTGCAATAATAATATACACATTATTGAAATGTAAGTTTGTATAGCTATAGGAATATAGATAACATACCTACTTATATAGAACAATATTTAAATATATTATATATGTAAGCACTAAGCGATACAGTGGACGAGCTTACCCTGATGAAGACGTTTCTGCCGGCGATGTTGTAGCGGCCCTCGCCCACCTTCTTGACCTTGAGCGACTTGGAGCAGCGGCCCGCGCCGCAGTTGCAGCCGCGCTGCATCAGACGCGTCACCAGTTGCACCTGGAAATTGTGATAGAAAAATAAAACGCTAAAAACTTTAATCTTAGGTAAAGTCCTTACAGGACTTGTTATACCTACTTAAGCTTAAGCTAAGCTAATACATGTGGCAAATAATTTATAACATCATAGGTAAGTAAGTCCTATTGAAGGAGCTTTATAAACTAAAAATCATTCCAGTAGATGCAGGTGTCTTAAATTTCTATAGCTATTAACGATAAAAAATAATTGAGCTGGCGCAACTGGGCCATAGGCTCCCATACAACTGGGAATTCGCATCGCATCGCGTCGTAATGCCTTTTATTTAGTCTAAGTTTAAAGATTTGTTGCAGGTTTTTGCGATGCGATGTGAATTCGCATTTTTGTGTGGGAGCTCTTAGAAGATAGTTCAAGCGGGCTATAACAACATACCCTCTTGTCGAGCTCGTTGGTGGGTCGGAGCGGGACCTCGTTGTCGGAGCTGTTCTCAGTTCCCCCGGACTTGGTGCTCTCCGCGTCCACGTTGTCCCCCACACACTCCTCCGCTGTTATAAATTAATGGATTGCTATAAATTTTTACACCACGTCCTTTACCGACCTACTAATAACAATGTTTATTTACATGTAGTATGATCTTCGTCTGTCCAATTTAATTTTTTAGCGTATCAGATAAAAACAGCCTTGTGTGATTGTAAATCAGGTATTAAAGTAAAACTTACACTCGTTAGGGTCAGGCGAATAAGGTGGCTCTTCAATCGCGGACCTGAAACAAAACGGTTTATTATGATTTATGAGTTATTAAGTAACTTAGAAGGATACGCTTGCAGTTATGTTATTATTATCACTACATTCCTATATTTTAATATGGTAAATATTATGGAAAACTTTTGGTTCTCTAAGGCTTTCAGGATTAAAATTTTAGTGTACCTACTTCTGGTAAGTGGTAGTCTAAATAGCTGAAATTATTGTAGATTTATTTATAAAATGTTAAACCAATTTTTTTTCTTTTAACCCATCAAGATTCAAGCCCCAAGCAGCCCCCGGCGGCCGCTTAACAATTGAATATCTATTGTGTCTGGAAATACCACGATCGCGGTATTAAAACTTACTTGTCATTAGGCACCGGCGAGGTGTCCCTGAACTGCCAAGCGCCGGACATGGCGGAGTCGAGGCCGGAGTCCCGCTCCTCCAGGGCTATCTCTTTCTCCAGCTGCACGAGGCCGGGCGGCTCCACCGCGAACCGCGTCGCCAGCCGCGCCACCTCCAGCAGACAGAGGATCACCTGGCGCGGCTGGTTGTGCAGCACTGGATTTTGGAAACAAAACGAAATTAATGCCAGTGTTGCTTTGGATGATTTTGCAGCACTAGAATGGAAAAGATGTCGCGTTGAAACAATATACAATGAATTCATAATATTATAAACATAATAATTAATGTTATTTATGCAGCATTCAATAGTTGCTAATAATATTATTTATTGTAAGTTATCGAGTTAGAGCATTCGCCATTCGGTATTTAGAGCTTGCTTCTATATTAAAATAAACAAAGCCCAAAACACAGACTACTTAAGAAAGTAAACTTAAAAATAAAGAGCGGAACTTCAGTTAGAACCTACGTATACCTACCTAATATTCAGAAATTAACTCGGCTCTTTCCATAGTTTAATAAAACGAGATTCGTTGACAGGTACGACGCGCGTACGTACCGTTTGGCGCTTGGTATGGCTTTTGGCTAGTAAATTCATTATATTACCTAACATAATCTCTACAAACTTCGTAGAGATCATGTTGATGAATATTCAATGATAAAGATTCTCTTACCCAAATCATCGCTCTCGAACAAAAGGTTCTCATGTACGCCCAGCTCGCGGCAGAATGTTATGAAATTCTCGGCGTTATCTCGTGAGAAGAAACTACGCCGGGCAGCGCGCTGCCAGCAGCGGCCGCGGATCGCTGGGACCGGCTGAAAATTCAAACAGAGCTATATATAATATATATATAACAGGATTAAGAAGTAAGAACCGTCAAATTTTAGATGCCATAGCTACTAAGCTAGTAGAGATCAACTACGATAACATGGCGCCACCCTCCAAAATTCGAAACGTTTGAAGTGCGTTGTCTTGCGCGGTAGGCTAGTTATGATTAGTTGACCAACAAATCTTGGTAATAAGTGACATTAACTGAAATATTACGTGTACTGTGATTGGTTGAATACTTACTACATACAAACTCTTTCATAAGGATGTGACTACACACATTGAAACAGTCATTTGGAGGGGCGCGCCATGTTATCGTAGTTGATCTCTATGACTCAAGAGCTGTAAATAACCAAGGAAGAGGTGAATTGATTGTTTCCTTTTTATCTCATTGTAAGATTTTTTAGCAACGAGCTTTCCAATATCCGTCTATTCACTTCTAATATGCAGCAGTCTATGCTTTCACTTTATAACAGTCTTTCCCAAAGTGGGCAATAACGCCCCCTTGTAGGCGCTGGAGGTCTACAGGGGGGTGTTGTGGGACCCAGAAAAAAATGGAGGCGTTGGGTAGAGGATTGGGGGTGATTTATTTCATCTGGATGCATTTTAAATGGGGGCGCAATTCAATTTAATTTGTTCTCAAAGTGGGCAGTATACAAAGTTTGGGAACCCCTGCTCTATAAAGTCGGTCTTTAAACCTTTAAAACGTTAGTATTTCCTTGAAACTTTTTTGGTGTGGTTATTCGTGACTTGATGCCCCATAAGGATGAATTTTTTTGTGCTTCTTCTAGTGCCTTCTCAAACGTGATGCCTTAGGCAATTGCTTGATTTAATTAAGGGTTAATCCGTCACTGCTTAATTGTGCTTCTTACCCCAACAATGAGACCCTGGTCGAGGGACTCCCGCGCTCGCTCGTGGATGACGGCGGCCAGCTGACACAGTTCCGCGCCATTGTCCAGCGCATCCAGAAAGTTCTCGCCAGTCAAGTATGCTATACCTGGAGACAGAAAACACCGATATCCAAAATGACTTATTTTAGATTGACAAGATAAAGATCAACTCTCTGATCCCAAATATGTCGGTCTGCCTGCGTAAAGTAGTTGCGTTCTCTGTATAGGGCGCCTGAAAACCCAGTTTACCTTATCATTTTTTTTTGGTCATGAGACCAAAAAAAAAATGATAAGGTAAATGGCTGAGTAAGTTATATTAGGTAAGTACTAGTTGTTCTCATATCAGTAGCGTAAAAACTGACCAAATATTCGGTTGCGTTATGAAGCAACGAGCGTTCAAACGTGACTTAATATTGTGACCAAAAAAAAAAATGATCAGATAAACGGCTGAAAATTACAAATCGTAAACTGTCAGTACGTACTAGCTTAATGGCATCAAAACTGACCAAATATTTGGTTGCAATTCATACTTATCGGCGACCTATGTCTGAACGTATATTCTTTCAAAAGTATTTTACTAGTAAAGTGCTTGGCTTAAAAACGAAAAACACACGCTTTTATAACTGGTGAGGAAACTTTTCATCGATGATTAAAATATCTAATCGCTAAAAAATCTGAAATCTCACCCTGCTCCGTCATCAGACTCTCACCACCAACCAAGTGTAGCGAATTAGGTCATCAGTAAAAAACAAAATATGAGCCCAAGCTCAAGGGGTTTCGCAACAGCCATGGAAGAGTTATATTGCCCACCACGACACCATCATATCAGAATATACGTTCAGACATAGGTCGCCGATAACTATGAATTGCAACCAAATATTTGGTCAGTTTTGGTGCCATTAAGCTAGTACGTACTGACAGTTTACGATTTGTAATTTTCAGCCATTTACCTGATCATTTTTTGACGTGATAACGTCTTATAATTCGATATAGGGTGCGTGCCCGAAAAACATGACAGTTCATGCGTCGTTACCTCGCTCTGAGGCGTTCCATATAAGGCTTGAAGTGCAAGCGAGAGCGCGGAACGAGCGACAAGGAAGCACAATCGGCCTTTGCGTTCGGCAGCGTTCGACATCCGTCTCTCTCCTAAGTCCTACTTGAGTGAGCGATGCATAAGCATCGCTCACTCAAGTAGGACTCAAGTATTAAAATATAAACGCACTCAAGTATTAAAATATAAATTTTAAAGAAAGCGAAAAGTAAGTATTGCCGCCGCGTGGACGCGATCCTGGAACTTGGCGCTGTGATATCTAGCTTGTCCCGCTGGGCCAACAAGACGCTGACGTAAGTGCTGCAATTGTCGATATCTTGCTACTTGAAGTTGGTAGTGAGGTGACACTTGGAGACTGTAGTAACTATTGTTTTTACGTAACATTTTTAAATTTTAATTTTTTTTATAAAATGTAGAGGTCCGATAGCAGTAAAAATACAATAAAAGTACTTTGGTGATATATTCAAATAGAACTTTGTTCTTTGCATAGGTCGATTTGAAAGAAATACATCGAAATAACTTTAGGTTACAGTCGAAAAAGTTTGTTTCTATTTATAGAGATTCGGAAGCTAGGGTTAAGGGGTTAAGGATAGTTGAACGTGACAACGTCATACGTTGTCACGTTCAACTATCGTCAGTAAACCGACTTTACAGACAACCGATTTTTTTGGTCACAATATTAAGTCACGTTTGAACGCTCGTTGCTTCATAACGCAACCGAATATTTGGTCAGTTTTTACGCTACTGATATGAGAACAACTAGTACTTACCTAATATAACTTACTCAGCTATTTATTTACCTTATCATTTTTTTTTTTGGTCATGATAACTGGGTTTTCAGGCGCCCTATACAGAGAACGCAACTACTTTACGCAGGCAGACCGACATATTTGGCATCAGAGAGTTGATCTTTATCTTGTCAATCTAAAATAAGTCATTTTGGATATCGTTACCAAAAATGTCGAGACCTCCCGTAATATGACGTTTGATAACTTAACGAATACGTAGCTAGCAGCTGTTGTTCATAGATAGGAACTATGAGCTGACTGAGATGCCAGCTTACAGAATATGACAGATTCAGTTTTTACTTCCACGGGTGGTTGTCAAAGTAGGAACGAATGCTGGTATCAAAACGGACATTACGGAGACGGATACAAAATGGAGAGAATGATATGCATTATCGAGATGAAGCTTGCAACTGCAAAACTTTCTTTACAAATGGATTAAAGTTACATAAAACAAAAATCGGCCAAGTGCGAGTTGGACTCGCCCATGAAGGGTTCCGCAGCAACAATAAGGTTTATTTTTATGATATTAAAAGGTTTTTGATTCATTTTTATATTTCAGTTGATTTAATGAAAGTTAAATTAAGGTTTACCATTTATGACATATAAAAAACTACTCGCTAGATCCAAGCTAGATCTCGTTGAAACAAATTTTCGTTGGTAGTTTTTATAGTAAGTAATGTACATTGTACTTACATTATACTTAATTATATTTTTTTAGACTTATCATGTAGCTTATCATGCTACTATACTAGTTACTACTACTACTTTAGAAGTAAGTAATATTTCCATTTTTGTCGAAATCTTAATTGTCTCGTCAAAATCAAAATCTTAATGAAATTTACAGACTACGAGTCATCTACTTACCAAGTTTTAATGGTATAGCTCTTATAGTTTCGGAGAAAAGTGGATGTTACATACGGACGGACAGACAGACATCAATAAGGGTTCCGGTTTTTGCCATTTGGATACGGAACCCTAAATATATTGTGACGACTCGTTTTGCAAAATTGATTTCCGCAAAGTTTTCGCAATGCACACCTGCAATAATAATTACCGATCCATTGTCAATTTGCGACGCTTCAGACGATTTTTTACATTCGAATACGGAATTGATGAGCAGGAAATTAAATACATTGTATTGTGTTTCAAGAAGTTGTAGGCTTTACCTAGGGCCCCCGTAAGGGCTACTGGCGCCTGTGTGCAAAAAAAGGATTTTGGCGCCCCTTTAGGCAATTTTTTTGGGTCCTTGGTTTTGGCGCCCCTAAAGATGGCGATTTGGCGCCCCTAGAGGATGGCGCCCGTGTGCATTGCACACATTTAACATATGGTAGCCCTGGATTTACCAATGTCTTTGTAGTTCCTTTTTCATTTGGGTATAATTGACTTTAACTCCGTATTCTGTACTCTAATTCATGCTATTTATGGACCTACCAGAAAGACTTGGAAATTGGAATGTCAACATATCATCTCAAACACAACCAGGATAACTATAAGATATTATTACATAGGATTTCATAATCGCCTTCACACTTTAATTTTTAAAAATCTCATCTGATCTAAAAAAAAAACAACTAAGCTTAGATCCACCAATCAGCATAGACTAATTAATAATTATACATATTTATTCCACGTATATGGATCCACTAGTAACGATGATTATATCAAACATTTTATGAAGGACCCAGAAATCATAGTTATTACTTATATTTTACGTAATACGTGTACCACTACCACCATAATAAGCACTACCTAAGATAAAAACATTTCCAAGTTGTGCACACGATGCCGTTATAGCTGTACAGCCGTCACGGAGGTTTGAGAACACCTTAAAAACGTATCCCCTTATGGAAAAACGCCGACAGAGTAAACGGAAAACTTGAATCTAGGGCAGGCTAACAGCGCTGCCCATTGAATGATAAACCATAGCTGGAAACTAGCTGAAACGATCTTGTATGTTACTAAGTATATTGTATAGAATGGCTATACTATACTGTATACTACATAAGTAACTCCTATAGTTTGTAACAATTGACTATGTCCTGGATTTGGCTTTCTTTGGCTTTAAGGCCGAAAACAAGTAAATTACTGGACTTCACAGAAAATTCTTTACGGTTACTGAAAACTATAGGATTCAATGTCGGTGGTGTTGAGCTCGTGAGTCGTGGCAACTTCTGAGAAAGCTCCATTCTAAGATACTTCCTAACTTTAAGCATTTTTTAACTTGCTAAAAATATCTGCGTTGTGAAATATTTTAATACACTTGGGTGTAAACTACCTGAAGCCTCGATCGAAGGTCGATCACTTTCCTGACGGTAAAAATATTATGACCGTGCAAGCGATTTACAATTATTCACACATAACTAGTTTGCTCTGGGAACTTTGGTCATTTCATCAATATTTATGATCCAATAACGCAACTGAGCTTATGTATGAGGAGAACGGTAAAAGCATCGAACGGACTCCGAAGTTAAGTAACAATAATTTATCAATTGGCTTTTTATGAGCTTAATACCGACATTGTTAAGGCGCTATATTGAAAGTAATATTACTGCAAGGGCAATTTTATGCTTAATTTGTATGACTATGAAGTCGTGAATACTAAAAAATATTTTTTTGAGTTGAAATATTTTGTAGTAAATTTAATATTTATTTATATATATTTTTAGTGTTTTACTCTATTTTTAGTGTTTAAATATTTAGTAGTAAATTTAGTAAAAAAAAAATTATACACAAAAATTATTTTTTTTGTGTTTAAATATTTTGAAGTTTATTTTTGTACAGGAACCTAGGTAATTACTATGTTAAGCTGAAAAATAACTCAAACATGTTAAATATTTTCGTATGAGAAAATGATTTTGGTATTACGTATGTATGAGAATTTCGAGGGTAACCCGGGCTCTTAAGGCGCTATATTGAAAATAAATTATACCGCAAGGGCAATTTTATACTTAATTTATATTAATATAAAGTCGTGAATACGCTGCGGCCAGAAGCTATCGGCTCCATATCGGTTCGCTCGGAAAACACGCGGCAAAACGTAATTTTAATTATTTAAAAAATAACTAGGAGCATTTAAGCAAACAGCTTTTATACGATTTTGAGTTGCAAAGGTGTCTATTAATTAGACTAATTTCCTACAATACATCTATTTTCGTTTAAAAATAATCTTCAAATTTCGTATTTTCAGAGGTCATCAGTATCGAGGAGTATTAATCGTGTTTCTAGTTCTTCTCAAACCTAGACAAGGCTATGAAGATATGTATATCTCATTACCAGATTTGTAACATTTCTGAGGGTCCTATAGTATTACGTCAAAAAGGACAGTTTTTCAATATAGCGCCTTATGATTTATGGATAATTTATTTGTTGTAAGTAAAATACTTTTAAGTCTAGTACGATTAGAAATTTAACTTAAAAAGCACAATAGTAACGAGTCTCTATTACATTTACTTAAATATTTGTGGTTGTTTATCACCATAATCAACTTATTTCCGACTTTATTTGAATCGTTCACGCTTATCTTGGGTTTAGTCCAGGATTTATACAAATCTCTTTATTTATAATACTTTTGATACTTTTACTTTCTGCGTAAACAGTTCATAAATTATTGTTTATAATTTAAGCACCATAAAACAGGCATGAAAATTCGAGACAAGGTTAATGTACTACAAGTAATTAAACCGGTCGATATGAGCCGAGCCTTTACAAATAAATAAAGCAGAGCTAAAGAGCTTATATACGTGTTGTAACTATTTTTAAATGAAATGGCAAATGCAAAACAAGAAAGTTACGAAAGTATAATACCTAACTCTACTTTTAAACCTATGAGCATGAAATTATTCTAATAGATATACTAGTTGCAACTTCACACGATATTAAGTGCATTTAATACTAAAAATAATAATTACCTATATACTATTTAATACTTCCACAGCTAATAACGCAAAGATACTTAATGCTAGAAGTTTTCGTTAATAATCTATTTGAAAATCGAATAATCCATAAGACTAACATAATTAATTGTTACGAACAAATTTAAATTAATATCTATAAATTATAATAACCAGAGATATAATTATTACAATAGATAACAATGAATATTATTCATCACACATTGCGGCAAGCCACGTAACGGTGCGGTTATTGCAATTGTGTCACCTAAATGGCTCTTTAGCGACACATATATTATTATCATAATATCGGCAAAATGGACACGCATAATAAAACAGAGCAACAATGTTATAGAAATAAGATAAATACAGGCTTTCCAAAAGGTACGAGAAACCTCCACAATACTCCCCATATTTGATTAAAATAGCCGCAATTAAAAAAGTATGGTTTGGTACCTAACTCCTAACCAGAAATTCTGCTTGATATAATAGGTATAGATGTCTCATTGTTGAAGATCAATATTTCTACAACGACATAATATAAGTACGAAACTCTAAAATCAAAAGAAAGTTGATTAAATATTTGAAGAAATTACATGATAAAGTACGAATCCGATAACATTATGTTCTTACTCTCTACAATTATTCATCTCTCTTAAATCAACACACCTATCGATTTGACGCCATCGCGTCAAAAACAGACGAACATAGAACCTTCTTTTTGGCAGTCGGTTAAAAAGTTGTCATGTCTTTCGAGCGTGTCATCATCGTCCCCTGCGAAGTTGTCGGTCTTGATACGGTTACCCTCGTGACTTGCGACAATCCACATTGAATATTCATGTTAAGTCTGCGACTCACGCCAACCAAATATCTGATACAATATTGGACATGATTATTATTTTGTAACTGCAGCGTGAGTCAACTACGCCCATTAAGGTACAGTATACGGAACGCCGAACGGAAGCTGGTTAGAAAGTAGTCAAAATAAACTCACTTCTAGTCTCTAGAGCCGTTTGATACAGGATTTTCGCTTCCTTGTAAGTTTACGTGTGTTTCCTTTCTATAGACTCTATACTTCCTTAGATTCATATGTGTCACTTACCCCTTTTTTTTATGCGCAGGGGAAACTCATGGGTCCCCCGGGTTGGGGATGTGCCTCAGTAATAGCTGAAGCACCCCGGGGGTATGTGGGGCTCTTACCCACTAAAACCACCTTCGGTTTGCCTTCAGCCGTATACGAAGGGATGTCCTGGATCTGTCTAACGCAGGACTCCCTCCACGAGTGACCGGTCTACCTCAAAAGGGACCGGACTTCCACCAAAGTAAGGGAACGCTCCGACAAACTGAAGCGTTCCCCTCGGCGCGGCGCCGGGACTAGCTAAGCCGGGCAGGTTCCCATCCTTGCCCGGAGCCCCGGATTAGACGGAGGTTTGGAGGTTCGCGTAACGACTCCTCGGCACTCCCGTCCTACGCCGGCGGAGCGGAACAGAGGACGGGTCATCCTCTCTGTTCCCCTCAGTTGCATTAAACCTAGATCTGTCAGAGCCAACTTATTGTACCATAATGTAGTGTGTAGACCATAATATAAAAAAAAATGTAGCTACATTTTCTACCTCCGCTACTGTTTTAAATAATTCATTACTTAGTTATTAACTCTCGCCCCGCTTGACTTGATTGCTCTTAAATGTCAGTTAATATAAAAGCATTTAAAATTCAGTGCAGTTATGCCCTGGAATTTACTTGCATGAATATCGTTTAATAAAAAATGAAAAACAAACACTCGTGTACAAGACCGGTTGGATTTTTGCTCTACTTGTGCGCTGGGGCTCCGGTACAATCTAATCCTGGATGAAGAGTACTCTGTC
Source organism: Lysandra bellargus (assembly GCA_905333045.1). Lineage (NCBI taxonomy): Eukaryota > Metazoa > Arthropoda > Insecta > Lepidoptera > Lycaenidae > Lysandra > Lysandra bellargus. Next base: position 605,309 of record HG995321.1, read on the forward strand.
TATACGAGCTTTATAAACATTGGATGGCTTATAATAATTATTGTGTCATGCTACGCTTCTTTTATTTACTGTATTTTATTGTTTATCAAATTATTTTAATAGTATAAAATTGCCCTCGTAACTAGGGTTAAATAGAACCTTTCGTGTAAAATAATAAATGTTTACTTTACTGAAGTATTCTAGCTTTTTTATATTCATATAGTTGCCAGTAAATTTATTTCGCTTAAAAAATAATTTCCTTAAAATTATGAACACTGAATCTCTATCTAACTACTAACTTTTAAGCCACTTAAATATCTGCAGCCAGTATGTCTCGGTAGTCCAGTTTAGTGATATCGAATAAATTAGTATTTACAACCTGACCTTGAATACGTCCGTAAGTAATGAGACCAACTAGTCTGATGGTGGGCGGTGGTAAGTGGCCACCGCGACGCAGGCTTCGGCCTCACGTAGATCTATAAAACCTATCGGTGTCCTTTTAGTAGCCGTTATTTTTACAACTTCTCCCTTTATGAGGAGCTATTATTTTTTAAAGCGTCGTTGATGTCACTAATATTGCCCAAGGGAACTGGGAAAAAGCTAAACTTTTTAGAACCAAAAAAGTCCTCGGGCAAATAAAAAACCAAAAGTACTTTTTTATTGCTTTGAGTCTTTGTCCCTAATGGGTATTGCTGCTAGTTATTTATGACATAACATATAGGCCTTAAGGCTTTGCTATATTTTAAGGTAGTTTTTTATGTACGTGGTCGATTCTATCGCGAATTGAGTGGGTGGGACGGTTTACGAGCTTAGTAACTAAATAGCTTGTACGTTATCTGCATCATAAATAGTCGTAGGTTTATTATTATGTTCGTATTTTGTACTTTTTGTTATAGTAGTCGCACCAGTAAGCACTAGCGCCAAAGCAATTAATATTTAAAGGTTTTTTCCCGACAAAATTAAGTAATGGTTCTTGCGGAAGACCGTAAGGCCACATTAAAAAAAGTCAAGTAAACATTTGGACTGTAGAAACCTTGTTAGTTATATGTGCAATTAGTTGTGGCTGCAAAAAAAATAGAAAAAACTCGTAAAGCCGGCAGTAAACTAGTTAAGAATTCCTACTAATACTACGAAAATGAAAGCAAGTCTAGTACCTCGCCCTAGGATACCTTTAGTTCAAATGAAAAGGTTATCTATACCACATTAGTCTATGTCTATACCAAAAGACATAAAGACGAATCTGAAAGAAACAAACGAAGACATAATTAAAAATAGGGGTTAAAAGCGCAACATGCTAACATCAAAACTATTTCTGAGAGTCCCAAAATAGGACAACTCGTGAGAAGTCTGAGAAGACGCAAGTCACACAAGGGTTTCATTGACAGGCCCACGCGAGTCCGCAGTGGGCCACCGGAGCGCTATGATGAATGGCGAACAAAAACAAAACCAACATGGCCCGATGACACAATCGCCTCCACGTGCTTAGCTTTTCGCATAATTTGATCCTACAATGCTGTTGATTGAGGCCAGCTTTGAACGTAATTAATATTGAGATAACCATGATCAGTTGACAAAAAATCTACAGTGGCATTGTGTACACACTTTTTGCGGTGCGAGAGGAAGTTTACTTAACAAGAGCAGAGTAGAAAAAATCCTAAGAACTGTTCGTAAGTCCAAATACTGTTTCTAATGGTCATGATACCTAAGTCAGCAATATAAGAGTAAACAAAGAAAGGCCAATATCCTTTGATACTTGAATTTCAGCAATTGCAGTAGTAAATTGCAATGCAATTGCAATTCCAACACGCAATGAAGATTGAAGTCCTCTACGACAGTCAAGTGGCTAACAAAGCGGCCATCGGGTGTGCGGGTTCGTTGACATCGTCTCTATTGTCGATCATATTTGGACGATAGTGCAATACGAGTTCACGTCGTGATGCGACCGACACGTAAACTGTTTTTAAATAGTAATTCAACGTATTCACTTGAATAACTTAACATAAAATTATTCCAGTCAAACGATGGTTGTACTCGTATTCGGTGAGGACAAAAATGAGTCGATTCACAATATTATGTTCCTTAGTCTTATAAGAAGGCGAGTGCCTACTAAAACTTACCTATAGTTTTGTTAATCCAGTCCGCCAAGTCTTCCTGCAGGGGGAACAGCTGTCTCGCCTGCGAGTACAGTATCTTCTCCCTGTAGAAGTCCTCCTCGTCGGAGCACGGGGTCTGGGCGGCCAGGGCGCAGTCCGCCCTCTCGAAGCTGCTGCTCATCTTCCTGTTGACTACGATGTCGCCGTGGCCCACGTGCCTCTCCTCCTGCTTGCCCTCGAAGGTGCTCCGGACGTACTCGAAGGCATTGGTCCTCTCGAAGGCGTTGAAGATCCTATCGTAGTTGCCGCTGAGCGGTCTGTCGAAGCTCTTGGGCTCCACCGTGGGCGACGTCACCGACCACGACGCCCGGCTGCCGATCGCCGTCGGACCGCAGCGGTAGTAAGCCATTTTGGCTCAGCAACCTGTAAAAAAACCCAAATTTAATGACCATACAAGATGTATTAAAAATTACAGTGCACTGGAATTTAAATTGAATTCACGACATTTACGCTCAAAGTAAATTAATAACGTAAACGATGTGACAACTCAATTTACGCACTGCTTACTAACTAAAAAATTTCGAGTGCTCAAGTACCAAATACGTCGTAAAACATACACTGATTACACTTACTACACTGTGCTAATTAATTAATATTCGTTACACTATTATTGAACAATTACAATGGCTGGTTATGACTTATGTGAAATAATGGCTTTGTTTGACTCTCACAATGGGATCCCATTGTGCTCTCCTTAGCCTTGAATCTTGTGACAGAATGGCGGTCACCACGACGCTCCACAGTACCACAAATCTAAATTCGAGTTTATTTGCATGCCCGCGGGCTATTTATTATCCAATACGTATGTATCTTCAGTAGAATCTAAAAGGGAAAACAAATTCGCTGTCTGCGTTGGTTACAAATTCTCCTTTAAAGATACGAAGCATGAGATACTGATTATTTTAAAGATTGAGGTAATATGCAGTTTCGTAAAATATAATTACGTTCGGAATTTGTAGTTAAAACTCAAAAGTTAAAACACAGGAGGTAATATTGTATAATAATCATTGTAGTAGGGGAGGTCGCGCTCAGTTTAAAAAGTCATTTCATACCGAGCGAAAATCGTTACAATAATAGTATTCCACTAATACATAACAGCTTTGATCGTCAGCCACTTCAGAATGGGTGGAATAAAAATTGAGAGCATCTCAAAGTTGTTGCTGGGAATCGTATTGAATTGACATTAAAAAGATCCCAATCCGCACTCAATAAAGGTTCATATCTAGATTATACACGTTTAGGTTCGGTAGGTGTTATTTTAGTTTTAGTATATAACAACAGATGGCGCTTTTAAAGTAAAATGTATATAATTCTTCTTCACAAATATTGACTATCGAATTAATTACTTAAAATTGCTATGTGAGATCATTTTATGGTTAATTCAAACGAAAATCGCCGTCAGCTGAATGTTTGCAGGTGGAAATGTCGTCTACGCGACGCCCTAGGATACATTGAGCGCGAAGTATATATATAAGTATATATATATATATTGGTCATAGCTTATATCGCTGGCTGACGGTTTATCCACCGTCGTATTAGCGACTGACGGTTTTCTTTATTATTTACAAAGTAGAACATTCACCTGTATAAATTTTGTACGGTATAAAATGACTTTATATTCAAAAAATTTTTACATGTTCAGTAACGCGACTGACGTTGAATCCCCCGTCTGCAATACGGCTGACGGTGATTTTTTGGTTAAACATGACCTCAATTATCATCCATCAAAGTTTCATTCGGTATAAAATCACTTTTCGCAACTATTTTTTTTACAACTTTGAAATACTCTCAGTTAACATTCCACCACGGGTGCGGCGACTGACGCTGATTATATTGATTGATAAATATTAAGCTACCGCTGGACAAAAATTTGGTCGGTATGAAATGACTTAGAAAATGCTAGCACTACCTCCCCTACTATTGTGGTTAGGTGCAGATTGTGAATTCGTTTCTCAATAGCAAACTGCTAGCATTATATATATATATATATATATATATATAACTCAAAGGTAACTGACTGACATGGTGATCTATCAACGCACAGCCCAAACCACTGGACGGATCGGACGGATCGAAGTAGATGTTATGGCGCTATATTGAAAAAACTGTCCTTTTTGACGTAATACTATAGGACTCTCAGAAATGTTACAAATCTGGTAATAAGATATATATAGATAGATAGAATACGAAATTTGAAGATTATTTTTAAACGAAAATAGATGTATTGTAGGAAATTAGTCTAATTGATAGACACCTTTGCAACTCAAAATCGTATAGAAGCATTTTGCTTAAATGCTCCTAGTTATTTTTTAAATGATTATAAATACGTTTTTTCCCATGTTTTCCGAGCGAGCCGATAGCTTCTGGCCGCAGCGTATTCACGACTTTATAGTCATACAAATTAAGTATAAAATTGCCCTTGCGGTAAAATTTCTTTCGATATAGCGCCTTATGACGTAGGCATCCGCTAAGAAAGGAATTTGATAAATTCCAACCCCAAGGTGTTAAAATAGGGGATGAAAGTTTGTATATAACAATTACTTCTTAACGCGAGCGAAGCCGCGGGTAAAAGCTCGTTATTAATAAAGTTCGCATTACAAGCCCCGCGGAAGAACAGAACCTTACCAGATAACTAGGTATGCTGTATGACCCAATAATAAACTCTAATAAGACTTCTAACTAGATTCAAATTATAGCTGTTCTTTTCATCAAAAAGAAATTTACATCAGGGCGGATGGAACCGAGTGGCACCATGGTCGTAATCTATGGGCTCTTGCCACGGAAATATAAAAATTATTGATCTAATCAAATTGGGACTGTGCATGAAAATTGTTGGAAACAAAATATGAACTATATGCAAAATGAAAATGAATTCAATACCCACGTTTTAGAGCTTCATTTTGAACGTGAATGTTACAGGAAATATAAAGATGGCACGCAAAATGCAAATATAAAGGGTTGCCGGCGCGGCGCTGCGGCGATATGGCTTCGATGCTGTGATATATCGATTTAAAGTTTACTGAACCTTTCTGTCTGGTGATTCTAAATAGAGCAATAGATATAGGACAACCGGGTGAGTTAAATATTGGCTTTAAAGTAAGGTTTCCCTTTTTCAGCAAGTTTTCTCAACTACTTCCGTAATTTTAAGAATAATTAAACCTTTTACTTAGACCAGGGGTTCCCAAACTGTGCGCCGCGGCGCCCTGGTGCGCCGTGGAAAGGCAAGAGGGGCGCCGTGAGTCGATCCTCCATCATTTTCCAAAACCACAAATATTACAAAATAAAATTATAATATGAATTATTATACAAAGCAAGCAGATGATTAAATATTTGTTTATTATTATTTACTTGCTCAACCTAACTATAATCATTATAGGTGTTTATTTATGTATCTGTTTGTAATAGCTAGAGTAGGGCGCCGTGACAAAATATTGACTTAAGTAAGTGCGCCGCAGGCTGAAAAAGATTGGGAACCCCTGAGTTAGACGGAGTTTTACATAATCATAGCCAACATTCTTCAAGGCTCTCAGTCGGGCCTTGATAATGCCAATCAGTTCGCTATTATCGCAAAATCCAATTTCACATAAACCAATAGCGTGACCGTTTTACGACGGTGAGGTAGAGGCTAAAGCTACCGGTTACTACGGTCATATCATAAATAGTACCTTTAGAAGTACCTAATAAAGGTAGATGTGTACGTATTTATTATGACGAAAAGTTAGTCAAAGGTCGATCTTTTTCGAAGACGTGATCCGAAATTAAGCAGAAAAGCTGCACAGCAACTTGCGCAACCTGGAAAAAATATTTACGTAAAACTTTGCAACGGAGCGCTACCGGCGCTACCAAGAGCAATACAAAAGAGGTTGAATTTCGCAAGAGTACTCTAAATAATGCATTCCAACACATTACACACAAAGTACGCCCACCCGGGAGCGGCGCGAGCCCGGAGCACCCTTCACGAGAACGTCTAAGCAATAACGCACCGACTCTTCAACGTCACCAAACAAAAACCTATTATACCCGGGTCAACTCGTCAAATCACGACCACGCGACAGACGCCTTTATTAAAACGCATTAAGAAACATGATCGTGTGAATAAATCGGCATTGTCTGCCGGCCCGCCCTTTGTACTCGAAGCCTACGCGGACCTACGAATAGGTCAAGTTGAGCGGGCGCAACGAATAAATTTACGCAAATCACACGTCGTCGCTACTGTAATTTATTTAAAACTCACGGCCATAATAAATCTTGTGCTTCTATATGGTAACGATGAAAAGGATAAATGGGGTACACGAGACACGAATTATTGACTGAAGCGGAGCTCTTGACTCCTCAGGTACTAACATGGGCTTAATTGCACTTAACTGCGTAAACGCTGAGCAGAGCGTGCGATAAAATACGTCGCATCGAAAAGTATCATGTTATGTCAATGTCTAAAGAAAACCACCTGTGTGGCTTTAAACATTTCAATGGCTAAACGAATAAATAATTACAAATTCCAAGCTTTAAATATTCCAACTACAGATCTGATCTTTAAAGATTGAACCAAGCAGATCATCATTAATCAAAACATAAGGCGTTCCTACCTCGGCTCACCGATCATTCCTTGTCACATGAAGCTTGTTTAAAGTCGCGGAAGATTTCGAAGTTAAGAAACCACAGAGTATAGACATATTTATAAGGATCGTAAAATATTCGCGAACGTATAAGGAATGTCCAATCTAGATGAATGTACGGCTAATCGGCAGACAATCGCAATGTCCGAGACATTCCCGCGTCTCCAGGCCCGAGAGCGTTGCTCCTGCCTGCAACTCCTTAATTGGATAATAGCATTCACTTCCGCATATCAGCACTGACGTTAAGATTAATCTCGAGAGTCAAGACCATGATGAGTAATTTGGTACTAGATGTTTGCCCGTAACTTCGTTCGGCCGAAATTCGTTTATGCCTACATACCAAACATCCAAACCGTTTCAGCGATTTCAGTGTGAAGACGTTACAGACAGACAGACATAATTCCGCACTTATAATATACCTAAGCATGGATTATAGTGCTTTCCACTTTGTCCAAATCGTTGTCAATTCGTGAACATCCTACAATTCTTGAGTGCACCCTCATCCGTGATATTCCTGAGAACCACTTGTACTCTCGGAAGGGAGTGATCAACAGTAACAGGGATATACCCTTCCAGTGCTTGAGGATGACAATTGACAGTAACCAAATATCCTTGAAGCCTCGCATAATAGACTTCTAATATAGATAATTGAAGGGGGCTTAAGATGACGTATCCTCCTTACATCGTATTAGATTCTTCAAGAAAACATTAGCGATTCGTTGAGCTATTACAGCTCAATTTTGCACCGCTAGCTTTTTTTGCATGTAATAACTAATTATGTTTTAGTAAAATAGGTGAGGTGCTCGCAGCCGGTTCATTTACCCACTTTTCACCAGATTTCTTGTAAGCTATTGGTGTCCGACCGCAGAACCGTTGTCGACACCGCATATTGTCGCTTTCATCAGTGTATCGGGTTACAGGCTACCGCTAGGTTACGCATCGGATGTCTAGAATTCTAGACAAATGGTATTGTTTTCTATACTTCTCTACGCTAGAAATTAATTCTCTACTAAAGTTTTTTTTATAACTAGTGGATCGGCTGATCCTAGAGACATATTTAAAGATTGTACTTAAGACTCGTCGTAAAAACGGTTCGTTGAAAACGAAGATGAGGATCAACAAAAGCCAGCATCAAATTGATTCCATTTCACACTGAAGTCTAAAAATAGTCCAAAATAACTTGTTCTCGCTAGGGGTATAAAACATGCACGTTACGTAAACGCATCGGGCATTGCATAGCGATAGCTCGCCTTTATGAAGCCGAGAATACGTTATATTGTTTATTTTGTTGGCTGTACGTGTTTGCTCTAGACACAATAGGGCGGGAGCGGTCAATACGGCACAAGTTACGAGATTGGGCGATGTGAAAACTCACAAAATATGTTTGAAGGTAGAGCCTTCAGATATAAATAAGCTCGTAAGTCTAAACTGTACGATTTTCAAATCAAATTTTACTGTTTGTTCTGTTGTTTGCTAAAACTAACTTTGTAAAAGGCCGACGATATTGAATTTTGATTTGTTGTGAACATACGAAGTATCAATACCTATCACCATAAAATTTATGTACCTAAACCATAAATACAATCGATATACGCAATATTTTGAAGCTAAGTCAAGAAATGTCTCGGATAGCTCTTCTTACAAAACAGAGAGCTACTGTTAGACTTAAAAATACCGCGCAGAAATTCAGACATTTAATTTACTACTCGTGACTTTTCTCTCTCATTTGTACACGAAAAATAATGCTACCGCGCTCCTCTCGCACTATGTGAGCTATTTTTTTCTCACAATTAGTCGCTATTCGCTAAAGCCCATGTCCTGTCCCGCAGTACAAGGGCGGTGCACCGAGCAGCGGAAGCGCTAGTTCATTGACGGATCGGGCGCACTCGCCGACGCAGCACTTACTTCACTGACGATGTATTGTTCAGCCCTTCGAAAGAGCAATTAATTAAATGGACGGAATCGATAAAAACTGTTAGCGCAACTCTCAATTAACTGACAAATAAACTCTGGTGTAAGTGGAGCAAACGCCGTACACAGATAATAACGTTTTATTTTATTGGGCTTGTTTGAAGAGGATCTACGAATACAAAATATAGAAAACATAATATACTATTACGATTTTATAGCTGTAGTCTAGGTGACCCTTCCTTTGTTATTTGGCGTCTAGTAGCTATTTTGAACTAGCTTGTTTTGTTTTACATTGAAATTGTAACAATATAGGCGCAATATTGGAGTCGCATGTCGGCTGTCACGGACCACGGTTCGTGGTCACGTGGATCTAGTCGCCTCCATCTCCATTCTCTACCGCGCTAAAATAGCAACAGTCTCTTATTGTTACGACATTCCCTTCTTTACGTGGATTTTGGGTCATTTGGCAGGCGGCGTTTCCTTCTTTGTGACCATAATAGACACGAGAACCTATTTACATAAATCAAGATAAAAAGTTGCGAGCATATTTTTATGTTGAGAAATGTTTTGATGCTTATGCTCTACAAAATTACATGATTCTGAAACTTAAAATGTGGCTTGTATCTCAGGCTGTCTTTTTTGTGTAAAAAACACGTGTGCATAGGTCACAGTGCACACTAGTGAGACAACATGTAATTGAAGCGAAATTCGAGGTATACCTAAGATTTGGGGCTCTTTGGATATTCCTGTCAGTGTAGATTGGTACGACTAATATAATATATTCTGTGGTGTAGAATAAGCAGTGGGTTTTTGCGTTATTAGACCGCCTACACACGACAAATCTTCGCATTATCAAGTAGTGGCAAGCGCTCACTGGCTACATCAGTTAGCCTCCTTACTGGGAAACGGCCCATCAAACAGTTAGCCTAATTCTTCACTCAATTGCCATTTGTTTCAAGTCTCTTATTGTTATGCCTATTTGTAGAAACATTGAAAATATAAGTAGGTTTATTTACTTACTCTTATTTGGTTAATGGTTCATAAGACAATTTGTTTTTGTCTAAAACGAGAGAATAGGAAAAATTTACCGGCTACGGTACGTTCTTACTTTTTCTAGCTTATAAAACCTATTAAACTAGAAATAGGACAAGTAAGTGTATCATATTCAAATTATTCATTTATAGGCACAAAACTTGCTAGCTCGTTAGTGATGCGTATCAAAATACAAAGCGTATCAAAATGCAACTTAGATAGTTAACGCGTTGGCAAGTTCGGAGTCATTGTTTTGTAAACTGGAGCAGACTGCAGCGAGTATCAATAAGGCATTATGTATACCGGGCCAATGGGGTATTTGCATGTACCGTAGTGCCGTACTCATCATTGTGCTTTCCTCCTCGGAACCACCAGAGCGGGACGGCAGCCTACTTCGCCTGGCGCTAAATCAATCAATGTTACGATAAAAATCGATACTTCATATTACAGATGCGAAAATGTGCCTGTCTGTCTAAAATCCGTTTAGGCGTCTGTGATGGGGATTGAGATAAGTACTTTGAATCTCGGGAAAGAACAGTGCTATTAGGATACGTTATATTCCGGGAAAATGTATTCCCTATGACCGTGACCTCGTAATATTTTTTTTAAATGCAACGGGCAACGTCTAGCTTTCAGTATCATTAATTTTAGACGAGACATGTTTTGTGTTAAAAGTGAAATAAAGAATTGTTACATTTGTTGCCGAAAAATAATGAACTTAGATCTTATAAGAAATTTTAAGGACGAGAGCTGAACACATCGGTAAAGTTAAATGACTGGATAATTCCACTATTTTCAATTATAAAAAATCTGCTGAGATTTCAACTTTTTCTAGCCAACACTATCTCCGTTATAGACAATGCTCACAGCCACAAACCTACTTATTAGAATTATATCTATAACATTAAAACAAGACTTTCTTACGAGCGTACGATAATTAAGTCAGCGACAGCCTGTTATTAAGATAGGTTTATATTCTTAATGTGTCTGTCTTAGTGCCTAATTAGTGAATGAAAACATAATTACATCACTGGCACAGTTAGTACGCGATCTCTTATCACTTATCTTTTATGGAAGAATCATTAGATCATCTGTCAGTTGTGTGGGCAGACGGAAACTTTTGTGATGTTACAACGCAATTAAGAACACCTCGGGCAGGTGGCTGGATGTAATCAGTTCACTTTGTTACGGAACCGTTACAAAAACTATGCAATGAGTCATCAAAGCAAATACAACTAATGACGCTAAATTAGTTTTCGTAAACATTAATTTACCTAAGTTATGCGATTAGTGCAACATGCAACTTAGCATAGTAGGTAGCTCATACACTACATACTATGTGTAAATGTTAGTATATTATCTACAATAATAAAGTAATTTAAAAGCAATAACGTAATTGGCATTCATTAAAATTGTCTTAGCTAATTATCATTAGCTATTGTAAATTGTAACTTAATCTAATTTGGCTGGGAATCCAAACAATGAACAATGCTCACTCAGTTATTAATAAAACGATTTGCAAAATAAGTTGCAGGAACATTATAACACAAAAAACTTGGATCCCAAATAACATTGTTGGAATTAGAAAAAAAAAGTTTATATTGATTAAGTTACTTTGAATATTTATAGATATTCAAAGTAGTTTTATAGAACTACTAGCTGTCCCGGCAAACGTTGTTTTGCCATACTTATAAAGTATTTCGCCCTAATTATTAATTTATTTTATTGAAGTGACTAAATAAATATGGCACCACGGCAACGTCCATCGCTATCCCGTCACACAAAGTACAATGGTCGCCTTCAGTCTTGAGTTGTAATTATTTACTACATTATTTATTCAACAAATGCACTTATAAAAAGTACCCAGTAGACGATTCTCAGACCTACTGAATATGCATACAAAATTTGGTAAAAATCAGTAAAGCCGTTTCGGCGGAGCACGGAGTACGTACTACGGAGACTGTAGACCATAGAAGTATCTAAGATTAAACAAGAACATTGGCCTCTTTATAGCAGGAAAGTATATTATCATAAAGATCGCGGGAAACTCCATTTACACGAACGGAGCAGCGAGTAAAATCTAAGCTAATAAAGTGCGTGGAGTATTGACACAAATCATCAAGGTAGATTAGTAGAGCTGTGCTAGCGAAAGAAAGCTGAGATCGCGCGATGAACAGATAAAAGTTTTCTTCTAATTATCAGTCGGTTCTTTTATTTTAACCGCGATAGATGTTTGCGATAAACCGAGAAACGCTTGTACTTGTTTACGGACGGAAGTTGAACCACGTTTAACTACCAGTTAATGTAACCACTTTGTTAACTCTTCCAAATGGATCATTTGTAATGTCTTTGATATCTGTTTACACTGTACTGCTTGTTTTGGGTCGTAAATTCTCTGAAACGTCGGTGGGCGGGAAAGCGAACATTCAAGGAATTTTCTCTTTGACAAAAAGCGTTATCTTTTTATTTTCTGCGCCGTTTTTCTTGATTTTTAATGACGTTCCAAACTAACCAGATTTAAGGGTCTAATTTAGAAATCCTTAGGCATTACAAGTCACTGCGTGCTTTAAGAAAGGATAAAACTACAGAAATCAAGATTCTGTATCGACTACGTATAGTTTGTCATTTCGTAAAAGTAACAGAATATACTCGTAACTACAGTAATAAAGCTTTATTATGTTATTTAAAAGCGAAAATTAGATTGGGAAAATAGAAGACACCTATAACTTTAATACACAGTTTCTTATACCTTTTTAAGGAGGGGAAATGCATTAAGCATCCCCCGCCCCCTCGGGGGAAGGGGCAGGGGTATGTCGGACTCCCTCCGGAGAGGTTTACCGACTAAAACCCCCCTATGCCCTCATCAGCGCTACACGCGGAGGAGCGGAATCGCAACGCATTCTAACGCATCCTCCGCAGCGCTTGCCGCTTCCGGCACCACATGAGAGGCTCCCCGGGCATCGGAGGAGCCTAACTCCTCGGGGCCTATATTGTGTGCGGTGATCCCCCGATCAGCCGCCCACAGGCCTATGCTTCAACCTCCAAGTTTCTTATACCTAAGAACAAAGCAGGGATTGTAAATTGTGTTATGATTCAAAAGGTAAATAATATATAAATAATAATAAATAAAATTTTAGCTCCTTCCATTGCAAATGTAGTAAATTGCACCTATAGTCAGCGTCGCCGTCCATCAAAGGCGTCAATGTTGATTGATTGAGAAGTTGCTCTACCAGATACCTTAATCATTTAACGCAACCATTACCGCTGGATGATAGGAGTTATATGCGATTACTAGAGCCTATCGAGTCGTGACCGGATTTGTGGAGTGACCTCGCGGACAATTGTCTTATCAATCGAGTTAAATTCGTGTCGGCCATTAATTGATTCGACTAAACCGTTCGATTCAAACAACTGTGTCAGCGTAATGATTCAATTCAATATGTGACACGATCGTAATTGCTTTTGTCGATCTCATTTCTTTGTAGACTACTACAATACATTTCAGTTGTCAGTTTATTCCGATATGGCTTGGTCTATGTGGTAATTTCATTGCAATGACTGTTTTACTAATTGCAGCACTTCAGTAATTAGTTGTGTTTTCATTATAATAATTAATAGCAATCGGTAATCGGCATTAAAAAGCCTATAAGTCAATATTATGCAGTCCTTTGCAAGATTTGAAGTAATGAAGATACCTTTATAACAACGTTTTAAAAAACTACCTTTACTCTAAAGGTAGTTTTTTAAAACGTTACATACATACTATATATGTGCTTTCTTCTATATTTAAACTGGAAACAACAGCTGTCATGTGTGACGGCTCGGCAGGGCTCCGCGCTCCGCAGGTATGGCGCAGGGGAGCAGATGGGGCTCCCGTGCAATACCATGACGTGCAAAAACAAAACTGCACACGCATTTATTTAAAGCTGTTGTTTTATAGAATGTTCGAGACGTTTGCTGCTTTAGTAGAGCAATGTGTAGAGACAGATATACCTATTTCAGTAAGTACAAAATGCTGCCCGCAACTTTTTGCACTAAAATTCGATCAACACGCCGGACATAGCCCATAGGGGTTGGGTTCTGGTTTCTGACTCTTATAATTATCTGCTTACTAAATTTCATCCAAATCGGTTATTGCAGTTTGAGCGTAAAGAGGTTAAAGACAACCAGACTCTCGCTACTTTAATATTAAGTAGTAGGTATGTATGAAAGATTCCTTATTATAAGCATTAGGAGAAATAAGCGTTGATGAGGCATTGATGGCTGTGTAGGAGTAGACGTAGTGACAGATAGATAAAGCTACGCTGACTGACGGCCATATTAACCCGAGATACCTTCATCTTGGTGAAATTATAAATTATGTCAAGTACATTATATTGTGCCACTACACAAAGTAGTTACTGCTACAATAATAACTAAAATGACTTGCATAAAATGTATTAATATGCTCTACAATTTTCTCAATTCAAAAACTGTAAGTCGGTTCAAGTGGTAATCCCTACCGAGTCATTCAACAATTACGTGATCACCGGAAGGGGGGGGGGGGAAGAGGGGGGTTGGAGAATTCATGATTATGTCATCATCATTTTATAACCACTGCACGGACGAAGAATACGTAATCAAGGCGAGGGGGGAGGGGGTAAAAACGCTGTGATCATATAGGGGGCATTAAAAAAACGGCCAAAAATGAACACGTAATTGTTGAACGATCCCTTTTCAAGCTTAAACGGCCAAACCGATTGAATTTGGTATATCCTTTAAGAATGCACCTGACCCTAACTTGAACCTCTTCGAAGTTTGCTGTCTTTTCTTTAATATTTTCTAATATCTATAAAAAGGCATTGATAAAACCTAAATTTGTTCAAAATACTTTTTACATAATCATTATCGTTCGTCTTTTATTCATAGTAAAACTAACTTGGCGATGATTCCGCGTCATTTTTCACCTGGCATATGAAAGACGGGCGTGAGTGTGAAGAGAGAAGGACGATGTTTGATTTTTTGGGTTAGTAGGCCCATTAAGAGTCGGGAAAGGACGTAATAGTTTTTGTTTCTGAAAAATTTACGGTTTCTCCGGACATCCCACCTTACCGGTAGTCTCAAGATTGAATAGTTATAAGGACAAAAGTTGTCCGGAAGCGAAAACAAAAGCCGAAATTCGACACCCGTACGTGATTGTACTCTCGAATTTCTTACCGTCACGTCGTCGGAAAGCGGTACCTTTGCGTCACCAACCATCTGCTGTTGATTAGCCTATTGCCTCACCGATACATTGTCTTCGTTGTGTAATGAGGTGACAGACTATCTGACTGGGAATACTAAACCCTTCACAATCGCATAAGGCCGCGACTTAACGAGAATAATAATAATCTTAGAGTTAGCACATCACTCTTTGGAACTATGAGTTATGACGCATTTTGCGTATAAAAAAGTTATGTCGATTGAGTTAATTCCAGGATTTGGAAGCAAGTTCTGCTAGCGATTCTTGAAAGTATTGACTCTACACTTTACACTTTAGAGTCGTTACTCGAAATAAACTAAGCTCTATGGCTTCTTTGAACGTCGTTTATAAAGAAAAGAAACGCTCTAACTAGCACTTATTACAGTGTAAACACGAGCATTATACAATGTGTAACGACCCAACAATGACTCAATGGACATAAACCGAGCAACGATCCCGCAGTGGACAAACCGGAGAGATATGGGGCACAATGCACTCAGGTAACATTAGATGTTAGATAGCTAATTTAATGCAGTCGACAGACAAATGAACCGTCACGCGACCGCCTGCTCGTGTGGAACATGTATCAAATCATAGATCACTAGCTGTTGATGAATGTTATTATACTAGAAATGTAGAAAATTTAACAGCCATCTACGACTATTTTATTTGGATCTATATATTTACACACGAAATTTTAAAACAGTCCCCTCAGGACAGGGAAAAGGATCATGTGACGGAGATAGAGGATAGATTACAGAAGACGGGATTTATTGTAGGCATCTATCCCTGCGGACAGAAGCCACGGAAGACGTGTAATAGACCCTCGCGTCTCCGTCCTGCACGGAAGTAGGAACACGGGTTTTAGTGGGTACAGCTCACTGCGGCCACTTACCATCTCTTCGGCCGTAGCAAATCCCACATACCCCGGTGGTCCATCCCCAACGCTGCCGGGAATGCGCAAGTGCATTTCCCGACCCAAAAAAAATAATGATAATATGATCTCAGGATACCCGAAGAACAATATGGTCAAACTGGTTTGGGACCCTCAACGATATTAATCAGAAGGAAATAGAAGTATGAAGAATTATTATAATTCCTCTTTCTATTCAAAGCGGAGATAGCAAAAAGTTGCAGTGACCGAATATCAAATAACTTAGAGAGCACCACAAAAATAAATTATAATAATAACTAGATGATGCCCGCAACTCCGTTGCACCAAAACTCGTTTATCGCGCGGAAACCGTACATTTTTCCGGGACAAAAATATATCCTATGTCCTTTTCTGGGACTCAAAGTATCTCCATGCCAAATTTCAGCAAAATCGGTTTAGCGGTCTGAACGTGAAGAGGTAACAGACAGACAGACAGACACACTTTCGCATTTATAATATTAGTATGGATAATTGTGACTACTAAGCGATAGCTAAATTATTAACCCATCAAGCCTCATAAGAGCACCGGTGATCGCGACAACAATAGAAAGGCTATTGTGTCTCGTTTTTCCACCAGTTCCTATAGCGCTGTCCACGATATCACCGTAGTATGCGACGTCAGATTTACTCGCACGGCTCCCTCTGTGTTCTTCTTGATAAGTTCTGCTTCGATCTGCAGTTCCTTCTTACGGAGTGCGGCAAGTTTCTCTTCCGCTTCATATCGCGGTCTATTGTGGTCTAAGTTCTAACCTAACCTACATTTGGACTTTCTGGATTGTGTTTGTTTTTGTTTTAGCGGGGGGTTGTGCCCCCCGAGTCCCCCTTTTATTTTATGACAGTCGCCGGTAGCTGCCGCAGCACGCTCGCTGTGCTCGCTCGGCTCTCTCTGTGCTGTGATCTAAATTCTAACCTAACCTACTTTTGGATTTTCTGGATTGCGTTTCTTTTTTGTTTTGGCGAGCTCCCCTTTTGTTTAGTGACAGTCGCCTGCTGCTGCCGCAGCACGCTCGCTGCGCTCTCTCGGCTCCCTCTGTGTTGTGGTCTAAGTTCTAACCTAACCTAACCTACTTTTGCACTTTCTGGATTGTGTTTTTTTTTTTATTTGGCACAGATAAGAAGTAGACCACGAGAAGGATCATAGGCTATTTCAGTGGACTAATTTGTCTGAAATATCTAATTTACCCGGGCGAAGCCGCGCGGAACGTCATATAAGGAATCAGGGTTCCGTTGAGCAACGGAACCTTCAGAAGCGCTATACCCTGGGATATGCCTTGGTGCAAATCTTACTTTTTGGTGGCATGTTATGTTAATTTTACTTAAAAAAGTGAAAATTGTTGTAATGTTTTTGTTATAAGGGAGTTTCGTCGATACCTCTCGATCCCGAGAAAATCAATTTAAAGTCACTGTTTTTGTAAACGTGATATTAAATTCGGGTTAACAATATATACAACAAAAAAGAATTTTGAAAATCTGACCACAAACAGCAAAGTAAACATTAACTCCTCCTTTTTTGGAAGTCGGTTAAAAAAGTATCTAAGATGTTGACCAGGGATGTAAGGTATAAATATGCCAAATTTTATTGAAATCGGTCCAGCGGATTCAGAGGATGCCTGTACAAACGGACAAACAGAGAAACAAAAATTTCAAAAACAGTTAAAATATGTTCTACTACTCTTCTAACATGCCCCTGACTCGTTTTTTCAAGTTTATTTTCAATGTACAAAAATTTTACCTCTGCGATTTTATTATAAGTATAGATATAGATTTTAAACCAGCTATGTGCAATATTAACACATAAATACTAATTAAATAGTAGTCCAGTCGTCCTTCAAAGTTTAAGGCCTCCATATACGAGGAGGCCGATCGATACGATTGGACTGATTGCAGGCTGACCAGACCAGACTCATGCGCACACACGCACATGCACAAAATGAGCCCGATAGTCGGCTTGTGTCAGGGCGGATTAGTCGGCCTCCGTATAAATTGGAAGCCTAAAGAGCTAAATATTTAATATCCTCTATCTGGCCACATATTGGCTTAAAGACGCCGCTTAGGTCATGTTCTTTAAGCCCTACATGTTTGAGATCTTACACGTTCCACATTGAAAAAGCCTTAAATGTACACATTTACCAAATAATAGAGTCAGTTTCAACTATAGTTTCAATTTGAAGATTCAGGGCGCGTAGAGGTAACAGCGGCGCGTGCGTCGGTAATTGTTATATTCGTCCATTACTCCGACACTACTCACTCACTGGGTTAACTATATTCTGCGGTTTGGTGCTGTCTTACTTTGTATTAGTAGGTTCATAGCTTTGTAGCTTTCGTTAGACTTTAGAGGTTTTGACAAGTCCCAGTTGCTCTACATACGACATAGAGCAGCAGAAATAATAACTTGCTGGTTTCTGCTTGCATTTGTGTGTGTGTCTAATATTTAGACTAAACAATATTTGCTGGACAAACACTGTTTAAATGAATGTTATTCTTATTATTTCATTTTCATTTCGTGTTGACTGTACTTTAAAATTGGTTTGTTAGGTTCAAATAACGTATATTCTGAAAACTTAGAACATGAAATTAATCTTCTCAATAAAGATAATCATTTAGTTCAAGCTAACACTGGATCGGATTCCGGAAAACAGTTAATGTCTTATGTGACGATATTGAATTTTATTTTTATACATGCTAGTTTTATGGCAAAAATTATTATATAATTAAAAACAGTTCTGAGAACTTATTAAAAACAAACATATTAAATAAGTACAAAATAAAGTAATTATAAGAAACAAGTGGTTCGAAATCTTGAGTACATAAGTACGTAGAGTAGGTACTGAGTGAAACTTTTAATATATTTTAATTTATTACATAAAGTTATGTTTTTCGTGGTCTATAATAATCCAAAGTATAATAATAATTCGAATGGATACTGCCTATATAATGATAGTAAGATGAGAGTTGAGACCTAGTGCCCTTTATTTTGTCAATTCAGATGGCGTCAAAAATTCAGTTAGTTTAATTTATGCAAATCGCACAGTGATATGTTTATACGCGTGCTGATTACTAAACTAATCTGATTTTTTATTTGGTTCCTACTTATACTACTATATATTAGGTTGATATGATTAGGTTTAGCAAGTAATGAATTACTTTATATTATAACTAGCGACCCGCCCCGGCGTCTCACGGGTATAAAATATATAGCCACTGAAAAAATGATCAAAATCGATAGCCTATGATCCTTCACGTGGTCTACTGCCTATAGCCTTCCTCAATAAATGGGCTATCTAACACTGAAAGAATTTTTCAAATCGGACCAGTAGTTCCTGAGATTAGCGCGTTCAAGTTAGCCCTTTCAAATAATTTTGCCCGTTTTTTCCACATTTTCCTCTATTTCTTCGCTCCTATTAGTTTTAGCGTGATAAAATATAGCCTATAACCATCCTCGATAAATGGGCTATCTAACACTGAAAGAATCATCAAAATCTGTTGCGTAGCTTTAAAGATTAAAGGGAACAAAGGGACATGAGGGAAAAAAGCGACTTTGTTTTATAATAAGTATAGATAACTAGCTATTTGACCGAGCTTTGCTCGGTATTCGATAAAATACGAATAAAATTACATTTTCTAAAAATGATTCCTAGCTAGATCGATTTATCGCCCCCGAAATTCCCTAGTATATACTAAATTTCATGAAAATCGTTGGAGCCGATTCCGAGATTCCAATTATATAATATATACTAGCGACCCATCCCGACTTCGCACAGGTATAAAATATATAGCTACTGAAAATATATAATTAAAATCGATTCAGCAGTTTTGTTTTATATTTTATATTCATTACTAGCAACCCGCCCCGGCGTCGCACGGGTATAAAATATATAGCAACTGAATAAATTATTAAAATCGACAGCCTATGATCCTTCACGTGGTCTACTTCTTATATTCTGTGCCAAATAACATAAAAATTGCTCCAGTAGTTCGCGAGATAAGCCCTTTCAAATAATTTCCCCCGTTTATTCCACATTCTCTTATTAGTCTTAGCGTTATAAAATATACCCTATAGCCTTCCTCAATAAATGGGCTATCTAACACTAAAAGAATTTTTCAAATCGAACCAGTAGTTCCAGAGATTAGCGCGTTCAAGTTAGCCCTTTCAAATAATTTTCCCCGTTTTTTCCACATTTTCCTCTATTTCTTCGCTCCTATTAGTCTTAGCGTGGTAAAATATAGCCTATAACCTTCCTCGATAAATGGGCTATCTAACACCGAAAGAATCATCAAAATCCGTTGCGTAGTCTTAAAGATTAAAGGGAACAAAGGGACATGAGGGAAAAAAAAGCGACTTTGTTTTATAATAAGTATAGATATATATGTTACGCTCAAAGACCGAAATCGCTCAGTGAGCGAAAAAATTGCTCACAACGCGTTGTGGTCACAGTGAAACAGCCACGACGCGTTCTGGCAATCACAAAAAGTCCATAACGCGAAATTCGTGTCGTGGGCCGTGGCTGATATGCTATTCGTTTTTCTTGTCTTGTCGTTGTCTGGCGCAACGTAGTAACGTTGCGCCAGACAGACAGAGAGACAAATATTAATAATAATAATTATTAGTACGGATAGTATAAAACTATGGATATTTTATAAATAATAATGATAAACACGTTATGCAGTGATTTAATAAAAGAGAAAATATTTTATAGTACGCGTGGTAATTCAAATATAATCTTCCATACCTATGGATGATTAATCAATCAAGAACAAATCAACTAGTAGTATTATATATCAAATATCAAATAGACATCAACTAGTAGTATTATATTTAAATTATGTTAATTAAAATAAAACTATATTTTTATTATTTATTGAGATCAGATTACTTTACTTCTACATATATTTAAAAAAAACAACAAAAAACAACAACACGTTGCGCCAGACAGACAGACAGATAATATTAGTACGGATAGTATGAAACTATGGATATTTTATAAATAATATAATGACAAGCACGTTATGCAGTGATTTAGTAAAAGAAAAATAGTTTGTAGTACGCGTGGTAGGTAATACAAATATAAACTTTCATACCTATGGAAGATTAATCAATCAAGAACAAATCAAGAAAAACTAATAGCATATCAGCCACCACACGAATTTCGCGTTATGGCCTTTTTGTGATTACCAGAACGCGTCGTGGCCATTTTCATTAGAGCCACGACGCGAAATTCGCTTCGTGGCTGTTTCACTGTGACCACAACGCGTTGTGAGCTATATATATATACAAGAATTGCTCGTTTAAAGATATAAGATTTATTTCCTTTGATATTTCATTAATAAGTAAAAAATGGTATAAAAATTCTTACCGATAGTCAAAATTTCACCATCCTCCAACAAGCTGACAACTGTAACAAGAAAATGAAAATATGTGAGTTTAACTTATAATTTATAAAGCATTCTAAAATAGTTTATATAAAGAACTATAAAAAACCCTGAACTTTACACACCACACACCGGTGGCAGATCCCTACTTGTCGACTGAATTAATCGAATCTGACTTAAACCCGCGAGGCAAATACTGTTTACTTTTCTGAAGCTTCTATACAGAACTTTTAAAAATCATGAGGTTATATTGTATTCCAGTATACTTTTTCATGTGTATAAAGGTAGAAATAATTTAAAAAAGGCAGCTAACACCAAAACCAAGACACTAAGTTGTTTTGTGGTTTTGCTTTCAATCAACACTCATCTAACCTTACGAGTCAATCGAAGTTCAAGTGTAAGTCCCACGTTCATAATTTATCATTTTAATGTCACTCATATCAACAATTAATTACACAGTATAAAAGACGTCACTCACATTGCCGATGCGTGTGAATGTATTTAAACTCGGCTAAATAAATATTCAAAATGATACTAACATATAAAATACAATGTGTAAATGATTCAGATTATAATTAAGTTTTGTAAATAAGACGATTTAGCGCCATGCCAGCCATTGAGATGTCGCGTCGCTCTACGCGCCAGATAATCTGCAAGTGAAAATAAGCAAGCACAAGAGTCTAATAAAAGTCTAGTAAGAGTCTGACACTCGTGACTCGGGGACTAATACTACCTATCTATATCTGACTTTTAGTGGAACTCTTCAAAATTCATGATGATCACAGCTACGAAAGTATTTTCTTTGGCGGATATTATATCAAGAACGTTACGAAACT
Organism: Lysandra bellargus; assembly: GCA_905333045.1. NCBI lineage: Eukaryota > Metazoa > Arthropoda > Insecta > Lepidoptera > Lycaenidae > Lysandra > Lysandra bellargus. The sequence continues at coordinate 627,361 of HG995321.1, forward strand.
TCCCCTGTCTGCCTGAATGGCTGCGATGATTGAGATGCAAACTTTCATTGCCTGAACGTTAAATTTCATGCTCCGCGCTCATGTTCCAATTTTCAGTTTCATTCTAAATCATAGTTATTAAAATTGTACCGAGAACGCTCGATCTTGTTTAGAAATCTTGGGCTATCGTAATTATTTTCAGTCTATTTAGTTTTATGCTCTTAAATACTGCACAAACTATGAACAATATGGAATGGTTATGAAACGTTAACTCTTTGAAAAATATGTATATTTATAGGTTTTATCCTCATCAAGAAGAACAATCATTACAAAGTTAAATCCTGACTCTACCAATTACGATAAAGTATCGTTGACCTTTTAAAGACTCGAGAGTTTTGACAGGTTTTGATAAGGGAAGATATAAGTAAATGAAATAAAAGAAACATTTATAAGAAACCTAGGATTCGTTTAAATCTCGTTTAAAAAACGATGTAAAGCGTTCATAATAAGCCACCAGCACTCGACGCCAGCAAAAAATGTACAAGGCGAATTATGAAACAAATAAGTTGCCGACGCTCGCGAAATAATTGTCTAACAATTAAAACTAGCGAGACGCAAATTTTAATTGCTCGCATTAACATAAGAACGTTGTTAAAATAATTCGACTTTTATTGTACTATATTGTTCTCCTTGAGGCTGGCCTTGTATCTGAGCTGATTACCGAAAAGGACCACCGATTGTAATGAGTTAAGTCATTAGTGTTTTTAAATATTCCGAGTTTTGACGCTACTGCATGATAACGCTGAATCATAACCATTAGCGTATTTTTCTTAGGTACTTATTATATTTAGTTTGTTTAAAATATTTTGAATTAAATTGCAAAGTGCAAGGTAATGTTCATAAAAATTTTACTGGTCGAATGTCGAGCCTCGATGCGGATTTTAACAATACTCAAAACGATGTAAAGGCGATTGTTATATGTATTGCTTACATCATTATGATCATTGATAAAGATCCATACTAATATTATATATGCGAAAGTGTGTCTGTCTGTCTGTCCGTCCGTCAGTCTGTCTGTCTGTTACCTCTTCACGCCCGAACCGCTGAACCGATTTGGCTGAAATTTGGTATAGAGATACTTTAAGTCCCGGGAAAGGACATATGATAATTTTTATCCCGGAAAAATATACGGTTCCCGCTCGAGAAACGAATTTTGGCGCAACGGAGTTGCGGGCATCATCTAGTTTTCCATATTTTAACTAATTACTAAATCTCTCAAAGTAAGTGGAAACCTTTATTGTAACTCCAAAGGAACTCCAAACGAACTATCTATAAGTTGGATCACCATGTATATGATTTCTCAAACTTTTCATAACAATATCACAAGCAATGTTATCGACGGTAAAGGCCACTCAATCAATAGGACATTAGCGCATTCGTTTCGCCTCCGTTTCGATAAAATATCAATTACAATCGCTAATGTAATGTTTCTAAACACCGATTAGCCTCGTGCGTGTGGGACGCAAGTCATATTAAATAAGATCAACATTGGGCAATCCTCGGTATCAGCTTGCAAAGTCTGTGGGTAAAAATAAAAATTATACCTGGCTATGAACGAAACCAAGAGGCAAAATAGGTCTATAGACTGTAGCTCTATCTATTCCTGCTGTTGCTCCTGATTACAAAATATAGTATAGAATACAGATTATAATAATTTCAGTCACAAAATTTTATGCTCGATGAATGAAAATACTTACTGTATATCTTATATAAATGAAATACTTACTGTATATCTAATATAGATCTATGAATATATTATATTGTTTAATTTTGTATTTATGTTAAGCATACTGGTAGTGTTGTTTTACTTTGTGTAACTAAAATTCAACCATTGCTCTTTTGAATATTCACAAAGAAGGAAATTATGGTCCAAAACTCACGCTTAACATCTCAATTTCACCACCGTGAAATATAAACTAATTTTTATACAAAAATAAATTCGCAACACTTTCATAATTTTCTACGCTGACAAGTCACAAGATATCGGTTGTAGAGTACTCGCCCCTGGAGTTAACTTTTACTCAAAGAAAGCGAAAGCGACTCAGGAAAAACGCTAACTACAGTTTCGGTAACCGTGGAACAGATGATACATATAGATTAAATTTACACAATATATATTTTGGAAATATTCTTAATGATCTTATGTAATTAATTAGTTGCGTTTGTAATTCCTAATTATGTGGTGTATGATTATAATATAATATTTCGTTTGCAACGCATAAAACATGTAGAGCGAACGGGGCTTTCAGGTTTAATCAAACGATTGAGATTTTTGAATATCATTCGATTTTTAAAGTTAAGTGATCTCATTTAACGAGTGAAATTTTTTGGATAAAATGGGTTGTAAACAATACGAGTAACGTGGATCTGGCAGACTGCAGGTAACGCTACATTTTGTTGGGCGATATCGACGCGTGCCCGCCACTTTCACATACCTGTAATGATTCGATTTCTTCCTAACAGCATAAATTATTGGAAAACACGATATTAGTATTGTGTAAGTATCATCATCCATCATCCGGGTTTTGTGTACGGAAGTTGTCAGACTTGTCAGGGAGAAGAGTCGAGTTTGAATTTGAAGAGTTTGAAAAGAAATAGCTTGCATATTGCTTAGGTACTTGACCGATACTGTTTAGATGAGGGACAGTATTTGTATGCATTGTTATGCTGAACTTTGAAGTAATATTAATTGTTTTTGATACTGGAAGTTGAGTAGACAAACAATCAATACACTCTTATTTATGAACCGCTTGGGAATCGGGACTCCAATCGTTTTGATCCTCCATTTTCGTCTTTCAATAAAAGACAAAAAAAGGGACGATCACATTGGTAGGTAGGGAACTAAAATAGACGTCAGTGGAAGTTGAGAAATGGCGATCATTTTAAATATTTGAAATATTGATATTACGGTAGGGCGATTTCTTTGGAGCCGTTTATTTTTCCGGGTGCTAACTGTCTTTGATCTATCAGATTGTAGAATGCATCTTGAATCCTTATACGTGGTATGTCCAAAGACTACAAGTATGTAGATTGTAGGTACTATCAATCAAAATAAAATGGCATAGGCACGCATAGGTATAGCGGACGGTACATAAGTACGCGAAAGCTTTTATAATATTTGTATAGAAAATTGTATTTGTTTTATCCAAACTGCAGTGGCCAGCAGTACGCAGTACGTATTCTGATTTCTGTGGCAGCAGCGTATTCGGTCGCTCAATAAATAATTACTTAATTTCCGATACCATTGCAGGTATTTGCGGGTAAAATACGGCGGAAATAATACATTCATGAAGGACTTAACATGTAGTATGTTAAATTGTTTACGAACTCGAACTAATTGCCAAACTTACTCAGAATTTGGTGTATCATCAATATTTTAATTTGCACTTTGTACGTGAATTGTGACAATCTGGCTTTATTCTGAACTAGCAACACAGTACTAAACCAAACACTGTATTTGAAAACTGAGCATCATAAATTAAACTCAAATTATAGTTTTGATAGGTTCTAACCAACTCTAACGTAACAGCAGCATTACACAATTATTGATGGTATGGGAGCTTAGTTCCAAATCCCAATATAATGACAGACTAAAATGGAATATGCTCGGAAGTTAATATTTCTGGCAAAAGCTAGCTTATGACTGATAATATTATGCTTACATAGAATCAATAATGTCATAGAGTTATTACTTATAAGACTTGGTAGTAAATAGCAACAGAAAACAGTAATGATTTTCTACACTATCGTAGAAACTCTCGGCCGAGCACGTGTAGTTCCGGCTTAAAATAGTTTCACTCCCATTTTCTTGAGTCGTAAAAGGAGCAAACCAAGTTGTAATCGTAAACAATTTTGGTTAGTGAACATACATTTCATTACCCATTAAAAGTTTATGTGGAAATTAATCAAGATTTAGTTGGAATAAGCGATTAATCTTACACTTAAAATAACGAAAGTTTCTTCAATAAACTCTTCACTCTTGTTTCGTTTTAAACTTTAGAGCACGATATATTTTTAAAAATGTTTTAGCACTCTGGCACTTCTCACAAGTTACTAGTAGGCTGTGTACGTTGATAAGTAAACAGTAACAATTTTGGTTAGTGAACATACATTTCATTACCCATTAAAAGTTTATGTGGAAATTAATCAAGATTTAGTTGGAATAAGCGATTAATCTTACACTTAAAATAACGAAAGTTTCTTCAATAAACTCTTCACTCTTGTTTCGTTTTAAACTTTAGAGCACGATATATTTTTAAAAATGTTTTAGCACTCTGGCACTTCTCACAAGTTACTAGTAGGCTGTGTACGTTGATAAGGCTCGTTATCAGCAAAAGACAATTGGTTTTTCTCCGTCTAAACACACGTCACTACCAACAATGTTATCAACGTTGAAAGCATACATCTTTACAATCTGATGTAATCGCGATTCTCTGCATTGAGGATTCAGAGATATAGTACCTACTCTAACGCTCGTTTAGAAAATGTTAAAACCTTATTATAATATGACGTGGTTGTAACATTATTCGAAGCTCTCTTATACCGCAGTCTGTTGAAAAAAGCGACCGTTCAATACAATATACGATTTCCAGGGCGAATTCCGAACTCGCCTCGGCGTCAATCTGGTGAACTAACAAAAACATTTGCACTAGGTATGTAATATGACGTATATTGTTGCAGACGATAAAGTGATAAAATATTCGTCAATTTTCAACACATGTTTAAGAGGATCTTTTTTAGTAAGAGGGTAGTTTAGTAGTCAAGCAAGTTTATTAATTACTCTGATGAACTCTTTACAAAAATAAAGAAGTTAATACTGAGCTGGAGCTGTCGACAATCTCGTGTCGCGCGACCATTTCGTTATTCCGACTGTGAATTCCAATTCCACTATAAATTGATAATTTCAACAATTATCGGTAAAGAAAGTTTTCATTCCAGTTAAGGAAGAATAGAGACAAGTATTTACGGGGTAAAGACCTCTATGTGATTCTGACTAGTCGACTCTTTTGCCTCGCTCACGATATGATTTATCACACCCGCAACTTCGTTGCGCCAAAATTTGTTTATCGAGCGGAAACCGGTCATTTTTTCCAGGATAAAAACTATCTTATGGCCTTTCCCGGGACTCAAAGTATCTGCATACCAAATTTCATCAAAATCGGCTCAGTGGTTTAAGAGTGAAGAGATACAGATAGGCTGAACTGAGTGAAGAGAGACAGACAGACACACTTTCGCATTTATAATATTAGTATGGATTGTTACGACTTACTAATTTAAAAAGCCAAGAATAGAGGATGCATCATGCATGGAAGGAGTCCGTAATCATTTATTATTTATTGAGAAAACATTTCCAAATGTCGACAATAAAAATATACTCTTCTTAACCCTATAATTTACAGATACTAAAACATTTTCAGCCCATGGCACCGCGCCTTACGCATGTAATTGCAACAACGATTTGGGTGTTTTAAAATATTCAGAGTGAGTATTAAATATATCACAAACTATCTTTGTAAATTGTAATTATTGTAGTTGATACTAAAACTGTGTTTAAAAAAATATACGATAGCCAAGAACGTAATGGTTAATAACTTTAATAAGTGCTTTAATAGAGATTTGACGAAGTGCATGCAATATTCGTATTTCTCGTGACTTAAAAAAATTGGTAATTTATGATTTTTAATTTTTTATGAATAAATTAAACTTAGGCAACCCTCTCGTGTGCAAAACAAGCAAAAAGTCAAAAACTGAACCTACCAGGTGTGATGTGACGCATTTGATGGGTGTGTATTTTGAAAATATGTTCGTGTAACTTTTAATTCATATCGAGATAATGTCGAGTTAGGTTTAGTTTGTCATTCCGTGAGGCAGTGGTGTGCCGGCGACGCGGCGCGCACGAGACTGGCTCGGCTCACGGCTGGCTCAGTGCTCACCTCGCTCGCAGCCGGGAGACGGGAGTTGGGAAAGTGGATGGTTCATGCTGCACGGCACCAAGAGAAGGTCAAGTTCATACTTGAGGTCGTTACGACCATTTAGCTGACAAGCTGAGCCAGATATTTGCGTAAAATAGTGTTCATTTGCGTAAAAATAACCTACAATGTATAAAAAATATAAATGGTACTTTTTAACGCAAACGCGTGATTTACACGATTATACAATTACGTATTTAATATATTGCTTAAGTCATGCTTCACGGTTAAATTTTAATGATCATTTCAAAGGTATAATATATTACTGGAAAAAAGTCTTTGTTTCAACAACTATGCACTTTAGTACGTATTTTTTAATTAACAAGAAGTAAGTTAAGCCATATTATAATAATTAGTGTTAGAAACTTAAGTGTATACTTTTTCTGTGATGATTTATGATGTCTACATAAAACGTATTTTTATGTAATAGCTAAAAATCCTGATCGTAAAAACCACTAATTACAAATAAATTGGTAACGTTCAACCGTTTGCTACCACATTCAAAAAACGTCACCAGCTCCCGTAAACAAATTATAATGTTAGTAAAATAAGGGCAGTGACAGTACTCGATTCAAAAAGCGTCTAGACATGCGTGCATACTGCATAACCACGTCCCAGCATCCGCATCTCATGAATCAATTCGCATACTTTCTCTCATTCACTCCCATTAGAGTACAGTGGGTACAAGCGGGATGCACGATGACGCATAGCGCAAGTCCTCCCTCAAACAGCGAGGGAAGTCGCCAGACAAGAAATGATCGCCGGGTTAGAATAATCAATATCACTTAGAAATGTAATAATGGCTGTGGAAAAGTGCTATAATGACGAATGTTTATTTATGGCTAACTCAATGGGGCGTTGTGTTTTATTTATCGTGATTGCGAATAAACCATGCGATATATTTTTAGGCTATTTTTAGGGTTAGAAATGTTTTCGCTCTATCGTTTGTGTTCAAAGTAGGACATGGACTAAGTTTAACTTTTTTTATTATATTTATAAAAGCGACGGTTAAAATTTCTGGCTGATATCTTTTTGCGAGCAAAAAAAAAGCTAAGTGCCTGTTTCACCGCTTCCTGATAAGGTGCCCGATAGGCTTATTTGACAGATTCTCCATACTCCATCTGTCAATTTAAGTGGTGGATAGCCTTATCAGGAAGCGGCGAAACAGGCCCTTAATATATTAAACTACAATGTGTTTCTTCAATCTGATACAAAATAAATGAATGAGCCTGTACAGTGGGAGGAAAAAGATAAGATACAAGACAATTAGTCGTAAATAAAAGTTGTTGTACAAACAAGAGACAATAGTAACTTAATAACGTCTCCTAGATAACCGAAATATTCTCTTATTGTATTGAAAATAGCTATTTTAATTTTGTATCTCATACTTATATTTTGTTTCTTTGGAATTTGTCTGATGTAAGAAGGAAACTTCTGAGTCAAATAATCAGAATAATAATCTATTCCTTGTCTACTTACGCAAAAGTAGAATTACTATGCAACAGGTATACAAACCTAACAAACAACAACTCAAAACGTATCTAAAAGACGCATTAGGTACTCTGCGTGTCGTGGTACCCGTTTGCTGTAGCAAAACTTCTTAAGCATTTAAAAGCTTCTAAGAAATGTCTACACTGCCAAATGTTGTCTTCGTATAAAAGATTTTCAACAACTTTTCTAAAAGTTTGTTGCCTCGATGTGACGGTGATACGACCATTTCGAGCTTTTATTTTATACAGCTACGGTAACTCTTACATATTGAGTAAAGTATGCACTTGAATATAATATTGTGTTAAGCAATAATAGTTAAGAAGTAAACTTAATAATTTTAGATAGATAGATAGATAGATAGATAGATGTACGTGGGAGAGCCATGCTTCGGCACGAATGGGCCGGCTCGACCGGAGAAATACCACGTTCTCACAGAAAACCGGCGTGAAACAGCGCTTACGCTGTGTTTCGCCGAGTGAGTGAGTTTACCGGAGGTCCAATCCCCTACCCTATTCCCTTCCCTTCCCATCCCTACCCTCCCCTATTACCCTATTCCCTCTTGAAAGGCCGGCAACGCACCTGCAGCTCTTCTGATGCTGCGAGTGTCTATGGGCGACGGAAGTTGCTTTCCATCAGGTGACCCGTTTGCTCGTTTGCCCCCTTATTTCATTTTAAAAAAAAAAACATTTTATTGCTCACATAATATAAATGGGTATACACTATACAGATAGACTTATGCCCGTTTTCACCAAATATATCACCTAGAATTTAGGTGTTACTTAAGCCAATATAAGGGGTACCTAACGTCGGTTCTGTTTCAATAATTTAGGGGATGAATTGACAACCCCGTAACTCTTAGGTGACGTATATCACTACATAGTATAAAACAAAGTCGCTTTTTCTGTCCTCATGTCCCTTTGTTCCCTTTAATTGCGGTTTTCTTTAATAGATAGAGTGATTAAAGAGGAAGGTTTGTGATAAATGTGAAGATATTTATGGGAGTTTGTTATTTTACAAGTAAAATATCAGACGGCCATTCGATAACAGATTCATTGTCAAGGCAACCGTCATCTAACGTTGTCGTCGTCGCCACATACGTCACCTAAATTACGACGAGGTAAACAGTGCTCTCTCAAAAATAGTACATTGGTTTAATGCTAATAACTTACTTTTAAATTCCAGTAAAACTAAATGTGTAAAGTTCACTTTGCCCAATGTTAGGCAAGTCCAAACCAATGTACTATTGAATGATGAGAAGATGAATTTGGTAGACACCACTGTATTCTTAGGTATAACACTTGATAGTAAATTACAGTGGGGTCCTCATATTGTTAATCTTGCAGGTAGGCTCAGTTCTGCGGCATATGCAGTCAGAAAAATCAGAGAAATTTCTGATGAAGACACGGCACGATTAGTATATTTTAGTTATTTCCATAGTAGAATGTCATATGGAATCCTTTTATGGGGAAGCGCTGCCGACATTAATACAATATTTGTGCTGCAGAAGCGAGCCATACGCTCTATTTATAAAATGTCTTCTTTTGAATCTCTGAGAGATAAATTTAAAGAAATTGGTATTCTAACTGTTGCTTCTCAATACATTTTGGATAATGTAATATATGTTAGAAAAAATATAAGTAAATTTAAAGCTAAAAGTGACATTCACTGTAGGAACACCAGAAATAAGCACAAGCTGGATTTGCCGATGATCAGACTTACTAAAGTTAGTAAATCTTTTAAAGGTCAGTGTATACGCCTGTACAATAAAATCCCAGAAAACGTTCAAAATCTTTCGATTAATAAATTTAAAAAAGTAGTCAAAGAACGTTTGTGTGCCAAAGCCTATTATAAGGTCAATGATTTCATAAACGATGGCACATCTTGGGAGTAGGATGGCTGCTTGCAAGGCTACTTCTACATCATTATAATATGACTTACAATAATCATGTATGGATGTTGACATTGTATAATAATTTTAAGTTACAATTGTAAATTTTATTTTAAAAAGATTAATTTTTTTCTCACTTTTTTGGTAAAAAGTGGGACCCCGTGCGAGTTTCTTACGCCGGTTCTTCTCGCCGGGATAGTTCCCGAACCGGTGGTAGGCACCAGTAGTATCAACGTTCTGAAAGTATTTGTTGCAAATCTATTCGGAAATAAAACAATTTTTATTTTATTTATTTATTTTATAAGTCTTACGGGGTCGTCAATTGATCCCCTAAATTATAAGGGTCACCTAATGGTTTGACGGATGAATCGCGAATTAGGTTGTTTTATTCAAAATATACGTCACCTAAGAGTTACGGGCTTGTCAATTCATCCCCTAAATTATAATGGTTTAGGTGTCACTTAAACGTTGGTGAAAACAAAACTTGCGTTAGGTGCCCCTTATATTGGCTTAAGGGACACCTAAATTTTAGGTGTTGTTTGTGAAAACGGGCATTATAATACTTAAAAACTAAGACATTAATGTGGGCAAGGGCGGCCTTATCGCTATAAGCGATCTCTTCCAGGCAACCGTGCAAAGCAGGAGAGTTCACAAATAAATAGATAGCAGGGTAATAATTATAAGTCAAAAATAGACTACTTAAAATATAATTTTACAGAAAGTAAGAAACTATAAGCTCTGAGTTCTGACCCGCCCGCCCTACAAAGCTCTCACGCCCTCAGCAGTAAAAACATTATAGCCACCTAATTAAGATAAAGTACATTTTTGAAACTAAATTATGTTTCTTTGATATTTAACACGTATGCACTTACCACGATAAATAAGTTCAAGATCACCATAGGGAAATGTGTACATCATAAATCCAACACACCCCTCGGTAACTAAATTACACTAACAAGTGGTCCTCGGTTCCCACTATGGTTCCCACGCTCACTCAAAACGAGCCAGTAACTTGAGACTTGAGACCACTAGCTGATGATAACTCACCTTAAGTTTCCGACTTGTTTTATGCGGGTAAAACTCGAGAAGTGTAATGTCTCGAGACATACCCGAGATTGTCTCGACTCTTGAATTATTCTCGAGTCAACTACAGTTAGGCCGTAATTGACATCTTTGAATTATTAATCGCTGTGATTGTGTTTGTTTCGCGCCGTGGTGGGACTCATTCGGTATTACTCAGTAGATCGCAAAATTTTGTAGATAACTAGACAGTAGACTTAACTTTTATTTATTAACTTTTAAACAGGCTCCATCTACCTAAGTTGTTGTTTCTACATTCAGAACTTTACGGTCTAAGAAACATAGAAGACTAGATGACACCCGCAACTCCGTTGCGCCAAAATTCGTTTAATGCGCGGGAACCGTGACAAAGACAAATTCTGAAAAAGGCTCTATTAAAGAGTAAGAGTTATACTTTTTAGTTCATATTACGATTGTTTTTACATTGGAAGTCGGTTTTCATTTTTTTGTTAAAAATAATAATTTCAGTCTTTTTAGACAAAATAAGGCTTTATGCGTAAATAACCAATACGAATGTTAACTATTCAGTACATTATGTTACTGTAAACAAAATTGTGGCAAATGCTTGCAGTTATCTAAGCGATGCTGCAATTTCCAAACTTTTATCTTTAAAGGTTCAGGAGTTCTGTTCAGTGCCTTTGGAGTTTGGACCAAGAGACATCTTTGTATGAAATTTCTCTCATTCGTAATATATGTTTAACTTACTAGAAACAACATTTTAACCACTATGAGCGTTTTGATAAATTTCAAGTATTTCCCTTGATTACTCATAGATCCCATCATCAGCTCACCACTTTCGTAATTATTATACAAAATTAAGATTATATCCTATACAACAACACGAAAATTTCGAAAATCGGTCCACTAACAGTGAAATCATCGTCAAAAACATCTGCTTCGATGCAAAATATCACGAAAAGTACCAATAATTGAGTCATAGTGTGATGACTCATGGTATAATTATGGTAATGATGATGATGATTAATCAAATTGATGTATTAGCTTATGCTTTCAGTTGTTTAAGCAACACCGAAATCTCCGAACCTGTACCTATAAGCATTCAAAAGTTCTGTTCGGTACCTTCGAATCCAGGATATAACCTGGTGCGAAGTCTTACTTTTTGGTAGCATTTACCTCGAATGCTTCGGAAAAAATCGAAATCACTATATGTTTCCATACAAATTTCAAGGAGTCCCCTCGATTCCTCAAGGATCCCATCATCAGATCACCACTTTTGTGAACATGGTACCAAATTCGAGTTAAACCCTATACAACACAAAAATAATTTTGAAAATCGGACCACACACGGCTGAGTAATCGTTGAACATACAAAAAAAAAAGATACATACAGTCGAACATATTACCTCCTCCTTTTTGGAAGTCGGCAAAAATATATACTATCTTATAGCGTTTGCCGTTAACAATGCTTTCATATTATTGTATTTTGCCCGCTGTCAAATTAAAGAAGGAGAGTATGACGTCAGGAGTGCAATTCTATGACCTAAATAGAATGGCACTTAATAACTTTAGACAATTGACAGCAATAAATTCGAGCGGCGTGCGCTTGCACAAATCTGTCAGAAACAATTGAGTTCACTTACAGTAGTTAGTTGTTATAACTTACAGTAGGGACAACAATTAGTTAAAAAGATAAGCCTGACCATGATGTCATCAATTAGCGAAAGGTTTTGTGGATGATTTATGAGCATAAATAAAACATAGTATACCTATGTAGTATGTAGATATTAGGTATATGACAAACGGTGCTATTTGTTAACTTAGTACAAAAAATTGAGTAAATGCTACTTTCGTGATCTCAAGATTTGGAATTTATTTATTTTATTAAATGCTAATTTGTCAAGTGTTCAACAATAATTATTAGGTATTATTATTATTTTATACTAGTTCATTATAGTTCACTTGCATTTATTCAAAAATTTAAGACCACAAAGTAAACATCACTTCTTTGGCTTTTTTTTTTTGAGACGGGGAATGCTGTTGCGCATGCCGGAGGGTTTGGGGACACTTCCCCGGGTATGTAGGACTCGCTGCGGCCGTAAAGATGGTAAATTGACCGCAGCCCTACCCACTAAAACCCGTCTGTACTCTTCCTCTCTTCGCACGCAGAATTGCAAGAACGCGCGAACTTTCTTTCCCCCCTTCTTTGGCCTAGGTCGAGACAAAAATGTGTGACTTAATAAGGCAGAGCTCTATCAAACCCCAACTGCTTAAGTTTTAATAAACTTATTTAAAATTTTAAACTGAAATTTCCGCAATGCGTCAAAAAACTAAAAGCCTAGCTGCAGCTAACTGCTAATATTAAGGCTGTTTTCAAGTTTAAAGTGATCGCACACAGCCACTTTGGCTGCACTCGTTTGAAATTAGTTTTTTAATTCATTTCCAGCGCCAAACGAATGAAACCACTCAAAGTTTTAATAAACTCAAATACTTTTGTGCTTTTTGTTGTATATAGCCGAGCGGATAGAATGAAACATATTTGCAATCTGGCAGCTTTTATTTCTTAATTTTTAAAACGTTAAAGTAAGTAGGTATCGTAATTGCTACTCTTATGGGCTTGCAACAATAAATGTCAGATGTCTTAATGCTGTATTCAATAACAATTAGGTATAATTAGCAACACAAATGTGCCTACTGATTGTGTAATTATTAAGATATCTGTTGAATGTTTATCGCCATTTGTGACTAAGCGAAGAAAGTTAATGCTGGAATGGCGACGAAATAATATCTTAATGATTGTTGAAAACCATTTGACCCTACGACCAGTGACCACCTACGGCTGTGATTCATGGCCCTAATTGGCAAAAACTTAGCTCGTTGTTAAGGACCCTTCTAGAAATCGCCACTTAAAAGTTACCTCAATTGTTTAAATTATGCAATGTTCTTTATACTTTCGAATATAACTTGACAGATACAAAAAAAAATCATTGTAAAACTATTGTACAATGTAGATCTCTTTATTGGTATATATAGCATTAGTATTAAATTATGAAATATTGAGTTCCTAAATTAATTACTTACTAATTAATAAAATTACATTATTCATTGAGTCATCAAAATATCATACATGCTGTTTCGCAACATGAACGGACATTGAAAATTATAACTCAAACAATAAAATATGTTATTGGCTGAGTAGCTAGCAATAAATATGAATTCAGCATGTTGATTTATATTAACGGTGTCTGTCTAGACTTTAGACTCTACACATTTAAGGAATGGCAATAAAACTCTCGCAAATTGCCGTCATAAGTTTATTAGACCGTTCATTTATGTAGGTACCCATTCTTAATGTTATGATGTATTTGGTCTACTACATCACTGGAACAGATAGCGCTGAAAGAAACGTAGCCAATGACATAATGACGTACAGTACCCGGCAATAAATATTGCACATCGACCTTTGGAAAGTGACAGTCGGCTAATTTCGGTTTTGTAGAGCGTTATCTCTTACGCACGAAATACAAAAAGTCCGGTATATATTAGGAGCTGTTAAAACAATTAAGGTTTGCTTCTTTTGACAATTTTATTATTCTTTGTATATTTTATACAAATTTTCTATAAGTTATGGCTTTATATTCGGGTAAAATAAAATAAAAAAGGGTGTTCAAATTATGTTTACGTATTTAAAATTCTTTTGGAAAATTACAGCTGTAGCAAATTTAGGGGTGTTAACAACTCTAGATATATATTTTGAACTGGACGCGACTGCACTCTATTGAATTTGAACAACGACTGACATAATGTCAAATAGGTGTGTGCTACAAAGATAACGCTCTATGAAACCGAAATTAGCCGAATGTCTCTTTCCAAAGGTCGATGTGCAATATTTATTGCCGGGTATTGTAGCCGATTTTTTAAACTCGTAGACCCGCTACGAGATTTTACAAATCTGAGATTTTATCTGTTAACAAGTTATTGCGATTTTTTTTTGTTGCATACACAATTATTATGCATACATTTACACTCGTTTGGAGCTATTTAGCAGCAACATTCCAAAAAGCCGGTGCATGCGCGTTGGTTGAATAGTTTTATAATTTCCAGCCGTTTAGTGACAGAGTTCCATGGATATCCCATTACGTTTACGTCTCAATGGAGCTCGCCATCATGAAAGAAACTAAAATAGTAGAGTCTAAATATAGCCGTCACCGTGTGAGTGACACTGCTGTTCCTGACTGCACCACAGGACACGCTCCATATTAACGTGCCTGTAATAACAGCGCATCTAATGTGTGGTATAATATTATAATTTATAAGTGAAACAAGTTATTTATAGGTATTTTATGTTAGTAGTTGGCATAGACATCCACAAGGAATAGATTTTTCATTATACCAAGGTGGTATTTTCAGTTAAGGGGGTTTTATACGGGATCAAAGTTAACATTGTCATATTATTTCTCGAGTGCGCGGGCAATAATTATGTTGCCATATAAAATATATTAAATATAATTTAGTTTTTCAAATTTTTCACTAACGACCTAATGTACTTAATCGGGAGTGAAAGAATAAAAAAGTTCGATACAGGATGCTAAAAACTACATTTGAACCATGAATTTGTAGAAGGACGAGATGGAAAAATTTTACGGGACAAAATATGAAAAAGGTATAATTACTATAATAATGGTTAGTTGGCTCGTTTGTCGCACAAAGGGATCCGCGGCGTGACGTCACAGGTCAGGCTAGGCAGTCTAGACACGCGTGCGGTCTAGGTATCGAACCGGCTCGGAGACTATCACCCGCGGTAATTGCCTTGGAATCTGTACTGCAATTCTTCAGTCTGCAGATACACATTTATATTTTGCTTATCCGACGTAGCCAAACTTTTTAATTTTGGCTAAAATAATTTGAGCCAAAATAAAATTGGGATTTTAGATAAGGATGTGTTTTTATTGTTTGTTTCATCGTAACGCAACTTTAAAGACTACAGCTATGAATCAATTTTTGCTTTTGTCAAACTTTAAAGTTTAGTTAAGCTAATTGTTATCTAAATAAATTTTAATTTCTAAATAAAGACGCATTATAAAGTAAGTGCTCATCAACCTAACATAAGCCAATAACCTTGATTACACATGCATAAATCATACTCGTAAAATATTAATTTTATTTCACATGTCAGAACGCATAAGTGGTTAAATATTTAGCTTTCAGATAGAAACAAGAATCAAAGTCACATTCAACATCCCGGGCATTCGAATAAAAGCAGCAAAGACAGACATCTTTGATCTGTCCGTTACGTGGACGGATATTTGTCTGTACTTGAGCTACGGAATTCCATTTCTCAGTTTATAAACTGCATTCACTGCGGAGGAAGTTTATTTTGTGCTCAACTGCTCACATGTGGTAGTGTGTACGGGATTAGAAAAGTTTTATTAGATCGTGAGAGTTGGAAAATATATACCTATACTGTGTTAGAAAATTAGAACATAATATTGCAATTGCAGATTTGAGCTTAAAATGTCTCAGATATTAATTAATTATTATTATTATTAATAGCTGATGGTGTCCTACTGCTGGGCATAGGCAAAAGGCCTTCCCTCTTTCCTAAACCACACATCAAAGTGTACTTACCTAGGTACTAATAATAAATATTTTAAGTTGTAGCTGAGCAAGTAGTACTATCTAGGTACTTAAATTGAATTCAAAAACTTATGTTTACAGCCAAAAGACAAACAAGATGAGATTCAGAGGTATTTTACCAAGGACACATCGTGATTCGTGTTACTGTTAAGTCATTTTGACATTTTAGTTATTCCTCACTGCAAACTTGAAAGGACTGTAGGTAATGATCATATCGAAATGGGTAGGAAATGTAAATTTAGAAGCTCTCATACAAATAACCTAAATAAGGCGACAAATAATGTGAACTAGAACGGATAAGCACATTTCCTTTATTTAAGTACGACAAATATTTATTGTTATTTGTATTTCAGACAACTAGATAATTTGTCTCTTTTATGTTACGCACATCCTCCTTTTAAGGTGAACGCAGATTTGGCCGCACCGCACGCACCGCAGTCGCCGCATTTCGAATTCTTTATATGAAATTATAGGCAAGCTCGCATACCTACCCGCGCCGCAGTCTTCGCAACTTCTACATTCTTTATATGAAGAATTCGAAATGCGGCGATTGCGGTGCGTTCGGTGCGGCCAAATCTGCGTTCACCCTGAAGTGTTAGGTACAACTGGTATAAATACATATTTTATAATAATTTACCTACTTGTAACTTTTATTGACAATTATTTTCGAGGCTAATACGTGTTCAACACCTAATTTACTCGTCCCAATAACTAGATTACGCGATAAAAAGTTAAATATCCTTTAAATGAGGCATTTATCAAATCAAATCCTTAAATTAACCATTTTCAAGGCCCGGTCAGGCCCGCGGACACCAGTTGACGGTTCTTTACCCAAATGCGTTTCTTATTCGAAAAGCGAAATATTACTAACTGTACGCTCTGTAAGTTGGTATCAAACTATTTTTATTTTAATTACGAGCGAGTATTATTTGAGCAAGCGGTGTTGGCAACTAGCATATCCCGCATTACCAACACTAATGACGTCCACGCACTATTTGTTCAGCTGATAGATCGATCTTGTTGCATACTGCATAATATTATTTGAAACACAATTAAACGGAAAATGACGAAAAATTATAGTTGAATACAATTGAGTTTTTGTTGGAATTAAATTCTATGACGTAGGCCATCATATTTTTTGAATTTTCTCATGCAAATCTAATGAACAGATGTTAAATTATGTAAATAAGGTATTTTCTTACGAAAACAATTGTTTTTAATATACTTACCTTATATTTTACTAAATTTTACCTGTTTCTTTGCTTTATTTAAAC
Source organism: Lysandra bellargus (assembly GCA_905333045.1). Taxonomy (NCBI): domain Eukaryota; kingdom Metazoa; phylum Arthropoda; class Insecta; order Lepidoptera; family Lycaenidae; genus Lysandra; species Lysandra bellargus. The sequence continues at coordinate 644,697 of HG995321.1, forward strand.
ATCAGAAGTTGATGTTTTTCTCTATCAAGTTTGGCCTTCGACTTTCGACGGTTCTTGAAAAGCGGTTAATCAACTCATTCTTCCAGAGTTAAAGTCCTGTCTCAGTCTGCAAAGTTTATCTATTTCTCAGACAGCCTTGTTGGTTTCAATGGGAAACCAAATAAATGACCTGCATAAACTTTCCATGCAGTTTGAATTTCGAATACATTTTTGAATTCAAAACAGCATTCCATTAAATGCTTTCAACCTTCGTTTTGATACGAAAAAAAAAACAGAAAAGTTTAATCATCCATCTTACTATTTCCAAAATTGCAATATTAGAAATAATTATTAAGTAAGTAAGTATGTGAAATTTTCTTCAATACGGGTAAGTTATTTATGTTAAAATATGGTTAGAATAATAAGATTATTATCTTTATGCCAACAAGTAGCTGCTAACTTCTATTAGTACTTTTCTACTTTAAAATTCTGCTAATAACTATAATAGCCAGCAGTGGCGAGGGGTGAATATTTTGAGAAGGGAAGTAGGAGTAAAAAATCTACTTACCAATTTTGGTAATTTATAATTGAATGACATGCTTTTAATTTTCAAAACTAAGTTTGGAAAACAAAGTTTCCTTCGACAGCAAAATATAATCTGTCAGACAACAGTCTTTCTGAATTAATGCCATATTTTCCGAACTACACGATTACGTCGTACGACTCACAATTCACAAGTCACAATATAAATTAATTTAATTCACGACACTCTTCTAAGTTCTAACGCTAAAACAAAATTTAAATTCGACAAAACAAAACAAACGACATGTTGTTTACAAACACACTATCCGCCATATTAATATGTGAATCTAAAAACCAGCAAAATAAAAATGTATTACGCGCCTGTCATATTTAGTACCGCTAAAGGCATTCTTAATAAAGTCGTATTACAAAAAATCCTACCAAAATAAAATGTATTACGCGCCAGCAAAAGTATAATGTCGCTACATTCATTCTTAAATTCGAATCATAACAATTTTACTTCATGACTCATCTATCTCGCTTGCACTTGTGCGTTGCTAATTAACCTTTCTCCGTAATAACTCGTCGGGCATCGAGTTATTTCCAAGTATATATCGCGCGTACTAGAACGAGACAGAACATGACGACCAGTTCACAGGAATGAAAAGGACAGATGCTTACTATGAACTGTCGTTGTATGGAGAAATAAGCCGCTAATCCTGCGGCTTATTTGATTCTCTGCGCCCGCACATTGCATTGCCTTTTAAAATTTGTAGGCGATAGTTATTAATTCAAACTATGTATTTCAAGTGAGAGAAAAATTTATTGCATATAACATTGTGAATTCAAAGTTTTTTAAGTAGGTATGTAAAATATTTATTAGATAAATATGTCGTTGGCCCATATATTCGATTTTTCTAAGCCCTAAGGGAAGCCGATGGGAATCGGGTTATATGGACGCTTCGCCACTGATAGCCAGCCTGTTAGATTAAAATAAACCCGAGGGAGAGAAGGGCGCGTTCATAATTTATTGTCTTCGTTTATGTCTACATGAAGTAGGTGGGTTGTAAAAACGTATTACTTAGGAAGATTAAAGGACTAGGACGTCGAACGTTAGACATGCAACTTTGTAATAAGTAAAAGAGGTTCTATTAGAGCGAATAGCGGTTTATAGCTGCAATCAAATTAATAATTATTGTGAAATGCAGGAAACCGACGTTTTGCAATATTAAATTTTGTGACTGCGTAGTAAAATCTACTCAGCTCTACGTGATAGCATGATTTAAAATAACAATCACAATTCACAACACATACCTAAGTAATAAATGTTTCGTATGCAATAATATTTAGTAAAGCTACGTGACGCAAAATTGTAATGACAAACTTCTATGAACAACACGCCCTAGGGTGTGTTCACGTGGATAATTGTGTTGGTAAAGCTGAAACCCCTTGTTCGCCCGCTACACTTGTGTCCCAACTCCCACTACACGATTGTGGGGTTAACAAAGCGTCGGGCGTGTCTGAGCCCTAATAGCTCAAGCACAGACACAGGAAGGGGGTCTCCGATACCCCTAAAGAGGAAAAGTAGACGCGACGCACAAAAATTAAGGTACCATGGTATATAATGATGGTACCCTAGCTAGTTAGGTTCCTACGTATACGGTATGTTTGTTGGAGGCGCTAAAACAATGTTTTCGTCGTCTTTAAATTATACATGATTGTTTTATATTGATTAGATATTATTTAACAAACAAAATACAATCAGAAAAACTTACATTTTACATGAATATGCCTCGCAAATCCTACGATGTTTTTTTTTCCTTCCGCCTGCAATAACAGACACGAATATAAATACTTAAATATTAAATTAATAATCCACACTAAATAGTAAATACTAATATTATAAATGCGAAAGTCTAAAATGTCTATCTAATGTTCTGTGTTACCTCTTCACGCTCAAACAGCTGAAGCCATTTGCTGAAGTTTGGTATACTCTTCAGTCCCGGAAAAGGACGTAGAATACTTCTTAACCCCGAAAATGAATTGTGGCGCAACGTGGGAGAGCCATGCTTCGGCACGAATGGGCCGGCTCGACCGGAGAAATACCACGTTCTCACAGAAAACCGGCGTGAAGCAGCGCTTGCGCTGTGTTTCGCCGAGTGAGTGAGTTTACCGGAGGCCCAATCCCCTACCCTTTCCTTCCCTTCCCTCCCGGCTCCCCTATTCCCTTCCCTTCCCATCCCTACCCTCCCCTATTACCCAATTCCCTCTTAAAAGGCAGGCAACGCACCTGCAGCTCTTCTGATGCTGTAACCATGGGCGACGGAAGTTGCTTTCCATCAGGTGACCCGTTTGCTCGTTTGCCCCCTTATTTCATAACTACATACAACTCAATATCGCGAAACGTGTACCACTTAATCCTAACTCCTACCCCCAAAACAATGGCAGCGTCCCCTTATAGCAAGGACGAAGGGACATTGGCATGACCGAAGCTAAGGACTAGGCCCTTAAAGCCCAGCATAACGAGGCTAATAAGGATGTGGGTGTGTGGGCTAACGAACCGGCTTTGACGTGTCAAGGATGTACACTCCGTCCACAGTTATTTTGCCTCTGAAAATGATTCTTAAGACGTTGGTATAAAGGTCTAAAAGTAATTCTGGACGCAACGTAGTCTTGAGATATAAGATGCGCGTAGGAAAAGCTTTAAAATTTTAACACCTTCGTCACGAGCGATACGAGTACCACAAGTTGCTTGTGTGGAATTGCGGAGTAAATACTTAAAACGGGCAAGCCGAATTTATATTTTTTATCAGTGTAGGCCATATTATTTCCGTATTATACCCATTACCCATGCATGCCATAATTACACTGTTATCTACAGTAATTCACATTCGATGTCAATTATGGGCCATCATAATCCTTCACCTGTTGGCAAGCAACTACCGTCGCCCATGGACACTCGCAACATCAGAAGAGCTGCAGGTGCGGTGCCTTTTAAGAGGGAATACGCTCTTTTCTTGAAGGTTTGCAGGTCGTATAGGTCCGGAAATACTGCTGGTGACAGTTCGTTCCTGAGTTTTACAGTGCGCGGCAGAAAGTTACGCGAAAAACGCACTGTGGAAGACTGCCACTCATCAAGGTGTGATGAGGAGATGGTATGTTTTTCGCGTGGGACGATGGCGAAAAGTTGCAGGTGGTATGATTCCGAACAATTCCTCAGAGCACTCCCCGTGATACAACCGATAGAGGATGCAGAGTGATGCTACATCGCGGCGTAATTACAAGGGGTCCAAGCTGTTTGAAACACTATGGCAGTCAACAATTCGAGCGGCCCTTCGTTGGATACGATCCAGAGGGAGCAGTTGGTATTTTGGCGCCCCTGCCCAGAGATGAGAACAATATTCCATATGAGGCCGAACCTGCGCCTTGTAGAGTTGTAGGCGTTGGTCCGGTGTTGGTCTCGCTCTGTTAAGAACACCAAGCTTCTTCGAGGCTAATTTGGCCTTACCCTCTAGATGATATCGGAACTGGACTTCGCTCGATATGTTGACGCCAAGTATCTCAATGCTAGGGGAGATGGTTAAAGATGTGCCCTCGAAACGAGGATATACGACCATTGGTGACTTTTTAGTGGTGAACGCGCAGACTTGTCTTGGCGGGGTTGAATTGGACCAAGTTACGTCTACCCCATTCAGACCTTCTCCAATGAATTCTCCATCTTAGACACAAGTTCGTTTCGACTCTCAGTGACATTTAGTCGAGAAATATTGGGGGAGCCGGTATATACAGCATCACCTGTACTGTCATCCGCATAGCAATACATTTTTATAGGGCTTAGGCCCGTATAAATAGTACTTAAGATGCGACCCGGTCTCAAGACGTGGTTCGGCTCTGCTTTTGGTTCAAAATATGACAGCCAACCAATCACAGAGCCTGAACCGTGTCTTGAGACCGAGATGCATCTTGAGTACTGAGTACTGACTATGGCCGGTATAAATAGTCAGTACTCAAGATGCATCTCGGTCTCAAGACGCGGTTCGGCTCTATGATTGGTCCAAATTTTGACAGCCAACCAATCACAGAGCCTGAACCGTGTCTTGAGACCGAGATGCATCTTGAGTATTGACTATTTATACCGGCCTATATTTTATACGGGCCCGGGGCCTTTTAATCCCGGTAGGGACCTTTCAGACCGGCAAGCGACACGAATAGCATTTTAAAACGCGCTTCATAGTGTCAATAGTATTTTTTTGTTCACTAAAAATATAACCGCGTAATAGATATACTTACATAAATGTTAAAGGAAATCAAGAACCACTTTTATAGAGATGACATTGAAGATACGATGAAATATTGAACCAACTGTACATAATATTATCTACTTATATTTTGTGTAATTACTGAGTAGGATATTTTAATAATTATAATTAAAACAAGGAAGTGTTATAATTTTATTCGAAAACAGAGGTAAAGCAATCACTTTTCGCGTTAAGTTAGCAGTTTGTCGTTAGAATATATAATTATTATGTAGAATATTTTTATGGTGTTTGTATAGAACTTTTTATATTTTACCTTTTTAATAAGTACTGTTTCTGGTCTATTGACATAAAATTGTCAGATGCCATTCTGTAAATAAATTTTCCATCAGCATGTACTAAGTTGTTTAATTGCTAAAATACGCAGATATCTTAATTTTATATTGACCAGTGAGTACTACGCTTCAACCGTATTATAATAAACCAAATCAAGTAATAATAAAATTAAAGAAGTTATGTCTTTGGTCCATATGACTCACTAGTCACTGGCCACCACGAAAGGTTTATCACAGTTTGTAGCTAGTAGCTACTATCTTATTTTAATTACAGCAAGTACTTAATTTGTAATAACTTCTAAAAGTATGTTACTCACTTGGGTAATTGACTAACTTAAGATACTCGTTAGATAGTAATAACGTAATCAAAATTAATTTTGTCTCAGAATAAATTAATTACTTACATAAAAATCTAGCGTAAAAAGCAAAAGGACAAATCCTTATCTAAATACATAATTAGAAAGCTTTTAAGTCTTCAATGTAAAAGTTGGTCTGAGTGTAAAAGGAGCACAAAAAAATCGGGTCAAAATTCAAATAATATCTAAGGTATGATACCAAAAAAAGGTAAGGGTTAAATCGAACAAAACGTTTTTTTTGAATCCGATTAAAAAGGATATTTTGAGATTAAAAAGGATTATACCATTGCCTGGCTATATTCGACCTATATATTAACGGACACAACAAGACAAGTAAAGCGGCGACCGCCGACACGGATTTCCGCCACTAGTGAAATCCCGATTCGATTCGTAAAAAATGTAATAAAATTTTAAGTCTGTAGTGTTAAAACTATGCTTGTCAACTGTATTTAGTTATTTTAAAAAATTTAATTGTTTACATTGTTAAATAGGGGTATCCATGAATTACGTTCTAGGAATTTGGGGGGATGAAGGGGTCAGGTGAAATGTCCGTAGAATAAAAATGATGTTTGCTATTATAATTAAGTGAGCTAAATTCAAAATATTTATTTTTACTTAGTACTAGAAATAATATAAAAATGAAATAAAAATATAATATTTATAAGTAAGTAATATTATTTTAAAAATGTTGAGACAATATGCGTTTTGTGTGATTTGTGAGATGAGTTGAGACGGATCAAAAATCTTCAAAAAACTAGAATTATACTTAAGTACATAAAATTAGAAATTAAACTTATTAGTAAAAAATAAAAACAAAGATATTTATTGATATTTTGTTTAAACTATATCGACTATAGATAATATTAAATACTTATACTGGCAGTTGGTAGTTGCCTCAAAACAAAAAACAATGTATAAAACATTAAAAACAGGAAACATTTTAATGAGTTGTAGCTTTAACTTTAAATATTTTATTAATATCATTTAAAAGAGTTTGTTTTGTTATGTAAAGAGATGATGGTATCCATAGTTCCCACGGTAAAAATGAGGTATCCTGTCGTATGACGTACCTACTTTCATTTTCAATATCAAATGACCTCCTCAACGGCGCGGCTCAAAAGAATTTCACTACAAATGTGGAATAAAAATGTTCCATTAAGCTTTATTATAAACTAGATGACGCCCGCAACTCCGTTGCGCCACAATTCGTTTATCGCGCGAGAACCGTACATTTTTCCGGAATAAAAACTATTCTATGTCCTTTCTCGGGACTCAAAGTATCTCCATGCCCAGCAAAATCGGTTCAGCTGTTAAAACGTGAAGAGGTAACAGACAGACAGACAGACAGACAGACACACTTTCGCATTTATAATATTAGTATGGATGCACATAATTTAAAGTTCCGTTTTAGGGTTCTGTAATCAACAAAACTTGGTTGACTACTGTACCCTAAAACGGAACCCTAACCAGCTGATTTTTTGTATATTGGTAGGTTAATGGTTATATAATTTAAGAGTAACCTTGTCCTACAAATAAAGCAATCCATATTTTAGAACCATCAAGTCAAAGTATGAAATCCTTTCTATCTCTGTTAGCTACCACTTTCGAGATTTTTCGAAAATAAAAATGTTGTTCGTCTTATCAAAATGTAGCTACTCAAAAAATTTGCGTGTTAGTAATCAGTAATCACAATTATTATTTTTAACAAAAAATTAAAACCGACTTCCAAGGTAAAAACAATAATAACATCCTTATAATATGAACTAAAAAGTATTAAATAATTTTTCCTATCTCATGGTGCCTTTTTCCGAATTCGGCTAAAACTCAACTATTTCTGTACTCAATCTTCATAATTTTGAAGTCGGTACCAGATATAGCTGAATCCAGATGCCAGATTATTTGAAACATTTGTAACTGGCACCGACTTCAAAATTATGAAGATTGAGTACAGAAATAGTTGAGTTTTAGCCGAATTCGGAAAAAGGCACCATGAGATAGGAAAAATTATTTAATACTTTTTAGTTCATATTATAAGGATGTTATTATTGTTTTTACCTTGGAAGTCGGTTTTAATTTTTTGTTAAAAATAATAATTTCACTCTTTTTAGTTACCTAGTAAAATCATCGCGTACTATACGTAGATTAGGGCCGATTCACACCGAATGGCAGAGGCGAGGCGAGCAGTTTCAGTGTCATATGATTTTAAACTTTATTGTAATACATAGTATCGCTTGAGAAATTGATGCCGCCGGCGGCCGCAAGAGTCCAAGAGCATCCACGGGCGGCCGTAGATTTCTCAAGCGATACTATCTATTACAACAATGAAGATAAAGTTTAAAATCATATGACATTGAAACTGTTCGCCTCGCCTGCGCCATTCCGGTGTGAATCGGCCCTAATACACCTGTATACTATTCTACGTATCTTATTACAATTTGTTAACAGTCACACTTACAAAATATAATATCAGCTGCAGATAATTTTGAACAATACATTAAAAAAAATCGAAGTGGACACGTGCCAGAGCCGCGCCAAACCGGAATTTTAGCAGCGCGGCAGCGGCGAGGCTTTCATTGTCATATGATTTTAAACTTTATCTTTATTATTGTAATACATAGTATCGCTTGAGAAGTCTACGGCCGCCCGTGACCGTGATTGGTAAGTGTGACAGCTGTGCACTCTAGCATGTTACTTGTATTATCGAAGCAACTTACTTCTCAGAAGTAATGTCAAATGTGTGCCTTACGCTCTGGAGATAAGGTTGAATATTTTGTTATGTTCAATTTTGGTGACATTGGTGACCCTGACGTAAAAATTATGATGATGATGATGAATATCATTTGCATAGTAGCATATGCTTTCAGTTCTTAAAACAGCGCCTAAACCCCCAAACTTGCATCTAAAAGGAATCCGGAGTTCTCTTAGTATCTTCGGAACCATAGTATACCTTGGTGCAGAATCTTGTGTTTTGGTAGCATATGCTTAGGATGCTTCTCATAAAATCAAAATCACCATATGTTTCCATATAAATTTCGAGGAGTTCCCTCGATTACTCATGGATCCCATCATCAGATCACCACTTTTGTGAACATGGTACCAAATTGGAGTGAAACCTAATACAACAAAACAAAAATTTCGAAAATCGGTTCACAAACGGCGGAGTAATCGTTGAACATACAAAAATAAAAAAAAAAAAAAAAAAAAAAAAAAAAAAAATCCACAGCCGAACATATAACCTCCTCGTTTTTTGGAAGTCGGTTAAAAATTGTTGTCATAAATCATAATAGTGAGGGATCACTATTATGATTTATGACAATTCACACAAATCTTACTAAAGTGATAGTGTTTCCTAATGTTACTCTCATAAAATATTAAATGTTTTGAAGTCTATTTTTATAAATATTATGATAGTATAGTTTTTTTTTTTTATATTGTTATCTAAAAGCATTTCTTTAGTGATTTCGTTGGTGACCTTTTTGGGTTATCAAAAATGTCTAGCTGGTTTATCTTGTAAGTTATACTCTCGAGCCTCGCCTATGCATATTATGTTACCGAAGTTTTATAAGACAAACTTTGAAAATATACTACCACGTGATAAGTAGTTAAGTACTTTGAGCATTGCCTAGAAAGCCACACATTCTAGTGCCTCGTATCTTGAAGTTTATTACTGGAGTGCCACCAGTCACCACCTTAAACTGTTTCTTAAAATCTAACTACCAGCTACCAGTTATAGTGAGCGTAAAGTCGGCGAGATAAAGACACGTTTGTCGACGTTGTTTAACTAAACATCATTAGCTGAGACAATCGCCGGTTTCACAGAAAGGGTACAGGCATAGGTACTACAATGAACTTAAAGCTTCTGTGAATCAGAATATCCGGGGACAAAATTTAGTCTGGCAAACTGTTACGTCTTGATCTAGTACTTGAAGCACAGAATACATATTAGTAACAACTTGAGGCCAAAAAATACATAAAAGGTAAGTTAAAATATCAAGTGTCCCGTAAGACTTCTTCCTAGTCTTTCAATCCTAAAACAACAAATTAAAAATATTTTGAACGTCACATTATTTTATTAACGTCTACTCAGCTGGGTTTATACTCGAAGTAAAAGAGCCATCATCAGTTGACTCAGAGTGCAGACAGCTGACCTAAATATGGCGTGAAAGAAACTCCCGATTCCGGTTCACTTTCCTAGAACATTTTAGACGGTTTTTAGCACTAGTTATTTTTAACACACGCCATACTAAAATTAAATAATATGTAACTAAGGAATAGATATAGCTACATATTCGAGACTGTACTGAGGATTGAGGAACATAATTTTCTTCACTTCGCAAGCTCACATAATAATTAATATTATACTAAAAAAATTTAATCTCAATATCAGTAGGTACCTATCTAATAGGTAGGTAGTGTCCTGGGTACCTACTTAAATCTTTAATCCCCTTTTTTACACGCTATTCAAAGAATCTCCTTTGAGTTGTAAGTAGGTACATGATGTAGTAATTATTATTAAAAACTAGCTGTCCCGGTGAACTTCGTGTCACTTTAAAACCTTCCCTGGACTTCTACGAATATTTTAAGACTAAAATCAGCCCAATCCGTTCAGCCATTTTCGAGTTTTAGCGTGACTAACACATTTGAAAATCCATTTTTATATATAAGATAACATAATAATGTCCAAGAAAAACTGGAGAAAAGCTATCTATAAATCATCATAGATCTTATTAGGTACATAATGTAACGTCCATTACTAAGTACGGAACCATTATTTATAAGAAATATAGATTAACCTCTGTTATTACTTTGTCATCACCACCACCTTTCACTCTTTTTGTCTCATTGTAATATTATCTAAGACTACTTAATTTATAGGTATAGACTTAATGTAAATTTTCATAAATATTATATTATTATCTTAGAATTAATTTTGCAGTCTCAACTGAACCTATAATGCTCCTTACTTTAAGTACCGTAAGGTACTAAATACAAATTATGTATTCTGTGCTTTAAGCTAAAAACAATTTCAAAACATAACGTGATTATCAGACGTCCCCACTGGGAGCAAGTTAAATAACGTAAAACTTGCAAGCAACGTAAAAGAGGATGTGCTCTAAACGTCGTAACCAATTAAGTTAAGGAGTATCCCTATTCCCTACTCCCTAGTACAAACTACAAAGACGCAGGTTGTCTAATACACAGGATATATTTATCAGCGCTATTTCGGACAGAACTGCCTGACAGGCGCGTACAATATCCGGGGACGGACGCGTATAGAATTCATTATAAGTCCACCGTTTCTGTTATTCATAATTTTGATTGATTAATGCTATTATTTGTTTTACTTCTCTGGACCACAGTATTTCAATATTAAATATTGTAATACTGTCACTGGACGATGAATTATTGTGGTGTGTGAAAAAGTGGATCGAAATTACGTAAGCGAATTTTTATTTAGGAATACAGGTATATGTTACAATATAGCTTATTTGAATTAAATTTATAGTAAATTTATCAACATTTTAAAATTAACCTTAGAAACAAAGAGCACACAGAGGACTGAAACATAAATAAAGTCAGCTAGATTTATAACATTGTGATAACAATGCACTAATCGCGTATAAAATCTGTAAACAAATTTTGTATAGTAATTTCCCACAGCTCAAGGTCTGGGTAAAATTGTGATGAGTCCGCGAATATCATGTTATTACCGAGTAATCATTTCCGTAAAATTATGGAGACTGCTATTTTGTGATATTTGTATTGACAGCGATTAAAACAAATGGTCGCGTCATCAGCTGTTTTTCAACCTTCTTTTGAAGACCCTTACAAACGACAAGCATTCAAAAGTAATGAACAGGCTTTTTCTTTTTGGAAACAAGCCGGTTAAATACGTCTACTTCAATCACTTTACATAACTATACAATATGTACATGTAAGTTGTAACATCCTTTATTGAGAAACAGAACATAGAGCTGCACTTATTGCTTCTAATGATCATTGAGTAAACATAATATTATTGGTAATTCTGTAATTAGTCCTCGTTTTCGTATCACCTACAAGTAACAACTTCCTTGTCACTGTAATTTAGGTTGTGTAACAGTCTTTAACCTTTGCAGATGCCGACTTCACTGATAAATAGTAAGCAAAGCCGTGGATATGGTGCAAGTTCTATATCTTGCGCTGAACTCGTGCTTTTTGTTGCCGCCGCCTGAATTCCATGTCCTTTTGTGGCTGCTAGCTACTTTTAACTAAAACATGATCATACCTCCTCTGCCTTGTACGGGTAAGTGTTTGAACCCGGAACCCAGTTTAAGGTCCAGGATGATAATGTGGGAGATACGTGTATGTTAAAGATACGTTAGGGAGCATACCCATACTACGTGACCCATTTAGGGGGGGAGGGGGGTCTTCAAAGTACTACGCTCGCTCACAAGAGGGGGGAGGGGGTCTAGAGTTTTGTCACGTAGTCAATTTTGCCGCGAGAAACGTCATACGATTTTTTATTTCTCGACATTTAATACTTGACACTGACATTTATTATGGTTATTTATAAATTATAACCAAATTATAACCAACAGCCACTAAAAAAACAGGCACTGTTGTCACTTGTCAGGCACTTTGAAGTTTGGTGAATTTTTTGAAGGTTTGGTCCGATTATAAAAAAATCTTTCGGTGTTAGATTTATCGAGCTATATAGGTCAAGTATTTGTTTTTGGCAAACAATTTTTTTTTTTATATATTCTTGTCCATATTTTATATATTTACATATTTTTTTTGGCAAACTATTTTTTTTTTATATATTCTTGTCCCCCTAACGGTGTCAGGGCTTGTTGTTATCTTCTAAAGTACACCATAAAATATTCAATTATTATACATAAGACTACAATACCACATAAAAGTTCATAATATACATATAAAATTCTAAAAATTGACTACAGCCAAAATAATTCCGTTTTTTTTTTGGCAAACTATTGGGTATCAAAGTATTTTTGGTGATCGTTATTTTTATTCACATATTTAAATAATTAGTAATAATTAAATTTTAAATATCGGTGTCAAGTATTTCTTTTTTGCAAACTTGGTTTCAAAATATTTTTTGGTGATCGTTATTTTTATTCCCATATTTAATTAAGTAGTGATAATTATTATAAACATGCAAAGAGTCTTTTGTAATAAATAACTTACACAAAATATATAAGTCAAATTATTTTCATTTGCTACTACATACACTACATCTACTCTTTCTACTTACAAACGATTAAAAATTATTCTTGTCAACACCACGTGAACAATTGATGGGGGGGGGGGGGGTCATTGCATGTACTACGCGTGGTCACCAGAGGGAGGAAGGGGGTCAAAAAATCTTAAAAAGTAGGTTACGTAGTATGGGTATGCTCCCTTACATGTACCTGATGATAAAATAAATAGTCTTGAGTTCTTGACCTATGTCTATGATGTTTTTAAATCAAACTAAAGAAATATTAACGGGGTGTACCATAGATAATTTGATAGTTAATTCGTAACCGATAAAATATTAAGTTCTAGACTGTAACTGAAATATAAGTACATAATAGGTACTTACTAGTACTACGTAATAATAATGTGCCTTTCGATTTGGCAAGTAATAAGGTCGTAGCAATATTCATTAACTCTAATTTAGATCACGAACAGTTGGTACTTGGTTCCGAACTTGACCTGTATTTAATTTAATTAAAATTAGGTACGTTTCGCTTATAAGTTGCAAGTTAACACTAATTAAAGTACCTGAACAAAATTTGAAACAAAAGACGTCATTACTCATTATAATTATTGTCCAATTGGACCTGCTCCCCCCCCCCCCCCCCCCCCTACTCACTTTGCGTAATTTATGGACACCCCTTAGTAATATCAAGAATTAAAAATAATCTTAAAGTAAAATTAATTTTCATCCCATTGATAAGTTATACTGTTTATTTTTATATTATTTCAATATAAGTATGTACTTACTTATGTTAAGAATAAAATACATTTCCAGGTTTTGTGGATAGGAAAATTCGAGTATGTAGTTCCAAATTCCAATGTTTTAATTTTTGTGATCATCAATTGCACAAGTACTAAGAAATAATTACGTACTTATCTAAAAGGTATGATAATATAATTATGTACTATTTAGTACTTATTTTCTTCACAGAATTTCAAAATGAATGACTGATAATAATCAAAAAATGTTTAAGTAAGTCAAAATTACCTTACCACTTAAGGCGCTATATTGAAAAAACTGTCCTTTTCCTTTTCCTTTGTTTCTTTTTGACGTAATACTATAGGACCCTCAGAAATGTTACAAATCTGGTAATGAGATATACATATCTTCATAGCCTTATCTAGGTTTGAGAAGAACTAGAAACACGATTAATGTATTTTGCCTCGATACATTTAATTTTCGAAATTACCTCTTAAAAATACGAAATTTGAAGATTATTTTTAAACGAAAATAGATGTATTGTAGGAAATTAGTCTAATCGATAGACACCTTTGCAACTCAAAATCGTATAGAAGCATTTTGCTTAAATGCTCCTAGTTATTTTTTAAATGATTATAATTACGTTTTTAGGGTTCCGTAGCCAAAATGGCAAAAAACGGAACCCTTATAGATTCGTCATGTCTGTCTGTCTGTCTGTCTGTCTGTCTGTCTGTCTGTCTGTCTGTCTGTCTGTCTTTCTGTCTGTCTGTCTGTCTGTCTGTCTGTCTGTCTGTCTGTCTCTCTGTCTGTCTGTCTGTCTGTCTGTCTGTCCGTCCGTAAGTCACAGCCACTTTTCTCCGAAACTATAAGAGCTATACTATTGAAACTTGGTAAGTATATGTAGTCTGTGAACCGCATTAAGATTTTGATACAAAAATGGAAAAATTATTAAAAATTTTAGGGGTCCCCATAGACCTACACACCTGAAACAAAAAAAAAATTTTTCGTCTAACCTATGCGTGTGGGATATCTATGGATAGGTCTTCAAAAATCATATTGAGGTTTCTTATATCATTTTTTTCTAATCTAAATAGTTTGCGAGAGAGACTCTTCCAAGGTGGTAAAATGTGTCCCCCCCCCCCCCTAACTTCTAAAGTAGGGGCATAATAATTCTAAAAAAAATACATGATGTACATTACTATAAAAACTACCAACGAAAATTGGTTTGAACGAGATCTATCAAGTAGTTTTTTTTATATGCCATAAATGGTAAACCTTAATTTAACTTTCATTAAATCAACTTAAATATAAAAATAAACCAAAAACCTTTTAATTTTATAGAAATAAACCTTATTGCTGCTGCGAAACCCTTCAGTGGCGAGTCCAACTCGCACTTGGCCGGTTTTATTTCGCATGTTTTCCGAGCGAGCCGATATTTTCTGGCCGCAGCGTTTTCACGACTTTATAGTCATACAAATTAAGTATAAAATTGCCCTTGTGGTAAAATTACTTTCGATATAGCGCCTTAAAGCGTAAATGTTATTGTACCTTATTTAGCATTTTCTTTGTCCGATAATTAGAGTAGAATTACTTAATATTTATTTTCAGGCAAAAAATTTTTTTTTCTTTCTATGGGGGTAGATTATCAACCTACGTTTACTCTAAAAAAATAGACGTAACAATAATAGCATATTTTAAAAGCTTGGTTTGCATTAGTAACAATTAATTTTAATATGATAAATCAAAAACTACTTACAAAAATGACATGAAGTGTAAATACCTACTTAATATTTAAAAATTTAAAAATATAAAATGTATCAAAAATACACTGATATTATGTATAATATTAAAAGTAAATACTAACAGACTTGCTCACCGAAATTGTCTTAAAAATTGCTACACATAACTGCAGTTCCACAAGAGTGCCCAAACGTCACAAAACTCTCACTCACTAATTGTAATTAATTGTAACTTTGTGATTTCGCGTAAATTATTACGATCGCAACGTGTTGCCTCAAACAATCTTAATGTAGGCACACGCGCGCACAGTACAACGGCCGCGTGCGATATGAACTATGAAGATTGAAGCGACTAAGCGAGTACTGAGTAGTGAATAGCGACAATCGACTTCGAAATTCGAGTTTCGACAGCCGTTCGTAGTTCGTACTTCGTTCGTAAGTCGCAAGTCGCAACTTGGTCGCAACAAAAACAAATACGCGGCTGTAGCACAGAATATATGTACATATTATATTAGTAGTACCAAGCTGTAGTCGAAACGCAAGATCGCACTATAGGAGACTCTGCAGCAGACAGCGCTTTGTTAAATTTCAATAAAGTTCCTCTCGCATGTTTCTGAAATTTTTGGTACCCCCTTCCCCCCTTTGGCCTCACGTGAGTAATGGACGACCCCTATTAGGAAGGCGACGTTCAAATAAAGGGTACCTACATGCAGGGGCGTACCAAGGATTTCAGCTGGGGGGAGGGGGCACCTCATACCTATTTCGAGAATATGGTCGGTCTACTCGTATTGAAACAAAAAATTAAAATATATTGTGACTAAAAAGACATTTTGTTACCAACGTTTCATTTTGCGCAAAATAGGTACTTAACACGTTTTAAATTCCCACTTGCCAGGAAAATTGACGTTCATTTTGTCTTCTGGGGGTGGGGGGGTATAATGTTAATTTAGGTATGTGTGAGTCAAAAAAACTGAAATATTATGTAATATTTACTTTAAAACCCTTGTAGCTTTAAACCCAAGCCATTGAGATCCGGACTACATCAGTGGTGGCGCTGACGGCTGAAGCCCAAATTATTAATTTTGTCTCATAAAACGAGGTAAAGGTTCCATATTAAGGTCTTACAAAATGCGGCCATTAAACGCGGAGGTCAGATCTTAACGAGGAACGTTACCATAATATTACGAGAAAATTATCCTTTTACAGATAAATTGAAATATCGATTCGGCAGTTCGGTAAATTTTACGACGTACAAATTATTGTTATTTCTGTACTCCGCGTAATTTTGCTACCTGTTAACCATAGTTTTACCATGTTTTACTCTATAATATTTTATATAGAGCTATTTCTCTAGAAACAACATGAACGTGAAGTCGTTTCCGAAGCAACTTTTTAGTAATCTGTGGACTGTGGTGACCTGAATCCTGAATCCTGATCTAATAAATTGTGTGATTTTAAATAAAAATCGCTTCACGTCCCGATAAACAGGATTCACGGGCCATATGTTTTCTGAGAAACTACCAGGTGGAAACCTACACAACCAAAATCGCCAACTCTTACTCGTAACATAACACCTAAAATCTAAGGACACTATAAAGCGTGTGGTCTTTTTTGTTGAATACTAAAATATAAAAATATGCACTGGGTAATCTTTACTCCTATAAATTAATGAAATGGACGACAATTATTTTTTACATAAGTACACATTTGTAATTTAATTTACAATTTTCTTCCTAGGAGTGAATACTAATTTGAGGCGTATGCCACTAGGGAGGAAGGGGGTCAAAATATTTACAACTTCTCACGTAATTAATGGAGCTCCCTTTCGTTGTCTTTAATACGATGTCTCTATTCAAAGAAAAGTTTCAACGTTACGTTTCAACTTTCATGTCGCAGCCAGTTACACAGCTTCCTTCATTAAGAATTAAGAAAACCTATATGATTAAAAATGACAAGTTATAGAAGAATACGACTAATTTAATTATGAGGAATACCTGCAATCCACTTAGGTGCAATATGAATGTCATTAAAATGAGCATGTGTTTAAACACACGTGAAACGAACCAAGCAATTAGCTAGCAAGTTGTACGTTACCATGTTAAACTAATAATTAGGTACAGTCAAAAAAACCATTTAAAGATAGTACTGCTTCGTACAAAAATTTAGCTACGTACGAAAATAATAACTGCATTCTGCATCAAAATAAATATTTGTTTTGGACCAAGCCAAGTGATTTTATGATGTCACTGACACAATATTAGGTATAGCCTGTGCACAATTACATAAATAATTACATACATACTTAGAAGATACGCGCTAAACACATAACCCTCCTGGCAGTCGGGTAAAAAGACCAAAGGGACATGGCAAATACCTAGATCATTTTCTCCCTAAATCACACTGACATAGTATGTACTACGTACGTAGTACTTACTACCTCAGTGCTAAATTATGTGCATTTTATAACCGGAGAGTGGTTAGTTAGTATGGTACGTGCCAAACTAGTTGTCTGGAGTAAAATGCTATAAAAGAAAGCACTTACTACAAAAGCTGTTGATAGTTCCTGTAGCAGAGTGTAGCACAAACAGTTGGGGAACAGGTGCGGGCCGCACAGGACGACGCCGGATGTCCGTGACTAGACTCCACACACTCACGCAAATGAGCGAATATTAAATACCCACAACAATGTATGGAATATGGATAGAAGACTATTACTGAGATACTAAAGGCCGGCAATACACCTGCAGCTCTTCTAATGTTGCGTGTGTGGGTGACGGTAATTGCTTTCCATCAGGTCACCCGTTTGCTCGTTTGTCCCCTTATTTTATAATATAAAAAACTATTGCTTGTACCATCTAAGCAATGAAATCATAGGCCGATGTTGGACCTACGTCATTTCATCGGGCTACATAAATTCAATGTAACGTCAAAATCTGACGACTGGGTTTGACGTAGGTTTGACGCGATCAATGATGTTTTAATAAAGATGGCGTATGTTCATTCAAATTGGTCCTCAGATTTTGTTCCTATACGACATACTTATACGTACTTACCTCTGTCATATCTATAGGTTACCATAGTTACCACAATGAATGCGACAGATAATACGTAACAAATGGTATAGAAAAGGATAACTATATGTTTTGACAGGCGCATCAACACGTCGATAATTTTGGAAAATATCCAAACAAAAAATTAATTTCTAGATGTTTTCATGTACTTTCGTGTGGTACGTAACTGTTTCATCCTTTTTTACTTTAGTATCATAATTTTTACATACTGAAAACGCAGCTTGGCATTTTAAGTCAAAAACTTCACAACTCGTCACTCACTCGCTGCCAACATGCAACTAATTCAAATTACACTAATTAGGTTGAATTGGCCGCTAAGACTGTACACGCTAGTGCGATATCTACCTTTTTAGGGTTCCGTAGCCAAAATGGCAAAAAACGGAACCCTTATAGATTCGTCATGTCTGTCTGTCTGTCTGTCTGTCTGTCTGTCTGTCCGTCCGTATGTCACAGCCATTTTTCTCCGAAACTATAAGAGCTATACTATTGAAACTTGGTAAGTATATGTAGTCTGTGAACCGCATTCAGATTTCGATACAAAAATGGAAAAAATATTAAAAATTTTAGGGGTCCACATAGGTACAACTGAAACAAAAAAAAAATTTTCGTCTAACCTACGCGTATAGGGTATCTATGGATAGGTCTTCAAAAATCATATTGAGGTTTCTAACATCATTTTTTTCTAATCTGATTAGTTTGCGAGAGAGATTCTTCCAAAGTGGTAAAATGTGTGTCCCCCCCTCTAACTTCTAAAGTATCATGATAATTCTAAAAAATATATATGATGTACATTACTATAAAAACTACCAACGAAAATTGGTTTGAACGAGATCGATCAAGTAGTTTTTTTTATACGTCATAAATGGTAAACCTTAATTTAACTTTCATTAACTCAACTAAAATATAAAAATAAATCAAAAACCTTTTAATTTTATAGAAAGAAACCTTATTGCTGCTGCGGAAACCTTCAGTGGCGAGTCCAACTCGCACTTGGCCGGTTTTTTTTATAATATATCATAGGACGCGATATACCGAAATATGATGGTCTTTTTTTTGCTGAATCAACTTTATTTAAAGTACCTATGCTAGGAATTATTAGGATAGGTAACATAGTCGAAAATAGGTAGTTAAAAATGCTTTTATCTATTCAAGACTTGTAGGGAGGGGAGTAGGGAAAAGCTTAAAAAACTGTTTTAATTACACCTTCTTCTTCGACATTTGTTACTCTTCCCTGGGCCCTGGGCTACTGTTCTACAGGTAAGTACTGTCAATCATAATAACAACGTAATAATAAATAATATTATGGTGTAGTGTTGTAGACTAGAATGTAGTCATATACTCACCACCCGGTGCGAAGCAGGGGCCGGCCATTCTCCGGTTTGGCATTATTTGTCTAATTACCGTTACCATTTTTTTTCTTCGCTGATTTGACTTAAACTCATTAAAATATGAAAGTAATTAAAGATACGAATACAATAATAAATGAGGCATGTTACAGTTAATTATAGTTTTTTTAGATAATAAGACTTAAAATTTTCATGGGTACGGTAATTAGACAAATGTAATATTTGTGTGTGACGGTAATTAGAAAGCATCTAAAACATAATACAAAAATTTAAAACACTGATTAAGAAGTTGCACATGTATAATTGTAACAAAAGGGGTAGAATTAACGATGTCCTATACAACCATAACCTGGCAATAGTAAAAAATAGACACTTTCAAATAAAATCTGAAAAATGAGCAAATAACAACAAACATTGTTTTAATCGGTGAACATTTATTAAGAGCCAAGTACAATGAAACTAAAAATAATAATATTCTAAATCTCTTTGGACAGAATAGCAACTCAAATGTAGCTCACAGCTCGAACTCTCGAACAGCTCGAAATTTATATATTTTTGTTTTCTCGTAATTTTTCAAGTTCATCTCTATTTGTGAACACTTATTTTTATTTTTTTTCCAATTTTTTCTTTTCTTTTTGTCTTTTGTAATAAGCTCTAAAGTTTAAGTTTTCTTCCGTCGTTTTGGTGGGATTTCGCTGATAAGCAGTATTTTTTTTTATTAAGTACACCTTTCTTTCACTTTTTCCCTTGATCTCTGATATAAAACTTGCTAATTTTAAATGTTTACAAGACGTTGCCAAGGAACAAGCCTTCTTTTCTCCAATTTCTTCTTTGGTCTTTCCCATCCCAAAAAAATATAATTTTATGAATGCTTAGCATAAATATATCTAAATATTATATACTGCGTGAAATTTTAATGGTTGTTTTCCCGCAGTAAAATTATTCTATCTTAGTAGTACAATAGATTTGTAAAGTTTTTTTAGTCAAATCTTAATATATAAAACTCAAAAGTGACTTGACTGACATGGTGATCTATCAACGCACAGCCTAAACCACTGGACGGATCGGGCTGAAATTTGGCATGCAGGTAGATGTTATGACGTAAGCATCCGCTAAGAAAGGATTTTGATAAATTCCAACCCCAAAGGGTAAAAATAGGGGATGAAAGTTTGTATGTAATAATACTTCTTAACGCAAGCAAAGCTGCGGGCAAAAGCTCTTCATAAATAAAATTCGGTCGGGTCGTAGCCGATCGCACCTATCAGTATGAAATTGACATAGTACGTCATACAAAATATTTTTTATTTTCAAAAAATAACATGCATGATTCGATAGTACTACTAATAATATAAGTAGGTAAATCGTTCTGCTGCTGGAAAACAACCACTAAAATTTCACGTTGTATAACACAAAGGAACTAACTGACATAGTGATCTATCAACGCCCACCCCAAACCACTGGACGGATCGGGCTGTAATTTGGCATGCAGGTAGATGTTATGACGTAGGCGTCCGCTAAGAAAGCTTTTTTATCAATTCTACGCCCAAAGGGCTATAAAACTTTGTCAGTTTTAAACTGATCGGGTTGATACTTATATATGATGTAGGCATCCCTTAAGAAAGCGTCTTGATAAATTCCACCTCTAAGGGGATAAAATAGGGGATGAACGATTGTATATAATAATACTTCTTAACGCGGGCAAAGCGCGGGCAAAAGCTAGTATTATTATAGACTTATTCATGATAGTAAAAATCTATGAAAACCGCGAGAAAACTTCAATTGATAAAAAAGTACGTATCAGTTTTTCATACAACGGTAATTAGAAACATATGGATTACCATATGTTCCCAATTATCTAACTTTTTCTGATTACCGTATACTAATTATAGTATACGGTAATTAGAAAAAGTTGGATTTTCTTGAAAATTTTGAAAACTTTGACACAGTTTGCAAAATCTACTTTACGGCAAAGTACGTAGGCCAAATTACTTTCTAGATTGACATGATCAACATATAATCTAATTTAAAAATAATATAGTAGCAAAATAAGATTACTACGTGCTTCATCGGCGGCACACTAACATTAATGACGTGGGACCACTGATGGGCCGTGGCACACGCTAAGGAGAAGTGACTCGTGCACTTGTGATATGTCAAATCCTGATATTTTTGGGTGGGCACCCGAAAAGTAGCATAAGCATGCGTTGCGGTAATTAGAACTTTTGATAGGACAAGCAATTATTTCATGATAACTATTTATAGGCTGGCTCTATTAAGTCGATATTTTCTAATGCAATAACCAATGTTTATTAGCATTTAAAACGATGAATAGATCAAAGTAAATATGTACGATAAAAAAGTTACAAGCAAGTTTCGAGATGAAGTTGGCGTGGGGACACGTTTCGGTAATTAGAAAAACACGGTTTTTGAACACGACTTAAATTAATTTAGTCTCAAATAAATAAAATTAGTTCAAGTTTGTAGCTAGTTACGGATGCTATCTGGGCGAGGCCGCCAATTTTTGCTGATTTTTCAATTATTTTTCTCCGCCCTTTGTATTTTAAAAAGTATTGTGTTTATCTTATGCTCGAAAACTAATTCTAACGAAGAAAACAAAGTACTCGAGCATGCATTAGAATTATTTGATTTCCAATAATAGTCTCAAAATATAATTAAACATAAAGAACCGGCCAAGTGCGTGTCGGGCCACGCGCAATATAGGGTTTCGTAATGCCGCTAATTTTTTTTTTTAATTTTTGTGTGGTCAATGAATGTACATTTATAACGTGTTTTACACTATTAACAACATCATCTCGGTTACTTTCAAAGGAATTTGAACGAAAAGTTCCTTTATACTTCGCCGAATACATTTTTTTTTTAGTTGATCGATTATTACTCAATATCTTATGAAGTCTTCTTAGCCGTGATAGTTTTCCTTCTAAATTCAGGATATTTCCTACTCCAGTGAATTTTTTCACATTTCCAGAAGTAACCGTTTAGCTGGTAGAAGGGGGGGACACTGGACTCTAACGATTTTTTCCACTTTAAAACTTAATATTTCACAAACGGATCCCTAAATCGGAAAATGATCTATGAATACTCATCCCCGCTTGATGTGTATGGAAGGTCTGTACCATAAAAAAAAAAAAAAAATAAGATTTCATGTACCATTTTGTTGCCATCAATAATATGTGCATTCATGCCAAATTACAGCTTTGTAGGTCTTATAGTCTCTGAGCAAAACCGCGGACAGACAGACAGACGGACAGACGGACGGACGGACAGACCGAAACTATAAGGGTTCCTTGTTGACTACGGAACCCTAAAAAGGTAAGAAAATAGCTTAAAATATACAATCTGCCGTGGAAGAGGTGCACTTTAACTGTCGCTGTAGCAGTAAGTATGACAGATTTAAAAATAAATCGGATATGTTATGAATACTTACATAAATGGCTATTACCCTTAGAGCATTAAACCAGACAGTCTGGTTTAATGCTCTAAGCTATTACCTCATCTAATTCTTACAGTATTTTAAGATTTAAAATCAAATGAATCGTTAGAAACATCAATTCTATTATTTCTACCCCACATTTTAAACGTCATCAATAATACCGATTTAGGGTTGGACCTCATCTGGCAGCATGGAATTGCCTTTTTCCATCGCCCTTTCTCTTTCTGTCGCTTGGAACTGCCGTTTGCTAGACTGAGACAGAAAGCATAATGCGATAGCACGCGGTGGAATCCTCGAGGCTAACGCATTATGCTTTCTGTCTCGGTCTAGCAAATGGCAGTTCTAAGCGACAGAAAGAGAAAGGGCGACGGAAAAAGGCGATTCCGTGCTGCCAAATGATATCCAACCCTTATTGTCATCGTTGGGTGTTAGGGAAGGTAAAATCGGGAGGTGGCAACGACGGTACGTATTCTATGGAAAATCTCGTAATATCCGCCATTTCTCGACAGTTCACATAATATTTTGAACCTCAGTCGGGCTGTGTACACAGTTTTTTCAAAGGAAGTTTTTTTGTGACACAAATGTAAGTATTACTGTTTCACATAAAACTATCAATGCATCAAGTGAATAGTCAAAAGGGTCATGTTTGGGGCTATAATAGAAACCACATTGTGTATTATTTACAGAGATAAGTTTGATTTTCTCAACGCTATGATAGCCTCTACGCTATCATTTTGGTGCTCCAACGTCATATTTCTTAACGCTATGATAGCGTAGAGGAATAAATTAGCTACAATTTTGGTGCTCCAACGTCACAAGCAGCGTAGATATTCGCCAATTTTCTTTCTCTCGCAAAATTATTCTTCTGCGTCATATCAGCAAAAATTGGCGGCCTCACCCATCTACCGTTTAAAAATATTGCATACTTACTTGAAATAATATTACAGAGTATACAAGCCCGGGACACTTAAATTTTGCCCTCCGGCCGGGGGGGCCTAAAGTCCAAACTAAAAGCACAAACATTATCAGGGCTCGTTAATTCACATTGTCAAATACAATTTTTTCCAAATATACGTTTCCTGTTCACAATGTGCATCTATGAATAATTTAAAAAAGCCAATAATAATACAATATTCAAATTAATAATTACAAATAAAATTTCTAAAATTAAATACAATCTCAATAGTAAAAATAAATCAATAAAACAGCGGCACAATACAAAAACTATCCTAATATCACAGCTGTTAACCAATCGATAGAACCTAATTAGTATCACAGATTATAATATTGCTATTTCTCTTATAAACTACACCCACGATCTTCCTGCAAAAAGCTAGGAAGATGTTCCGCTTTTTCCCCCCCAGGATGGATGGCAGATTCTCACCCGTCATCGATGTGTCCAACTTTTGCTCAATATCATATCTATTGCTAGCAAAAATTGGACACTCGAGTAGCAGGTGAGGGACCGTCTCCTCGACTCCGGGCTGACACAGACACGATGGATCCTCCTTCAGCTTGAATCTGTTCAAGTAGAAGGCGAATCCGCCGTGTCCGGTCAGTATCTGCGTGGTGTAAGGTGTAATGTCTATCTTTTTTACTATTTTATATGCAGCAGCAGCGCTTGGGAAAAAGAGCTTCGTGACTCCGGCCGTTCCTCCTACCTCATATCTCCTGTCCCATTCCTCAATCGTATCCTCTCTCAAAATATGCTTGACGAATGAAACAGGACACAGATCGTAGTCGGGTTTCCTTCTCAATTTCAGCGCGGCCTCTTTGGCTAGTTCGTCAACCCTCTCATTCCCCTTCAGTCCTGCGTGCGCCTTAATCCAAAACAAGGAGACCTCCCGCCTCTGCAATGCAGCTTTTCGGAGGGCCGCCCTTGTTTGCACTGCCAGGGGATGAGGAGAACTAAGGGTGATAGCATGGAGAGCCGATCTGGAATCGCTAAGGATACCGACCTTTGCCATTTCACTCTTGCAGGCTATACTTACTGCTCTTTGGAGCGCTAGAAGTTCGACCTGGTAGATGGTGCAATACGGCGACAAAGCAAGCTTGACGGCCTTCGTCTCGGCCTCTCCCTTCCATACGAAAAGTGCGGCTCCGACTTGACCCTCAATCTTGCTGCCGTCCGTATAGATCCTATGGATGTGGCTGTTAACCACATCGGCATACGAGTCCTCATCTACCATCCCGAACCTCAGCTCTACCTGCTCTGCCGGATGTGGGTCCTCAATCGCGAAAGCCATTCGTTCCACCTCCCTGTCCCTCAATGCCGGGTATGACCTTCTTGATCTCATAAAGTCTCGATGCTTCGAGTATTCTGAGATCAAGAGGGAGTATCCCAGCCAACAGCAGTGCAGAGTTCAGAGAAACGGTCCGATATGCTTTGCAGATCTTCAGGGCAAAACTTCGTTGGACGAAGTTGAGCCTTTTTTGGACCCCCATCTTTTCCACGGTGGGTGCCCACGCTGCTGATGCATACAAAATAGTCGGTTCTATGACCGCTGTGTATATAATTTTAACTACTTGGGGCCTAAGCCCCCAACCTACTCTTGCAGCTTTTGCGAGCTGCTTATATTTTACTATTGCCTTTTTACAGACACTGCTCACATGGTCATTGAATATAAGGCCTTATACTTTGATACTGTGAGCCGCGGTGTATCGTGTTTTAATTTACGCGTTGGTAGTAGGGCACATGTTTTATGGGGGGGCGAACTTCAGCTTGTTTAGCTCCCCCCACTTCTTGATTCTGTCTAGCACTTTATTTGCTTTGAGCTCAATTTCTAGCGCTGTTTCTCCGTCAAAGACTAACACTATGTCATCCGCGAAAGCCTGTTAGAAAACATCCATCTCCTCTAACATTCTTAACAGGGGGTCAAACAAGAGGTTCCACAGGACAGGTCCACCGATGGACCCCTGTACGCACCCCTTGTCGGTCCCCCTGTTCACTTCCACACCAGCATATCTGACATTCACACTCCTTCCGCTCATATAGCTACTGAACTATTTTCTATTCTGGGATACCAATGTTTATTTTATGAATTTCACAAACTCTACGTCCTTTTGGGTAAAATAAATAATTAGCTAGGCATTGTGTACAGTGACGGATTAAGACTACTTGATGCCCTAAGCATTCCATGCCTGTGTCGCATGTTTTTTGGTGTGGTTTTTGGTGACGTGAGAGTGAGACGTGATGCCCTAAGGACGGATGTTTTTGTCCTTCTTCTGGTGCCCCCTCTGACGTGATACCCTAGGGCCTAGGCAATTGCTTAATTTGATTAAGGGTTAATCTGTCACTGATTGTGTACCCCAATAACTATTGTTAAACGTAATATATTATATTTTACAATATACCTACATATTATTAACATGTAATTAACAAACCTTTGCCAATTTCGCTCTGTGTCAATAAAAATAAGAGATTGATCTGTAGTTCACATTATACAGTATACTGTATACACCTACCCTTTTTTTTCTTTTTTTTTTTCGAAAGGGTCTAAGCTACTGGTCTGGTTAAGACCATGGTAGTTTAATCGTGGCTTTAACTAGTCTGTTGCTAGTTGGTTTGGAGATAGGTACACCTACCCGTTTACTGTAAGTTGTATAACCAAATATTGAAGCTATCTGTGATCGGTAGATAGCGATGCAGTCTGCAGCTATCCAGACTCCCGCAATGCGGACATCCCTATGCAGATGAAAATGTTTTTTTTTTTAATAATATACTTACTTTGATCTGTATTAAAATATAATTTTAAAATATAAATTTTTCTCACCTCCGGGCGGAAAACGTCAACTTTCTTCCCGCTGCGCTTACCGATGTTGCTGTTTTCCGCCTCCGTCGTTGAGAAAAATAGTATACGCACCATGGGCAGTAAATAAGAAAGCCTATCAAATATCATATTATGTTTGTTGATTACATGTGATCTGAGACATTTGTTATTTTCCTGCCGTAGGTGCGTAATGTATTATTTAAGAACCCGATACTAGTGTTTTCATACAACTTCAAAGTGGTGAGGCATCCCGCATCCATGCCTCGGCCCTCGACACGCGTTGAACTTCTTTAAACACAGAGACCAGGAGTATATGAACTAGTAGACCTACTTTTTACTTATTTCTGAAGTAAGAAAAATATTGTTATTATTTCATTAGGAATAGCGTCTCAAAATCCAAAAGTACTGATTTTAGATCTATGATAATATTATATTATAAAAAAAGGATTTTAGATAATAATATAGGTATCTTATATCTTTAAACGAGCAATTCTTGTATATATATAAATATATAATTGGAATCTCGGAATCGGCTCCAACGATTTTCATGAAATTTAGGGGTTTCGGGGGCGATAAATCGATCTAGCTAGGAATAATTTTCATAAAATGTCATTTTATGTGTTTTTTGAATTTTTTGCATACCGAGCGAAGCTCGGTCATATAGCTAGTTATAGTAATTCATGCAGAGGCCGAGTGCCATCGAAATTCTCATACATACGTAATTACCAAAATCATTTTCTCATACGAAAATATTTAACATGTTTGAGTTATTTTTCAGCTTAAAATACTATGATATTCTATTATTTAAAATAGTAATTACCTAGGATCCTGTACATTGCACAAAAATTTACTACAAAATATTTAAGCACTAAAAATATTTTTTAATGTTTACTTAAATATTTTGTAGTAAATTAACTACTAAATAATTTTTTAGTATTTTTAGTGTTTAAATATTTTGTAGTAAATTTTTGTGCATGAACCTAGGTAATTGCAATAAAAAAATAACTCAAATATTATGTTAAATATTTTTGTATGAGAAAATGATTTTGGTATTACGTAATACGTATGTATGAGAATTTCGATGGGGACCCGGCCTCTTAATGTGCGTAAACCAGTTAGACTGCAGAATAACAAGGTATTCTGCAGATTATCTGGGTGAGTTAGTTAAAATGTAAAAAGTTTATTCTATTCCCACATTAACGAGGTAATCTGCAGAATACCTAGGTAATCTGCGGACTAACGACCATGCATACGATAAATTGCATAAAACAGGACATTTATTTAGCTGTAGAAAATCGATGCTAATTTTTTTACAATAACGAATATTTAGTTGGGACTTACGGGCTGTTTTTTGAAATGAAAACTGCTATAGCAGCGTTGAGCACTTGTGGGATGGGTAAAAACTGTGAAACTCGCGATAGATTTTCGTGTTAATCGAAAAACCATACAAAACGCGTAAGACGGTTGGAGAGTAGTGTTTTGTGTCGAACTCGAACTCGAACTCGAACTCAATTTGAAACTTGATCGAAACTTGATCGAAACTTGATCGAAACTTTATCGAAACTTGATCGAAACTTGATCGAAACTTTATCGAAACTTTATCGAAACTTGATCGAAACATGATCGAAACTTGATCGAAACTTGATTGAAACTGGATCGAAACTTGATCGAAACTTGATCGAAACTTTATCGAAACTTTATCGAAACTTTATCGAAATTTGATCGAAACTTGATCGAAACCTTGATCGAAACCTTGATCGAAACCTTGATCGAAACTTGATCGAAACTTGATCGAAACTTGATCGAAACTTGATCGAAACCTTGATCGAAACCTTGATCGAAACCTTGATCGAAACTTGATCGAAACAACTTGATTGACGATTTTTTAAAAAATTTTCATAAAAAATGGGTTAAAAAAATGCACAACGTTAAAAATCAAGTTTTCACTTCTTCCGGCACTCCCGGAGTGCAACCAGTCTTTTTTTTAAATTTCTTAATCTCTGATTTCTGTACCTTCTAAATGTTGAAATACACCAGTTTCTGAGCAGCAAGATTTTTGTAATATTCTATTCAGAACCGTTGCCAAAGGGTAAGCGATAAATGAACATGTAAGAGACCTCTTGAGCCTCGACCCACTTTCCAAAATAACTTAGGTTTCTTTTCAGAGTTTAAAAAATAGCTGTGGTAAAAGGTGCTGAAGAGTTTGTTAGTTTGTTTGTTTGTTTGTTTGAACGCGCTAATCTCAGGAACTACTGGTCCGATTTGAAAAATTCTTTCAGTGTTAGATATTCCATTTATCGAGGAAGGCTAAAGGCTATATTTTATCACGCTAAGACTAATAGGAGCGAAGAAATAGAGGAAAATGTGGAAAAAACGGGGAAAATAATTTGAAAGGGCTTATTTGAACGCGCTAATCTCGGGAACTACTATTCCGATTTGGGAAATTCTTTCAGTGTTAGATAGCCCAGTTATCGAGAAAGGCTATAGGCTATATTTTATTACGCCAAGACTAATAGGACCGAAGAAACAGAGGAAAATGTGCAAAAAACGGGGGAAATTATTTAAAAAGGCCGATTTATCCTTCCTTCTTATTCTATGTATTTATCCTTCGAACTACTAGAGCATTTTTTGTTACTTGGATCAGATAAGAAGTAGACCACGTGAAGGATCATAGGCTTTTTTGTGGACTAATATTTCTGTGAAATATCTAATTTACGTGGGCGAAGCCAAGTCTACGTTGGTGGATCCTTCAGATACTTATTCGTCTGAAGTCATGATTTCTTATTGAGTATTCAGACCAGCCCGAAATTTGTCAGCCGTTAAACTCAAGTGGACTAGTGGATATATTTTGAGACATATAATATATAGGTTGTTCGGGTGAACACCGTTAGATATCCTTAAAACCATCAATTAATGAGTCCGTCAAAATGAACAACCTTTTTCTAACAACTTATATATTAATAGGCACGTTTTTGAAAGCAAAAAAAAAAACATTTACATTTCGCTCTCACCGCGGATAGGAAATATGAATGTAGGATTTAGGACGGGCGCTACGCCCAAAAATACTGTAGTGGACTCAGCCATTATAACCAGGAAAACTTGCCGGGAACTCCATCGGCTTCAACATTTCTGAAACCCGGCATTTTTCATAATTTCATTTAAGTCAACGATGTACATTTTTATTCTGATCTGCTTAGTTCCTGGTTGATGCAGATGGTGAGTGTATTATGGTGATGCCCACAGATCTCTATCTAATTAGATCCCGCATGTGTATGTACTTCGCGTGCCATCGCGTTCCCAAACGATCACAAACTTTATTCTTTCGAAAGTCTGTTCTTTAGCCTGCGCTCCACCGTTATCGGAATCGGACGTCAATCGGAATTCTAAAAATGCCTAATTGTGCCGTATTGGGCTGTGGAGATTCGAATAGAAACGTTGGTATAAATAGTGGACATGTTTCTTATCATCGGTAAGTAATTTTATTATTTAATCATGTGTCCTTTATTTTAAAATCAATTATTTAATGTAAATCGTGTGTGGCTGTAGTTTTTATCATGAAACCTACGTAACTGCGTGTGTACCGCATGATTCATAATACATTGCCGCTTTAGTTAGCAAATTATAGAGCCCGTTCTATTTGTCCGCTATTGAGCGCACAATGGAAATAAAACAATCGATACTTCCACTCATCGCTTAGTTTCGAGGTACAGTCAATATTCTCATTTTTCTGTCAAATGAAGCAAATAGTGTTGTACATATTCTCGATTCTAATTAATCGATTTTCGAAACAGACATGAAACAGAGGAATAATAATGTTCGCTTTAGGATATTTTGTGACTCGGTAATTATATTTCTATACATTTTTTATACAGATAATAAAACTGTAGAAATAAAAATTATGTACATTAAAGGTATTTAAAAAATAATAAGCGGGGGGTGTCACTACATCGCTATAGAAGCCAAAACTGTAGTTAGTTTTTTGTCTACTGTCTGTCTGTCTGTCTGTCTGTATGTTTGTTCCACTATCACACGAAAACTACTGATCCGATTTGAATGCGGTTTTCGCAGATATATTTGTCTTCTTCCAACTTAACATCTGGTGTATAAAAAAAATTCCCCCCACCCCACTAAGGGGACCAAAGAGGGGGTAAGATTTTGTATCAACTAATGAAGTACAAATACTTTAAATGGCAAAACAACGTTTGCCGGGACAGCTAGTTATGTAATAATTATGTATGTATGTTCCTGTTTAGTGATTTAATTTAGAATAATATAATATATTACTAGCTGTCCTGGCAAGCACGTATCTTAAGATTTATCATTCTTCTGTCTATGAACTCGAATAATAATCGATTAAAAAATCGATATACCTATTAAAATGGCAAAAGAGGCGGGGCGCGGCGATTCCTTTGAATCGATTCCGCGCGTACGGGTATTCCCATCACTAAAGCGCTCTTGTGACGTCACAGTAGGTATGAAAAAAGTGACACGCTCGTGTTCATACAAATGGAGCGACACGCTTCTATCTAGATCTTATTTCTGTGGTGATGCCATATAAGCGTGTGCTGACTGCTGTGTGGGTGATGTGGGTTTTTGTTTACTTCATAAACAATAATGTTTTAACGCATAAAACGCAGTTGCATAACTAATTAATATTAAATATGCATAAATAATATTAAATATAGGTATAAAACCGGCCACGTACGAGTGTAACTTTCAAAGGCCGCCAACGCATCTGCAGCTCTTCATAATGTTGCGACTTGCGAGTGTACATGGGCGACGGACGACGGCAGTTGTTTTCCATTAGGCGACCCGTTTGCTCGTTTGCCCCCATATTTAAAATACAAAAAAAAAACTAACCCAACTAGCAAAGGACAAGATCCAACGTCCATACAATTTTGGGCTAATTTTAAAAGTGCCGGCCAACGCAAATAAACCCATTATTTAAATAAAACATAATATAAGGAATAATTTTTACTATTACACAGTTCTAAGTCAAGTCTCCGAGTTGTTATTCAAGGTCAAACTTTTTTATAACATGTAATAAAACTCATTATTTTTATTAATTAAAAGTAATCGATCCCAACGGAGCCACAGGAGCCACAATCATTACATCCGCGACTCCATCGGCGGTCGCCTGCTGTTTGGGGTACTTAAAGCAGGCTCATCTTGGGGGAAGGTTTATTTACCTTCCGTCCGTCAATTTTTCTAAATCATTTGTAGGTATTTGGTCTCTAATCTAAAACTTTTAATTAATAAAATAGGGCAGTTCCATGTAAAAGTCTACCATTAACTAAGAAAATAAATACCTACCTGATTTTGGTATTAAAAATGCTCAATTATAGTGACAACATTATGGTACTATTAAGATTTTATAGAAGCAACAATTTCTAAGCATTACTTTTCTGGCAAAGCTGCCATTTATGAGATGATGTCGTGAGCTCGGCTGAGTGTGGTTTTGTAGGATGAAGTTCTGACGTTTTCACGTTATGTATTTTAAATTCTTGTCATATTTTGTTACACACTGATTGTTCAGACAATTAAATACCAGTATAGCTTTTGAGATTCGAGAAAATTCATTTTTATAAAGATATACTTAATAGGCTTATTGTAGTGGCGTCACCATTAATTAATTCCTGATCATATTGGAGGCGTCTAAATACTCTAAAAATGCCATTTATAAATTTTACTTAAGGTGCAGTGGTTGTTGCAACTACGTAAAATGGGTTTTTTAAATAATGTTTTTTGTAAAGTAAATGTCATTATTTAAGTAAAAAAAAGTACAGTTTTAAAATTGAGAAAATTTCCTATACGCAAAGGTATATCAGTACACAATTTGAAAAATTCTGCTCGATAGAAAAAAATCTCAAAGATGACTCTTATAACGCTGTTTTTCATAATTAAATCATTTTATGGCTAAACTACACACTTTCTAGAAAAAACAAAAGATGTAGCACATTTGTCATGACCTAACCTAAACGATTTGATATATTTGATTTGTGTAATACTAAAAACAAAAGGTTTTTTCTCCTATTTTCTATTATCAAGGCACGCGGCGAGCGCGTAAACGCCACTGTACAAGGCGCGCTGATATGAATGTTATTTTAATGTGCTTTACGTCGATATTCGTACTGACAGACATCGACCTGCTAATTTTAGGGACTACTGGGCCTTAACTTTATGCCATTACAATGATATTCCGTTGGAATTTTTAACAATTCTTAGCATTTCCAAGAAATTAGATCAATCTGAATTTACGTTTACGTCCTGCAAAACTTACGTTATGTTACGAATAAATATTATTTTTTATAAAAGATAAAACCGACTTAAAAATTGTACGTAATTGAGAATTAAATTCCCTATCTCAAAAACTACTAAGCCTATTTTGATGAAACTTGCAGAAGTCTCCCAAGTTAAACAATACCTATTAAAGTACAACAAAAAAATATTTAAATCGGACTTGTAGTTCCGGAGATATGTGAACACAAACATAAAAACATACATACACTTTACTCTTTACTCTTTACTCTTTACTTTTTACACTTTACTCTGGAAATATTACATACATACGCATCGAATTGATAACCTCCTCTTTTTTAGTCGGTTAAAAATAATGTACCTACTCCAAAGAATGGTACAAAATATGTTCAAACGCATCGGAACACGATCAAACGGCGCGTCAAATACAACAAAAATATGAAATTTCATCAAACGAGCTTCAAACACGTAAATGTTTAACAAACCGTTCAAACTAGCTTTGTAAACGATCAAAATGGTTTGAGTCAAACCAAAATTTACGTGTTTGAGTCAAACCGTTTGATCGTCTCGGGGGCCCTTAAAGGTAACTTTACGTTATTTTGCCGGTGGATTAGGCTACTTGACATATATTTAATTTCATTGAAAAAATGCATATTTCTAGTAGAACTTGGCCTAGGAAACTGTATTTCACCCTTATCGTGAAATAAAAGCTTATGATTGATAAATAAAGTCGATTTGAAAATATGATTTTATGAAAATAGGAATTGTACTGACGAAAACGCTTTTGCGGTACTTCCGATCTGGATGTGACGTCATCCCATTTGTAATTTAATATCTTTTATTTATCGCGCTCGTTATATGTAAGTTTATTTGTACATAAATAATATGAATAAGCCTAGAAAGATTTATAAAATGTATTTTCTTGAATAATTCAAATAAAACATCAGTTTTATATATTATCTCCATTCATTGTAGTTAGGAAATGAAATGGCCAAAACTTTTCTACAAAAGTGTTCAACATTAGAAATGATTTCTAAATTATTTTTTAATTTTTTTAAGCACTGTTAGACTCGTACATTTAGCACATAAAACTTTTTTTCAATAAAGAAAGTATATAATACAAAAAACATGACGTCACACTATGGCGGTACAATGGCGGACAGTGTTTTCGGCGCCATATAAAAGGCATATTTTTCGATCAACATTTTTATGGGTTTCTACTGTTTAAAATATTAAA
The DNA here is from genome assembly GCA_905333045.1 of Lysandra bellargus. Taxonomy (NCBI): domain Eukaryota; kingdom Metazoa; phylum Arthropoda; class Insecta; order Lepidoptera; family Lycaenidae; genus Lysandra; species Lysandra bellargus. The sequence continues at coordinate 678,959 of HG995321.1, forward strand.
ATATTAGTTTTTTTAGTAAAAATGAATGATTAGGAACCGATTAGAATGAAGAAAAAAAATAGGTCAAGTAGCCTATTGCTTAGCATCCGCGGGCCACAAATAAAGTCCCGGCGGGCCGCATACGGCCCGTGGGCCGTGGGTTGGGTATAGCGGCTCTAGCATCTATAATAATATGCTGAATTTTCAATTTCTATTTTCTACGAAAGACTAGCCGGTGTAGTCGAAAGACTATATCCTGCGCCATACGCCGTGGGCGAAAAAAAATGATTTGACATTGACGTAGACATTGACAGAAGTCAATTATATACATCACTTGAAAATTCTCAATTTTCTGCTAAAACCGCTAAAATTATGTTTCCTTCGTTGCCTTAAATTAATAAAATATGAACATTATTAATAAACAGCTATATAAATTAATTTAATATTAAATTGTGACTATTACTTAAAAACAAGAATCATCATGTTCGCTAAACCTTACAAGTTAAAGTCAAATAATACTTTAAAAAATTCTGAAAAGTATGGTTACATTTTTCAATATTTTCGCAGTATAATTTTTATTTATATATTAAATGTACTTATTTTCATACAGGAAACATCTTGCACAACGCATTCAAACATGCTTTCCTGGCACATCAGACGAAAAAGTCAAAGAAATAGTTTCTGTAAAATCGAACACAAGCTGCATGAAATTGATTCTTCATTCCGGCGATACAGTAGGCGTGTACGTTGTAGATGGAACTCCTATGATCATTGAACTTGAGGACAGACTTGTACCAACAGTATGTGCCATGTGGAAAGTACCAGACCTTGTTCCAACTATTGCCATACATACACCAGTGCTGAGCAAGGTGAACCTTGTACTATGTGTATTTTTAAAATTATGTAGAAGATACTGTATATTATTTTTCTATATATATAATTACTCAAACTTAAAACTTTTTCTCAATTGTGACTTTACCATGTTGGTTTTGTTGTTTTTGTACTCATTAATCTTAGTAAAACACAATAACAAAAAAATTTGAACAAATTTATAATTTTCAGATTCAAGGAGGAGCTCCTTTATATGCACCAGGGGTAGTTTCAGATTCTCTCACAGGCAAGCGTTTTAACAAGGGTGCTATACTAGCCGTGTGCACAGGTGACAATTATGCAGCAGGGCTTGTTGGTAAAGCAGCCGTATCCTCTACTGACTTGGCCAGACTGCCCATGTAAGTTTGAGTTTTACTATTTGTATAAAATTACTGGGACCAGTTTTACAACTAAATAGATGTTGACAATTTTATAATTAACTTCATTTAAAACATTTTTAAATAAAATTCCAGGGGTATGTGTTTAGAAACAATTCATATTTTTGGGGATATGCTATGTAAGGATGTTAAATTTAATAAACTAGAAAGGCCAAAACTTGCTCCACCCATATTCTCCGATGACACCAATATTATGACTGAAAATCTAGCACAGGTAATTTATTTACATATTTTAATTGTTACAATCCACATCTGTTGTCCTATATGACTAAAATGCTAAAAAAATATTTAATTAAAAAAAACTAAAAGTATCATACTAAAAATTTTCAAAATAATATTTAGAAAATTAAAAAAAAAATTATAAATTAGTCAAAAATATTACCTTTCATTATGTAACTCTTTCTTATGTAGTTAAATATACAACCTATCAAAGAGGAATGGCCAAGTTTAGTGAAAGAAAACCCCCCAGTACCTATAGTTAACAAGCCCCAGATTATTGATGACCAGAAATCTCAGGAGGCGGATGAACAGGAAAAGAATGATGTCGACAAAGATAATATGGATCTCAATGAAACTGTTGCTACTGGTAAGGTTTTAGCTATTGTAAACTAACAAATGTTGCTACTAGCACTTTTCATTGTAAGGAAGGAAGTTGCCAGCATAAAAATTATAAACTCTGTCTGTTAGCACTTAGCAGCATAATTAAGACATGAGTGGAAGAATCGAACAAGTAACATTTCGTAACATTCAGACAAGAACTAATTTTTTCCCTAATTATTTTAATAAAACTTGTAACTTATCTACTCCATAACCTAGCTAATACATATAATCCATAGTTTTTCTATTTCAAATAATTTTTCTGGTCCTAATTTTTTTAATTTGGCCATTTAAGCGAAAAACGGGAAGTTTTTTATGTTACTTACCTTATTCATCCACTCACGTCTTGAATTATAATTTATGATTAATAATTAATTGAGATTAATTGAGAGATGAAAGATATTTAAAATCTTAAACAAATCAGTGATTTAAGTGTGGAGAGAAAAATGCCCTCTGCTATAAAATATCTTCTGCTGTTTCTGCTTTTTATCTTATGAAAAATCGTTTCAGAATGCTCTGACAATGAAGATGATGGTATACCTAGTGACATGGATGGACTTCTGAGATGGTGCCTACTCTCTTTCCTTAAGCATCAAGCCACAAAAGTTGAACTGCCACTCAAAACTAACTTGTTTTATAAGTAAGTTTATATCTTTGTCCCATTACCACTAGATGTCTAATAAGAATATTATAAAAATTTTCTTAGAAAAAAATGTTGATCCACACTGTGTCTAAAACAAAAAATATTATATGTATATGATAAGGACAAAACATAGTACTTTGTATACTTATAACATCATTAAACATGGAGGATTTCTTATAACATACGGTGAAAGTTGTCAATGTAAGTTCTTCAGCTTGGTCAATAATTATTCTTCTTTTAATATATATTGGTCTTGTCTTTTTGATCAAAATACTCTTGAAATACATAATTGTTAAGAATGTGATTGTTATTCAACATTTCAGAAACTATTTAATGCCATTATGTCCTGAAAATCACACCCTCGATGTCAAAAAATCTAGTTATAAGAAGATGGGAAAATTCCTGGAAGCCATGCAAAGGGTAAGGGCAACTTGAAATTCACAAAAAATGTTTCTGCATGAATGTGTTTGCAAAAGGCAACATCTTTTGGAACGAAATGTTGCCTAATTTGGTCTGAACACTGGTATCAGTTCAGTAACATTGGCATACAAAATTCTCGTGTCGCTCAAAATCTATTTTCAATACCCGTTATTGCATATTTGGCAAATAAAGTCAGCTAATATTCATATTAACTGTTTTAAGGAAGGTCTAGTGGAGACGCGCGAAATAGAGAAGGGCGTGGACGCGCTCGTCAAACTAAACCCGGCCCACGCGCTCGTGCGTGCGCACCGCGCGCCGCGAACTGCGCCTGCGCCGACAACAGTCGCGCACGCGCCCGCCAGCCCGCCCGTCATTCGCGAGCTGTACTGCGTCACCGCTGCTGTCGCCGCCGCTCTGGCTCCACACAGGTACTGATTCAAAGTTAGCTTAAAATAATATTTTAGGCCCTGTTTCACTGCTTTCCGATAAAGTGCCGAATAGGCTATTCACAGCTTTTTTGACAGATTCTTTATTTGTCAAGGTAAGTGGTGGATAGCCTATTCGGCACTTATCAGGAAGTGGTGAAACAGGCCCTGAATATATTATATCGGCAGACTTAATATAAACATTGAACATCTATAGAAATAGCTTCCATATATTTTAAAGATGTGACATATCGCATAACTAATATTTTATAACATAAGGACCATCACTAATTTTTACCTGATAATTTGAACAAAACTTGTAACTTATCCACTTCATCATAGTACAGTATATTATGGCTACACATAAAATCTTTTTTTTTTCTGGCGCTAAAGCCTACATATTTTGTGCAAAAAAACGGCCGTTTTTTAACTGTTACTTATGTGGTTCTTACTTCTTCCACTCACGTCTTTATTTTTATGTTTGAGGATATGGAGGATATAGCATCTGCTTCATCAGAAGCTAGTTCATTGAAAGATTGTGGTCTAATCTTTTGTTAAGTACTTTCATTACCTAACCTACCAATCCTACTAGATCTTCAATTATAGTCAGTAGTCACAAGGCGCTAGTATGTATCGCGTATGTAAACAATATCATTCTGGCCTTCTATTATAAATTAATAATTGAACATACTAGCCACATGTTTATTTGTAATAATCGGTCTCATCAGTCGACCATATTACTATCAAATCCCTTACAACCGTAATTCGCGTTGCAGGAAAGGGACAGCGCTTGCGGCGAGCGAGGTGCGTGCGACACTAGTGGAGTACGTGCGCGCGCGCGAGTTGACCGCACCCGAGCGGCGCGGCGCCGTTGTATTGGACGATGTGCTGGCGCAGGCGGCGGGCAAGCGGCCTCAGGTACAGTAAAACAATTTATTTCTTTATTTCTTTCGGTTCAATACGCAATCATAATATGAAAAATTACTTTTGTCCAAAATAATTAGAAATATTGTTACACTGTCACGTACTTGCTATTGTTGGTTGTGACTGTTTCTACTTTGATAAATATAATATGTTTATTATTGTGTTAAATCCAGTGGAGGATCAATATTCACCATCAGTATTTACCACAATAGAGGTGTAATAAGAAGCAAAGGTCCGAAATCATTCGTTAAGCCTACCTAAACCTGCTATGCCTGATGTATACTACAACTTACAAGTATAATTATTTTTTTGCCTCATCATCATCTTCATATCCATACTAATATTATAAATGCGAAAGTGTGTCTGTCTGTCTGTCTGTTACCTCTTCACGCCCAAACCGCTGAACCGTTTTTGCTGTAATTTGGCATGGAGATACCTTGAGTCCCGGGAAAGGACATAGGATACTTTTTATCCCGGAAAAATGTACGGTTCCCGCGCGATAAACTAATTTTGGCGCAACGGAGTTGCGGGCATCATCTAGTCAGCCTGGCTGCTACACACATCAACAAAATGCCAATTTTTTTTGCCTATCTTAGCATATTTAAGCAGCATTAGTCATGCACCAGTAAATCGGAAGGAATCGATTTAAAGTTTTCTAAATTACCAGGAGGTGCTAAAATGGGAGGAAATTATGACGGGGGTTCTCGGCCGTATGACTCCCAGCACGGACATGGTGTTCTCTGACGGCACGCACAAACTCATCAAGTCCAAGCTCGAGCCCATCAAGATGCAAGTGGCCACACGCAGTGGGAATAAAAAGGTAGACAGAAGATGACCAATTTTAGTCGCACAGCACATACATTTTTTTTTTTAAATAAGGGGGCAAACGAGCAAACGGGTCACCTGATGGTAAGCAACTACCATGGACACTCGCAACATCAGAAGAGCTGCAGGTGCGTTGCCGGCCTTTTAAGAGGGAATACGCTCTTTTCTTGAAGGTTTGCAGGTCGTATAGGTCCGGAAATACTGCTGGTGACAGTTCATTCCAGAGTTTTACAGTGCGCGGCAGAAAGTTACGCGAAAAACGCACTGTGGAAGACTGCCACTCATCAAGGTGATGAGGATGGTATGTTTTTCGCGTGGGACGATGGCGAAAAGTTGCAGGTGGTATGATTCCGAACAACTCCTCAGAGCACTCGCGTGATACAACCGATAGAGGATGCAGAGTGAAGGTACATCTCGGCGTAATTCCAAGGGGTCCAAGCTGTTTGAAACACTATGGCAGTCAACAATTCGAGCGGCCCTTCGTTGGATACGATCCAGAGGGAGCAGTTGGTATTTTGGCGCCCCTGCCCAGAGATGAGAACATCTCTGAACTGAGAACATATTCCATATGAGGCCGAACCTGCGCCTTGTAGAGTTGTAGGCGTTGGTCCGGACTGAAGTACTGTCTCGCTTCAGTCCGGACTTTTATGCCTTGAGGCCGTGATTGTATGAGGTGTCACGTGTGAATACTTGCACGTATAGATACATTAACTAAATGTTGCTCACAACTTAGATATACTTTAGAGCAGAGCAGATATAGGATAGTTTTTATCCCAAAAAATATACAGAACATTTTACATTTTTTGGGATAAAAACTATTCTAGTGTGCTCTTTTGTGTAGGAGCTCAGGCTCTAAACACACTAGGCTGAATTACGCCGGCGTAAATTCCGCCGCGTTTCAAACTCATACAAAATACGGGCGGAACGCGAGAGACGACACTATTCCGTCGCGTATTTGTATGCGATACACAGTGTGATAAAAACCTCGATTTTGTTTCACCGCGTTTTTCTTTCAAAATACTATAGTTGATAGCTATATAAACATTAGAGTAAAACTCCGAGATCGATATTCTTTGTAGTTATTTTTTAAAGAGTGTCAAAGTTGGCGTTTTTCAGGGTCAAAAATTTGCATAAAAATTAATTTAAGAAAAACTAATCAAGTAACATTAATTTTGTTTATACCAATTGAACAAGCACTTAATACTTTACTTTTTCTCCAAATTTGGTTGACCTACTGTGATCAAGTAGGGAGATATTCATTTATTTAATAATTTTAGTTTTTCATTTTTAATTTCGCGATTAGATCGAATTAGAAAAAGTTTTAAGCATGAAACGACAGTGTGAGTAATCCTTTATCAATGTTATTAAAAATCACACTCTAATAACCTTTGTGTCAGAAGTTATATCCAATTCAATTTTTTTTAGTAAAAATTCGGATTTTTTTATACCTAGGGTTGTCACTAAAGTTGATATTTTATTTTCCCCAACTACACCTAAATCGCTAAACCGATTTTGATGAAAGGTTTAAATATACTTTGAGTGTCTAAACACACTAGGCTGAATTTACGCCGGCGTAATTCAGCCTAGTGTGTTTAGACCCATTGACATTTGCGGCGGAATTTACGCCGGCGTAATTCAGCCTAGTGTGTTTAGACACTCAAAGTATATTTAAACCTGTCATCAAAATCGGTTTAGCGATTTAGGTCATGCCTAGACTGAAGAAGTAACACATGTTTATAATATTATTTATTATTATGAATGTGCTATTCATAATAATAAATAATAAAAAATAATAGAATAGAATAGAATATACTTTATTGCGTTCAAGATATTGTACAAACATAAAATACGATACATTCATCAACGATACAAGAACGCGAAGGCGGCTTTATTGCTATTGAACAATAATATTATTTATTATTATGAATAGCACTTCTGAATATAAAATTATCATCTCCAACTCGCAGGTGACGCTGGTATCGAATCTGGAAGCGTTTGGTTACAACCTGGTGGAGTTGGCGCAGGCGTGCCAGCACGGCGCAGCGGCGTCCTGCGGCGTCACGCGCAGCCCGGGCGCTAAGGCTGACCAGCTACTGTTGCAAGGCGACCAGGTAAGAACCCGAAGACCAGGATTATATATTTTTTATTTCAATTTTGTTGTAAAAAGAAGCAAAATATATGAATGAACAGATAAAGTACTTATGTGATTTTTAAATTGCTAGCATTGTAACTGCCCACACCAAACCTTGTCTATATTTAGACCAATTATTATAAACATTAATTTAATTGGTCTAAATATAAATCTGAAAAAATATGGTGTTAGGGGTTGTTGTTGTCTATTAGCTGACCACAATCAAGAAAGAAAAGACAAATTCTAAATTGCTAATAAAAAGATGTTACATTTGGTCACAAGGACTACAAAACTTCGAAACATTATAATTTAAAAGTATTAACACTTCCATCGTGGGTATCACAGACACAATGGATTTTCAATTGCCCATCAATCCCCAATCGACAGCCGGCTACCGCTTGGGGATTGATGGGATAAATAGTGTTTTAAACCTGATAAAAGATTTATTAAATTATTTATTATTGTTTCAGACTCATTTTATTGCGAAACTTTTAATAGAGAAGTATGGGCTGCCCAAGAAATTTTTGGAAGGCGCCGATAAAGCTCTCAACAAGAAGAAATAATGCATCAATATTTTTGTGATAATCCTTGTACATATTTACATGTGTAAGGCAAATAAAAATATAATTTAATTGAATAAACTTTATTGTTACTCAATTTTATTTTATTACACTTTTAAAACACAGGAAATTATACATTTGTAAAAAAATTGTGGCATCAAAAAATTTTAAGTCTCATATTTTATTGTAATTCATGATTATTATTTCTAAATTATAAGCATGGTGAACTGGAAAACTTATAGCCACAAAACTTATAATAACTAAAATTAAAATATAATATGATAAAGTTTATAATATGTTCAAGCTCAAGAGATCATGTTTATTCTATTGCAATTATTTTACAATATAAGATATACTTTTGATTGTGTTATAAAATATGTACTACTATCAATTCAATTCTCTGGAAGACAAAAAGACTAAAATGGTTTAAATAACAAGAATAATGTAACACGAAAAAGGATGAAAAGATTCTATACACTCTAAACTAATAAAAATTGTTAATATCTTAGACAATATAATCTAATTTTTAAAATCTAGGAGTTAAGGTGGGTTCATGTCCGTTATTTACTTACATTCTATATTATACTATAATCTTACAGAAAAAATCCAAAAGTATTGGATTAAAAAGAAGTTATCAAGATAATCCACAACCGAACTTATAGCTAGTACCAATATTAAAAAAACTTAATTGCTATGCATGGCAACAAAGTAAGAAGTGTAAAATACATTACACTTGCATATAATTATCTTTAAACTTTAGTAGAAGTAGATCTAAACTTAAAAGGAGTTTTGAATGGCAAAAGCGATTTTCGGCTTTTAGTTTTCTTGAATTCAGGTGGAGCTTTTGGTGTTTGAGCAAGCGCCTGTTTTGATGCTAAACTACCACAGGACTGATTAGAAATACCACTTGCTCTGCCCGAGTCAATACTCCACTCACTAGGACAAGATGTCTTAGAAGTTTTAGATGTTAAACTTGATTTCGATGGAGTTTTTCTCATATTCCTATTCGTTATATCTGTAAAAGCTTTACCTGATATCTTAGCTTGCTTTGAAGGCGATGAATGAGCCCAGTTTTTGGCACTTCTCTTCTCCGAATTAATTTTTTCTGTGTCTAAATATTTGAACTTATTGATGTCTCTACAATCAGCCCTTTTTGGAAGTGTTTTTTCTTCTACATTGTTTTCTAATTCATAAAATGTTAATGTAACACTATCATCACTTTCAGCAAATGGATTTGCAGAAGTAAAGTGAACTTTCTTAGTACAAGTCTCAGGAAAAATATTTCTTCTGGGCATGTTGTCTTTTGTAAACTTTGTAGCAGTTATAATCATGCTGCTGTCACCGGTATCTGCAGATAGGGAGCTGTCCAAGTCCTCGTAAGCATAGCTCTTCCTTCTGCCTTTAGGTCTTACTGAGCTCGATTTTCTCTGCCTTCTTCTTGACACCCAATTATTTTGAACTTCACTTGCTCGGGTTATAACTTCTGGCAAAGTTATTCCATTGCTACTGAAACACTCTCCTTCCAGAGAGTCATTGTGAGGGACCAACTTTGTAGTCGGACTGTTTACAATCTCCTTTGCAATGAGCTCCCTTTCTCGTTGATTCAGTGACTCCTCTCTTTGTCTAAGAGCAATCATGCGAGCCATCCACTGATGACTCAGTGTTTGCTCAGAAATTTGCTTGGGACCTCCATAATGGCACAGAGCTTGAGATATTGGTTTCCTACTTCTAGGCACAAATCCTGGCAATTCTAAGGCCAATGCAGCAATAGTCGGTGATAAAGAATTTCTCTCTGATTTTGATTCTTCAATGTCCAGTTCATATGCCTCCTTGGAGATAACATTGCAGTAAATAGGACTATCGAATGTGCTCGACCTAGGCATAGGCTCGATTCTATTACATAGCTCTACTGCTTTCTCAGAGTCACATTTGTTGGCTTCAAAGCTTGAGTCTTTGTAGTCTGCGGACAACAGAATGTCAGAAAATGTTGTAGGCCTTGAGTTTCCATCTGTATTGGCTAGCACTGTCGGATGATAAATAATCACATCGGACTTGATGCAAATATTCTTCTTATCCCTCAAAAAACTGATGACATCCACAAGATCAGTACTGTATCTGAATTGCTTAATTTTATCGTCGCAGGCGCCTGGTAGGTAGCAGATCGTGTGAAGGAGTGCTCCCAGCTGATGTATGAGACTTTCCGCACCATTTTCTTCCAAACACAGCTCGAAACAATTTATGCGCACGTCACAGTTATGATCGACGAATATACTTTCGGCTCTTAGGCATTTTCTTAAGGCTATGAAATTGTTGTTCTCCACAATTTTACAAGCTCGGGCTACGTACAGTAAAAGGTACCAAATGAAATTTTCGTTGAAATACTTATCGGTAGACTTGCAGATGGTTATTAGATCCTGTACACTTTGCCATGATATGTACTCCAGAACAACATACAGAGTCTTCGTAGGGTCGTGAAGGATTGTGTCGTAGTATCTCAGGAAACTCCCAGTCAGAAGTTTACTTATCGTTTTCACTTCATTAACAGCGTTTTGAATTTTTTCATCAGAATACGCGGAACAATTAAACGCCTTCCACGCAAATATGTTGTTAGTGACCTTGTGTCTTACTTTATAGAACGTACCACCAGAGAAAACGTCAAGAACTTGATATTCCTTTAGTTTATCGGACATTTTACGAATTATTGATTATAATTTGTAATAATTTTTTTACATTTTTACGAAAACAAAGCACGCGAACTTTTGAATGAAACGGCAGTTAAAGTCATAGTGATGTATCATATTCGATATAAAATTGTCATCGGACATCGACACAACAATCGATATTCGATATGTCAATTGAGTACTTTTAAATCGATTTTAAATAGTAATAAAATTATTATAGGTTTTGTACAAACAATTTTACCGTAATATTATGTGCTCATGCTTAAAATTTCTATTTTAAGCATGAGCATGAGCAGCAAATTATTGTCATGAATTTTGTTATGAAAATTAAATATTGAACCTACTACGGCCTCGGGCCTACGCAGTACGCAATATTCTATAATGGCTCAGGCACACGGCAATCCATATTCCGCTCTGCATCAAGAGCGGATAGCTTGTGAGTTGTGTGTGGATGGCCCTTTTTGCTTGAGCTGCTGCGTTTAAGAGTAGGTTATGGGAGTAGGTAAAGGCATTTTTTAAACCGCCATGCTTAAAAATAACTAGTTCTATAAACTTCTCCATTCATTTTTCCATATTTTTCATTGTCATTTTACATTCCTCCAAAATAAACCAAGTTTCTGCGTGAGTCTAAGCAGTCCCAAAAGCGCCATCTAGTGCTCAGTAGATGAGACTTTTTCTAATATTTTTTCTAAAATATATTATAATAATATAGTTGTTTCACTTTCTATAATCCGGCGCTATAAATACCTAGTTAAATTATGTTTAGCTTTGGGAGACAATGGTTTAAAGCTGAAGCTTCATAAAACCATTGTCTCGAGTTAATACCTTTCTTAGCGACATCTATCGTAAGTCTACTATGAGTTATAGCAGTGGTCCCCAACCTTTTTTTCGTGCGGGCCACAAACATGTTTTGGTCTTGGTGTCGCTGGCCGCAACAAAAATTTTTTAGGGTTAAAAAATAACATTCTTCAAAATAACGATTTTAAGGTGGAAAAAATCTATCACGTAGACTTTACGTTATTTTGCCAGTGGGTGTGAATTTCAAAATTGTTTATCATCACGCGGGCGGCGGGCCACAAATAAATCCAAACTTCAACCGTTTATAATCGGTCAGTCAAATTGAACGTTATTTATCTAGTAATTTTTATGGTCAGAAACCAGCTGTCAGGAGGTTAGCACACCAATTAATACATAACATAACGACGAATTAACCTCAGAAAGGGGCATAGTTCTTTACACTGTAAATAACTATACAATAAGGAGCTTTGAAGTTGGGATGTTAAGAAATAAAAAACAGTTAAAATTATTCGTTTATTATTGAATAAGCGTGTATGCGGCACGGCTGACTAGCGGATTTCAAATATCACATGATTATGTTACATAACGGACAATCGAATCATATTTATGTTAATAAAATTAAACTACATTATATTTTATCTATTTCGAAGATAAAATACAACAAAGGAGTCTTGGCTGGCAAATAACAATTTTGTTAAAAATTCAAATTAAAAATGCCAACATAACACAATCATTCACTTTTATAATAACTACTTTTTAGCATACATCACGAATTTACTGTATATATTTACGCTCAAAAACTATTACACAAATAATAGCGGTTCATGGATTTTTTGCCAAATAAAAAAGCTTCTGAGCGTAATATTACAATAACCATACTTTAGGATACTCTTACCCCTTACCAATAAAAATAGTTACACAATGGATACGCTATACTGTGTTTTGTCCTCGTCTATTACATTGAAAAAGCAGCTTGTTTTGTGAAGGCTATTTTTATACTCAACTACGGCGAACCTTGGTCCCTATGACACCGATGTAGTGGCGTCACCATTAAATTAGGATCATATTGGAGGCGTCTAAAAATGCCATTTATAAATTTTACGTTGCGTTATGCCATTAAAATGATATTCCGTTGGAACTTCTAACAATTCTTAACATTTACAAGAAATTATCTCAATCTGAATTTACGTTTACGTCCTGCAAAACTTACGTCGTCGTTAAATGTCACACGACGTAAGTTTTGCAGGACGTTTTGCAGGAAGTTCCAACGGAATATCATTTTAATAGCATAAAGAAAGCTACGTAAAATTTATAAATGGCATTTTTAGACGCCTCCAATATGATCCTAATTTAATGGTGACGCCACTACAATGTTATTAACTGTCAGTGTCATAGAGACCAAGGTTCACCGCGCCGAGTATAGTAAGGGTGTAAGAGTTACTTACTCAGTATTGTGCGAGCATGTTATAATATATAAATAACTACAATTAAAACATTATTTACATACTTTGTATAAGAACCATTGACTAGACCATCGGGAATAACATTCTTTATAACAATACAGGAACATGATCGGTTCTCACGCGAATCTGGAATGAATCGTTTCTTTGGTAACACATTTGAACATACAAAATAAATATATCGATTACAAAATGCTGTTGTCTTTACTACTTAACGCACATTCCGTTATAATCATAACTGCTGTACAATATATAACAAACTATCTAATATCACAAGCTTCAAAAAATATTACTCGAAGCCGGAATAAAATTTCCTAAAAACAACGATAAAATATACAAAAAAGATACAACCAAATAAGAATAGAACTAAAATTCGGCTAGAAAATCATAATACAAAGAGCACTCACGTTCAGAGCACTGGCTGGCTTACAAAACAAAAAAGACCGTAAAATGCGGATTTAATCCCAGTAGTTACAGTATTCTTTGATAAATGTCTTAAACCGCAAATAGAGCTGCGCCATTACTGAAATTTGTTTTGTCTTCCAAATCAATACTGTGGAAATGTATGAGAGAGAAAATGTCGCAGCGACAGTTTTGTCTCCCGTGGGCGCACAGCCTTATTTGTTTTTTGCCTGCGATCACGAGCTGTCATTGGTCGGTGATGACTGATGTGTCAAAATTCAGATGACAAACTTTGGAGCAACAGCGACACCTTTAAATGACAATATTTTGAGATCATCTCTGCGGTCTGCCACTCTTTTTATGAACTTTTGATAATTGAGATCATTCATTACGATTAATGTTGGTTAAATAAACTACACCATTTAAGTTAATAATTTAAATACTTTTGGGCATAAATATAATCTAATGCCTATGAACATTGTGTTATTTACTAAACATCGAACGTAATATTATAAGATAAACATTTTAAATAATTGCACAAATATAAAAAATCGAGTGATAATAATAAGTGAGCCAATTTATATCTTAAAGTTCACGTGTTTGTGACTATACATGACATTTTAGCGTCGCGTTAGCACCCCACAAACGATCAAATTGTTTGTCAAATTTTATGTGTTTGTCAAACAGTTTGATAGCGTACAGCTTTGTTTGAAGCGTTTGTCAAACAAACTACGTGTTTGACGTGTTTGAAGAAAATTTTCACTGGCGTAGCGTTTGACAAACGTGTTTGAACGTGTTCCGCTCTATTTGTCAAACAAGATCTCATGATCTTAAACCGATTCTAGCTAATTGTTTGACAAACTTGTTTGATGCACGTTTGTTCGTCTGCGCTGCTGTTTGATGAAAACGTAAATTACGTCAAGCATGTTTGTCAAACAAATTTGATCGTTTGCGGGGTACATAATGAACTAGGTTTCTTTTTTGTTGCTATAATTAATTTTTGTCTAACATTATTATATTTAATGATCTCTTACATTCATTGTTACAAATGTGTAATTCTCCATGTAACCAGTAGTTGTTTACTGGCTATTTCGGTCATTTCCCTATGGCATAATGGTGTTTACTTAAAAATTTAAAAATATTGGGGCTTTTACAAAATAATATTAATCGGTGAGCAAAGCAATGTTGCCAAGCGCCAAAAATCGCGAACGCATCATCCATCCATATAAAAATATCGCAAAACATTCATCAATTCTGTGTCGAATTGTACCGTATTTTTGCATTCAAGTGTTTTTTTCCTTTTATTATAATACTATAGATATTTAAGAAATATTTTTATTTAGAAAAACGTTGGTAATTTACTCCTGTAAGGCATGTGTGAGAATTTAAGTTCACTGGTAAAATTAAACAACATCAATTAATATAAGAAGTACACTGTACATGGCAAGAATCACGCCATCAATTTCATTTGGTGATTAATTAATATAGTGTAGTAAAGTTTAAACTGATTTAAGGAGTTTTGAATTTACCCTTAACGAAGAGTTTTATGTTATTTGACCTACATACATAGCAATATTCCTAAAAATCATTCGTCTCGCTTGAGTATTAATAATTTAATAATGACATACATATTGTACGTCCATTTTATTAGCTTTGACCAGTCAAAGCAAACGAATAATTAAAATGCACTGGCGGTTACATATCAGGCGGACGACACAGAGTTTTGTACAGTCGGCTCCTCTATAGCTGGATATAACGTACAGTCAGCAAAAAATCCATAAACTACAGAGCACTATTAAATTATTTATTAGCACTAAAGAAGGTATTACTAGTTTAACTATTTTGATTATTTTACTTTAAAGGGACTGACTCGGCATTCGGCAAGCTTTCTTCGAGTCGATATCGTAACTTTAGCTTACGCTTAAAAGTACACTCGGCCCATATTATGAATTTTCTATTGACTGTACCCACTTCTTACAGCGCAAATCGACTATACTTCTAGCTTAGTGCAGACATGAATGAAAAGGCTTTAAATGAACGTGGCAAATTTTTGCCACGTTCATTTAAAGCCTTGTCGAGCTCTACCTAGCGTACAGTACGCCATGTTTCTAAAAGGTTTTAACAGCTGTCATTTTTGCACCTGCCAATTTCTGACCAGATCAAACCCTAAGTACTTAGTTCGTCCGCTCTACCGCACGCCAGCGGTGCCGAGTCGCGGGTGCGCGGACGGCGGGCGGGGTCGCGCGCTGCGTCCGCGGTCCAATATCGCTTCCTTCTTGGGAACCACTTCTACGGGCTGGAATTGAATTATATGGTTATTTATTAAATCAAATTATTAAAATAATAAAGCAATACATAAAATAATAAAGCAATACATAAAATAAATAAAGATATTTGTGAATTGTGTGCAGTTAATTAAAGCAACTTGAGTAATATATTTTGTAACATTTGCAACATATTAAATCCTGTTCTTTCCAGGTTTGACAGGAGTTTATTTATTCAACAGCGTCGTTGATGGGTAATCTTCCAGCGTAAGCCAACCGAAAGTGCTAGTAAATTATTATATTTTAATAATTAGTATTAGGTCAAAAATATTGAAATAATAAACTTCTGTTAAAATCCTTACAATCTGGTAACAAATATTATTTTCTTTTAATATTACTATGCACTAACAAACTTTGCTAATTACAAGTTCGCAAAACTAACCTGCGGCTGCGTCCTCGGTGCGGGTGGGGCGGGGGGCGGGTAGCGGGCGACGGTGGGCGGGAGGGGTGCGGGCCGCAGCGCGAGCACGTTGTCGCAGCGCCGCCGCCCCGACGTCGCCTCTAACGCGAGCGTGCACATTGGCCGCCGCGCGCCGCTTGCTACGGGCCGCGTGCGGAGGACTTCGGCGCCACTGGACACGATAAAGTACTTTAAGGTGACGCCAAGTTGAGAGCCCGGGCTACCCTCGAAATTCTCATACATACGTAATACCAAAATAATTTTCTCATACGAAAATATTTAACATGTTTGAGTTATTTTTCAGCTTAAAATAGTAATTACCTAGGTTCCTGTACAAAAATAAACTTCAAAATATTTAAACACTAAAAAAATTTTTTGTGTATAATTTTTTTTTACTAAATTTACTACTAAATATTTAAACACTAAAAAATAGAATAAAACACTAAAAAATATATAAATAAATAGTAAATTTACTACAAAATATTTAAATACTAAAAAATATTTATTAGAGTACAAATATTTTGTAGTAAATTTACTATTTATATAAATAATTTTTAGTGTTTTACTCTATTTTTTAGTGTTAAAATATTTAGTAGTAAATTTAGTAAAAAAATTGATACACATTTTTTTTTGTGTTTATATATTTTGAAGTTTATTTTTGTACAGGAACCTAGGTAATTACTATTTAAAGCTGAAAAATAACTCAAACATGTTAAATATTTTCGTATGAGAAAATGATTTTGGTATTACGTATGTATGAGAATTTCGAGGGTAGCCCGGCCGCTTAAAGTAAAAAACCGTGTTGAATATGTTTTAGATTGCTTGTTTTCTATAATGAGAGGCCGGCCCGGCCTGACAATGAACTTTAATTTCTTAGCTTTGGTCATTGCTGAGAAAAATCGATATCGATCAAGGCGTCGCCTTAACCATTAGGTTACGATAGTACGATAAAAAAAAGAATCAAATGCCGCAAGAACCGGCCTTGTGACTCAAAAAGCCATGCAATTTTTTGTAATTGTAGGCACTAATATAAGAGTGACGTAATCGGCATCTATTTTTATTTTCTATTGAATGTTTATTATGACATCACAATGATAGAGAACTAAAAAAAATAAAAAATTAATAATGAAACGGGGTGACAGCTCAAGACATAAAATAACCAATTTTCGTATTGGCAACACGAGTTCAAGTTCCAGCTGTTACCTGTGCTCGGGCAGCTCCCAGGTGTCGCTGTCGTCGTTGTACCGCAGGCGCAGCACGGTGGCGCGGCCAGCCTCGGGTACGAAGCCGTCGGCGAGCAACAGGCGGCGGCGCAGCTCGGCCAGCAGCGCCGCCTGCAGCGCCTCGTGCTCGCGCCGCTCCGCGTCGTGCGCCTCGCGCTGCTCCACCATCTCCTCGCGCAGGCACGCGTACTTCGCCAGGCACTTTTTTAATCTGATTCGAAATTTGAATTTGTTTAGTTTTTATTTTAGCTGGCCAGATTAAAAAAAAATAGATTTTTTTTTCGAAATTAGAATTTATTTTTATAAGCAAAATGCATTTCTTTTTTTAGAATAATTAAATTCTAAGATGCCGAAATTCGGACTAACGATTTACTCTAATTAATTTGTTCAATTATGGAGTAATATGGGAGTAATCTAATGAATTACAGCGTCATTTTGCGACTTTAGACATACAGGCTTCATATAATAATTATAATTGACATTTTAATAACACTTACCTCTGCGTTTTATGATCAACCTCTTGTTGTAGTGTTGTAAAGGTATTAGTTACTATTGCAGTCGTTTCCTCCTCTAAATCTATCTTCTGTTGCATTTCCACTTCCCTCTTTTTTCTTTCGGCGATTTCGAGATTTCTTTGTTCTAGAATTATTTGGCTTTCGTTCAGGTTATTAATTAGATCTTTTCCTCCGCCTCCTTGAACTAATCTCTCTTCTAGGGCCTTGATCTGAGTTTCTAGTTCTTCAGTTTTAGTTTTTTCCTGTTCTATGGTTGATTCCGCTAGTAAATGTTCATTTTCGATGCTCTCCGTTTCCTCCTCTGCAATGCAAATTACTGCTAAGAATGGTGATACGCTAATTACTTTCTACTGGTACGTTAAATAAATAGCGTATGAAATATGACACGTCCTAGTTAATGAGGTTTTACTTATTAACAACAAATGAAATATAATACTATGTTTCATAAACACAATGACAAGTCAGCTTTTCTTTGACTGGCAAATTAATTTAGTGCCTGTGTTTATTAAAAACAAAGTGTTCCAATTTTTAAATTTGGAAATAAGTCATAGACAAACCGTTGGAGGCGGATCGCGGCGCTTTAGCGGGCTTGGGCGTGCGCTTCTTGCGCTCGACCGCCTTGCGCCGCTCGATGAGTGTCCGCAGCCGCTCGATCTCCGCCTGGTATTCCCGAAGTTTGGCGTCCTTCGGGTCTTCGTTTCGCACCGGCTTGTTCTTAATTGCTGTGGAAAAAAGGTTTAATTTAGTCGAGTCATCTCTTCGTACGAGTTACCTTTTTAAAATAAAAATAATATAAGTATTCTATAAAAAATATGGCTTACCTTTAGCTCGATGGGCGTATCGAAGGGTCGTAATAGTTTCATCGTAGTTGTATGAAGCTGGACCGATGTTAGCAATCATTATCGTCTTGCTGTTACCGCCCAACGAATCCTGGAGGATCCGCGTAAGCTTTGAATCTCTGAAAAGAAAATATCATTGAGGTGAAATTTGTATCATATTTTTTTTTACTAATCATTATTTGAATAAAATTAATAATAAAAATGATGACATCTTGATAAAAATAATAAAAACCAAATACCAAAAAGCGTGCCACAAACGATGCTTTTGTGTTTTATAAATATGTACTTCTAAAATAATCTCTGTACATAGCACAGTAAAAAATATAATAAATGAACTATGACATTAACAGGACATTAAGGTTTGTTTATTTGGTTCTGAACATCTTTCTTTTAAACTTACGTAAATACTAGATAGTAAAGCTGCTATACATTTAAAGCCAAGATGTAGGTAAAACTTTAATTTGTAATATCCATGGTTAACATAACAAATATAATATAGTTAATTATTTAAATTAAATACTCGCCCATTCCGATAAATACATTTCTAATCGTACAGAGTATATAAAGCATTTCAGTGAAATACGGTTTACCTAAATCTAACATTGTGTGATGTTGGGCGTGGCGATATCTTTTCGACATGTGACGTATTCCGAGTGTTAGTGCCGCTTAACAAAATACATAACTTATTAAAAAAGACGTAGAACATATTTTAGCTATTACACAAAAATATTTACGATTAAAAGCTGTATAATTCATTGCAATCCTCGCATTCAATCAATAAGTTGCATTGGCAATATACGTTGCAATATACGTTCAACCAGAGATTTGATTCATTGCAATGCCAACGTTCAACCAGTGACTTGATTTATTGCAATGCCAACATTCAACCAGTGACTTAATGATTCGTTGCAATTCCAACGTTCAACCATTGACTTGATTTATTGCAATTCCTATGTTCAACCAGTTAGTTGATTCGATGCAAATCATACTTTTAACCAGTGAGATAAAGAGTTGGCATTTTGATTCGTTGCCACTAACTAGTGGCCGTATGGCAACATTTAACCTGCAAGCTTCTAAATGCAACTCCGACATACAACTGTAAGTACCTACTAAGTAGGTTCGATTCAACCCGTAAATTTTGTTGCAACCTCTTCATTCAAATCTATGAATTGCAATTCATCATTGCAATATAATAATAGGTATTTAAATGTTCCCACTGACCACGGGCGTATCTATATATAGCTTTGATAAGGGGTAAACTACCTAACGTAAAAAAGCGGCTAAGTGCGAGTTGGACTCGCCCATGAAGGGTTCCGCAGCAGCAAATAGGTAACGTGTTTAGGAAATCAAAAGTATTTTAAAAATTTGAATATCTCTAAATGTTGAATATACTTATTTAAGTAATACGCTCCACAGTATAATCATTAATCATTACTTTCACAAGTAAGATGGATAGTAATGGGGGGGGGGGGGTCCGGAGTCCGGACATAGTAACCCCAGGGGGGTGCCCTTATATACGCCCATACCACTGACAAACTTATTTTTCTTTAAATAGTGAAATAGCAACCTTGTATGCAGAATAGGCTACTTGACCTATATTCAATTTCATTGAACTAATGCATATTTCTAGTAGAACTTGGCCTAGGAAATCGGATTTCACCCTTATCATCAAATAAAAACGTATGATTGGTAAATAAAGTCGATTTGAAAATATGATTTTATGAAAATAGGATTTGTACTGACGAAAACGCTTTTGCGGTACTTCCGATTTGGATGTGACGTCATCCTCATACTAGTTTAATATCTTTTATTCATCGCGCTCGTTATATGTAAGTTTATTTGTACATAAATATTAAGAATAAGCCTAGAACTATTTGTAAAATATATTTTCTTAAATAATTCAAATAAAACATCAGTTTTATATATTATCTCCATTTATTGTAGACAGGAAATGAAATGGCCAAAACTTTTCTCCAAAAGTTTTCAACATTACAAATGATTTCTAATTTCTTATTTAATTATTTTATAATTTTTGGGCACTTTTAGACTCGTAAATTTAGCACATTAAAATTTTTTCAATAAAGAGAGTTTAAAATACAAAACGTATGACGTCACACTATGGCGGACAGTGTTTTCGGCGCCATTTAAAAGGCATGATTTTCAATCAACATTTTTATGGGTTTCTACTGTGTAAAATATTAAAATATTAGATTTTTTTGTGAAAATGAATGATAAAGAAGCGATTAGAATGAAGAAAAAAAATAGGTCAAGTAGCCTATTAATATTTATAACCTATCTAGTACGCAAAAATTTTCATCAATCATCATTCTACAACATGCATGATACAATGTACAGAATTTTTACTAACATAATGTTGTTCATGTTATCTTTTTGATCTCCATCTACTAATGTACGAATTTTGCCATTCCATTTTTTAATTACTTAAGTATACTTACTTAAAAAAATGTCATAAAAAATAAAAATCTTGTTAGTACGCGATATGGGAGCGCGATTGCAATTGATAATTTTACATTCTTCGCGATTGGACTGAAAAGCAAAACTTCCACAGCACAGCTAAGCTGTCGTCGGCATCAGCAGATACTTATAGATATTAACAATAATACCTGTACGGGACATGGGGGCTGTTCTCCGCCAGCGCCGAGATGACGTTGCCGAGAGACGAGAGAGCCTGGTTGATGCGCGACGCCTCCCGCAGCCGGTCCGCCGACGCGCCAGTCTTGCGCTGCCTCTCGCTGCCCGCCAAGTCCACTAAGTTCAGTTTGCCTACCCTGCAATTAAAAAGTTTGGCACATTAAGAATATATTCAGTAATCAGCTACGTAGAACATACTCAAAGGATACCCGAAGCCTGCAATGTCAGAAGAACCTTCGCGTAGAAAGAATAGAACATGAATATCATAAATGCATGAATATATTATTATAGGTACGGTAGCAGGCGTAGCATGGTCACCATAGAAACGGTTTCTTTCTACGGAAGAATAGACAAAGTAACAGTTAGAGTTTAGACAATGGAAATCCGCCATTTTGTCGATAAAATCTGTCAGTGTGTCGATTCTTTCCCATTTCTAGTGTTGTTATGCTAGGTCTACTGGAATCCTACTCGACATGTCGCCGACGACAAGAAGTTTTTTTATAACTTTTTGTAAGCTAGATTCTAAAATCTACTACTACTAATACTAATCTACTACTAGTCTAGCTAGACCTAAGTCTAGCTAGACTCTAAGGCTGGCCTCACACAGCCGGAATTTCATAATCGGAAATTCATATTCTTACAGATCGATCTATGAAATTCATAATCTGAAAAAAATTAAAACCGACTTCCAAGGTAAAAACAATAGTAATATGAACTAAAAAGTATTAGATAACTCTTACTCTTTAATAGTGCCTTTTTCAGAATTCGTCTAAATCTCAACTATTTCTGTACATACTACAGTCTTCATTATTTTGAAGTCGGTACCAGCTAATTTATTCGTGAGTTCAGTAATGTCGGAACTTAGAATATCTGAAACTTTTGGGACTGGTACCGACTTCAAAGTAATGAAGACTGTAGTATGTACAGAAATAGTTGAGATTTAGACGAATTCTGAAAAAGGCACTATTAAAGAGTAAGAGTCATTTACCTAATACTTTTTAGTTCATATTACTATTGTTTTTACCTTGGAAGTCGGTTTTAATTTTTTGTTAAAAATAATAATTTCACCCTTTTTAGTTATCTACAAAATAAGGTTTTATGCGTAAATAACCAATACGAATGTTAACTATTCATATTATGTTAGTGTAAGCGAAATTGCGGTAAATGCTTGCAGTTATCTGAGCGACGCTGCAATTTCCAAACTTTTATCTTTAAAGGTTCAGGAGTTCTATTCAGTGACCTTCGTATGAAATTTCCCTTATTCATAATATATGTTTAACTTACTAGAAACAATATTTTAACCACTATGAGTGTTTTGATCAATTTCAAGGATTTCCCTCGTTTGCTCATAGATCCCATCATCAGCTCACCACTTTCGTAATTGTTATACAAAATTAAGATTATATCATATACAACAACACGAGAATTTTGAAAATCGGTCCACAAACAGCGAAATCATCATCAAAAACAACTGCTTCGATGCAAAATATCGCGAAAAGTACCAATAATTGGGTCATAGTGTGATGACCCATGGTATAATTATGGTTGTGATGATGATGATCAATCAAATTGATGTGTTGGCTTATGCTTTCAGTTGTTTAAACAACGCCGAAATCCCCGAACCTGTACCTATAAGCATTCAAAAGTTCTGTTCGGTACCTTCGGATCCAGGGTATAACCTGGTGCGAAGTCTTACTTTTTGGTAGCGTTTACCTCGAATGCTTCAGAAAAAATCAAAATCACTATATGTTTCCATACAAATTTCAAGGAGTCCCCTTGATTACTCATGGATTCCATCATCAGATCACCACTTTTATGAACATGGTACCAAATTCGAATCAAACCCTATACAACACAAAAAGAATTTTGAAAAAAAAAAACAAACGGCTGAGTAATTGTTGAACATACATAAAAAAAAACATACAGCCGAACGTATTACCTCCTCCTTTTTGGAAGTCGGTCAAAAAATCAGAATGTGTGTGGAGCGTACTGATATTGTATGGTATTCCGGTCTTTCTGAATTAATAATATGAATTTCCGATGATGAAATTCCGGCTGTATGAGGCCGGCCTAATAGGTAGAAAAATAATCCCCAACAATCAACATTATCCTTCACAACAAGCAGTAAAAAGAAACCTTGAAGTTCAAGGCTTGAACTGAACATTACTAAACAGTTAACGTAACTTGAACTTAGTGGGTTGCACCACTATTTACATAAACATATTTTTACAACGGAAATAAGTAATTAGGATCAATATACACATTACACAGTCACCGAGGACCCTACATGACCCTACAAAAGCCTGTCGGAAACGAGCAATGAGTTTGACAGTCCGATCATTGGCCCATCCTATACGCAATTCTAGCAAATTGAATATTTAGAGCATAATGCATTACACACAGGTACAAGAAATGGTCATCGCGCCTCCAGTGCATGTAGACAAACAGTGAATCACCTAGATTATGAAACTACATAAACATTCTAATCCTAATTAGCGATGTTATCAAAACCAGACTGAAGCTAGCCTAATTATACATCATATCATCACAGTGTAATAAATAGATATAGTAGTATTATTTCATTTAAAAGATCATTATTCTATTAGGCACTTGAAGCATCACAATCATACATCTTGAAACTTACGGTGTATTACGTAAACTGTTATGTTTTGTAAACACATTGCGCACTGAAGATTTCTGGACAAACTATTTCTACACAAGAATCGGTGTTATGTAGGTTATGAATCGTAAACTTATATTTAGGCTACCACTTTGTACAAAGTGGCTGAACTGGCATTGAAATCTTCATAAAACATTTCTTAAGAGGTTGCCTAATAAAAATTTAACAACATCTATTTAATTTTGCATTTCCATTGGCTTTTGCTTTTCGATACCGACTCTTCCATGAAAAACACAATTTGCGATCAACTACAAACCTCATAATATCTGTACTTTATCCCTAGCTAAAGCACGCCTACTCTCGTAAATACAATGACTGAATTCGTCATCATGTTTTTACAACAATGTTAAGTCGGATATCATCTAAACCTTCGGCTTTATACGGTCTTCATGACCAAGGCAAAGTAAAGCTTGAAACAAACACAAATATTGAAACACGAGCTCAAATAGACAAATACGTTACAACAAACACACGACCGATTGAGGAAATGAAAATCAACAATAATATGTTAATTTTCACACTTTTGATATTAACTGACCTTGCATGTCATGGCTCAATAATTGCAAATAAACAGTACGTTATAATAACAGTTATAACTCCAGTTTTCAGATTACTCCTTAAATTGAGGAAATACCTCAGGGGATCATGGACGCCGGCAGGGGGGTGCCAGGGGGTGCACTTGCACCCCTTGGGAATCTCGGGATCAACAGGAATTATTGAAATAAAAATCATTTTGTAACCCTATTAACATGCCGTACAAAGATAGTTCGTAATGTTTCGGCACTAAATGTTTCATGTTGACGTAAATAGACAGTCACTGTTGTTCGTAAAAAGTGAAAAGAAAAGAACAGAAAAAAAACTTAAATCTGCACCCCTTGGAAATGATTTCTGCCGGAGCCCATGGGTGGGATAGAGGCTAGACTTCTAGAGCCTAGTTTACGTGCCGCCCTAAATCCTATTACAATATTGCTTTGGATTCCTGACTTTCTAACGATGAGTGACCTCACCTGACTTGAAAACCCTAAGTAATTTAATCCCATAAAGTACTTAATTTGGTGCTCCCATCTCTCGGCATATTTAGCTAAAACTATCAGATGAACTAACTTTACCTCGTTTCTTAAGGGCACAGAATACAGACAATTAAATCGACAGTACCACATAAGGAAGTGAGTAAACGTTTGATATAAGATGTGGGTGAGTCCCCACACTGATAGTAACGGGTCGAAGTCATTGACGATTGTCGTATGCGTAACGTAGTCCTTGTGGAGGCTCCGATAGTAATTATAAGTACGGTATTTGACGCAAAACGCGTAGGACGTAGTGACAAGTCATAATAAGTACCTATTGCTGTAGGTGCTAATACTATGGAGTCGCAAAAACAACCAGCTGGTTCTCAAGCAAGGGCAGGTAGATTTCCGGAACGAGAACAAAATGTTACTACGCCAAGGAACTAGGATCTTAAGAGGAAGACGATAGAACTTCCAAGTTAAAGAAAAAAATAGTTAAAAGCGGCTTGTTTATGTTGAAGTCATCCAAATAAATCGCAATAATTCTCATTTGGTGTTGGACAAAAAGAAGATACAGATCGCGAACGCAATGTAATGCAATAAGCAATTACAGAAACATCCGAGTTGTTTTTCGTGATTCACGTGCAACACTTTCCATTGTTTTTTTTTTTTATTTATCACTGGGCAACGGTGTGAGACGAATAAAATAAAATGTGCCTGCACTTGAAGAACAAGCCTACTTACGTAACAATTCTGTTTCGTGCCCAAGAGATCTAAATTATTATTTTCACTAATTGTACTGACCTATCCGAAAACAGGTTGTTTGTAACAATTACACTACATATTTTTAATTGGATTTACTTTACTTATTACACTTACTTACAAGTTGTAGAGAACTGTCGAATATAATAATATATGCTTTATCTTAATATCTCTGACACACTTTGTTCCTTTACATTTTCCTTTTTATCATTGCCAATCATTTTCGTGTTATTCTTAATTAATATATCGCATGTGGTATTTTCTTTATTTGAATTGTGATTTTTCATTGCCACGCATGTAATTACGAGTGACTCATCATTACATTAAAAACTGACGTCTGGCATAGGTTTTTATATTTGAACTTTTTCTTCGTATTATGAATTTCGTGAAGGCTGCGCGAGCAACCTTCAGTTCACGCTCGGCTAATCTTCCTGATTACGCCTGAAAAACCAGAACTTTCCACCCCTACCTTCTTGCTCAGTTTAACAATAACAAAAGCAAACTCTATTAAGATTATTGACTGTTTCACATTAATGCGAAAGTTGTCCCAGCAGTATTGCACATGAAGTATAAGGGTGGGTTGCACCAGAGGCGTGTAAAGTTAAAGTTATGGTTATAGTTAAGGCTAACTTAACTTTAACCTTAACTTTGACCACAGAATTTGACAGACGTCTGTTGCGTCTATTTTTCATTATAGCATTGAGAGTATAAAAAATTGAATTATGCGTAAAAATCGATAGGAAAAATATATTTGGTAACAACTAACAACATAGATGTGAGCCATAGTAAATTTTTACGAAAAAAAAATCGATATAAGTATGAGCTGTTATGGTTATCGTTAAATATCCTTAACCAAAAATTTGACATTTTACACTGTAGTTAAGCTTACAGTTATAGTTAAAGTAAGTTAATGCGAACCACCCTAACTCTTGAGTCTTGACGTTACATACGAGTAAAATAATGACCAACAAATGTTACTAACATCATTATCCTCAGATTTTTTTCTAAAAATGTGTTAGATTCTTTAGATACCTATCTAATTGTACATCACATGGCTAACCTTAGTCTAGTTATCGATGGGATAATACCTTAAATGTCCTATAGCTGCGTGAGGTATTGAGGTCAGAGAGCCATAATGAAGTACAGCTGGTAATGATTGATGTGAGTCATACAAAACCACCGAATAGGTGTTACAAAATCGCATGATCATATAAAATCACAAATAAATTTATTGGAAATAAAACTTAGATCTCCTATGTTAAGACTTCACAAATAAATTTATTGGAAATAAAACTTAGATCTCCTATGTTAAGACTTAAGTTTCAATCTATTATCTTAATAGTCCTTACTCTTTACCATAAGGGTTTTTATTGCTGTTTTGTTTATTTTATATGAAGCATTATAATATAAATGGAAAACTATTAGAAAGTCTTGGGGTATTTTGCCAATCTTATTATGTTTACCTTCTATAATTATTTGTTTTTGTCTTAAACTAGGTAATAATGAGTCTGCACACATCTTAATGATGTGGTCTTAATGACCAGCTATTAAGCTTTTTACTCAAATAGGATACAGTATCGTTTTTTAGTTTGCATTAGAAAAAAAAAGAATCTAATCAATTTTAAATGCTTTGATGACCTTAATCGGTCCTCCAAGGCTTAGAAACGTACTTGTTAAATGTAAAGTGGCAAAGAAACATCTCGTCAGTTAATACATAGAATCTGTGCAAAAACAGAGTCTACTACGACTGTTTCTATAATATTTTAATTCTGCTCAAAATTTTGTGTATATAATTCTGGGTAGGTGCTGTACCTGCAGCATTATACCTCATAATTCTTACGCAACAATATACATATTATACCTAAATAGTTTTGCACCTCACAAATTTGTAGAAGTGCATTGATAAAAACACTTTACCTGAAACAGTAATCACTTTGGACGCACGTTACGGTCGCTGGCCGCATTTTGGTCACCACAAAAAATTATAAAAGAACTAATTATAGACGGATTGAGCAAGTGGACACGTTTTGTAAGAGAGAACCACGATACCACATTGCCTTCGATATGGACTGAGCAATGCGTCACCACTTAAAAAGATGACTCCACAAGGATGGACTCATTAAAGCTGGACGAAAATATTACAATTTTTCAGTTATTAGGCTAGTAACTAAGCACCACCAGAAATGAGGAAAATACCTTTAAATATAGGCATAGGTACTATTATAAAAAGAAACCTTACATGTGCGTGAATTGGCTTCGGAAGTTATTACTTATTTAACCACTTCTTTTCTGCGTAAATATTATTATGATTTCTTTATTATTAGTTGCAAATCAATATTTATATTATGTAAGACGCAATATTTTAAGTAAAATGTCATTCTTGCGTTTACCTGTACCTAGCCTATCTGTTTCATTGTTTTTAGGGTTCTTAAAAATAAGTATCAAGTTTAATTTTTTTCAACAAAAGAGGACACATTTTGTAAAATTTGTACCTGATTATACGGGCAACCCTGAACATGATTTGATGACATCAGTGTGATGAATTCAATTTCGAGATGGGCGCGGGCTACAACTTGGATCAAGTCAGAGGAAAATTTTCACGGCTAGATTTTTAAATCCTTACACCGAATCCTTTATAACTTTCCCACATGATATTGTTGATGCTTCATTATTGTGATGTAGTTTTTCTGGGCTCCTATTACTTTGAACGGCGTTATGCAAGACTCACCTTATCCTATTGGTAGCTCGGTGGGCTGTCTCTACCGTTACCAGGAAAACAGCATGACTTCTGGAGGAATGCTCGTTCATGTCTGTTCTGCCGGAGGCTCTGTTACGGTTGCCTGCCCGCATAGCACGAACCATCTCAGCAGCCGATTTACATACTACAGAAGTCATCTCCGGTATATAGAACCCGTTTAATTCCTGAAAAAATAAATTGACTCAATTTTTACGTGGGTTAAGGAAATGTTTGTGTCTACAGATACATTGGTTTTCCTCTAATCTCTATCAATAGAATCGTCTACCTAAATACTTGAGTGACCGAAAAGATTTCATAAAATTATTACAAATTGAACTAATATTATTTATTCATAGACACAAAAACATTTTTAAATGTCGATTAGTTTGATGAACCACTTTTTAATTTGCATTAAAAATGTCAAAGTGACTACATATATTTGACCAAAAACATGTTCAGTCTAGGATGTGTAATAAAATAAATTAATGATAATTGAATAAAATGCTGTTTCACAAAGTATCATAATAATATTACTAAAATTAAAAAACTCAACAGGTGCAACCTGAGCATTGGGTTATTAGTTTATTAGTTATACAGTTTATTAACATTAGCTGCCATCAAAAAATAAGATTTGAACATATTCTAGAGGACTTTCAAGAGAGACAAGAGATTCTAGCTTGTACACAAGCGGTAGTAGATAAACAAAGAGATAAAGCCTAGCCTAGACGCCAGTCGTCACTCGCCAGGCGCGACTCAATGTAGTCGCTAGTCGTTTGGCGTCTCGGTGCTGTGCACGTTGTTTGCACTGATTCAATTGTTTTTGTAATTAGTACCAACTAGCATTATAATTTTAATGATGCATTATTTATTATTATTACTGTTTGCAGTTAAATACCATACTTTGTAATTTATGTTATCAAATAGTTTTTGCGTTAACAGAATACGAGGTGAAACATACGAATTTTTGGCTTTATTAAGTGTAGGCTCTTTGATTACCTATTGTTATTATCTGTAGACGACTATTAACAATTGCAAAGCTTGCTAATTTATAGTTGACTAGATTTTAGTTGTGTATTATTAGGTCTACAATAATATCCCTTTTATATTCTCTGTTATTATATTTTATATTCTCTGAAATTGTAGCAAATTTTTTTGCTCTGTTGCAAAACTAAGTTTAAGGTCATCATTTTCATTGACCAACAAATTTCAAAACATAATAGTAAAGTCATTAGAAGTACAATTACCATAATAGGTAGTCTGTACACTACTTTTTCTATTCAGCCTTTAGCCTTGGTAGCATGTGAATTCATGTGATGGTTACGCACTGCTGCTGACAACACTAAATTGACTTTGAATATATTCTGAACGCTGAATATCTGGTGAACACCATCAAAATGTATCTTTCATTGATCTTGTGAAAAGGTCATCCATACTAACCACTATGACTCTCACTGAAGATGCCATTTTAATTAATGACTATTCACTATTAGGTATTGGCACAGAATATAATATATTAGTAGTATATTGGATACCACACGAGGCTTCAGGTGATGTTGTAGCTATATAGTTATTAATAAACAATCCATTCATAGCCTTCAATTACACACGATAAAACACAAAACAACAATTCAGATAATTCAGAACGACGGCTATGCTCAAGGAACGTCGAACTATCAATAGAAGAGGCTTCCCAGATACTAGCGTATTGCTAACGTACATAACGACTAAGTATATCGATTTATCACAGCAGGCTTAAGAAGGCACAGAAGCAAAATCAAACGCAGTAAAATGAAGTCGTAATATTAATTTTCTTTCAATCTTTGCCAACTTGAAAAAATATAGGTCTCATTTCGTTCCAAAAATAAGGCAAATATTGGATTGCCAGCAATGTGGGTATATTTGGATGTACGCTAATGTTAGGCTTTGAATTGACCTTCTGCTTCATATGGAATTTCGTTTTTCGAGGTCTATGAAATACCTACTACAATTAATACCACCTCTGAAAATAAAAAATAAAAAGAATATCCCGTTCAACAAATCAACATAAACAAAGGCATAAAAAATCTTAAGATTTGGGAAAAAATTAATGAACAGGAATTTAGAGAAGTGTACCAACGTCCTACACTGTACAAAGGACGAAGCAGATAAATAATACACAATCCACATAATATCATTTGCGTAATAAAGTACTCAATCGATAGGTAAAGATTAACAAATATAAAGATAATTATTCTGATAAATATAATTATTGGAATATATTTTGTGGCTCAAGGATTAATCCTAACTGATTTTGTTGTAATATTTAAAAATAAAAAGACTGAAAATCTCCACGAAGAGAATAAGAGCAATAGGCATGATACTTCAGGACTCACTAGAAATATTTTGTACCTATGAATTATGACTTATGTTATGAGTTATGACCTTGTTTCACTTGCTTCTATAAAATCTGCATCACAAAGCCAATACAATCGATCTCAAGTGACGTCATTACACGTATTGCGTTAACGCGCTATACTAGTTATATTTTATGAATGAACGTAACAATACTCGGATCAATATTCATCAAGGATCCCACGCGTCTGGAATAGAGCCAAATTAACTTAATTGTTGTGGATCAGGTCGCCGCGACGAAGTTTTGAATGATGGAAAAGCCAATAATTATAAACAATCTATGAATATAATGAATGTAGTAGGTCGTAAGCATAATAATAATAAAGTACTATGTACGAACAAAATTAAACGCACACACGTACAGCAAACTAGAAACTATCTGCAAGGTATATTCGTGACATTTGCATTTTGTGCAAACAAAAACACCTCGTACGAATGTCGAATGATCTTATTGTAGTTCAAAATCTTGTTCGTCAAACTACACAATTCTAGACTTTCGTACTACCATGTACTACTTTAAATAATATCTTTGTGTATACCTGTTATCATTTACTAAAGTCATTGATTTGTTATCAGAACATTATGTGCAGATAATATTATATGCACTATGTACCTATCGTGATAGGTAAGGAAGAAACTCATAATACGATAAAACAAAACTAAAATAGTATTCTAAATAAGCTGTACCTGTCCTCTAATAGTAAGTTTTTTGCAGTCTTTGGAGAGGAGGTCCCTAACATCTTCTAAGTACAGCTCCACGTAGGAGCAGGAAACCAGGTGGGTGACGTCTGGCGAGGCGTTGTTCTCTATGTGGGCCCATATGTGTCGGAAGGCACGTGGTATGATTCCCTCGTGGTCATTGGAACCCTCCATCGTGTGGGTTTTGCCTGTGCCGGTTTGCCCGTAGGCAAACACACACCCATTGAACCCGTCCAGGACGGAAGCGACCAGCGGACGGACCTAGAAATAAACAATTGGATAGTTAGTCAGGTGCATGATGAAATTGCTTCTCTAGATCTAAATCAGAAGACATCGATATAAAATAGTCTCATACTTTAAGAAGAATATTATGATGCCTCCATGGCAATAACAATGATTAATATTTTAATCTATTTCACAAAGTTAATAAATTATGTAGAGGAATACATTTGGGATATATTTAGAGTTGAGACTCTCAATTTCAGACTTCAGCCCTGTTTTACATACCCGATGTTTTAATACGATAATCCTAAACCAGGGCAAGGTGAAAACTTTAAACTATAATAATTTTAAGAGCCCGTAAAGGTAAATTTTGCTCCTATAAAATGTTTTATTGCATTTTGATTATTTTCATAATCTAATATACTATGGATATAGTACTATGGAGTATGGATGGTGAATGGATGAAGTGTAAGTATGTATTAATCTTCATAACATTATGTTACAAAATATGCAATGGCTAAAATGTTTTCAGTTATATGCACGAACACGCACGACTACAGTAGATACAATACAAGCTGCAACATACTTACAAACATATTTTGTAAGTTAAGAATCAAATCATTAATTGAATCAAGATAAAATCGAGGTTTAATAATCAGATTTATTACTTCTATATCTTCTTGAATTTTAAATCCACGTTTATTCAAACGTTTTGGGTTCTTTGAACATCCAATACCGGACAACATGGTCGTTATTTTGCGAGGTCATTATGTTAATTGTATTGTTAATTTTAATGAACTGTACCCAACCACTTGAAAAGATTGCGGCTACAGAATGTACATAAATATTTCAGGTCCTCATCAACCTTATGACGCAATAGACCTGGATACGCTCAGGAGTACTCAGGACTAGGGAGACGCTGCAGGCCTAGTTTATGCACGCAAAGGCATAATAATTTAGCCCCTCAGTATTCATCCTTCCATGTTATGTTTATTATTATGGCCTGGGTTTCAATATACATGTTAATACCATTTTAAGTTTCATGAACCCTTTTAAATCACTCCACAATCAGGATTCACTTCGAGTTTCCATTATAATTTACCCCACTTCAGACATGTAATCAAAGAACTACCAGCACTATTACAGAAATTCCCAATTGCATTCTGGATGTAGCAGAATGCAATTGGGAATTAAAAATTAATGCAATAAGGGGGCAAACGAGCAAACGGGTCACCTGATGGAAAGCAACTTCCGTCGCCCATGGACACTCGCAGCATCAGAAGAGCTGCAGGTGCGTTGCCGGCCTTTTAAGGGGTAATAGGGGAGGGTAGGAAAGGAAATAGGGAAGGGTAGGGAAGGGAAAAGGGTAGGGGATTGGGCCTCCGGTAAACTCACTCACTCGACGAAACACAGCGCAAGCGCTGTTTCACGCCGGTTTTCTGTGAGGACGTGGTATTTCTCCGGTCGAGCCGGCCCATTCGTGCCGAAGCATGGCTCTCCCACGTCAGAAAACGATATTATGTCGTGAAGGGAAATAGAAATGCAAACATTCAGTTGACGCGTTTACTCGCTAAATCGGGGAGATGGCACGCGCGGGTGACGTCAACAAAGCTCTGCGTTTGCGCACAACCTTGACTCACTGTCTCACTAGAACAGTGGAATCACATATGTACGATTATACTTACATAATATAATAATCGTTGAAAATTATTGAGGAAACCATCGTTATTAATGACCATGATGTTGTAGTAGTTGTATATTAGATATTATCATGCCTTGAAAGATTGCTTTGAGTAAAGTTTTAAAATCACTTCGACAAAGAAATTCAGGAAAAGAGCTTAAATCTAACACTTTCAAATCGAATATTATGATGCAAACAGAATGGAAATGGAAAATGAAATTAAACCCAATTGAAAACATCGGTATTCAATCAGTAAAGTGCTTGCAAGTTGCATTGTAGGAATGTTGAATCGACTTTTATCGCGTTTGCCTTTATATAAACTTCATGGTGCAAACTTTATTACTTAGGAAGTGACCACGTTCGATACATTGTTAATAAGTTATAACCCAATCGTCAACTCATTCAGCGCGGCCATAGCATTGAACGAACAAAAGGCAATAATAATATTACATGGAAATATTGTTTTTCTTGGACCGAGCACTGCAAAACATGTCCCAGTATAAATCATAAACATGAGTCATAGTAGGTATTTATCTGTAACCTGTGCTTCCAATGTTCGTTTGTGGCATCGCACTTTTTGCATTTACATTAATTATACCAGTTTTTATTGCTAATATTAGCATGTTTTTTGTCTTGCTCCGTGAACAGATTCATTTATCGTCTCATTTTGTATTTCTTATTGGATTATCATCGTTCGCCAGCAACTCAAATCAGTCATAGAATACATTTCTCTTTTAGGTCTTATATACCTAGGGATAAATTTAAATAATGAACTTTACAGTTTTGTTCTTTCTCATCTGAATCGTCAGCCATTTACTAACTAGACTATGATTAGGGCCGTAAATCCAAAAGAAATTTTAAAAAATATGCTAATCTATATTTAAATTGTTTTGTTTCTATTGAAATTCGAATCAAAATCTTCAAGTAAGAGCAGTGTCAAAGTTTTAAGTTGAAGTAGTTTCTAATTCATTAGATATATTTTGAATTGGAATAAAACTACTAGATTCTACAATTTCATTGATAAACTTGGAACGTTTTTAATGTTTCGTGACTGCATTATCTATACTAATATTATAAAGCGGAAGAGTTTGTTAGTTAGTTTGTTTGTTTGTTTGAACGCGCTAATCTCAGGAACTACTGATCCGATTTGAAAAATTCTTTCAGTGTTAGATAGTCCATTTATCGAGGAAGGCTATAGGCTATATTTTATCACGCTAAGATTAATAGGAGCGAAGAAATAGAGGAAAATGTGGAAAAAACGGGGAAAAATTATTTGAAAGGGCTTATTTGAACGCGCTAATCTCAGGAACTACTGGTCCGATTTGAAAAATTCTTTCAGTGTTAGATAGCCCATTTATCGACGAAGGCTATACGCTATACTTTACCACGCTAAGACTAATAGGAGCAAAGAAATAAAGGAAAATGTAGAAAAAACGGGGGAAATTATTTTAAAGGGCTTATTTTAACGCGCTAATCTCAGGAACTACTAGTCCGATTTGAAAAATTCTTTCAGTGTTAGAT
This sequence comes from Lysandra bellargus, assembly GCA_905333045.1. Taxonomy (NCBI): domain Eukaryota; kingdom Metazoa; phylum Arthropoda; class Insecta; order Lepidoptera; family Lycaenidae; genus Lysandra; species Lysandra bellargus. The sequence goes on from HG995321.1 coordinate 713,725, forward strand.
AGCCCATTTATCGAGGAAGGATATAGGCTATATTTTATCACGCTAAGATTAATAGGAGCGAAGAAATAGAGGAAAATATGGAAAAAACGGGGGAAAATGTTTGAAAGGGCTTATTTGAACGCGCTAATCTCAGGAACTACTGGTCCGATTTGAAAAATTATTTCAGTGTTAGATAGCCCATTTATTGAAGAAGGCTATACGCTATACTTTATCACGCTAAGACTAATAGGAGCAAAGAAATAAAGGATTAAAATCGACTTCCAAGGTAAAAACAATATTAATAGCATCCTTATAATATGAACTAAAAAGTATTAAATAATTTTTCCTATCTAATATGTAGTCTTTTTTCCCGAATTCGGCTAAACCTCAACTATTTCTGTACTCAATCTTCATCATTTTGAAGTCGGTACCAGATATAGCTGAATCTTTATGTCTTTGACAGGTTTCTGGCACCGACTTCAAAATTATGCTATTACCGTGGTACTGCGTATATTCTACGTATCTTATTACAATTTGTTAAGACTGTTAAGAGTCATACGGCATACCCCAAGGCCCAAATATCAGGTAGATAGATAAATTTAAACAATACATTTTAAAAATCTAAGTGAACACGTGCTGAAAAATGCTCGCAGCGCGGCATGCCACATGCCCTGACATTCCGGTTAGAACTTGAATACGATGTTTACGCTCGCGCCGCGCGGCGACGCCGTTGCCTCTGCGGCGCCCACCGCCGTGTATATTAAACAGCCTATAATTGGTGTTGTTATATATATAATTATTATTATTGTATCCATACCTATGCCTTGTACTATTATCTATTTTGTGCCATGAGACATGATGATGATGAATTTGAATTGCATGGTAGCATATGCTTTCTGTTCTCAAAACAACGCCGAAACTCCCAAACGTGTATCTATAAAGAGTCAGGAGTTCTCTCAGCATCTTCGAAACCATGGTATACCTTGACCCAATATTTAACTTTTTGGTAGCATATTCTTAGTACATTTCACATAAAACCAAAATCACCATATGTTTCCATATAAATTTCGAGGAGGCCCCTCGATTACTTCTGGATCCCATCATCAGGTCACCACTTTTGTGAACATGGTACCAAATTGGAGTGAAACCTAATACAACAAAACAAAAATTTCGAAAATCGGTTCACAAACGGCGGAGTAATCGTTGAACATACAAAAAAAAATAAATAATAAAAAATATCTACAGCCGAACATATAACCTCCTCGTTTTTTGGAAGTCGGTTAAAAATGTAGAAAAAACGGGGGAAATTGTTTTAAAGGGCTTATTTGAACGCGCTAATCTCAGGAACTACTGGTCCGATTTAAAAAATTCTTTCGGTGTTAGATAGCCCATTTATCGAGAAAGGATATAAGCTATATTTTATTACGCTAAGACTAATACGAGCGAAGAAATAGAGGAAAACGTAGAAAAAACGGGGGAAATTATTTGAAAAGGCTTATCTTACGAACTACTAGAGCAATTTTTCTGTTATTTGGGTCAGATAGGAAGTAGAGCACGTGAAGGATCATAGGCTATTTTTTGTGGACTAATTTGTCTGTGAAATATTTAATTTACGCGGGCGAAGCCACGCGGAACGTATATTAATAATAAAAATGAATCCATATACTTCCCTTGATTACGACATCACGCGCAAACAGCTGGACCGATTTTGCTGAAATTTGGTATAGATATAATTATGTACTTTGAGCCCCGGAAAAGGACACAGGATACATTTTGTCCCGGAAAAATGTACGATTACCGCACGATATACTTTTATGATTTGCGCGTAAACTATTCAATCGATTTTGATGAATTTTGGTATAGAGAATGGAGATACTTTGAGTCTCGGGAAGGACAAGGGATATATTTTGTCCCAAAAAATGTACGGTTCCCGCTCAATAAACTTTTATGATTTTCGCCTAAGCTATTTAATCTATTTTGCTGGGTATAGAGATACTTTGAGTCCCAGGGAAGAACATACGATATATTTTGTAGCAGAAAAATGTACCGTTCCCACAAAAAGGAACTTTGTGATTTGCACGATAACTATTTAATCGATGTACGGGAACAACTATAAACTGAAGTCCACGCGGACGAAGTCGCGGGCAACAGCTAGTATTCTATATTGCACGTAATATTATTGACCTACTCGTGAATCGTGTTATTAGTTCGCTTCGTAAATGTTTACGATTCTTATTTCTTACAATAGCATTGTCTTGTAGTAAAACCTCATAATCTACTGAAAGTAAAGTTGTTTTTTAAACAAGTACGCCATTTAATATTGTATCATATTATGCTATTGATTATTGAATTAAAATCGATTTTTTTCTCAACATTTACCTCAACAATGAGTACTTCAACAAAATCAGGTTAAGTTAATATTATGCAGTATGCTATACGTCAGTGTTTCCCAAACTTGTCCGGACCGCGACCCATCTACAAGAAAGTTTAAAGATCGCGGCCCACCTTGTGTCATGAAGACAATTATAGTACGCGATGGTTTGCTCTGGTAACTAAAAAGAGTGAAATTATTACTTTTAACAAAAAATTAAAACCGACTTCCATGGTAATAACAATAATAACATCCTTATAATATTAACTAAAAAGTATTAGGTAATTATTCCTATCCAATAGTGCATTTTTCCGAATTCGGCTAAAACTCAACTATTTCTGTACTCAATCTTCATCATTTTGAAGTCGGTACCAGATACAGCTGAATCTTCAGTTCTCTGACAGAATATTTAAAACTTTTGGAACTGGCAGTTCTAGCACTAGTTAGTTAGCACTAGTTTCAATAGGATGGCGCTCGCTCGACTTGTCGCACACGCAGCGCACATAGTACGGTCTACCCGGCCCGCGCCGCCGCGCCGCTCGCTTGACAGCCCTGGCAGATTGAAGTGTTATTGTACTATGAACGCTAAACGCAATGCAAAAGGTTGAAATTAGGTTGTTTTCCAGAATATCTCGGCGAAGTGAGACAGAATGTTACATTATCGAAGCAACTTAAACTTCTCAGAAGTAATGTCAAATTATGCTCTGGAGATAAGGTTGAATTTGGTGACATTGGTGACCCTGACGTGGTAATGATGATTATGATGATGATGTATGTAATTTGCATAGTAGCATCTGCTGTCAGTTCTTAAAACAGCGCCTAAACTCCCAAACTTGTATTTATAAGGAATCCATTCTCTTAGTATCTTCGGAACCATAGTATACCTCGGTGCAAAATCTTGCGTTTTGGTAGCATATGCTTAGGATGCTTCTCATAAAACCAAAATCACCATATGTTTCCATATAAATTTCGAGGAGTTCCCTCGATTACTCATGGATCCCATCATCAGGTCACTTATTTTTGTGAACATGGTACCAAATTGGAGTGAAACCTAATACAACAAAACAAAAATTTCGAAAATCGGTTCACAAACGGCGGAGTAATCGTTGAACATACAAAAATAAAAAATAAAAATATCCACAGCCGAACATATAACCTCCTCGTTTTTTGGAAGTCGGTTAAAAAGCAGCGGTATGTTGCTGCCGCAGCATTTACCCGTTAATTCTTATCATAGTTCGCCACCATATCATCATCGTCAGCCTTACTTACTTACAATTACGTTTGCGTTCGAATGCCCCGCCCCCGTCCCGCACGCACCCACGACGACGAACGAACGAGTAAAATAATGACAATCGAACGAGTACGACAATCGTCCTATAGTTTCAGGGTCCACCCAAAATCTACCCGCGACCCACCAGTGGGTCGCGACCCACACTTTGGGAAATACTGCTATACGTGCATCATAAAAATGAAGTGGCAAATGTAATCGATTGAATACTTAAACGTCTGACCTTCGTATTATTTCAGTAGTTTAGAATCAATACTCACTTCTTGTGTATTTTTACAAGGCTGAATAATGTCTAAATATAAGCGTATGAACAATTATTATGTTTATTACAATTAATTGTATTCTGTGTACTGTGTATAAATACATATTGGAAAATACTTTTATTATGTCTTTGAGATGATACACTTCATCTCAGTTTTGTGAAAACATTGAACAACTTCAATCTATCATATTGCATTAAAAGTTGAGAAAATTAATACTATAATATTATGATTTATGAATCTATATGATGAATTTTGCAATTTATATATTGTTACGTGCTAGGGTTCGAGGGTTCGGAGAGAAAGACCTGGTGACTCTCTTGAAGACTTTATTCACAAACACTAGCTCACACAAATCACTAAGTCCAAACACTAAGCACTAGATCCAAATCACTGAGCACTATCACTGTCCTAGGTCGTAGCCGAGTCGTAGATCACTATCACAATCACTCACTATTGATCACTTATTCTCACTTCGAAGTCGCCTTGATGATCGCTTGTATCAAACTGAGCTGATCACCGGCTTGTTTACCTTTTATATGGCTACGCTTTCTGGAACGTTCCATTCTGGATTGTTTACGTAAGCACGCAATTCACATAAACAAGGGTTGGACTTTTCTTGAAAGTACGCGCAACTGTCGCGCGCAGGTAAACAACTGCCCGTATTCGTAACAATATTATTGTATGCTCTCTTCTAATCATAATACCTAATATGTTAGTTCCCATAAAGTAATCGTATTTCAGAAACATTGTCACTTCCGCGATTAATAGATATTACATTGGCAAAATATTTTCATTCCCATATTTCTACCTGCCGCCCACCTGCTGACTCAACAGAGAATTGGCTTTGATGCAGATTCAGGAATGACGGAGTGATCCGCGTAGGAAGCCGTTTGCCGTTTGATAAGGCTTCGTGTAGTCAAATTTCGATGTTACTGTCAGAAAATAATATGTGATGTCTAAGCAATCGCCAAAAATGCATTTTAATGTGCTCTTCATCTGTTATGTTTAGGTTGAGTCATGGCAAATCTACATAATGTATTAAATAAATTATCACACGTTTTTGTCATTATAAGAACATAATTTCGTTAGTAGGTGCTGAATGTTTTCAATTAAAATAATTTAAAATATTTTTAGTATTTACATTTGGCAGCTTAATTATAAACTGTTTCTAGTTTCAGAGAATACTCATACGATTTCCGTCAGTTCTATTTTTGACCTAGCTACTTAGATATTGATCATTGTTAGAACCATTCTGTGTGATTTTTATGCAGATGTAAATAGTGTACAAATAAAATTTCAAAAGCTGCTACAACCAATTCTTCGATAAGGAAGAGAATTATGTAATTTTGATGCTCTCAGCCTAGAAATGTCATGGCCGAAGTGTGAATAAATCGCACATCGCAACAGAGTTATTTTTCAGATCTCTTCCTATATTATAACAAGTGGGTGTACATAATCGGTTTATTACATATTCTTATTCTTATTACAACTAGAGCAGCTTCTTTCTATACAAGAAAATATTAAAATAATTTATGGATCCCACCGCTGCCACTATTTTTTTATTAAAATATGTTTTTTTCTTCTTTTAGCAGCATATAGCAGGAGTAAAAACACAAGGTCTTAATGTCTTACCATTTCATCGTAGATAGTCTGTGTGTCAGCTGTGCAGTCGTAGGCGGCATCGTATGTGAACAGCTTGTCCTGACCCTTAGGATTGTACACCTGGATCGCCCCTCGATCTGGCCAAACTTTCACCACCTACAAAAAATTATGCATTAATATTTTTTCAAATTAAGAAATTATGTTTCGGGACTTTTTAAGAGCCCTAGTAGAATTTAACGGATTCCAAAAAGTTGAACTGTTGAGAAAATAATTTAGTCTTGCATCAAAATCAAAACAAATGGACAGCAAGTAGGATTGGTAAATAGTCAGCTCCTGTGTGATATAGTTCAGTTTTTACATAATATTCAATACATAATACCAACACCATTACCTAAAATAGTCTTAGATGTTATATTATTAATTATATATTTTATTAGTCGCAGTTTGCACTGCCGATAATTCAATGCCACCGAAATCTATGTTTTTATCAGCTATCGTTAAGGTTATCTAAACGCGAAAGTGATGCAAAGATATAAAAAAACAAATACACTATTCATAATTTATCGAATGTTACATATTCAGTTAATGGCATAAGGACACGTTACACGCTACGTTGTTTTTGGTATTGGTACGATGGTTTCCAAAATAAGTGCCTATTTAAAGTGAATTGTATTATGTATTCGCTAGCATCCATTATGCCCATCATAAAAATATCGTTAGTGAACATATTCTTAACTGCGATTTGACACTTACGCCTTGATCACACTTACCTAGTAGAGCGGCGACTGGCGAGCCTCTCGGCCGAGCACTCGGTGCTCTGGGCCAATGCAATTGGCTCTCGGCCACTGTCTCGCCACTCTACTCGGTAATCAGTATGCCTACTACGAAACTTTTGAGACTCAAACAACTCAAACGGCTGAGAATGTCGCATCACGCTCTAACAAGTACCAAGTCTACTAACGTAATTTCTCGTTTATTAGAGTAGGGCGCAATATTCTTGTACGATTGTTTGAGTCTCAAAACGGTTTCGTGGTACAGGGGCAGGCCCTAAAGTATAATACATATGTACAGTCAACAGTGTAGGTAGACTATTTAAATAGCACAATAGAATTAGATAATATTTTTCCACCAATTCCCTACCTACGTGACGTGAGAAGCGTTTTATAATTTTATGGGCATCATTTCCCTTATGAATCATGTAGTTAATATAGTACAACTAAACCACCACCGTAGTTACAATAATGGCTCATCAGTGAATAATGAAAACTTCTGAAAGCGATGACTAATCCGATGTACCGAGACAATGACCTGACTGAACAATTATCCCACTTATCTTGTGTCACTAAGCCGTTCAGGGCGAGATTAGTAATTTGCATACGAAGTATTCATTCATCTAATTAAGGAAGTACATCCAGTAACGCTTGGAACCATTTCGTTGCAATTTTGCACATTGAAAGTAGCACTGCATAAACGAAACTTGTACTTGTACTGTTTACCTACCTTTAATTTCAATCGCAGTAAAAATAAGATTTTGAGCATTTTTGGGGTTCCAATGAACTGCCATAATATAGTTAAGACTAGATGACACCCGCAACTCCGTTGCGCCAAAATTCGTTTATCGCGCAGGAACTGTACATTTTTCCGGGATAAAAAGTATCCTATGTCCTTTCCCGGGACTCAAAGTATCTACATGTGAAATTTCAGCAAAATCGGTTCAACGGTTTAGGCGTGAAGAGGTAACAAACAGATAGACAGATACATTATCGCATTTATAATACTAGCTATGTGACCGAGCTTCGCTCGGTATTAAAAAAATTCAAAAACACACATAAAATGACATTTTATGAAAATGATTCCTAGCTAGATCGATTTATCGCCCCCGAAACCCCCTACATACTAAATTTCATGAAAACTGTTGGAGCCGATTCCGAGATTACAATTATATATATATATATATATATATATATATATATATATATATATATATATATATATATATACAAGAATTGCTCGTTTAAAGATATAAGATAAGATTAGTAATAAGTAATATGGATATAGTATAGTATGGATATAGTAGTTCCAGGAAACGTCTTTAAAAATAAGAAAGCCTTAAATTTTTGGGGTCCAAAATTCAAACGCAGAGTGAAATAGTTTTGTTCAGAAAGGTCAATGTTTACAAGCATCCCTCGCCCAGTTAGTGCGGCCATGTCTCTTCCAGCTTCACACCTGTAAGGGGCCGTTACTCTTACTGTCAGCCGGCGACTTCGTAGACTTGGAGAGGCGCTCGAACCATTTCTGCTCCTTCGCCTTCTTCACCTAAGACACGCCACAACATATAAAAACACACACATACAAAGATCCCTAAGTTAGATAAATATCAGGACAATCACATATAATTAATATGTACATATTATACAATGTGTCCCGACACAGGTGTCCGATCCTTTAATGTCATGATCTATGGCATATTTTATCGACAAATTGGCTCTAAATTTTTTTCTCTCTCTCACGGTTGTAAAATGGCAGCCATTTTAATTTTTCTCGGGCTTTCACACTAATCTGACCAGTACTTTTTTATGAAATAAGGGGGCAAACGGGTCACCTGATGGAAAGCAACTTCCGTCGCCCATGGACACTCGCAGCATCAGAAGAGCTGCAAGTGCGTTGCCGGCCTTTTAAGATGGAATAGGGTAATAGGGGAGGGTAGGAAAGGGAAGGGAAGGGAATAGGGGAGGGTAGGGAAGGGAATAGGGGAGGGTAGGGAAGGGAATAGGGGAGGGTAGGGAAGGGAATAGGGTAGGGGATTGGGCCTCCGGACTTCTCATGTAAATATCCTATGAAGATAAAAAAGGTCTCATTTGATAGCTGAATTTGTGGACTACGCTTACATAGGCAATATGTTATAAATTTGGTGGAATTAAACATAGAAAAACCCAAGTTTAAGGAAAAAAATGTGTATTTTTTATTAATGGCTTTTTGTGAAAAATCTAGCAAATTAAACTGGTTCTTTTTTATTTTAAAAAGATACAGGAAGTTTTCATCTTCTAAAATTCTTTTACTTCAATGCTCTAAGTCATATAGTTTAGAAGTTATAACGATTTTCTTATGATGAGGTGGTCAGAATAGTATGAACTATGAAGCCAAAAAAAATTTTTTTATCAAAAGTTGGAGAAAAAAAATTGAACTCATGATGTATGGCTTATATTAGTGACAAATTGACTTTCAAATTATTTTCTTCTCCAACTTTTGAAAAAAAATATTTTCTCTGGCTTCATACTAATCTGACAACCTCATCATAAGAAAAGCGTTATAAGTAACTTCTAAACTATCTGACTTAGAGCATTGAAGTAAAAGAATTTTAGAAGATGAAAGCTTCCTCTATCTTTTAAAAATAAAAAATCGGCCAAGTGCGAGTCGAACTCGCGCACGAAGGGTTCCGTACCATTATAGAGCAAAATTAGGCCAAAAATTGTGTTTGTTATATGAGAGCCCCCTTAATTATTTTTTATTTTAATATTATTAGTAAATAATTAAGTACATGTGTACTTTAATATTTACTAATAATATTAAAACTAAGGATTTTTTGAAAAAGTCAGGTATTGTTGCCATTTGCCATTATTGATATAGAGCAAAAAAGGCCAAAAAATCACGTTTGTTGTATGGGAGCCCCCCTGAAATATTAATTTTATTTTGTTTTTAGTTATTTTCTTATAGCTGCAACAGATATACACATTCTGTTAAATTATCAACTCTCTAGCTATTACCGTTCTTGAGTTACAGCCTGGTGACAGACAGATGGACAGACAACGAAGTCTTAGTAATAGGGTCCCGTTTTTACCCTTTGGGTACGGAACCCTAAAAAGAACCAGTTTAATGTGCCAGATTTTTTACAAAAAGCCAATACATAATTTATTTTTCTTAAACTTGGGTCTTTCTATGTTTAATTCCACGAAATTTATAACATATTGCCTGTGTAAGCGTAGTCCACAAATTTAGCTATCAAATGAGACCTTTTTTATCTTCATAGGATATTTACAAGAGCAGTTCTGGTCAGATTAGTATGAAAGCCCGAGAAAAACTAAAATGGCTGCCATTTTACAACCTTGAGAGAGAAAAAAAATTTGAGGCCAATTTGTCGATAAAATATGCCATAGATCGGAAGGATCGGACACCGGTGTCGGGACACATTGTATAAATAAAACGCACACTAAAGCTTTAGGTCCTAAAGTTACATAAATTGAATATCAGTCTGGACTGATTTCGGCAATCAAAGGTACATATTCAATGTTTATGATGTTCACTGTTTTACGCCTAGACTAGAATATAAGCTAGGCTAGGCTGTAAGCACTGACCTCTATAATACACGCTGTAAGCTACTTTCAGAAGGATTATATTCTCTGTCAATACATCCGATCGGGGCGGTTTTAGAAAAATTTAAATATCATACTAGGAAATCGTAGTGAAACAAAAAAGAACTAGGACGAAAAGTCATGTGCCCGCATATTGTCCCCCCCATTGAGCAAGTCTTTAGCATGTGGAGCGCAGTGTCTCCCAGTTCAATGCTCCCCGGACCAATTGTTACTCTTCGCATATTATTGTCCCCAGACTAATGTATTTACCAGACACAACTCAGCTAAAGAATACACGGCGCGAGTCGCGAGACAAAGCTCACTGACATCTTTATAACAATGCTGCACTGCAATTTTATAGACCTTAGATATTTTTATCTTGATAGAGATTTCATATTTTTTTTAGGCTTGCGGCAGTTGCAGTTTAATAAAGAGGGAGAGGGAGGTTATGCCAGTGTTTAATCCCTCGATCGTGGAAAAAACGAGACAGAATAGATTTGTATTGTTATCGCGGCCGCATGCGGCCGCTTGGGGCTTGAAGGAAAAAAAAGTATCAGCTGTACTTCGAGCTTATTGATTTTTGATTCAATAATGGAAATTAAGTAGGTACTTACTTCGTAAAGTAAATTTAAAACGTATCTTAGATTGAGCAGCGAATATATTATTAACATACAATTAAATGATCCCCGTGCAGGATAACATCCATAAAGATAGATTCACCTAGCGCTTCATTGTTAAAGTTAACTATTTCCTTCCTCTGCCCATTTAGAAAACCAATTCATTCTGTTTAATTAGGTAAATAAAACATTGCTTAGTAATTATTATTGGAGGCGTTTTCATAATCGAAGGATCATACGTTCTTGTTTATTGAGCGTGAGAAGTGCGCATGCTAGTGTGGCTTTAAGAGCGATTAAATTTTAATCGATCTAAGATAACGTATTGGTAAATATCAATGACACTTTCCATTCTATAGAAAATCTTGTTATTGGCATTCGTAAATCGCGTCGTAGTACCTAATCAAAACTCCAAAGTCCAATGTGTCTAAACAAGGATGACTGCCAACGATCGGGTTTCATATAATATACCTACTATGCCTATAATCCAGATTCTAGAAACTTTATTATAATTAATTCAAGAATGAATAGACGTAGTACCTGCTCATTTACGCAGACAGGAGCAATGTAAATATTAAATAGCCAGACAACGAAACTAGTACTCGGAAATGTATGCCACCTCTGATAGTAATTTATAGTAAATAGCACGTAGTTTAAGTGCAGTTATTACTTATTAGTTATTACGTAACATGTAAGTAATACGATTTGAGATGCTGTATTTTTGTGTTCGGTGAGAGACAGGAGGTCAATGCCCAAATTCCTTTCTATTCAGCGACCAGACTTTAGAACCTTGTAGAATATCAGAACTTCGCGCAGGAAAAAGGGCCAGGCCACAACAGTGCGTTGCGGCGTCGTATCGTGAAAATCTACGACGCCGCAGAACGCATCGTGGAAATTTCCGATGCGACAGTGACTTATTTCCAAATTTTGCACTCCGACATCGCATCGCATTTCTGTGCGATGTTGTTTTTGCGATGCGACACCGCAACGCAGTGTTGTGGCCAGGAAGGAAACAAGCCCTAAGGAATGTTCGTCTCTAGTGACATCAAGAATTTGATGTTTTAATTTCTCGTTGTCCTTCGACCGGGCTATAGCAGCATTTCGGATTAGTCGTGATCCCGAGGTTGTTAAAGTTACGTGACCCAGCCACGTCATATACGGACAACGAGCTTCATGCTGCATATATGGACAACTTGTACAGCTGTGTGACCATCTGGATTACTATTTTCAGAAAATTAGGCAAACGTCTTATAGATGTTTTTTACATTGTGTAGAATAACGATCCGGGAGAACTTTTTTATTTACCAATGTTTTCAAAACATCAATCATGCAGGCAAGAAAGCTATAATAGACAAAAAAGAACACCTTTTATAATAAAAGTTTCGAATCTATTTACGTGGAGCATACATTTTCCAGAGAATAGCAAAAAAGTTGTGCACAAAGAAATCAATCATCTCGCCATCGGCGGAGGCAGTAGGCAGTATAGCCTTATTAACTGGACAGATAAAAAGTGATTAATAGTTCATTTTATAAAATAGACAAGAGCTACAATGATGGTTTTAATGAGTTTGCCATAAACTGAGGCAAACAATTTAATCGCCACATTTCGATTCCCGCTCTTACGGCTCTTCCGACGTTGCTTCTGTCTTCTCCTTTGTTTTCTTCTTCCTCTACAAATTTGGACAGTGGATCCAATTCTCGTAAGTCGTAAGTCGTACTTCGAATCTCATTTCGGTTGTTAGACTGAATGAATAAGTTAGAAACCTGATTTCAATTTGAATGTAGCTTCACAGTTCACTCTCAGGCTGTCTCGCTCGCGCGTACACGTTATGTTGTCTCACGCGCGAGTCAGACAGGCTTAGATCGTTGCGACATTCGAGGTATGAGAAATGGACCCCAGCACCTAAACGAACCGAGAGACTAGGTAGGAAAATTGATCCCCTAATTCCTAGTTTACGTCAAGATCTAAAGACATTCAAACAGATACTCGAAAAATGTTTTCTAGCTAAACTTTGCAAGTATCTTCTGCAAGATCCAGCTCTTTAAATCTTCACAAGTTTGAAGGTTTCCTGTACATTATGAAGTTAGGAAATTGGATATTATGTCACAAAATTACTTAGGATCGGAAAGCCACCTTTAGAGCGCCTTCACATTACGTCGCAAGCAGTGCGGCAGCAGCACTGCAGCCGCACTGCTTGCGACGTAATGTGAAGGCACTCTAACCCTAAATTTTATGTCTCATTAGATTAATATTTACCTGAGTTGCTTACTAACAATAATAACAAACATCTAAAAACCATGTAGTAAAAAACAGCTTATATATATTTCTTAATGTAATCACATGTAATTAATGACTTATTCATTACTGATTTAACTAAATACAATCTACGCTGGAGATGCATCACATTATCCCTATTCAGCAAAAACTTTATGTAAACAAATTAGCAAAGAATCTCATTACCATGAATTAAAATATTCCGTATAAGGTATCTATTAACATAGGAAATAGTTGACATAAGGACAAATTAGTGTTTATTTTGTCACAAAGTGTTTATTTGTCTAAAGGATTATTTTGATACTCAAAGTCACGGAGGAATTCCCATAAGTTTCAAAATAACAGAGCTTTAATATTATGTAATTTAAAATTTGTTTATTCATGGATTTATAATGAAGCAGATACAATAAGTATAAATTATAAGTTGTAACAAAATATGCTAGGCACTAAAAATATTAGTAAGTAAGTACTTTTCTTCAAAAATTTTGAACTGCAACTAAAAATACATTCATTTAAATACAGTTTTTCTGAATAAAACACTTTCTGTTTCAGACTGTATAAAAAACACAATTCAGATTTCAGTCATATAATTTTTTAATGTCCCTTTATAAAAATATTGTGAAATAATTTGCAGAAATCGATATTTCTAGCAAGAGACTGAAACTATTTACCTACATGGGAACACATCGAAAAGCCGCGTGTCATATTATAATTCTAGAGAATAGAGATCTTAAAATACCAAAGGTCTTTTTACGATGCAAATTAATTAAGTTTATGAAATATTTTGCACAAAAATAAACGATAAGCCCTTATCACTTCTTGTCAAAACCGATCGGGATAAGGCTTGCGTACTTACTTATATATTTTCTAGCAACAAACGATTTTTATCCGAGGTGTAGTGTATCTAGAAATATTTCTTGATAGACCAGTCGACGATTTAGATTGACGCACCTGGACTGCGCAGCCTTAGCACTGATATCAACAAAGCTCCTGAATCCTGATAACTCACCTCATCGTAGCCTTCCTTCTTTTCTTTTTCCGACAATGGTCTGCAGCGCACTACCACCTTGACACACTCATTAAGAGCCGTCCGTGGCCGTGCTGACTTTTCCATCTTTACACACAAGCTTTTCTGATTATTAAAGAATCAAACAGAAAGTCAACGTTATCGATCCATTCCGAGCGAACCTATTGTCGGCATCACCAAATTAAACGAATTATATTTTGCAACACTCAAAACACATTCATTATATCGAATTATAACTCAGTATAACCAAATAACACAGTTGTAATATTATTCTCGAGTAAACAAAATAAATAAAAAAATCGTAAATTGAGAAGCACGATTTCAGATTCGCCCGCTACGATCGGACATTTGTACACAACTGTCAATTTCCAATAATCGTTCCTGTCAAAATAACAAGGTAGACAACATTCAGAACAAAATTGGAAATTTTATTTTTGTCACAGGCTACTTGGTGCGAGGGCTTCATAACGTTATCGAATAACAGAAAAAATATCGTTACGTACCGTTATTTTCATAATGGTAGCCAGATAACGTTATTTTTTTTAACGATATTTAGTAAAATAACGTTATATTTACCGTTATTATTATAACGATATTTTTTCGTTGTGTATAAACGAAAAAATATCGTTATAATAATAACGCTAAATATAACGTTATTTTCTGGTATCAGGTATGCGATCGTGCACGGTGCACTAAATCTCACTCGCAGCCCACTTTTTTTGCGAGATTTGTGTGAAAATACAAAGAAAAAATACACCTTATAAGCGTGATTACGTTTAGAAAATTTTCCCGCCTGTCATGACTTTCTTAACGGACTATAACGTTATCAAAGAACATATATTTACCGTTATAAATCCTATATAACGTTATAGCATTAACCGTTATTAATATCAATTTATGAAAATTTGCCCGATATTAAAAATAACGTTAAAAATTGATATTATAATTGATATTTGTTCGTATAAACATAACGAAAAAATAACGTTATAATAATAACGGTAAATATAACGTTATTTTACTAAATATCGTTAAAAAAATAACGTTATCTGGCTACCATTATGAAAATAACGGTACGTAACGATATTTTTTCTGTTATTCGATAACGTTATGAAGCCCTGGGTGCAACCCACTCTAACTACTATTATGTCACTTTTGAGTTTTGACATTTGATTATTTTGACAATTCAATATTGAAAATTGACAATATCCATTGTTTTTGTTTTCAATTGGCTAGTAGGTACAAGAAATGGATTTTATTTATTAAAATTTCAGTTAGAACACTAAAGTTTCACAATAAAAAGATAAGTAATCTGCTACATATTTAAGAATTGTTAAAATGTCTGTTACTTTGAATATCAATCTTAAAAGAGCTAGTAAAATTTATCATGAAGGTGTAAGTTCAATGTTTACAATATGTTTTACTGATAAATAGCTATTTAACTGTAAAACTAAAGTGGATTTAATAATTTGGACTATTTTAGGAAACAATAGCAGGCGTTGTTGTGGTCGATAGCTCAGCAGACGTTCGACATGAAGGGCTTACACTTACTATGGAGGGATCTGTTAACTTACAGCTAAGCACTAAAACAATTGGCATATTTGAAGCATTTTCAAACAGCATAAAGGTTGGAATTACTTACTACTTATTGATATCTTTATAAAAATAAATTCACTCATTATACATAGTTGGAGCTATCTTTATAATTTTATTAAATCTCAGTAGAAAGTTATTCATTTGCTAACTTTAAATACATAAACTGTACAACATATTATGCTCCATTATTTATATCGAGTTTGTTTTAGCCCATCACACTTATAAATACAACACTAGAACTGGCTCCAGCAGGGAAAATTCCAGCCGGTGTTACAGAAATACCTTTTGAAATTCCACTGGTAAGCCGACCCAATGCAAGTGGTCTAGCATTGCTGGAAACTTACCATGGGGTGTTTGTCAATGTGATGTATAACCTCAAATGTTGCATGAAGAGGTCATTTCTGAATAAACCCCTGAATACCACTTGTCAATTTTTTGTGCAGTATAAACATGTAAGTTTCTTTTCATATCTATTTAACCCATTAAGCCCCATACGAGCACCGTTGATCGCGACAACAATATAATACAATAGCACTCTTCGAGAATCTCTGATGGAATGATTAAATTACATAATATTATAGTATCTTATTGATTGTATATTAAATATTTTAATCAATTGATTATTTATAAAAATTATCCTTTTTTTTATTTTTAGCAAGACAGTGCGCCAACAAAACCTGTACGCTGTGAAATCAACCCTACAACAGTACGAGGTGGTGCTAATGGCGGAGGCAGTAGGATGCCGGCATTTCATATTTACGCAGAGCTGGATTCTATTGTGTGTCCACTTGACAAACCACTCACAGGAAAGGTAAGATGGAATATTACAATATTGGTATTCGAGACTCGTAATTCAGTCAACAGACTTATGAAGTTATTATAAAATAGCTTATGTCCCTTCACATGGTCTGTTCTTCATGTTTGCCAAATAACATAAAAATTGCTCCAGTAGTTCTTAAGATAATAAGCAATTTCTTATAATTTCCCCCGTTTTTTTCCACATTTTCTCTATTTCTTCGCTCTTATTAGTCTTAGCGTAATAAAATATAACCTATAGTCATCTTCGATAAATGGGCTATCTAAAACTGAAAGAATTTTTCAAATCGGATTAGTAGTTTCTGAGATTAGCGCGTTCAAATAAGCCCTTTCATATAATTTCCCCCGTTTTTTCCACAGTTTCCTCTATTTCTTCGCTCCTATTAGTTGTAGCGTGATAAAATGTAGCATATAGCCTTCCTCGATAAATGGGCTATCTATCATTGAAATAATTTTTCAAATCGGACCAGTAGTTCCTGAGATTAGTGTGTTCAAATAAGCCTTTTCAAATAATTTTTCCCTGTTTTTTCCACATTTCCCTCTATTTCTTCGCTTCTATTATGCTTAGCGTGATAAAATGTAGCCTATAGCCTTACTCGATTAATGAGCTATCTAGCACTGAAAGAATTTTTCAAATCGGACCAGTAGTTCCTGAGATTAGCGCGTTCAAACAAACAAACTAACAAACTCTTCCGCTTTATAATATTAGTATAGATTATAATATTAGTATAGATATTATTTTGTTTTTACAAAAAAATTATGAGAGTATATTTTATTACGCTAAGACTAATAAGAGCGAAGAAATAGAGAAAATGTGGGAAAAAACGGGGGAAATTATAAGAAATTGCTTATTATCTTAAGAACTACTGGAGCAATTTTTATGTTTGTTTAAGTTTATATTATTTTATTTAAATTTTAATGAATAATAATTACATATTGTTATTAATGTTATGTATACTGTAGTTGTCATATGCATTAGATGTACTTAATACAAATTGTTATTTTATTTTTAAGTAAAAATGTATGCGATGTGGAAGTACTTTATTAATGAATAAATAAATAAATACTTGACACTTCCTTCAAGTTTAGTTCGAAATTGAATAAATTTTTATCCATGTAAAATTATATGTATATCTTTTAAACTATGCATTTTAGTTGCGTGTAGATGAGTGTTCAGTGGGCATCAAATCTATCGAGTTGCAGCTAGTTCGTGTAGAAACTTGTGGTTGTGCAGAAGGCTACTCTAAAGACGGTATTTAATATTTATTGATTTTTTTGTAAGATTCATATTTTCTCTTTCCAACATATTTTACTGATTTCTTTGTATTGTTCCACTATATTAACACTATTGGTTAATGCTAGTGTGGGGTAAATGCGTGGAGGCCAAAGGAAGATCTTCCGACCGAGCGAGGTGCTATGCTCGGTCAGGCCGAAGCCTACGTGATACATTTCAGCTGTCGTATATACATATACCGACGCGCTTAGAAAACTTCGATAGCGCGATGCAGGAATGTTGGGCGAATTGTGGGTACCGTCACATCACTCCCCCCCGAAGACCGGAGGTCGAATCTTGAAGTCTTGTCGCTTGAGTCGCCAGTGCCAGTGAGTTCCAGTGAGTCGGAACTGTAAGCTGCACGGGATCCAGTGGGTCGGATAAGCTGCCGTGCGGGGCCGATGCTACGTGCTGACCAGGAGAGATGTGCTCTGCTTGCTGACCGGTCGGTGTAGTGAGAAAGCCCGATGATGCCGATGCGGAGTCGCCCAGACCGCGGTACATTGCGGCTAGTGGACGATGTATCCGATGAGGCGATGCTGGCTGGCGCGGTGCGGAGGGGCGGGGAGTGATGATGATGATGGTGTGATCACGTCGGGGTCACCAATGTGGGGTAAATGCGTGGAGGCCAAAGGAAGATCTTCCGACCGAGCGAGGTGTTATGCTCGGTCAGGCCGAAGCCTACGTGATACATTTCAGCTGTCGTATATACATATACCGACGCGCTTAGAAAACTTCGATAGCGCGATGCAGGAATGTTAGGCGAATTGTGGGTACCGCCACACTTGTACATTATATATGTAATAGCCCGACTTAGTTTTAACCCCAAAACTATGGAATGGGATACAGGAAAAGGTTTAAACGGTAACGCAAAAATGTGTTATTACTTATTACCATGCATTATTATAATAAATACTATTAAAAAAGGCAGGCAACATTAACATAGTTTTTAAATATTATATTTTTATTTTTGCAGCAACTGAGATTCAAAATATTCAAGTTGGTGAGGGAGACGTGCGGCGTGGTGCTACACTACCGCTGTACATGGTGCTACCGCGACTGTTCACCTGCCCCACCACGGCTGCCGCCAATTTTAAGATAGGTGGGTACTCCCAAATTCCAAATAGTTTTTGGCTTCACCCTTATGTGTAGGAGCCCGTAATACAGTTTACTGTACTGAAGACAGTAACATTGACGCGAATTTTTTCCATTCACTTCAGAAAGAAAAGTAATATAAGAAATTTAAGAAAGTTAATGACACTCTCAAGTTTGTGTTGTGCCGAAATTCGTTTATCGCGCAAGAACCGTACATTTTTTCGCAACAAAAACTATCCTATGACTTTCCTGCCTACAAAATATCATAAAAATCGGTTTAAGTGTGAACAGGAAACAGACAAACAGACATGCACACTTTTACATCCATAATACTTATTATTATGGATGTTAGTCCTGTAAAATTGTGTTCTTGGAGATTTTATATATTTTTTTCATATTTTATTTCAGAGTTCGAGCTGAATATTGCTGTTATATTTGAAGACAACTACTTAGTAACTGAAAACTTCCCCATCCTATTGGTGAGAAGTCGATAAATTCAAAATGGGTGTTCAGAAAACTAATGTAAAATTAATTACCTATCTTTGTAAGTTAAATGTTGTTTTTATTATGTTTAGCTAATTTGATAAATAATAAAACTAATTATACATATTTATCTCAATGTATTATTTGAATATCATCGAATAAATTAAGAGATTTGACTGTCCAGAGCTCTAGACTCTAGGGCAGGGGTTCCCAAACTGTGCGCCGCGGCGCCCTGGTAAGGCAAGAGGGGCGCCGCCGTGAGTCGATCCTCCATCATTATCCGTAACCACAAATATTATAAAATAAAATTATACTAAGCAGGCAGATGATTAAATATTTGTTTATTATTATTTACTTGCTTAACCTAACTATAATCATTAAAGTTGTTTATTTAGGTATGTATATTTTTGTAATAGTAGGGCGCCGTGACATAATATTGATACTTGTAAGTGTGCCGCAGGCTGAAAAAGATTGGGAACCCCTGCTCTACGGAGCTACTATCATAGAGGAAAATAATACACCGGATAGCTACTAGAGGGACAAGACGTTGAAAGTTATGATACTTAATAAAAAACAGTAAGTATGCATTTTTTATTTATTTATTAACTACACATGTAAGTAAAGTAAAAGTACTGTTAAAATTCGATAAAACTTAAGAAGTCTATAACATTAAAATATAATGTTTTCAATAACATCTTTTTTGCCTTAAAATAGTTAAAACTGTCAATTTCACTTGCGTGCCACTATTTTTTTGTTATGAAAATTGTTAAACCAAAATTGAAATGCCTGAGCTGAGATCGATGAACGATTGTTTATGTTGATTAAAACAGAATAGAACAAACTAATTGGATATAAAACACACATTCATTGTATATTTTCTCTACGGTATTATACTTACACAAAATATTACAGTTATTTTTAAAACGGGTCAAAATTTGAAAAAGAGCTAACGCTATTTATCTCTTTCACTTGTGAACGAAATCACTGCATTTCGGTTTTTCCACAGACCTGTGGAAACGAGATAGCACTAAATGCGCAAGTGAATACGACATGTATGTAGAAAAAAACCGTACCCATTAAGTTAAAACTATACAGTGTATAGAATAGAGTAAATAGCACATAATTATACAATCTTACATGAACGTAAAATAAAATTCCTTAAGGAACACAAAACAAAATCAATTAAAAACATTATCATTGCTAAAATAGTAGATACTACAATGTTGCTTGTCCTAAATAAGTGATAAGCGTAATTTTGACTCAACATTTGAAGAATAAACGGTATCGTAAAATTCTTATTAAAAGAAGAGTCTGAAAAAGATATCTACAAATAGTAAACAAATAAAAATAATTCAAATACTATGCCCAACTAGCAAATTACTCCCGACACACGTACTTTATAAGAATACTGCACTCATAAAATACTTATAATACAGTTTGCACTATTTATTAGTATTGAAAAATGCATTTTATACCCAAGTAAAGTTATTCTTCTATAAGGCTATTACAAGTGAAAATCGGATTTACCAAGTATTCAATTAGCATGCTATAAGAGCAAATAGTCTTATAAAGTTTACTTTTGCGGTCTTGGAGAGAGCAAATAGTGCAAATAGTGTATTATAAGTGTAAGAAATTAATGGTCTTGCTAGTTGGGTGTGAATTCACAAATTACTTGTTACTAAACTATTGATACCATAATTTCGATTTCAGTTCTTACAATATTTTGTTTCCTACAAAAATATTTCAATGTACTAAAAGTAGACAATCTTTTCTTAGACTCTACCCTAATGCGCTTTAATCACGATTCAACGCGAATGTTCTCGCCTGTTCGCGCACGGCACTACTAACATAGGCTTCGCATAACTTTAAGATCGTTCGTAAGGCAAAAATGGAAGGAGAATCTTTATATTTTGTAGATCACGAAGATATTAACAAATATTGTACTATCAGAGAAGTTGATTCATAGGCAGATGGTGGACGATGGACCTACGTAGTTTGGTCGATTTTAAATGTCAAACCCAGCCAGATCACGACTTACATCGAATTGACATACCTAATCCGACCAAATGACATGGGCACATTTTGGGCACAGTATAGCAATATGACATTTCCCTACAGTAGTGAAACGAATGTACTTGCGCAGAGCAACGGAGGGGTACCCGCGGGGAAGCGGGTGGCGCGGGCCCGCGTATACAAACTCGCGGAGTTTGTATACCTGCGCGCACAGTCTGGTCTACGAATTTTGTGTTGTAAAACGATAACTTATCTTATAAACAATGGGATAATATAATAAATGTTCAGTGTACGGGTGTAAATCTGATTAAAAAAACAAAAAGGATTTAAATTTTCATAAATATCGGCTCACAGTTCACACTAAAATTTTGTTGGCCTTGGCGGCATTTATTTACATCTCTGTTTTATTGTTTACGTTGTAAGAAGTGTAACAAGGAGAGAAACAATATAGAATAAATTAAAAATCTGTCAAATACCCTGTTTCATACTAATTAGTACAGGCTACCTAGCTTAGGTACACACACCAAGTGTAACATTTTGACCTTAGAGTCGCCCTTACCGCTCACGTAATAAGAGCGAGTTTTTAAGTGCTTTTGTTAAACCTGACGTGTGGCCTACCGTATGGTCTACCAATTGTGTGGTTAATTATTAATGGATATTTTATATATTCGAATGCGTCTTCATTATTTTAATCCTTCGATCGTGAGTCGTGGATTCATGGAAATCTAGCCGCATAAGCTCACCGGTGAGCTTATGCGGCTTGATGGGTTAATAATTTTTTTTTTAAATAGAGAACTATATCTGGCAGTACGACATAATAATATGTAAATATAACACGCTGATTAAACGATTAAATGATAACATTACAAGCACAATATTTTATTTATTTTATTTCCCGTTTCGTGGCAACCCTGGCATATCTGCTCGGTACCTACATCGATGGCGGCATCGTGCGACATCAAAGGCGTTTCGTTACTGTAGAAATATTGCTATACTGTGACATGGGTTCGCCAATTTTCTATGAATCAATTTCTTCGATAGTACAGTGGACAATGATCATTGTACAATGTACATACAGGGTGCAATTAAACCTTCCTGCCAAATTTTTTCCACGGCTTAGGTATCATTAGGAGTCCATTTAAGTAAAAAAGTGGGTGTTATTTTTTATGTAATGACATATTTTATCCCATTTAAATCGTTGCAGAACGGTCACTCGCGGCGCGGGGGAAAGAGCGAGGGTGACGCGGGGGTAGCGGGCGCGCGGGGGCACGCCACGCGCGGGCGACGCGTCGTGTCCATTAATTGTAGTCTTTTTAGGATAACTTTCGAAAGCTATTTCTCAACACTTTAGTACTAAGTGAGTATAAAAGAAAAAAAAACGTATATTTTTATTTTTAACAAGGATCAATATTATATCAAAATTTGGCAGGAAGGTTTAATTGCAACCTGTATATATGCCGATTACCCTCTCCAGTTTCACCTAGAGATCTTAAAGTTTTCGCCTATAAGCCGATGTTACATTAAATCCAAGGGGTTGAGGTATGGTTTAAGGACTCTTCACACGTACTGCAGCGCGTCGTCAGGCGGCGGTAGCGGCTGCACGTAGTTCCGGCACAGGCCGTAAAACCGCTGCGGTCGCAAACTACGCTCCTGCGCATCGAACCTACATAAATAAAATAACAATGAAAAGTAATATTACTAACTTGTCATGGAAGTCATAATGATTTATCTATTGTAATTAAAAATTAAAATATTTACGTCAAGTAACTTTTTCAATTTGTTTATCATTTTGACGTTTGGATGACGTTATCAAGGAGTCTTGAATGCGAATCTGCCGTCACACAAAATAACACCAGCGGTAAGCAAAATTACAGGTAACTACTTTCGAGAGACATTTTGGCGACGTTCGAAAACAACCTTTTAGGTTGTCTAGAAGTTAGCATGAATGTTGCAATAAACATCACGTATTTCATCCCTACCACACAAAAACCTACTATTTTTTATTATACGTGGGAGAGCCATGCTTCGGCACAAATGGGCCGACTCGACCGGAGAAATACCACGTTCTCACAGAAAACCGGCGTGAATGTGTTTCGCCGAGTGAGTGAGTTTACCGGAAGCCCAATCCCCTACCCTATTCCCTTCCCTACCCTCCCCTATTCCCTTCCCTTCCCATCCCTATTACCCTATTCTCTCTTAAAAGGCCGGCAACCCACCTGCAGCTCTTCTGATCAGGACTTCATAACGTTATCGAATAACAGAAAAAATATCGTTACGTACCGTTATTTTCATAATGGTAGCCAGATAACGCTATTTTTTAACGATATCTAGTAAAATAACGTTATATTTACCGTTATTATTATAACGATATTTTTTTGTAATGTATAAACGAACAAATATCGTTATAATAATAACGGTAAATATAACGTTATTTTCTGGTATCAGGTATGCGATCGTGCACGGTGTACTATTTAAAATGTAATAAGCGTTCTCTGTGAAAATACAGAGAAAAAATACACCTAAAAAGCGTGATTACGTTTAGAATTTTTTTCCGCCTGTCATGACTTTCTTGACGGACTATAACGTTATCAAAGAACATATGATTACCGTTATAAATCCTATATAGCGTTATAACATTAACCGTTATTAATATCAATTTTTAACGTTATTTTTAATATCGGGTAAATTTTCATAACGTTATCTATGCCCTTGAAGCAATAACGTTATGAAAAAATAACGTTATTTGAAGCCCTGCTTCTGATGCTGCGAGTGTCCATGGGCGACGGAAGTTTCTTTCCATCAGGTGACCAGTTTGCTCGTAATTTCATTAAAAAAAACCATTTTATTGTTTTAAAAAAACACCAACCTCCACCCGACGTGCGCCATGCAGGTATGACAGTGGGCGATTGTCCACGTATATCCCGGGAACCACGAGAACTCGGCGGACGGCGCGCCGCTCAGCTGCGTGTTCGTCGCGCGGGACACCGTTACCACGTCGTGCATGTAGCCACCTGTATAGGGATATTATAGTTGGTCGTTGTTAAGCATTTGTGTATTAACCCACAAAAAAAATTGGTGTTGAGTTTTGAATGCAGTCTCGTTCTAAATGGCCCAAAGAACATGACTGCATTCATATCTCAATACGTAATTTTTAGGGTTCCGTACCCAAAGGGTAAAAACGGTATCCTATATACGGTATCCTAATCCAGACTTCAATGTCTGTCCGTCTGTCTCCAGGCTGTATCTCAAGAACCGCTATAGCTAGACTTCTCAAATTTTCACAGATTGTGTATTTCTGTTGCCGTTATAACAACAAAGACTAAAAACAAAATAAAATAGTCACAGGTTACACGGTCAAATTTTCATCAATCTGATCCAGCAATCCGGTAAAGATTGACGAAAATTTGATCGTCTAACCCACGGATTGATGGATTGATCGTATTTTTAATATGTCACCGGCGACACGGTCAATTTTTCATCAATCTGATCCATCAATCCGGTACGGATTGACGAAAATTTGATCGTGTACGACTCGGATTGGTGGATTGATCGTATTTTTAATATGAACTTTTTATAACCATCAATATTTCGTCAATCAGATTGATGGATCAGATTAATGAGAATTTGACCGTGTAGCCTGTGACTAAGAACTTTTTATTACCATCGATATTCCGTCAATCAGATTGATGGAAAAAAATATTTAAGGGGGCTCTTACAAACGTGATTTTTTTGGCCTTGGTTGTGCTCGTGATTTGGCTCGTAAGTCGTAATCAATAATGGTAGCAGGTAGGCACTTTAAATACTCACAAAATGCTTAATTATTTACTTTAATACAGTTAATAATAAAATGGATATAAAATAAATATTTAAGGGGGGCTCCCATACAAAACACATATTTTTTGTCACGCTTTGGCATTGCTCGACCAGGGGTTACAAAACGAAAGGGTAGATAATATACACAAGCGCGGCGGTATTTCTTTGATTACTAGACGCACTTTTTAAATAATTGGTTTTGCATACCTAAATTAGTATAATTAGAGTGCACTCCCTCGCTGGACATGGCGAATATGTGCTCCCGCCGCGCTATCTCCGCCGCGCATGACGTACAGCATAATACACTTTTCTGGAAACAATTTAAAAGTAAATTATATTAATGTCTTTGCAGTTTACAGTTACTGTTTTAGTAAACAGTAAATCCGTTAAGTCTAAACTGTCCTTTATAGTAAAAAAAAATACACTAAGTATCAATTAAAATTAGTTGACATTACAAAAAACTCTTCTTCTTACCCTGGTGATGAAGCGGACCTCCATATGCAGTCGTAACAGCGCGTCGTCAACTCGGAACAGCGCGAGCCGCTCGCGCGCTGACAGCGCCAGGTTGGACGCCGTCCAGAACGACAGCGACACCGGGTCCTCGGGCACTGCGCCTGTTGTGAATTTGTGATCATTGTTATTAGTAAAAAAAAGTGTGTCAGCTCAGACGCACGACTGGAGTTTACTCCTTAAGTACGAGTATCTAATCATACGCAAAAAGAGTTTATTCAACTGAAAAAAGATTAATATAATATGAAATCAGATGATCCGGCAATATTATCTACACCCCTTTCTGCCATAGTTATTTCAAAAAATTTTTGTCTCAATTCTAAGGCCAGAATCGAATAGAGGAGAAAAATCCAGGAAGATCAAGCCGAAGAAACTCATATCCAGGACAAATAGTTGCCGAGTTACAAGCATTCAAACTTTGACATTGACAGCTCGGCAACTGTCAAACGTCGAACAAAAGCGGCCATAACTCAGCTTCCAATAGGCCTAGAGGAACGGGGTTTCTTCTAACATCAAAGGCAACACCTCGGCTACCCCCTCCCTGAATTTGAACTAAATCAGAGACATCATTTTTTTTCTCAATTCTAAGGCCAGAATCAAATAGAGGAGAAAAATCCAGGAAGATCAAGCCGAAGAAACCCATATCCAGGACAAATAGTTGCCGAGTTACAAGCATTCAAACTTTGACATTGACAGCTCGGCAACTGTCAAACGTCTTACTAAAGTAGCCACAACTCCGCTCCCAATAGGCCTAGAGAAACGGGGTTTCTTCTAACATCAAAGGAAACACCTCGGCTACCCCCTCCCTGAATTTGAAATAATTATATAATTATATTATTTTATATAATATTGTAATATAATTATATTATAATAATAATAATTTATAATATATAATTTATAATATAATTTATAATTTATAATAATAATTTATATATTTAAATACTAAAAAATATTTTTTAGTACTTATTTAAATATTTTGTAGTAAATTTACTATTTATTTATATATTTTTTAGTGTTTTACTCTATTTTTTAGTGTTTAAATATTTAGTAATAAATTTAGTAAAAAAAAATTTATACACAATTTTTTTTTTTTGTGTTTAAATATTTTGAAGTTAATTTTGTTCAGGAACCTAGGTAATTACTATTTTAAGCTGAAAAATAACTCAAACATGTTAAATAGTTTCGTATGACAAAATGTTTTTGGTACTACGTATGTATGAGAATTTCGAGGGTAGCCCGGGCTCTTAATAGTCCAACGTGAAGATTGGGCAAACGTGTAGGTGCCGCATAAAATGGGCACAAAACTTGTAGATACGGTAACGTATTTGAATGCCACGCATTGGTATGTAACGCGAATCTGTCTACTTCGCTTTATGCTTCAACCATCTAAAAACGATTAAATCTTACTCACACAGAGACATTGACTTGAAGTAATCCTTGATTATTTCCCGCATTCCCTGATAGTCGAATATTTCATACACAAATCGTGGCCATGGTGTAACTGAGGCGTCCATACTGCGAAGTCGGCTGTCGATGCTATATAAAAAATTAAAAAAAAAAAACATTATAAGGGCAGTGCAATTATTAAACTTGTTTCTTTTGTCATTGGGGCAGTGCACTAAATCAATATTCGATTGCATACTATTGAGAGATAAATTGCTCAACAGGCAATGTATGCAAATGCAGAAAAATGCTAGATACCACGCGAAAATATTAAGGTTAAAAAAAGTTCAATATACATAGTTGCATTTTACTTGTTCACTGTTGCTATTTTACTCCAACATGTTACATGATTGTATGTCATATACTAGACGTTCCGCGCAGCTTCGCCCGCGTAGATTAGATATTTCACAGACAAATTAGTCCACAAAAATAGCCTATGATCCTTCACGTGGTCTATTTCTTATCTGACCCAGAACAGAAAAATTTCTCTAGTACTTCGTGAGATAAGCCCTTTCAAATAATTTCCCCCGTTTTTTCCACATTTTTCTCTATTTCTTCGCTCCTATTAGTCTTAGCGTGATAAAATATAGCCTATAGCCTTCCTCGATAAATGGGCTATCTAACACTGAAATAATTTTTCAAATCAGACCAGTAGTTTCTGAGGTTAGCGCGTTCACATAAACCTTTAAAATAATTTCCCTCCGTTTTTTCCACATTTTCCTCTATTTCTTCGCTCCTATTAGTCTTAGCGTGATAGAATATAAAACAGGCTTCCTCGATAAATGGACTATCTAACACTATCAACAAACAAGAGTCTATACTCTATATAGTCTATAGCAACACTGACTGGCACTTACTTGGAGCGACGTAGTGGGTCCAGGCTGGCGAGGCGTGCGTTGTGTAGCGGGTCGCCGCGCCGCAACTCCGGGAGAACACGAACTTTCACCATTTGCATTCTATAACAAAAAAATAAAATAAATAACTATCACACTCATATAGGGCTGCCATCACCTAAATTGCCGTCGCCGGTCAAGCACGACAAAATCCTGGACATTATACCGAAATGTGGTTATTTCCTCGGACACCTCTTAAAAAATATTTACGATTATGTCTTGCCAATTTTTGGTAAAAATCTTTATTTTCCGACAAGAATTATTTCTAAAAATATGATTAACTCAAGTCCTAGAAATTGTACTTGATTTTAATCAGAGAAGAAACCGTGTGTCTGCTTGACAAGTTGTTATCTTTTGTTTATTGCTGCATGAATAAAAAGCTGAATTTCTCTCAACAAAAGTGTCCGGATTTTACCCGGACACTTTTCACAAACCCTGCCGGACGGTTCCCGGACGCCCTTCAAACTAGGACAAATCTGGAGAAATCTGGACGGGTGTCAGCCCTACACTCAAATAATAAAAACATATGTAAATAACTTAGCAGTTATAACTACTAATGGTCGTTGTTCTGTATTATAATAATATAAAAATCAAGTGTTATACAATATTAAAATAGTGGTTTTGACAGTCACATACAAGTGTGGTTACGAACTTAATTAATTTTGTAATCAAATCAAAGCGCACGGAGTGCGCGGCCAAGTTCCAGCAGGCCGCGCGCATGCCGTGCACTATTTACACGAACCGTTTCGACGCACTTTTGACCCCCCTGTAGCTCAGTGTGTATTGCGAGTGCAAAGATAAAATTATACCTACGTAATTATATAGTAGTACTTAAGCAGTATACCCAATTTCATGGATATAGGTTTGGTAGATCCTGAAATATGGCCCTGTAAAAATAGCTAATTTTGGCACTGACTCACTGACCGGTAATCAAAACCTCTAGGCCACTTACAATTGTCCTAGCGTTATGAAATTTGGCACACAGGTCGGGTGTTATACGTAGATTACCAAAAAATTCAGAAAATTAAGAAATTCAAGAAATCGGCCAAGCGTGAATCGGTACATCTACGAAATTAAGACTTAAGAGGCCACTTTCAATTGTCCTAGCGTTATGAAATTTGGCACACATGACACAGGTTGTGTGTTATATGCAGATTAACGAAACATTAAGAAATTGAAGAAATCGGTCAAGCGTGAGTCGGCTCATCTACGAACTTTAGATAAAAATTTCAGTTATACAATCAGAAACGATGAGGAGGATGGGAGGACGAGGGGGGGGGGGGGGGGTACAAAATATTGTCATGTATAATATACACTGTATAGCTTATTAAATAAATAAATAATATGTATGATTTATTGAAAAAAAGGATTGAAATCCCACCAAAAACATACCTGTTAAAATGGGGCCAAGTTCCTATCAGCAAATTTTTGGCCTAAAAAAAGAGTCGAAATCCAATCCAATGCCAAGTTTAGATGCACTTCATCGATCGTAATCATCTTCATCAACAGCTTGATCCATAATGCTTTTAAATTTGAACTTGGCAGGTTAATTGAATTATATAAATATTATCTAATTATAGTATTATTAATCAAGTGTAACGTTTAGCACGAAAACGTGCCAAGTTCAAATTTAAAAGCATTATGGATCAAGCTGTTGATGAAGATGATTACGATCGATGAAGTGCATTTAAACTTGGCATTGGATTGGATTTCGACTCTTTTTCTAGGCCAAAAATTTGCTGATAGGAACTTGGCCCCATTTTAACAGGTATGTTTTTGGTGGGATGCTGTTAATTAAATTTGTAATTACTATAAAATCATAGAATTTAGACAGTTTCATGCAAAGAGCTCACAGATAGGGATTGCAATCCCGCAAATTTTTAATCTGCTGGATCCCGCACCTACAAAACGCGGATCCGCGGATCCCGCATGACCAATTTGCGTAATTTCTCGGGGAGCCCATATGATGGAATGGAAGTTTTGATAGCAGCGCTTTGTGCCAAACCCGATCAAAGGCCTTCGCAATGTCCAAACAGAGGCGGGGCAAGACCTAAATTTGATGTGGGCAAGAAATATCTTGCGAGACCCCCTAAAACATATTTTGCGAGGCCCCCTGCTGGATGACGCAAGAAGACGGATTTTTGGAGAAAAAGAATTTTTTGAGACTCAAACTTTTATTTATGAAACTATTTTATGAATAAGTATTTGAGTATCAAAACTTGTAAATCAATTAAAAAAAACCTCGTGGTCCAAGGGGCGCGAGGCCCCTTAGACCGCTAGGCCGTGGGCGGTGGGCCCACACCGCCCACGCCTTGCGCCGCCTTTGTGTCCAAACTATAACAAATGCCTCTCCCTTCGACACAATCGCCTGATCCCAACGATGAGTTAGTTACCCCAAGAGATCACCAGCCGAGCGACCCTTACGGGACCCGTACTGTTTGTCCAGATATCGAATTCCATTATATTATAAATTTTTATAGCGATTGGTCTGTAATTGGAAGGATTTGAGCGTTCACCTTTTTTGGGGATCGGGTACACCAAGTCTTCCAGGAAGCCGGTACAATTTTTTTTATTAAGAAGGCAGGTCACTGTAGCCCTGACGTCACTGCGACCCATGAGGATCTATTGTGACTCCTTCGCACTAGAGTATCATCCCCAACCCAATACTGCTCATAAATTGAACGATATGGTTGGGGTTGGTGCCACGAATTTCCTCTGTGGATGAGTATTCATGGCGACCAAGGTGCCTGTTCCTGCTTTGTAGTAGAGCAGGACAGTCGAGGAGAAGGTGAATAGGTGTTTCATCCTCCTCCTCATAGAATCTGCAAGTCGTTATGCTACAAATACCCATTCTGTTTAGGTGTTTGTTGAGCTTGCAGTGCCCAGTTAGGCTTCTGGTAAGGATTCTTAATTGGTTCCTACCCAAGGTGAGCACTAATTTTGATAGTTTCTTGTTGAAGCCAGGAATTAGTGCCTTGGAGTGTTCAAGGCCAGGGGTCTCAGCCCATTGCTTCCTGCATAGTCTGTGACCCCATTCCTTGAGCACTTGCTTTGTGGTACTGGGAGTTATACCACAGACTGGTTCTGGGCCATATATGAGACTCTCGGCCCCAAGCCTAGCCAGTTCGTCAGCGGTTTCACCGGGGACGTTACTGTAGCCCGGGATCCATACTAAGCGGATGTTGTTGTTCCTTCCCAGCATGTTTAACGTCTCAATGCATTAACTAATTTGGACGAGACTTCTGCGGCAGCCAGTGCTTTAAGGGCAGCTTGACTATCGGAGAAGATACACACGTTTTTATTAACTAGAGCCATCTCTAGGTTTTCTAGTGAACAACCGAGGATAGCGAAGACTTCAGTCTGAAACACGGTCGCAAACTCCCCCAAATAGGCTTCTTTGCCTTTTGGTGGCCTGCCCCCGTAGAATCCGGCTCCCGCACGGTTGTCTTACCTTGATCCATCCGTGAACCAAACCATGTCGCTAGGGCGGATATCGATTGGGATTTTTCTTTCCCAGTCCTCCCTGGAAGGTATAAAAACCTGGTATTGCTTCGAAAAGCTATGCACCTTGATCATGGCATCTGATGGCATGGCCATGACAGGTGATTCACTGAGAGACTGTTCCAGCTGTCAAAATGGGGTAGAGGCCCAATTCGTCCTGCCCGCCGTCCTGGCCCTGAGAGCCACCTTTTTGGCCTCCATCTGAACAAGCTGAGGAAGCGGAGTTAAGTTGATCAGGGCCTCGAGGGAAGCGGTGGGTGTTAACGAGAGTGCACCCGTGATTATTAGACATGCCAGTCTCTGTACGCTGTATAGCCGTATAGTCGGTACAATGCCAGAAGAACAGAAGAGCCGAAAAAGACGCGTTAAGATCAGAGCCAACTCTGGAGCACACTTTTTTAACACAATAGAAGGGTTTCCGTCAGGCCCATTCAACTTTAATTGGATATCAAGGGAACGGAGGGCTATTTGCACTGAGCGCTGATGAAACCAAATATCCGATATGACGCTCGTGCATCGCGGTATGGTCGGCGGTTTCTGTTCCCCATCATCTCGGGTCAAGCTTGACGCAAAGAACTTACCCAGAAGATCGGCTTTGTCTTTTGCGTTATGGAACAATGATCCATTTTCGACGTATAGGTATGGTAGGGTTGACTTGTAGAAATTCCCTTCAATAGCTTTAGCCAGAGACCAGAATCATTGCACGGGTTCTCGAAGGGAGGCGCTCGAGTCTGTCACCAATTCTTTGCCCGTTAGATCTCTTTCTTGAGTATTTTATTTTATATGACGTGCTGATATTTAAATCCCGAGCAGACACTGCATTGGCCCAGGATTGGTGAGCCAAGAGAAGCTGCTTCCGGTGAGAAGCTTTTTTGGAGGATAAACCAAACCAGGGACGAAATATGCCGCAAGTTGGCACTACAGAGGACGGAATGAAAAGCTTGATCCCTTGCATCACCATATTGGCAACGGAGTTGGCAGTGTTGTCGGGATCATCCGGCGAGAAGCAAAAGTGCCCCAAAGGATAGGATGCAAAAACGATCGCATACCATCCCAGTCCGCTAGCTTGTAGAGACACACACGACGGTATTTAACAAGGCAAGGCAATGATCTGATGAACCAAGTGGTGCGGTCATGGATGCTTAGTAGCCATCAGGATTTGAAGTCAGCAGAAGGTCCAACAGGGAAGGATTCTGACCGTCTACATCTGGGATTCGCGAAGGCGTAGTAACCAGTTGTATTAAGTCGTTCGCAAGAGCAAAGTCGCAGATAGATCTTCCCGCATGATCAGTTTTACTGGTATTGAGCCATTTGGCGCGGTGGGGGTAGTCGCCAAGTATTATGATCTCTGCGGATGGGATCTGCTTCTGCACTAAATCTGAAGCTGCTTGCAGGTGTTCAAAGAGTCACTCCGTCTCGGGGTCACCACTATGGGACCTACATTATAGACACGCAAAAACGCGAGGGTGGTCGTCGCAATCAATGCGGCTCCGCATTGATTGCGACGACCACCCTCGCGTTTGTTCATAATGTTGAGAATTGAGAGTTCCCTGACTTCAAGATTGTTGAGGCATTAAAAGCATTTTAATTTTAAGATCTAATAAGACTAGAGTGATCACATAATTTCATTGTTATTTTGTTACAATACAAATATTTTTGTGGCATAATATGAGACATTTTCTATTAGTAAAGTTGATTTTATAACATAAATTCAAACATGCGGGATCCTGGGGGATTGGCCAATCCCGCAAATCAATCCCGCAGGATTGAATAAGGTGCGGGATATTGCAATCCCGCACCTATCCCGCAATCTACTCACAGAACTGTAATCTTAGTAAACTCAACAACAATACCTGTAAAAATTAATTCTTGGCTGGGTAGGTTTTGGCATATCCACAAATCGAAAACGATGAATGGCTCGTGCCTTCACTTTTAGGGATACAATTGCTGGTGTTGCTTCAAATACTTCACAGAGTACTCCATATCCAGAAATCTTGGTTCCACTATCACTGTAAAAAAAAGAAACATTAGGCAAAAAAAATTGTAAATAATTATTCATGTGGTCTGTAAACAGTAAACACTGATCGAAATGTTTTTTTTCCTCACTCCGGACATAATAATCCAAATAATTTATCCTCTTCAATGACTTGGACTAGCATGGCAGCATCGTGTTGGTCACCAATCAACATGGGTACAGTCTCCCCAGGAAACACAACACCATGATGAATTGTGACTGGTACTTTTCCTTCCCAGCCTGCTTCTAACACAGACCGTCCACTGAGTGGCAGTAGCTCTGATCCCATATACTGCAAAGATTAAAATTTATGAAATACTGGATATATACAATAATTTTTTGAGAATCTTAGTATGTTAGATAGAAAAAAGTAGTACGGTCAAAATCTGTTATAACAACATCGAAGGGACTACTCATATTTAGTCGTGAAAACCGATAGTTGTAATAACTAGTGACAGGTGATCATATAGCATTCAGCCGGGACCTTTGATTTTGGTCAATTTAACCGGTATGTTGTTTGGTTTTGACTGTTTAAAATATGCGTACACTCACTCATTTGGTGGAAGGTGGAAGTTTATTTCGCGGAATATTACTAAAAATAATAACAAACTAAATTGTAAGTTTTGGATTTCCGCAAAGTAACGCCTGATTCCATTAACTATAGTTTTGACTGTATTAGTATACAATTTTTAATTACTTATTGTCTATTTCAAGTGTTTGAGTTTAATAAAATTTGAGTAGGTAACGATTTAATTTTGTGGTAAAAGTAAAATTCAGTGGTTTCATTGTTTTTGCAAGATTTAATGCTTGGTAGCTTACTGAATGTGTGGCTGCTAAAGATATATCAAATTGACGCCCTTCGCCTTCATCATTTTCCTCCATTGTCTCACGTTCATCATCTCCCAAAAGGCTGCTAGTATCTTCAATCTCTTCGTCTCCATCACTTGATACTATTAAGAAAAATACAAAAATGGTACATGAAAGGTAAACTCCTTTGTGAAAAATCAATGCAAAATATTGTCTGTAAATGTGCCACACCATATTAATTTTTAGATACATACCATTTTCATCCATGACTAATGAATCAAAATCAATCCTTTTCAACTTGTTATTTCTTTAGATCAAGCTATTTGGATGTAAACAATTTAAATATTATTTCAAAACAAAAACAGCTGTGCTATTGCGATTTTTGAAAACAAACTTCAAATTTGACATTTTCTTTTTTTTATTGTGGTGAAGAAAAGGACAAGTAGTACGGTACGGTCGGTACCACCGACCACGATTTCTGACTCTGAGTCTCTCTTAGACTCTTCCAGTCCACAATCCGCAGACGATTCACGATAATCGATATAAAACTCAAGTGTCCAAACCACAGAACACTTTTACTCCAAACTCCAAACTCCAAACAAAATTATTAAAAAAAAAATGAAAAAAAAAAACAAATGCTATGTCAAGAAAGCACATCTACAAAATATATATACTAGTAATCTGTGAAGCGCATCTTGTGATTGTGAATTTGATTGACTTTGTGAGATAATTGGTGGATATTTGTGAATTATTTTGAATGAAAAGTGTATATAGCGTGTGTATATAATTAAAAATAACTCAGAATTTGAGAACCAGGAAATGTGAAAAAAATCTTAATTTACAAACTCAGTCGTCATGTGTCGCAAATTTTTATGGTGTTACGTATTTGTATTAATTTTGTTGGATTTATCCCTAAATTCTAAGCTGACAGCTCTAGGAAAAAGCCATGGTAAAATCAATATTATATTATTTAATATAATAATACAAGACGGCAGTTTCATGTCTTACAAAAGGTCGAAATCGTAAACGATTTTGTTCATAACATTAGGCTGTAATTTCATGCGTTAAGTCACCGAATAAACTGCGATATTATTTTTGAGTAGGGCCGGGTATGTACATAGATTTTTTTCCTTTATTTGGAAAGATTATTTCTGGCGAAACGCACATTACTGCGTTGGCGGCTAGAGCATGTAAATATAACGCGTGACTCTGTGGTTGTATCTAAATATCTAATGCATTTAGATAACATTCCACAGGTCTATTTCAGATGAGTTTTAATTTTTATTTAGTAGGAATTCAAGGATATATAATGATTAATGACAACTGGAAGTTGTAGGTAGTTGAAAAAAATCAGTAGTGCAGTGACTTTTATTTCAATCAAGTACAATAATGTAGAAAGTAGAAACGTTATAAAAAAATGAGATCACAAATTAAAATTTAGGAACATAGCATTTAAACTGAATTACACCATTACAGTTATCAACATACATCAGGCGTGGTCCGAAGGGGGAGGGTCACAGGGGACATGACCCCCCCCAAAATCTAAGGTCAAATAGGAATATTTCAAAATCTTGCCAAATAATAAAAGGAAATTTCTATCTATCCCCTAACCATCGCAGTACGTCCCACCTTAGACAGCTGTGACTGTCAACCCAGAACCGTCCGAGGGCACAGTTAAAAAAAATATACATATTAGCAGTGACTAGTGAGTGACACCCCCCCCCCCCCCAAATTTCAGGCTGCGACCGCACCTGACTCCCATACAGTACTTTAATACCTCGATTGTGGATTCTTGGAAATCTTTTGTTTTTGCGGTCGCATGCGACCACTTGGGAACGCGATATTACTTTACAAAGAAGTGGTACACAAAATCTTTTTTCAACTGTCATGCAAAATATTCTGAACCATATTATACTTTTTTTATAATTGATAAGTGTAGCTAAAATGGTATAAAGCAAAGTATAAACAAAATTAAGTTTTGCTTGAGGTATCTTTATGAGTGGCCAAAGAACCTGCAGTCTCATAATATTATCAAATTATCGAAATAATCTTATTTTCCGAACATTTACCGAGTAAGTGACAATAACAAAAAAACATATAATACATTTTATTGCTGTCCTAGTGTATTTTAAGTTTAATTAATAAGACTACTATGGTCCAACATGATCACTTAATGTTTTATGCAATATTAGGAATTAAGGAAGTTTATTCAAATTTATATTTGTATATTTGTTTTAGATGTCACCATACAAGACTCCTTTAGAGAAGGAATGCCCTTTCAGGTAACACATGTTCGATATTTTATTGACATTGTGCATAATATAGACATAGTTAAATCTCAGGAACTACCGGTCCGATTTGAAAAATTCTTTCGGTGTTAGATACCTCATTTATCAAGGAAGATTATAGGCTACATTTTATCACGCTAAGACTAATAGGAGCGAATAAACAGAGGAAAATTTGGAAAAAACGGGGAAAATTATATGAAATTGCTTTTTACCACTACTGGGAGCAATTTATATGATTTTTGGCACACATGAAGAATAGACCAGGTGAAGGGACATAGGCTATTTTTTGTGGTATTCGGAACATCTAGTAATATGATATATTTTTGTCCTGGTCCAATAGGCTACTTGACCTATATTCAATTTCATTGAACAAATGCATATTTCTAGTAGAAATTGGCCTAGGAAATCGTATTTCACCCTTATCATCAAATAAAAGCTTATGATTGATAAATAAAGCCGATTTGAAAATATGATTTTATGAAAATAGGATTTGTACTGACGAAAACGCTTTTGCGGTACTTCCGATTTGGATGTGACGTCATCCTCATAGTAATTTAATATCTTTTATTTATCGCGCTCGTTATATGTAAGTTTATTTGTACATAAATATTAAGAATAATCCTAGAAAGATTTGTAAAATATATTTTCTTAAATAATTCAAATAAAACATCAGTTTTATATATTATCTCCATTTATTGTAGGCAGGAAATGAAATGGCCAAAACTTTTCTCCAAAAGTTTTCAACATTTCAAATGATTTCTAATTTCTTATTTAATTATTTTATAATTTTTGGGCACTTTTAGACTCGTACATTTAGCACATTAAAAAATTTTCAATAAAGAGAGTTTAAAATACAAAACGTATGACGTCACACTATGGCGGACAGTGTTTTCGGCGCCATTTAAAAGGCATGTTTTCCAATCAACATTTTTATGGGTTTGTACTGTGTAAAATATTAAAATATTAGTTTTTTTTGGGAAAATGAATGATTAAGAAGCGATTAGCATGAAGAAAAAAAATAGGTCAAGTAGCCTATTTGTTAGAAAATTAACTTGACAGTATAAGAACTGAATATTGTATAACCCCAATAGTCTGTAAACCTAGTGTCAATATATAATCAATATATAAGTTAATTTATGAAATTGAATAATTTTTATTGATTTTTAATGATAGTTGCAGTTTGCTACAGTATCTAAATGAAATTATTTGTATTACTTATTTAGATATAAATTGAATTTTTCTATTTAAATAACCTGTTTTCTAAGCAAGTCCCTGATTTTATAGATAGTAGAGGTATACAAAAGATCTTGCATTTTAAATACTTATAAGTTTTTACAACTATGCATCGATAAAAATTTATGGTGCATAGTTAAATAAATAATAAAAATATTAAAATAATTATTATATCATCACTAGGAGTGGGATAAAGAAGTATGGGGAGAGAGTGTGGGTAATATGGAAACAGAAGACGAAGGGGAACCCATAGAAGGTGTGTCGTTGGACCCTCCAGTGCTGAAGTTTGGGCAGTCGGCACTGGCTACTCCGCATGCTCGAAGTGTGACCATCACCAACACTGCAAACACTACAATACATCTCGCTTCTGTCGCTGGCACAACTCCAGATTTCCACGCTTCCTTCTTTGAATCTAAGGTAAAATTGCGCTTATATAATATTATTCTAAAATATCTCTTACT
Source organism: Lysandra bellargus (assembly GCA_905333045.1). Lineage (NCBI taxonomy): Eukaryota > Metazoa > Arthropoda > Insecta > Lepidoptera > Lycaenidae > Lysandra > Lysandra bellargus. The sequence goes on from HG995321.1 coordinate 751,729, forward strand.
TGTTTTGTTACTAACCTCCATCATAAAACATTGTTTATTGACAGCATGTTTCTAATGTGTGGTGTGTAAGTTTGCAGTTTTGATTAACACTTTATACTGGGTGAAATATTACATACAATGGTGTCAAAAAAGGTCAGAATAGACTTATGAAACAGGCAAATATGGTATACTTGTTTTAATTTTTTTAATAAGAAATATTGTCTTACTTTAGTATAATACTAACAACTATCTACACTTTCTAATTCTAGCCTATTTTCGTTCTGATTGTATACAACTCTACCGACGGTTCTGCCAAGGAAATGCAGCAAGTCACAAAAATGCCTGGTACCTTTTGGATAAATGTGGATGGATCCACATCCATGTGACATGATGGCAGTCCATAATATTTCTAATTGTGGCTCGAGACATGGACGCCGGCAGAAATAATTTCCAAGGGGTGCAGGGCTCAGTTTTCTTTCTTTTTTTACTTTTTATGAACAACAGTGAATGTCTGTTTACGTCAACAGAATACATTTAGGTATGTAGTGCCGAAACATTACGAACTATCTTCGTACGGCATGGGCGTGGTGATAGGGTTACAAAATGTTCCACTGGCGTGTGGTTGACTGTACTAATAACTACCTAGCCCGAGATTCCCAAGGGGTGCAAGTGCACCACCTGGCACCCCCCTGCCGGCGCCCATGGCTCGAGATCGTCATGTGTGATAAAGCCCTTATACTTCTGAAACAATATTTATTTTGTATTTGATTTCTTGTGTTTTGTTACAACCCTTTTATCTTTATCGTGTGCTATGAGCTATCGCGCAGGAAGCACCGCCGGCCGCGCGCCGCGCTGCGTCTGACGTCGTGTTTATGAACTGACCACACGAAAACCTTGATAACTTATCGCACGTAATATCTTAATATCACACATAACTCCTCAATTATTTATTACCTTTTGAACTTGCTGCAATAAAATAGATAAGGACGTCGCTTGTTGAATGCATATCGTTATTAATGTATAACAATAAATAATATTCATGTCAACATTGTATTTTTGTGTATTGTGGATATACGTTATTTCTGGATATTTTTAATAAGAAAATGATTTGTTTCATATAGTAATATTGTATTGGCTTTTCCTTTACTATATGTTATTCCTTACTTGTTTACTAATTTGCTATTGCATAACATGTTTACAAAGCAAGCTATTTCGGTCGGCTGGTATTGGTTTTACATTATGGCAGCTTTGTAGCTAATTGTTTTCTGAAATATGTTAATTAACCTTGCTAAAAATTGTACATAAAAGATATTATGAGAGAATATTATGGAGTATATTATGCTGTTTATAAACATAATGATAAGTGAATGAGTTAAGTACACATATTATATTTTATTACCATTTCGTTTTTACAATCAATTATAGCCAAATAATACTTAGTAAAATACTTGGCGAAGTTCGGTCGCCCATTTATTTAAAATGTGGGGCAAGTTGGCACATTTCATACTGTATAGTGTATAGTTGCTTAAAATTACAGGTAGTGAAAGGCCAAGGTTATGTCCTGTTTATTTTACTGCTGTCCTGCGCTATGTTGTTTTATTTACAGTTTAAACGTTTGATGTAAATGGAATGATTGTTGCGTAATGGTAAAGTATGGGCAGAGGTTTTTGTGCGCGACCGGACCGGTTAGAGTCTTGTATGTGGGTCAGTAAGGCGGTAAGGTAATTTCAGATATTTTCGAATATGTCCTGCCGCAAGCTGATGGCCCTTTCGTCTGATACAACTTTTCGGGTCAAGACTTTAGATGCACTTTAATTAAAAGCGCCTTAAGAATGGTGTTTCGTAAACATATGTTACGAAAAATGTGAATTAATTTATCTTGGTAGCGATGTTTATACATAATATTCGGAAAACAGACGTTTCCTTGAGGAAGTCAAATCAATCTACAATTTCTATAAACATGATATGGGTTTAATTTTAAGTTTAGAGTTTGGACATTAAAATATTTAATGATTTCAAATTGTATGACGTAATAATGTCGTAATATACATCATATTAAGGTCTCTACGTTGTACAAATAAAGCTCGTGTAACAATTAATGTAATCGACGTTGACGCAGAGAAGAGGAATATGAAGAGTTGGGCGCGGGGGGCGCGGAAAAGTCCGAATTATGACGTGACGTGGTGGGTCAAGCTCGAACTTTTCCTGCGTCACGCCGCACCCTCGTGCGTCAAGGCGGGACAGCGAACAGCGACACCGATAATTACACTAATAAAAAGGATTAACTACTGTAACAGAAAGACGTTATTTTTGGATATTTTTAAAAGTTTTGTCTGTTATTTAATATCATCGATTATCTTTCGATTATAGTTGTTTAATTATAAGTCATGACTCATGATAAATTATTGTACGTTTTTAGTTATTGACTTATTGTCGTTATTATATTCCCAATATCATATCCTATTTAATAAAATTAAGTTTCTGGTCTTATAATAATATTAATGTATTAATGTAAGTTAAGAGTTGAGGAAAACTGCATCATGATTCGTTGCTAGTGAGTTATGAGTTATGACTCAAGAGAAATTATTAAGGCTCGCCGCGTTTGTTATACAATATGAATATTTAACCACATGTTATTATAGGCATATTTATACAGTATTATACATCTCTGATCCTTCGATCGCCAATTCTTGGAAATCTTTTGTTATCGCGGCCCACTTGGGCCTTACGGGGCTTGATGGGTTAAGGTCTTATCTTTAGCTCTATTTGTTAATGTATGTATTATTATTGCAGACTCTGGCGCCACAAGGCAATACAACGTTCACAGTAGTCTACCTCGGCCGTAGAGAAGGCCCGGTGTCCGCCCGCCTCTACATTCACACGTCACTAGGAATCCAGAAATATACGGTAATTTCGTTTTACAAACTTGGCATGTTGACACTTTGATTCATGGCTAGCAATTACTTACGGACATTCTGGTTGATTTACCACTAAACATACAATGTTTTGCGTTTCTCTGTAGCTATAAATCAAATTATTTTCAATATGTTCTCGGTTATTAGTTGAACGCATACGAATTGAATTTTAAAATTAAGTTTTAGAGAGAAACGTACTGATAAAATCAATACTAGACATAAAGACTGTTTCACAATAGCGGGTGTGCATATATGGCCAATGAATAGACGACGGCGGTGGACCAACATTTCGTTCTCGTGGACATAATATTATGGCCTAAGTGTGAAATCACCGAGAATTTGTCTCCGTCACTTACCATGGAGTAAGCAGCGACAAAACTTCCGGTCTTTGATCTTATAAACCATGCTTTTATCCAATAATAACCAGTAAGATCATTTTCCCCCCAGGTGTCGGCAGTGGGCGTGGCTAGCGAGTACGACGTGTGGCCGCTGGTCGGCGTGCGCGTGCCACTCAACGCGACCGTCGAGTGGGAGCTGCGACTGCACAACCCCACCGCTACAACCATACAGGTTACATTATGAAGAATATTATTATCATTAGTTATTATGTATCTAACAACTGCATATAAGTTGACATGACAACGATTGTTTTAGGATCAATAAATAATTTTATTTACAGTTTTCGTATCGTTTTTTCGTTCATAATCGTAAACGCAGTAAAATGGCAATAATAATACATTAAGAATTTTAAACTTTATTAACTGTGCATGCGTGTATTTACTTTAAATTGTATATTTCAGTTGCGACATTTTTTAACGTGAAATGAACGCAGGTAACGGAGGTGTACTCATCGGGGGCATGGCTTTCACTCGCTCTGCCCAGCGGCGGTGAGCGCGGCGCGCGGGCCTTGTGGAGCGTTCCGCCGCGTACGACGCGCGCGCTCGTGCGTCTCCGCGCCGCGCCCGCGCCGGCCGCGCAGCCGCTGACTGCGTACGTGCGAGTTCGGGGCGTGCCCGGCGGCGACCTGTTGCTGCCCGTCACTGCGCGCGCCGCCCCGCCTGGCGAGTACGCGAGACCGCTGCAAGTGCGACAGCGGCCCAGCGGGACCGGAGATCCGCCGTATACGGTAATAACATTAAAAGAAAATTTAAATCTTCATAGAATTATTTACAGTAAAATAAAGCTACATCTCTTATTTTACTGTTTAAAGATTAATATTAAAAGCAAAATACCATTTTTGTAGTATTACTAGATGACGCCCGCAAATCCCTTGCGCTGAAATTCATTTGTCGCGACGAACAGTACAATTTTACACAACTAAAACTATTCTCTTTCCATTTTCCGTCTCGGACTATCTCCATAGCAAATTTCACCTAAAATCGGTCCAGTCGCTTTAGCGTGAAGAGGTAACAGACAGACAGATATGCATTTATAATATTAGTAAGGAAATGTATAAAAGAAATGAATAAGCACACGAATATTTTTACGCAGGTTGAAATAGAGATGGCTAACAGCGGCGCGGCGACTATAACATTGGAAGGCGGCGTGCGGGGGGCGTGCCGAGCGGCGCCCGCACCCGATCCTTGCCTGCAGCAGCCGCGTCGTGCCAACGGTATGTTTACTCGTTAAAGCTTAGTGTAATATTTGATGTATAATAATTTTAGTCCGTCCTACCGTCATTTTAGCGCAACTTTTTTTACGCAGTGAAATTCTGTGACGAATTCGACGCAGGGATTTTAGCGCAACCTACAAAAGCCAAATTTTACATGAGACATTTTTTAACTTTTTTTACTAATATTTTTAAATAACCAAGAATCGTTATTAGTACATAGCATTTTTTATTTTTTTAGCACGCTGCTGCTTAAAAAACATTGAAAAAAAAAAACCTGTAAAATTTTGTCGATTGCCCTAAATTGGCGGTAAAAGCTCGAATAATTTCAAATATGATTGTACGAGCGAATTACGCATACACATTTCTATCATGTTATCAAATTTTGTAGGGGCAAGTGCGAGTGGAGCTCAGCTGACAATGTTGCGCACACAGCTTGAGCCCGACCAGGAGTTTACTCCTGTCGCGCGGCTCACACTTGATTGTGAGTATTAAACTCCGCATTAGTGCATTAGCACACTGTAGCAAAATTTTCAAGCGATGGGGGACCTAAGTAGTTTGGTCGTGTTACATCAAACCCAGCCGACAGATCACAATTAATAGCGTTTTCGGCATCTAGAACTGCTCCAGGGCAGGGCAGGCAGGGGGGGGCGCGGCGCGGCGCGGCGGACCGAACGGTTACGAAAATAGCCGTAGTTTAAATTAAGAACAGAAACTACGTATTGCACTAGTATTACGTCCACGTGCTTCGTGGATCATCGGTTTTGTTCGGCTATTTCCGTATCCATTCGGCCTGCCCTGCCTGCCCTACTCCGGGGCAGTTCCAGATGCCGAAAACGCTATAACATTAAATTGACGTGATCCGACCAAATGACGTTGGTCTGTCAATTGCCTAAGAATCCTAATTTCCTCAATGTCACCGGCTACACGGTAAATTTTTCATCAATCTGATCCATCAATCTGGTACGGATTGACGAAAATTTGATCGTGTACGACTCGGATTGATGGATTGATCGTATTTTTAATATGAATTTTTTATAACCATAAATATTCCATCAATCAGATTGATGGATCAGATTGATGAGAATTTGACCGTGTAGCCTGTGACAAAGGTACATGGTACATCTATATCTATACTTATTATAAAACAAAGTCGCTTTTTTCCCTCATGTCCCTTTGTTCTCTTTAATCTTTAAAACTACGCAACGGATTTTGATGATTCTTTCAGTGTTAGATAGCCCATTTATCGAGGAAGGTTATAGGCAAATTTTATCACGCCAAGACTAATAGGAGCGAAGAAATAGAGGAAAATGTGGAAAAAGTGGGGAAAATGATTAGAAAGGGCTAACTTGAACGCGCTAAATTTAGGAACTACTGGTCCGATTTAAGAAATTATTTCAGTGTTAGATAGCCCATTTATTGAGGAAGGCTATAGGCTATATTTTATCACGCTAAGACTAATAGGAGAATGTGGAAAAAACGGAAATTATTTGAAAGGGCTTATCTCGCGAACTACTGGAGCAATTTTTATGTTATTTGGCACAGATATGAAGTAGACCACGTGAAGGATCATAGGCTATCGATTTTAATATTTTTTTTCAGTGGCTATATAATATTTTATATACGTGCGACGCCGGGGCGGGTCGCTAGTATAATATAAAATAAAAAACAAAATGTCACAAAGTTCTAACGGTACGGTAATATCGTGGACGTCTGCGGTAAAACGATAACATAGGGAAGTAAAATATTTGGAAATATATGAAGTCGCTTTTAAATTTCCGTCGACGATAACTTTTTAACATGCATGTTAGAGGACATCACGACGTCTACGCTCTCCTGAACCGCACAAAACGTCCGCGGTGCGTAAAATCAAAAGGGCATTGTATGTACCCAACGTCGAATGTTTTATCGTGGAAGCCGGTGTCCACGATAACGTGACGTCCAGAATTATAAAAGCGCATATACACGTCGCACGTATTTTCCAGACGGCGCTCTGTGGGCGCAGGCTACGGGGTCGGGCGAGGCGGGGCAGGGGGAGGGGGCGTGGTGCGCGGGCTGCGTGCGGCTCGGCGACGCACTAGTACCGTACAGCGTGCGCGTGCTGCCCGGCGCGCTCGTCATCACGCCGCCGCAGCTGCTGTTAGTATCCATACTAATGTTATAAATGCGAAAGTGTGTCTGTTTACTGTTACTGTGTTACCTCTTCACAATGGGTTTTGTCTTTGATGTTTTGTTGCATAACATACAGCCGTAAAGAAAACTTGAGAGGTGTCAAGGAACACACGGATGGAACGAAGTTATTTCTTATGTATTTACAAAAAACCTGTATACACTCAGAGAGAGAGAGAGAGAGAGAGAGAGAGAGAGAGAGAGAGAGAGAGAGAGAGAGAGAGACCGAGAGAGAAACGCGCTACATTTCTTATCATTTTTTCTCTAGTTGTAATATATCGACATACCGACACTTATGTGTCGTGACTCTTGTCGTTACAACTTTTTCCGTCTAACTCCCTTTCACAACGCGCGATAAGGAACTTCGTTCCAATTAAATAGGCTTATCTTTCAGTATTATTTCGATATTTTATATATTTTCCGTTATTAATATACGTCCATTTAGGTTTGTGACGTCGATGGGTGCGGAGGCAAGACGCGCGCGCATCGTGACAGCGCTCAACGAGTTCCGTGTTCCGCTGCGGGTACACGCGCTAACTGTTCCACCCGAATTGACTGAACATTTCAAAGTAAGCCTAAAATACCCAAAATGTCTATTGATGTCTGTAGAAAATCTGTTGAACAAAATTTATAATAGATTATACCGATGTTTTTCAATCTGTGGGTCGCGACCCCTAGGGGGGTCGCGAAGCTATACTCAGTATAATAGATAAATATACCAAACTAGGAAAAAATCAGCTGGTTAAGAGCCCGGGTTACCCTCGAAATTCTCATACATACGTAATACCAAAATAATTTTGTCATACGAAAGTATTTAACATGTTTGAGTTATTTTTCAGCTTAAAATAGTAATTACCTAGGTTCCTGAACAAAAATTAACTTCAAAATATTTAAACACTAAAAAAAATTTTTTTGTGTATAAATTTTTTTTACTAAATTTACTACTAAATATTTAAACACTAAAAAATAGAGTAAAACACTAAAAAATGTATAAATAAGTAGTAAATTTACTACAAAATTTTTAAATACTATAAAATATTTTTTAGAGTTGAAATATTTTGTAGTAAATTTAATATTTATGTATATATTTTTTAGTGTTTTACTCTATTTTTTAGTGCTTAAATATTTAGTAGTAAATTTATAAAAAAAATGACACACAAAAAAATTTTTTTTAGTGTTTAAATATTTTGAAATTAATTTTTGTATAGGAACCTAAGTAATTACTATTTTAAGCTGAAAAATAACTCAAACATGTTAAATATTTTCGTATGATGAAATGATTTTGGTATTACGTATGTATGAGAATTTCGAGGGTAACCCGGGCTCTTAAGGTCCCGTTTTAGGGTTCTGTAATCAACAAAACTTAGTTGAATACGGTACCCTAAAACGGAACTCTAACCAGCAGATTTTTTGCATATTGGTAGGTTAATAGTTATATAAATCAACAAAACTTGGTTGACTACTGAACCCTAAAACGGAACCCTTACGAGTTGATTTTTTGTATATTGGTAGATTATTCGTTATATAATTTAAGAGTTACATTGTCCTACAAATACAACAATCCATATTTTAGGACCAACAATTCAATCCTTTCATACCATCAAATCCTTTCTATCACTTTCAAGACTTTTCACAAATAAAAATGTTGTTCGTCTTATCAAAATGAAGCTACTCACAAAAAATTAGCTTGATAGTAATAAAAAAAAATTGTTCTAGGGCTCCCGTTCTAAAACATAGTGGCCTACGCTAATAAAAAATATAAATACGTTAATAAAAAATTATAAAAAATACTGCGTAGAATGTATTTCTTAAATTATGATCCGTAACTGTTTTTTCGACGCCTTCTAATTTATAGACAAGAATACCGACAGTTTTGTTTCTATTCGTTTTTCTTTTGAAGCGTATGATGTAGAATAGAATAGAATAAACGTTTATTTGCAGCTATAATAAAATATATAATAATATAAATTCGACGACCTCTGTGGCTCAATTGGTTGAGTGTGTGTCTCAAGCCGGGGGTCGCGGGTTCGAATCTCGCCGACGGAACAAAAAGTTTTTCAATGTTCCCGGGTCTGGATGTGTATTAAATATGTGTATAATATAATAAAAATCTTAAATATATGTATAGTATAAAAAGTATTAAATATATTTCCGTTGTCTGGTACCTGTAACACAAGTCCTTCAGGTATTTAGCACGGGGCCAGACTGACGTGGTGTGAAGCGTCCATAGATATTATTATTATTATTATTATTATAAAAATACTAATTAAAATAGAAATATTACAAAATAGTGAATTAACATAATACAGACATTAATTAGGTAGGTACATTAGCCGCAAATTGGACCAAGCTCGGCAGTGTTGGCACACCCAGCAGGCAACCAACGCCGGTCTTCCGCTTGGCCCATTTTATCTTTGAAACTTACTCATATAATTATACTTCATCACTTATAATAATTTAAACTTTTAGGGCCTGTTTCACCACTTCCTGATAAAGTGCCGGATAGGCTATCCACAACTTTTTTGACAGATTCTCCATACTCTATTGGTCATGTAAAGTGGTGGATAGCCTATGCGGTACTTATCATGAAGTGGTGAAACAGGCCCTTAATACATTTTCTTATAGATAGTGGATCACACGCCACTAACAATAGAGGCGGGGGCGTCGGTGACGATACTGGAGCTGCAGTTGCTCGGCGAACCCGGGCCCGAGCTCGCGTTCGACGAGCAGTTGGTGCTGCACACCGACCTGTCACACTACCTGATACCGCTGCGACTGTACAGCGGCAATTTGACATTTGTAAGTGTGCAAATATTACGTTACTAAAAATTAAGTATTAAACAATGGAATAAAAGTATTATATAAACAATATCTGCTCATAAAGTCATACCTGCTCATTGAATATACAGCGGCTATTTGACATATTTTGTAAGTGTGCAAATATTACGTAACTAAAAATGCAGCATTTAAACAATATATACGTCATTCCTGCTCTCTGGCTACACAGCGGCAATTTGACATTTGTAAGCGTGCAATTATAACCTGACCCTCTTACTATAGCGGAGGCAGTAAAGGTTTCCACCTCCGATTTCGTTGAACCTCCATCGATTTTCATGAAAATTGGTAAGTAGGTGGAAGATACCCTAAGAAACAAAAGTGACATAGTGCCAACTTGCGCTTTTTCCCTGGGGGTGGATGCCAACCCTTCTCGGGGGGTGAATTTTTTTAAATAAAAATAACCACAGAAATCAATAGACTCACAAATTCTAAGCAAAATTTGTAATATAAAGTTTTTTGAATAAACCAATACTTTCGGAGTTATTAAAGATCAAAGATCATGTTTTTGCGTGAGAAAAGTACTTGTCTCAAAGCGGTTTTTCATAATTAACTAAGAAACTATAGGTTTTTACGAAAAATGTGTAATAACCAAAATTAAAGCCAATAAAAAAACAAACCAATATCTACTCTAAAATGCCTTCCTATATCCATTCAAAGTGAGCTATAGGTGATTGTATATATATTTTCTTTCGCCGAGTACCTAAGTCTAAGCATTCAAACTTAAATAACGGTAAACCGATGCATTTTATGACATGTACATACTTCCATAAGACTTTTTAAAGTGCTTAAAAAGACCTTTCTAATAAGTATTGTACAAAGTTAAAAGCATCAAAATTGAACAAGTTATGATAAAAATAAGATGACACTTTCAAATTTTTTTGGAAAAATCGAAAAATAAAACGTTGACCATTTCTACAATAATTCAAATTCATGGTTATCCCCAAAGACTTTTCTTTATTTTAGCATAAGTAATGACCTCAAAGATTTTTCTTGGTTTAGAATGCTTAGTTTTGAATAACAGAATGATTTAGTAAAATCGAAATTATTCAAATTTTCGTAAATATCATTTAGTTTTGAACATAACTTGAAAAATATTGAACCTTCGTAAAAATTATACGAAACAAAATTGGTGTCCACTTTTTACGAAATCTTTTGATTTTCTTCTGATTTTAATAGGATGAAAAATAACGAAGATAGAGACGTTTAAAGCCTAACTTTTACTGCAAGAACCATGAAATCGGGACCTTTTAACCCTAATTTTTTTAAACAAAGGGCTTTCAAAAGTATTGTTCAAGTTGATCTTAAAGCTCTTTAAATTACCTTTAAAATGGTCTATAAATGAACCCGATAACTTAAAAATTAACAGAGCTATCGTGATAAAACAAAAATATTTTTTTTTGAAAACAATTTTGTTGCAGAGATTTGGGATGCAAATATTGTAGGAAAACCTGTCAATAGGTACATCTATACTAATATTATAAATGCCAAAGTATTTTTGTCTAACTGTTACCTCTTAACACCCAAACGGTTCAACCGATTTTTCTGAAATTTAGTATGAAAATACTAATTTAAGTCTTGGGAATGGATATGGACATAGGATACTTTTTATACCGAAAAAATGTACGGTTCCAGCGCGATTACAGGCGTCATATAGTCCTTACTAAATATACGTTAATCTTTTCAAGTCTTTCAATATTCAGAAAGTAAACAAAACTGTAATTTATGTCGACTCGATAAGAGGGGCTTTTTATAATGATGTGCGTCTATTAAATATTTCAATCTAGCAGATTCAGCCATTACGTCAATTTTTTGCACATATCGTAGTTTCAAATCGTTGTTTGAATATTTTGGACTAAATAATATAAATGTTTGAAATATATCAATAAAATTTATCTTAACTATGAAAAAATATTCGAACTCATTAAAGCTGATAAAAAACTTAACATAAAAACTTTCAGACATTGGGTAGTTTACAGGGGTGAAAAAATTTCGCAAAAAAAACTAAATAAGAAATTAATACTAAGTAAATAAAATGAAAAAATTGGGTTAAAAAACAAAAACCTATTAAGTTTTTGAACCCAATTTTTACCGTGATTCCGAAATAAAGGGGTATTTTTAGGGGTTTATATTTCAGTCTTATCCAAAAATTATATCATAAATATTAAACAAACTGTTTATACAATCTAAATATGCGATTTTAAAGTTCAGAAATACAAAAACTGTTTTTTCACGATTAAAGAGATGGTTACTATAAGGGTTGAAAAATGAAATAAATAATCATAAAATATAATGCAAAACAATATTAAAACATTTATTTTATTGAATTAAACCCAATTAGTTAAGCAACAATGGTTAAATCTGCATTTTTTCTATTTTCAACAAAACGTTCACCCCTAAAATAAAAAAGCGCAATACGAGCGTATGTCACTTTTAAAGTAGAGGGTTTTACGTACTTATTTCCAAATTTTCATCCAAATCGATGGAGGTTCAACGAAATCGGAGGTTGTACCTGATTTTTGCCTTCAATGACTGTACTACTAAAGGATTTAAAGGATACGCTATTAAATGTTTTGTTCTTGTCTATAAAACATACTTTCTGGTGTAACCGACAAGGATAAATCATGCACTGTTTGAATATTTTTATTAGATAAGGGGCTATTTAAATTGTATCTTTGAAATACAGTTCACTCACCATTGAGATAAATTAATATCGTATTTTATGATAAAAGGAATGGGAGTGGGGTCAGCGAGGCGGGGAGACGGTGCAGCTCGGCACGTTGGGTACGTCGACGACGCGTCGTGTGGGCGTGCGCCTGCGCAACCCCGCCCCTCTCGTGATGTGCGTGACGCGCGTCGCGGTGACGTTACCGGGCGCGGCGCTGGCGCTGCCCGGCCCGCTGCCGCACTGTATAGAGGGCGGCGGCGGGGCGCAGGCGTGGCTCACCGTAGTGGCGCCGGCGCGCGAGGGCGAGCTGCGAGGGGAGGTGGCGCTCCACACAGAACACGCGCGCTCGGCTGTACAGATAGCCCTGCGTGTCCGCAACGGCCGCCTGCGAGTCGCTCCGCTGCGACTGCCACCGAGCGCACCGGTAAGATTTTTTTAGTTTTACCCTACGAATAATAAAAACTAAGGAAACGTAACTCCCATACTTCGACCGTTTTGAATTTGGTTCCTTTTGGCACACTAAAATATGGCAATAGCAACGAAACACTGACACTCAAATTTACGTAGTAAAGCCGTTGACATTCATTGTCACTTCTATATTTTACACAAAACTGTGTACTGAATACATATGCATAAAGTATTCATGTATTTGGGTCACATTTTGTAGACTCGTGGTCATTTTTTTGACACAGTTACTCTTCCTTAGTTTTTATTATTCGTAGGCTTTACCTTTCAGTATTTACGCCGTACTAATACTTTTCTATCTGTACTATCATACCCATTAGAACGAGCGTTTTTATTTTAATTGAATGTTTTCTTTTATCTTTTTAGTATACACGCTCGACTGCGGACTTGGTGGTCAACAATACGATGTCGGTGACCATGAAAGTGACTGACGTAAGGCAACCCGACCCAGATCCTGCGGTTGTGTACGAGTAAGTTGAGTGGTACTGCTAAAATGTTAGTAATTTTTGTGCTGAAAGAGGTGCTGTTTTGTTACGTCGTGATCTTCAGAGGTCTAAAAATAGATTAATAAGAAAATGTGTGACAGTTATTATAGAGCTAAATATAATTTATAATTTATAATACTAACATAGACTAAAAATGACATGAAGTTAGATAAAAATGCTAAGTGTCTAAACACACTAGGCTGAATTACGCCGGCGTAAATTCCGCCGCAAATGTCAAACGCATAGTGTCTAAACACACTAGGCTGAACTACGCCGGCGTAATTTACGTGGCCGAAATTACGTTCAGCCGCTTACGTCTGATGCGACACTATAAATTACGCGAAGAGCCGAAATTTTGCGGCGTAATTTCCGTTGCGGAACGCGCGCGTAAGTGAGTGTTTAAAATTCTCAGATGTAATGTCTGCGTTAACGCTTTGGGGATAAGGTTGGATTTCCTATGTTCGGTTTTGATAATTCCGTCGCGTATAGTGTGTTGCTATACAAAAAAATTACCGCCGAATCGCTGCCGAACTTTACGCTCGACTTGGCTCGACGGAAATTCGGCTCACGACGGAATTTCGGCATAGTGTGTCTGTCGCGTTCTGACCATATTTTGTAGGGATTTGAAACGCGGCGTAAACGCGGCGGAATTTACGTTGGCGTAATTCAGCCTAGTGTACTTACACCCATACAAATACGCGACGGAATAGTGTATCGTCTCTCGCGTTCCGCCCGTATTTTGTATGAGTTTGAAACGCGGCGTAAACGCGGCGGAATTGACGCCGGCGTAATTCAGCCTAGTGTGTTTAGACACTAAGGAGTGCTGAACTAACATTAGATAATATAAAATTAAAAAAATGTCCTTGGTGTAAAAACTTTTACTACAGAAACAAAAAAAAAAAAGGATATAGGCGAAGAGTCTGTACGCGACCAAAAATTTTATTAATATAAAAATGATATTTCCAGTCCTCTTCAAGATGAGGTGGAAGCGGACGGCTTGCACACGATCGGACGTGTGAGTTACGAGCCGGAGAGAGCCTGCCACCCGAACTGCTACACTGGATTGAATCTCGATGAACCGGGTACTTTAAATTTATATAGGATATTATAATTTTTTTGTGAATTTTAGGCCTTAATATTTTTATATTTTTATCGTTTATGTGCTGTTTCATCTTCATAGTTATTATAGACGCGAAACGCTTCGAGAAAAGTATAGTACGGCCGTGCCTTTGCTTTAGGCTTGTCTGGGGCACTGCCGTGACCCCAGATAATTTTCATTTTCAAATCAACACATCAATTTTAATATTCCATCTGCTTCTTTTTGAACGTCTGTTAAAGTATGTTTTAAACAGTCTTGATTCAGGTGAGTGGGTTTAAAAAATTGGTGGTGGAGGTGGAGGGGGAAAAAACACATACAATAATAAATTCTTACATCAAGGAAATTGATTCCTATGCAGTTGACAGACCAACGTCATTTGGTGGAATCATGTCTGGGTCTGACGTAACGCGGACCAAACTACGTAGGTCCCCCTATCTGCCTAGGAATCAACTTCTCTGATTGTAATTTTTGGATTTTGGATTGGCTATAAATTTATTTTGCCACGTATTGTAGAGGGCGTGGAGTGGGCGCGGCGCGGTTCGGCGTACGACGACGCGGCGCTGCAGGCGGACCTGGCGTTGTTGCGGGCGCGACTCGCCGCGCACGCGCACGTCGCCGCATTGCCACCCGTCAACGTCACGTTATTGCTGCACACCGACGAGGTAGGTGGAAGTCAAAGTAATACATGTTGTTACGGATACGGGCAGTTGTTTACCTGCACGCGACAGTTGCGCGTACTTTCTAGAAAGTCCAACCCTTGTTTATGTGAATTGCATGTTTACGTAAACAATCCAGAATGGAACGTTCCAGAAAGTATGGCGGGCCATACAAAGAGAACAAGTGATCAATAGTGAGTGACAGTGATAGTGCTTATTGTTTGGACTTAGTGCTTAGTGTTTGGACTTAGTGATTTGTGTGAGCTAGTGTTTGTGAATAAAGTCTTCAAGAGAGTCACCAGGTCTTTCTCTCCGAATCCAACGAACCCTAGCACATAACAATATTTACACAGCCCTTACAATCTAATATTAGAAAAGCCACTTGATGGCTAAGTGCAAGTAAATATGTAATATGATAGAAATAAAAATCGTTTATTTGCTGAAATAAGGTACATACAATACGATGATAAAGTTATGTGATCAAGCTCTCTTATTTTGCCTTTAGGTGGCGTGCAAATTTACAGTTTTTCAAATTATAATTTATCTTTTTATGCTACTACTACTTATAATATATCCTTTTATTATATTTTTAATATATAACTATTATAAACACTTAATGATAGAACGGTCATTTGAAAATTATGAAATATAAATCTAGAACAGGCTTATTAGTTTCAAAAGCTGTTAGGGTAAACCCAAACGAGCGTAATTTTGTGAGTCGTGAGTCGCAGAATTTCGGTCGCGTAAATTATTTTTCATACTAATTATGACTCACAAAATTACGCTCGTGTGAATGAAGTAGATATTTTCTATGAAACTGAATGCAGCAGAATTTCTGCTAACCGAAATTCTGCGACTCACAAAATTACGCTAGTTTGGCTTCACCCTAAGTGTCTAAACACACTAGGCCGAAAATACGCGGCCAAAGTTCGGCATGATTATACGCTTGTAATGCGCTACGCATACAATATAACGCGACGTAATTTCGGCATGGTGTGTTATTAGTAATTTAAAATACATTGCAGGCGTAATCATGCCGAACTTCGGCCGGGTTTTTCGGCCTAGTGTGTTTAGACACTTAAGTGTTCGAAACTGTAAAAAATGTATTTAAGTTTTTTCTTTTTCCAATGTTGCGATAATTTGTATGTACAATACCTATTTTTGGTAGTAATATAAACTTGTATCCATAATCGTAACTACAAATATGTTTTATTGCCATCAGGTGGTACAGACGCGCGTGTCGGGCACGGTGCGCGCGCGCTGGCCGCGTCTGGTGGCGGCGGGGGCGGGGGACGCGGGGCGCGGTGCTCTCCGCACGTCGCTGCCGCTGCGCGTCCCGCTCTACAACCCCGCGCGAGTACCGCTGCTGCTGCACGCGCGCCTCGCCCAGCCGCTCACGGATCTGCCCGACTTGTGAGTATAATCATCACCATTATCAAGTCATAATAAGCGTGATTCATACGTGTAAATCTGCGCGCGGGGCTGCGGGAACTGGCTAAATGCAGCCCGCTAAACAATTTACCTTCATTAACCTATAATTCACTTTAAATGACGATTGTACCAACCAGTGTGGAAGCTGAGCGAACTTCTTCAGCTGTTGGCTACCTTGTGTCCAAAGAGTATAATATAAACTACGTAACACTTGTTTCGAATATCAGGAGCCGTTTGGCAGACGACACAATTCTTAATACTAAAAAAGTTAAGCTTTTTTAACATACTTTTATAAGCTTGGGCTGTATGTTTGTAACGGAATCTTTGAGCACGATTTTTTACGTATGTAACACTGTATACTTATTTCGAAAAAAATGAATCATTTTAGTTAAAGATGAAAGTAAATAATCGTGTTTTTAACTGCTTATGTATTATTAATTATTATTATGTAGCCACTAAAAAAAATATTCAGTTTTTCTTTTATTTTTTTATATATTTAAAGTCTCAAGTATTAATAAACTCTTGTAAAAAAGAGTCTGACAAAATTTGTTTTATTTGAGCTTCTAGGAATAAAACGGTCAAGTCATTATAACGCTTTATTATATAAGAGAAGTAATTAATTGCATATGCCATTTAAAAATTTGGTTTGCAAGAAATAGCCGCTAATAAATCATTTTGTCAGCATAGAAATATTTTGTTAGCGATAATTAAAATCAGGCTGCAATTCGTGTTCTGTAAATAATCATGACAATGGTCGGCAATTTAAACACAAACTGGCAGCGAGTTTTGTTATGTATCTGCAATATAAACAGTCAATCGGCAGAATAATTACTTGGTCAGCAAGATTATACATTCGGTCAGCAGAGAAAACGTTTCAGTATTTTATTTCATTTCATTATTAATGAAAATACTTAACAGAAGGCCTACTTACCACGGATACCGAAGGGGGGCTCGGGGGCGCAGCCCCCCGCCAAAACAAAAACAAACACAATCCAGAAAGTCCAAAAGTAGGTTAGGTTAGAACTTAGACCACAACACAGAGGGAGCCGAGCGAGCGCAGCGAGCGTGCTGCGGCAGCAGCCGGCGACCGCTACAAAATAAAAAGGGGGCTCGGGGGGGCGCAGCCCCCCCAAAACAAAAACAAACACAATCCAATTTTTTTGCTTATTCTCTGAGTGCTTACCAAAATTTAATTAGGTATAGGCCACTCATTGCAGCTTTGATAAATACTCGGCCGTCAAAAAAAATTTACTGCTGTTCAGAATGATATATATTGCAGACTGGTTTATAAATATTCGCTGAACACAAGTTGCTGTCCAACTATCAATTTTAGCTTACCAATTACATATATACAAATACTTTGCTCACAAATATACAAATACTTTGCTAACCGTTTAAATAACACCCATTTTAAAAGTTTAAGTCCACCCTGCGGGATCCCGCAAATACCGGGATTGAAATAGTCTTGCGGGATTGCATTCCCTAGATAGTACTAATATCTAAGGTAAATCGTCCTGCTGGGGGAAAAACCACTAAAATGTCACGTTGTATAAACTTAAGTACCTATTTCCTCCTTTTAATTGTAAGTCCTTTTAATTGAAAGTAAACATTTATAGGGCGCGGAGTGATACGTCATTTTGTATGTCGGAGAAGTGCACGTGGTTGAAGGAGGCGTTCAACCTGACGGGGTGGCGGGTGACGAAGGGCGGAGCTCGGGTATGGCGCGAGGGGGCGGGGCCGGAGACGCTCGAGGGGGCGGTGGAGGGGGCAGACGAGTTGCCCCCCCTCCTACTGGCGCCGCTGGCTGAGGTCGAGCTGGCGCTGTTGTTTACGCCGCTCACACAACACCCGCTTACCGCACAGCTTCTTTTGAGGTAAAGGGCCGCAGAGGTAAAATGTGTTTTTTTTATTATTTTTTTTAACCTACTTACTGCCGCACTTAAAGACATTAAGGCCGGTATAAATTGTCAGTACTCAAGATGCATCTCGATGCGGTTTGGCTCTATGATTGGTCCAAATTTTGACAGCCAACCAATCACAGAGTCTGAACCGTGTCTTGAGACCGAGATGCATCTTGAGTACTGACTATTTATACCAGCCTAAATGATGATTAAACTTAAATTTGATAAAGAATTTGAGAGATAATATTGTATGTAATCTTTTTTAAGTAATTGATATTTGTCTCTGTGTGCGGCAGTTATAATATTTAAGTTGATAACTTCACATTTTAAAAAAGGGAAGTGATCACCGATATATAATATAACATATTTTTTCTCCTTTTTGTAGGAACAACCTAACTGTATTGGAAGCGGTAGATCTATACGGGCACGGGGAGTATCCCTCGTTTGACCTGGCGGGCCGACGACCCGGCGCCGCCTCACCGTTTCTGTTCGAGGTGAATGGAATATTATTTAAAATTCGTTTCGGAAGCTATTGAGCTTTTTTTTATCCTATGAATTTTCCTAAGTCATAAAATAAAATAAAAATAGCGTGTTTACGGAGTATACTTACTAGAAGTGAAATTTCTAACATGTGTACACGTGTCAGAAGTAAAACAGTGACCGCGATGCCGTCACGATTTGGGACAACAACAATATTATGGCACAATAACAATATTATCATGATTATTTGATATTTCGACTCTATTTTTACATGACGCGACCTTAAAATTTCACTCAACGCGCTTAAAAAAGGCCCTCTTCAAAAATTTCCGCCGTTCTTAAATGCGAAAGCATTGTAAATTGAAACTTGAATGTTGCAGGTGAAAGATTGTGGCTGGGGCGAGGGCGGTGCAGTGGAGCGCACGTTGACGTTGCGCAACACGGGGCGCGTGGGCGTGCAGCTGGCGCGGTGGGCGGTGGGCGGGGCGCGCGGGGAGTGCGCGGGGCGCGGGTTCCGCGTGCGGCCGTGCGCCCCGCTCGTCGTGCCACCCGCCGCCGCCACCGACCTGCACGTCACCTTCGTGCCCGACTACACGCTCGCCCGCGTCACCGCGCCGCTGCGAGCGTACACGCCTCTCGGTTAGGAGCTGCTAATATTGTGTTATATACTGAAATATGATTCTAGCGGTACATATTTTTATTTGTTGTTAATTTGGAAACGTTCCTTTTTAGGGCCGGTCGAATATTCTCTGCGAGCGACCATACCGATGCGTGTGCTAGCCGAGTGCGCGGCGACCGCTCCTCGGCCGCTTTGGGAGAACGCGGTGCGGGCTCTCGGGGTCGCAGTCGCGTTGGCCGCTCTGGCGCTCGTGCTGGCGGCGGGCGCGCTGGACGCCGAGCGGCTGCTGCGACGCGCGCGGGCGGCGCGCTCGCCGGAGCGGCCGAGCGCCCCGCTCGATCTCCGGGGCCTCCGCCCTCCCGCCCCGCTGCCGGCCCAGAAGGCGCCCACTCGCCGTCGGCGGGCCGCGCGGAAGCCGCCCCCGCCCGACCCCGCCGCCTCGGCCGCAGAGAGACGCGCGTTCGAGCGCTGGCGCAGCGAGGTGCTGCGGCGCGAGGACGACACGTCGCGCTCGAGCGAGGACGACGCGCCCGCCACGCCGCCCGTGCCGCCCGACCCGCGCCCGACGACGCCCCCCGCACCGCCCCAGCAGAATGGCGACGACGCCGCCACTAGCGGCTCCGACGTATCTAATATTTCAAATCGTAAGTAGTTCACTAACCCTCGTAGAACACTAAAGCCGAATTTACTTACTGCACATACAGGTCAGTTAACAAGAGCTGGCACGATCAACACATTTAAACATTGCGCTTGTGTAGTGTCTGTGAATAAGCGCGTGGCGTGACGTCGTACTGCATACGCGTCATAAAATGTCTGCCCGTCTCTCTCGCGCGCGGTCTATCTTATGAGCGAGAAGGGGACAGTTATTGTTTTTCTTATGCTACTGTTTATAAATACAGCGTGATGTTACAAGTCGGTAACGTGTGATCGGCGCGCGGCCAGCGTTCGGAACCGTACGATAATTATCGTACACATACGATAATTTTGTGCGTACGTACGATGTACGATAGCATATTATTATCGTACGCAGATTATACGATAATGTTTATCATGATGCAAACATATTATATTTTTAAACATACTGTATAGTGAAATTGCATAAGTGTGAGCACTGTGAACGTGCCAGCTTTAGTTAACTGACCTATACGACTGCTCTGTATAGTGCGTTTCATCGAATAGTTCCTTTGCCGTCATGTTGGCATTCCTGTCTGTCAATAATGTAAACAAGGTAGACATGCTCTGCGAGTTTTCATAAGTTACTGTGATTTCGTGAGAAAATCATGCCGAAAACATTAAAGAGTGGTGAAAGAATGATGGTGCTAAGAGTGAAAGAGTTTTGTGAACGTGAAAAACGTAACTAGGCCCCAATAATTCCATTAAACTCGGGTTGCCGCCATTACAGCTTAGTGAAATAGGGTTACCAGCAACGAATACTATACTCACAAGGAGAAAAGCGGAACTTCATAGAAAGAAGTGTACCCCTCAAATCCTTTAGTACCTGCGAAGTAGGGGCAGAGGGCGTTGAAGTGGCGATGACGTCAACTGGCGGGAAATTTAAAATTCTACTATTCCTCTATGGCGGGAAATTTTAATTTTTTAGCTAGGTGGGGTGGCGGTACTCTTTCTTTCTTTCAGTTATCGCATAAAAACAAATAGAAATAAAACAGATTTATACAATTTTTCAAAATTTTTATTTATTCCCAAGGAAACTTTCATTGACTTCCGGTAAGCCACATGAATCATAATTGCGTGAAATTCAATAACACTTTATCACATTAGGATTAAAATCAATTTCTCAATGATTGTATATCGCACAATAAAAATAGTTTCGAAGTCAATTTTTCAATATAAACAAAAACACAACAACATAAACATGGCAGGAGTCTATTTTTCAATTTAAAAAGTGTCTCAGCTTATAACTGGCATAAAAACTCACACAGGGTTTTACGGAGGACATAATTATAGTCAACTTAGCGTAAATTTACTGCTAATGAACAAAATATGAGAAAATATTCAAGAATAATAACCTCACAATTTCACTTGAAAATAAACTAACCACAGCTAACGAAGTAACTATTTATGTTGCCAGTACAGATGTCTATGAAAATACAAATATTTTATTTCTAATTTTGTTCAAAGAATGAAATAGCATTTAGTTCGTGATAACTTAAACAACTTTGATGTTTTGCCAATTAAATTGTCTAAAACAATTTGCAGAAATATCAATCAATTCAAATATTTTCTAAGAAAACATGATGAAATTGAAAAAATAAAACTACCATAATGGATTCTTTTTAATAGTGGCAAACATTCGAACCAGCGCAACTAGTGTAAAATTATCTATGTGTGGGTGAGCTTTCACCGACACAGATGTTCACGGGGTGTGAACCTGGTTACCAGCGTCAGTTTAATCACCCTTAACGTTGCGGGACGGACGGTTATGACCGTAAAAAATTGACTGCATAATACGACACTACGGCTGACGCAGTCGTTTATTTTTCGCCTTTACTAAACAGTACGGCATCTGCAGATGAATTTCTAAAGAATGTACTTGAAATATAGGACTACCGTCATATCACATAATTTTTTCTTGTACGTAGAAGCATTTCAATGCACACAAACATACACTGAAAATGTTTATGTGTGAGCAACATATAGGCAGTATCTGTACGCACAGTACGGTCATGGGCCATGGGCCATGTGCAATCATTCGCAATGCGTTGAGTACTGTCGCGCCGCGTGCGTTCGGGAGAAATTGTGTCGCTGACAGCGCTGTGGTTTTCGCTAAAGTTTTATTCACGTCAAAATTAATGCAAAAAGGTGAGTGTTACATTATTTTAGTAATTATAATGACTAATAATAAAGTTGTACTGATGTTAGTCTGAAAAAATGATTTGAAAATTACCATTTTAGGTATAAATTACATGCAAACAAATTGTTATATTTTGCTATAGATGGATCATGAAAATCGCATCAAACGGCTACTAGAAGAAGTCTCAACACCGGAAACGAGTGATGAGGATCCTTAGCATGATGATGGAGGAGAGTACGGGTCAGACGATGACTATTGTCCACCATCTTTTTCGGATTCTGCTTCTTCACCAGGCCCTCAAACTCCAGAGATGGCACAACCTGATTTCACCGAATTTGTACAACCTAATTTCTTAGAACAGTCAGTCAGTCAGTTGCGCTCAGTTACCTGAATCGCCGGAACAGATTCATAAACCAGGTGGCGATAATTTCCAGAAACAAATCTGAACGAGAAGAAACCAGCGCAGCTAATCTAGAACCGTTGTCTAACGACGAAGGGTGGTCTAAAACTATAAAGCCAATTGCTGATTTCGAATTTGATGCCTTTTGAACGGCTATAGCCTATTAACGGATCTAGCAGTACTGTAAATCTTCATTTGTTATTTGGTGTTGCTAGATAACGCTACGGGTATTGCCGTAGGAATATTTTGTATGAAAAATTTTACTGTAATATCATATGTTTTTATTCAACTTAGTACCGACCCGCAACGTGTTAAACACAATAAAACTTATGAATACTTGCAGAGCGTGTCTACCGTGTTTACGTTATTAACAGAGAGTGCCAACATGATGGCAAAGGAACTACATATTTGATGAAACGCACTTCTAGTAACGAAAATTACATACACGCGAACGAAGGCGCGGGTAAAAGCTAGAACAATAATATTATCAGGGCGAGCGAAGCGAGCCCTAGACCCTAGTATATCTCACGACCTGGCGGTGAGCCAAAATATTTTCGTTTTCGCTTCGTCATAGAATCGCCAATAAAAATATATGGAATTGACATAAGCGTTCGTTAATATGACGTTACGTTCGACTCGTCTTATGTCAATTCCATACATTTTGATCGGCGATTCTATAACGAAACGAAAACGAAAAACTTCGACTAAATGGCCAGTACGTTATGTGGTACACTTTACAGACAAACTATCACACCTATTGATTTGTGCTTTAACATAATATGTATAGGTCTACCAGAATCTGATGGCAATTTTTGACAGCAGATTTTCAAAAAATATCCTTGATCATTGTATAAATTTTTATATTTTCATGTTTCACACACAAAATAAGCCGCTAAAGGATGAAAATATTTTATTCCTATTACCCCGGTATTGCTAGAGTCAATTTATTTTCTCACTTTTTGCCATCAGATTCTGGTAGAATTATATTTACATGTAAATGTGTTATCATCAGTCAGTGAAATTGTGATGACGCAATCTAGTAAATGCAAAAGTGACTTTGGTTGTTACGCCTTCACACATAAAGTACTAAGTGGATCATCATGAAACCTTCATAGGTACACGTTGTCTGGGGTATGGTGAAGGACATGGGGTACCTTTTATCCTGGGAAGAAGAACGGTCCCCGAGGGATAGACGTTAACGCAGGCAGAGCCGTGATCGAAAGCAGTTAGAATTATGTACAATTTTCTTTAACTAATATGCATTTTGTGATAAGTTGATAACATATTATCTCCCCTAATTGAAGGTAGCACAGTAAGAGTAATGTGGCTACATTAATTTGCATTAGTGCTAACATGACGGCAAAGGAACTATTTGATGAAACGCACTATACGAATGCTTTCGTGTCACGTTTTCATCTCGAATGTAGTTGCGTGATCCAAACCAAAAATAAATGATTGCATGCATTATGACACTTACGCACTGTCATTTAAATCTAATTTTAAGCCAAATGTGCTTATAACCCCCTGATTGATGGTGAAACTTCTTTCAATATTTCTTTAACGACATACGTTTTATTCAGTGTCGAGTACGTCGACGCCCGTCGAAGAACAGGAAGCGGACGAATGTTACGGCGGCGACGTGGAGCCGAGCCCCCGCGATCTGTCGCCCGCGACCCCGCCTGGCCCGCTGGGGACGACTCCCGAGCCGGAAGTCATACCGGACGTGCTGCGAGTCGATCCGCCGAAAGCGACGCGGGTGTCGCGCGCTCGTCGGGACCCGGGCGACACGACGAGGCGGGAGCGGCGACCCGATAACGAGAGACGCGTGCTCGTGCGGCCCCACGCGCGCAAGGAGCGACCCCGCCGACGAGAGCGCGCCCCCTCTCCGCCCGCGCCTCCCGTTGAGGAAGATACGGGCGAAGCGCCCGAGGAGGTGACGGAGGCCAGAGGAAACGTGCGTTGGGGCGCCTCGTGGAGTTCCGTGGTAGCGGGGGCGCCTCTGGCACCCATCGGCTCGGACGTCCGCCGCCGGGAGGCGGATCGCGCGGACCAGTCGCTGTTCTACTTCAACGGTGAACGCCGCGCCGACGCAGTCGCCTGGCAGCCCCCGCCCGCGCCGGAGCCGCCGCGACCGCCCTACATACCCGGCGCCAGAGATTTCATGGGTATGTT
Source organism: Lysandra bellargus (assembly GCA_905333045.1). Classification (NCBI taxonomy): domain Eukaryota; kingdom Metazoa; phylum Arthropoda; class Insecta; order Lepidoptera; family Lycaenidae; genus Lysandra; species Lysandra bellargus. The sequence goes on from HG995321.1 coordinate 776,424, forward strand.
TTTCGCTCATACACTCTTTACAGCAAAATGGTATCCTCTTGGATTATCTTTCTTGAGATCCAGAAAATCATTTTCATGGAATAAAATCTCATTCTAAATTATATTTTTAGAGGAGTGCGGTGGCGTGGCAGGCGGGTGGTGGGGCGGCACAGGCGGCGGGTGGAGCGCGTGGGGAGCCCCGCCCCCGCTGCGGCCGCCGCCGGGCTTCGCTACGCCGCCGCCCCCGCGACCGTTCGACCCGTTCCGCTCGCTGGCATCCATCTGGGCGCCGGCGCCGCACGACTGGCGCGTAGCCGACGATCCGCCTCGCACGCCCCCCGCGCGCCGTTCCCCCGCCGACGACCCCCTCGCCCGCAACGGAAACGATCAAACCCATTAAACTACTATATTGCCAGATACCAAGTTTTTGCTGTTGCGTTATTATTGTAATCGCCTTTTCAAGAATTTTGTTTTGTAACACAAATATTGTAACGATTTTTATAATGTCTGAGCAGTATTTGTTTTTCAAGAATAGGAGTCTGGCAATAAAGATGATCAAACCGAACAAATATTGGCCTGTACTATGTGTTACCTGTCTGATTTCGAGAGGCGAGGCGGCGCGCTAGTCAATACTTCACACGTCGCTCTCGCCGATCCTTCCATTTATATTTTAACAAAACAATAAATTTTCATTCTTGAGATCTGAAGTTTTATGTTTAATGTTTATTTTTTGTAACTTAACCAAGGCCTTGTTTGGATAACATTTTGTGTAATACATTGAGACTCGTTTGTAAGGACCTACGCAAGTCTAGTCGAGTTTACATTGTGTCAGTGTTTTGTGTGACACCAGTTTTCCTACTTGATTGTCTGTTAAAGACTGATTAAAATGTCACTCAAAGTATCTTGTTTTATCTTTTATTTTATCTATCTTCCCACTATGATTATGATGATTATGATTTTAAACAATATGGTGACTGGCTTCATTGAAATGTAGGTGTAGGTGTTAGGACGTGGTTTTCTGTACCTGTGTCATCATCACATCTATACTAATATTGTAAATGCGAGAGTATCTCTGTCTGTCTGTCTCCCTTTCACGCCGAAACTACTGAACCGATTGTAATGAAATGTGGTACACAGATAGTTTAAAGCCTGAGAAAGGACATAGGCTACTTTTTAACTGGAAAAAGGGAACTACCAAACTATATAATATAAGTTACCCTATGACAGGAACTACCGCGCGCTATAAGCTAAGTCCACGCAGACGGAGTCACAGGCAACAGCTAGTATTATTATTAATAATAGTCTGCGATCCCTAGAACTTTTTTTTATTACTATCAAGCTAATTTTGAATGCTAAAAGAATAAAAATCAACGAGATAAAAATGTTGTTGTCTTATCAAAATGTAGCTACTCACAAAAATTAGCTTGATAGATTTAAAAAAAAATGTTCTAGGGAACCCTGAGTATAAGAGGTACTATATTTTATAAAAGTAATACCAAGTAAAGGTTTTAGTACATTATATTAAAAACTATTATTATCACAATATTTGTCTAAAAACTCCACTATATTGATTAAATTTGGTTGTTTCTCTGAAATAGGGATACTATAGTTCTCTAAACAACATGTTTAGCGTCTTCCAGAGCTATTAAAATTGTCCAAAAATCAAAAGCCCAATATACCTTAATATCTGTATTTTGTAGAATAGTCTTTGGGTGAGACAACAAGACCTCGGCCTTTTCGTGCTCCACGATAGACTGTTTCAATTATATCAATCATTTCCTGTTTGTCTTCTAGTGGCCAGTTGATTTTGTTGTTGTTACCAGTTCCCAAGTCAATCATTATGTGTTTGTTTCTGAAGAAGAACATGACTGTGCAGGGATCGTACAATTCATACCTGCAACAATTATCAGGATTAGATACTGATAAAAAATATAATATTAAAATTATTTAAATAATCTGTTCTAATTTATAATTATTTGCAATAGATGTTGCCCTCAATTCTATGAACAGAAATTAATTTTTAAATGCAAACCAGAAATTTTATAATACCAGAAAAAATACTTGATTATTTTGGACCTCAGATGTTTCCACAAATGAAAATTCTTCAATCTGTTTATTAATAAGAACATAAACATGCAACAAATATAAATATTTCTGTTACAATAGTCACAGGCTACACGGTAAAATTCTCATCAATCTGATTGACGGAATATTGATGGTTATAAAAAGTTCATATTAAAAATACGATCAATCCATCAATCCCAGTTGTACACTATCAAATTTTCGTCAATCCGTACCAGATTGATGGATCAGATTGATGAAAAATTGACCGTGTAGCCGGTGACTTAGGGGTGCTTTTCCACCAGTGCTGTGTTGTGAGTATCCAAGTTAACAAAAGAGTATTTTCACTTTTCGTTTCAGTATAAAAATAAAATTTAAAATACATACATTTTATTGAAATCTGGAACTTCTGTAATATCCACTAAATAGATAACTGCAAAATTCTTCACTTTTTCAGCAATGCTATAAAGAACTTCATCCATTTTCATACATGTTGGGTCCCAATCGTGTCCAAATCTTATAACCTAAAAAAATGTCCTTTTGATGATATTATTAAAAGTTCTAGCTAGGTATAAACCCATAATATATGATGATACATATAAGATCTATTGTGCGAAAGCTAGAAATTTCTATGAGCTTACCACAACTCGATCTTCTTCCGACAATATAGCTTGGTCCACTTGCCACCCATTGTGTAAATGCCCTAGCATGTAACTCATTTTGAAGAGCTTTTTATTTGCTTGAAAGTCAGATCAACAGCTTATTTTTTTATGTTGATTTTATATCACTACGCAGCACAAAATGTTTGAAACACAACACAATTTTTTATTTTTGTTTTTTCGTGCGTGTCATGTCAAATGTCAATAAAGTCTATTGTCACAAGTGTCAAATATTTTGACATAAAATGTCAATTAGTTTTTTTTTATTCGATAATTTTCTATTTTTCTTTCATTTTCGTAAATAATATTATAATTCACCGTTCGATTCTGTCTGTTTATAGCACAAAGCGGCTCTGGCCTGGTGCGATTAAATTTGAGAGGTACGGTGTTATACAAGTTGCGAGGTATAGTGCGTTTCATCAAATAGTTCCTTTGCCGCCATGTTGGCACTAATGCAAATTAATGTTGCCACATTACCCTTACTGTGCTACCTTAAATTAGGGGAGATAATAATATTATGTTATCACAAAATGCACTTAAAGAAAATTGTACATAATTCTAACAACTTTCGCCCGCTGCTCTGCCTACGTTAACGTCTATCCCTCGGGGACCGTTCTTTTTCCCGGGATAAAAGGTACCCTATGTCCTTCTCCATACTCCAGACAACGTGTAGGTACCTATGAAAGTTTTATGATGATCCGCTTAGTAAGTATGTGTGAAGACGTAACAACCAAGTCACTTTCGTATTTACTAGCTAAAAGCCGAGCTTTGTGAGGGCTCGCCTCATCACACCTTCACTGACTGATGTCTGATGATAACACATTTACATGTAAATACTATGTTAAAGCACAAATCAATAGGCGTGATAGTTTCGATGGCCCCAACGAATAAACGTGCAAGAGCTCTTACCCAAAAAAATTTTTTTCGATTTTTCGTTTGCATGAACTATGTACCTATGTAATTTTTTTTGGATTTTTTTGACTTAAAATAACGATTTTATATAGTATTTTGTAGACCTTTATTGTACGGAAAAAATAATAACATATATCACATTAATAATAAAACATGCGCTTATTGCACATTATTTGTTTATTTGAGTTCACCAGAATAAACGTGTTAAGACAATCTGGCGCTCGTGTCTATCTTTTCCTTCGGGTTATAACTCTTGCACGATTATTCGTGTAAAAATGCAAGCGACTTCTATCACTAATGCCTCATTGCAGGTGGCGAAACTTTGAATATAATAATCACAGCTATTCTATTATCTTTTACTCTCTTGTAATTTCTTTTAATTTCTCTTGTCTTTTCTGCTTTTGCAAAGGTTATTCGAATAGCTATTGTAAAGTTTATCACAAGAGCTGCTGGTGAGTTGCCGGTCTTTTTAAGAGGGAATACACTCTCTCCTTGAAGGTTCGCAGGTCGTATAGGTCCGGAAATACTGCTGGTGACAGTTCATTCCAAATTTTACAGTACGCGGCAGAAAGTTACGTAAAAAAAGCACGGTGGAAGACTGCCACTCATCTTGAGGTTATGAGGATGGTATATTTTTAACGTATTGCAGTTGTGTTAAAAGTTGCAGGAGGTATGATTCCGAACAATTCCTCAGAGCACTCCCCATGCTACAACCGATTGAGGATGCAGAGTGAAGCTATTTACATCTCGAGGTAATTCCAAGGGGTCCAGTCTGTTTGAAACATTATGGCAGTCAACAATTCGAGCAGCCCTTCGTTGGATACGATCCAAAGGGATTAGTTGGTATTTTGAGGTCCCTGCTCAGAGATGAGAACAGTATTCCATATGAGGCCGAACCTGCACCTTGTAGAGTTGCAGGCATTGGTCCAGACTGAAATACTATCTCGTCATGTTAAGAACAGAATCAGAAAACTATCATCTACCCCAATCAGAGACTTTCTCCTGTGAATTCTCTATTTTAGACATAAGTTCGTTTCGACTCTCGATGACATTTAGCCGAGAAATGTGGTGGAAGCCAGTATAGCCAGCCATAGGGCATCACCTGTACTATCATCCGCATAGCAATAAATGCCGCTGGTCTGTAACATGTCATTGATTTGCCAAAAAACTTGTGACCTATTTGCATAAATTCTCTGGAAGCCCATATTATGATGAAAGCTTTGATAGTAGCGCTTTGAGCCAAACTCGATCAAAGGCCTTCGCAATGTCCAAACTATCAGCCAATGCCTCTCCTCTCCACACAATCACCTGAGCCCAACAATGAGTTTGGTACGCCAAGAGATAACCAGCCAAGCGATACTTTCGGACCCGTACTGTAAACTGTTTGTCGTGTTTGTCGCTTAGCTTATATCTGGCCGCCCAAGTATCGAAAGAGCTGATAATGGATTCCATTATCTTCGAGATGACGGAGGTTTTAGCCATTGGTCTGTAGTTGCAAGGATTTGAGCGGTCACCTTTTTTTGGGGATCGAGCACACTAAGGATGTCTTCTAAGATGACGGGCAATGCCAGAAGTGTAGGAGAACCAAAAACGACGCGTTAAGACCGGAGCCAACTTTGGAGCACACTTTTTCAACACAATAAGAGAGATTCCGTTAGGCCCAGTCGACTTTTGGATATCGAGGGCACGCAGGGCGTTCATACTGAGTGCTGATGTAACCTAACATCCGACATGATGCCCCTGCATCGTCGTATGTTCGGCGGTTTTTATCCCAAGGTCATCTAGGGTCGAGTTTGACGCAAGGAGTTTACCCAGATCGTCTTTTTATTTTGAGTCGTGGGCCAACGATCCATTTCCTACTTGTAGGAATGGTAGGATGGCTTTCAGAAATACCCTTCAATAGTTTAGGCCAGAGACCAGAATTCACGGGTTCCCAAAGGAAGGCATTCGAGTCTCTCACCAATACTATTGACGTGCTGTTTCTTTGTCCGATTGATCTCTCTCTTGAAAGATCTAAAGGCAAGGTTGTACTTCATTTTATATGTATGTGTCCACGCATAGACGCGAGGGAGGTCAATATTTATTAACAACAACAAGAGGTCAAAAATATTTGTTTACTGAACCGTCAACAAGAAAATATTAGCTAACTAGATGTTCCACGCGGCCTCGCCCGCATAAATGAGAAATTTTACGAAAACCGTACATTTTCCCGCAAAAAATAGCCTATGTTCTTTCACGTGATGGTCTACTCTACATCTGTGCCAAATATCTTAAAAATTAATCCAGCAGTTTCCGAGATAAACGCTTTCAAATAATTTTCCGGGGTATTTCTACATTTTCCTATGTTTCTTCGCTTCTAAACTTCTTAGAGTGATAATTTATAGTTTATAGCCTTCTTCGACAAATGAACCATCTAACAACGAAATAATTTTTCTAATCGGACCCGTAGTTCCTGAGATTGGCAAGTTCAAACAAACAAACTCTTCCACTTTATAATATTAGTATAGATTTACATTTTATACCATGCACTAATAAGGTCGTATTACATAAATGATGAATCAACTTCTTAACACTCATATACGGGCTTTTATCTTTACAAACATGTAAAAGCAATAAAATATACAAGAATAAGCGTGTAAATGACCAGACCATGGCTCAGGGGGAAAAAAATATACGTGGAATAAATTTATGACACGAATAAACGTGCATTGATACAATAGTGTTAACAAGTAACATATTCTTCACTAGAATAATAATTTAATATGGTTTTTCTTAAATATGTGGTAAACCGATAATATTTGATTTTTAATAAATATATGAGCTGAAAGTTCATTTTTTTATCTTTAATTTGATAGTACATTATATTTGTCTATTTATTATGTAGTCAAAGTTATAAGGTTCTAAACGTTTTTTTGTCTTCCTGAAAATTTGTCTTTTTTCGATTGCACGTTTATTCGTTGGGGCCATCGGTTTGTCCGTAAAGTGTACCACAAAATGTACCGGTTGTGAGAAGTACTAGGGCTCGCTTCGCTCGCCCTGATAATATTATTGTACTAGCTTTTACCCGCGCCTTCGTTCGTGAATCGTGTGTATGTAGTTTTCGTTACTAGAAGTGCGTGTCATCAAATAGTTCCTTTGCCATCATGTTGGCATTCTCTGTTAGTAACGTAAACACGGTACACACGAGTCTGTTCTCGGATCCCGTCCGATGAACACGCGTTTCCCGCTCAAGTGCACGCTGCTAGGCGACTGTGGTGCTGTCTCTTTCTATAGACAGCGCGCTCTCGCTCGGCACACTTTGTGCTTGTTGCGATTTCGCGATCACGTCCGCGCCTCGAGGTTTTTCGATTTTAGTGTGTCCGCGATCGAGCGAACTCTGCGCCGGCGCTTGTTCGCCTCGCCCGAGTGCGGGCCCTCGCCCGCGCTTGCCGCCGTAGGTCGCGCCGCGCCTTGCTCGCCAGCGCCCGAGTGCTAGTGTTGTGAGTGTTTGTGTGTGTCTCCCGACCGCCAGGAACACATCGTAAGTACGGTGATACGAAAAATAGGTACACTACACGAGGTTCGTACCTCTTTACACACCTCCCCTCCCGGTCGCCGGGCGGGGTTGTACCCTCTCGAAAATTCTCCATTAAGAGCAGACTGACCGACCGACATCATGGCCGACATGATTGACAAATTCTTGTCATTCCTTAAAGTTGAGTACCCCGACGCCGCGAAAAGATGGGACAACTTCGTGAGAAATCACGATGCTGATTCCCCCGTATCTCCCGACTGTGACACCGCCGTGACTCCCGTAGAGTCCGTGGCCCCCCGACTTACTTACTCGTCTCCTTCTGAGATGTCTTGCTCGGAGCAAGAGACTGACCTTGGTGAAGGTGACTTCACCACGGTCGTCAGTAAAAAGACGAAGAAGAGAAAGCGCGCCGAAGGCTCTTCCTCTCCAGTCTTGTCCTCCCCGACTAAACAGGTCGGAAAACCGAAGTCCAGAAAGACTAAACCGGCCCCTAGGCCCGAGCTACCCGCGACGTCCGTGCAGACTAGCAGTGCCGCGTCCCCCGTTCGCCCCCCGATCGCCCCTCAGGCATCCCAGGCCTCGCAGGCCTCGCAAATAGTTCCGTCTCAGGCCCCTCTGGCTTCCGAGACGGAACTCGCTCCCAAAATGCCTCCTCCTATCATAGTACAGGAGAAGGAAAAATGGAATATCATTTCCGCCGCGATAAACGAGAAAAAGCTTCGTTACTCGACGGCTACCACAACTCCGATCGGGATAAAGGTCCAGGTCCAAACGCCTCAGGACCATCGCCTCCTAACTGCATTCCTCCGCGGAAAAAATATAGGTTACCACACCTATGCCTTAGAGGACGAACGTGTCCTCCGCGTCGTCATAGTAGGTGTCGACAAGTTCATCTCCGAAAGGGATGTACTTGAAGACCTAATAGCCCAAGGCTACCCGGCGACCGAGGTACACAGGATGTACCACCCCGTCAAAAAACACGTGTACAACATGGTACTAGTGATCCTCCCCCTTACCCCCGAGGGTAAGGAAATTTTTAACATACGCGCTGTATGTAACATAACCGGCATACGCGTGGAACCCCCCCGTAAAAGAGGCACTCCTGGCCAATGCCACAGGTGCCAACTTTACGGGCACTCCGCGCGAAACTGCCAAGCCCGACCGCGTTGTGTCAAGTGCCTCGGAGACCACGGCACCTCTGACTGCCCACGCAAAGCACCAGCTGAGGAGTCCGAACCCCCCAGCTGTGTGCTATGCAAAACACAAGGCCACCCGGCTAATTACAGAGGGTGTGTAAATGCACCTAAAGTAAAGAGACGAATTGCGCCTCAAACAAAGAGAAATAATAAGGAAAAAACAAAGCAGAGATTTATCCCTGCTCCGCTTCCCACTAAATCACCTTGGGTGAACAACAGTAGTGCCCCAAATAACTTCCCCGTGCCCCCCAACAGGGCCCAGCCCACCGCCGCGCAAAAACCCGCGCCCTCCGCGACAAAACCCGCGCCCCCAGCGACAAAGCCCGCAACACCCGCGGCAAAAGCCGCGCCTCCCGCGAAAAAGCCCACTCTCCCCGCGAATATAACCCCCAATTACGGAGACGATCTGGGGTACGTGACCGATTTCCTAAGCCTCATAAACCCGTCAGAGGTAGCCGATTTCTCCTACGGACTACGGACGGCTAGGACTTTTTCACAATTATCCGCCTGTCTGTCGACTTACAACGACTTGATCCGCAGGATCAATTCCCTCAATTTATCACCATCGTTTAACTAATGGATTCCACTGGAAGGATAAAACCGCGCTCCCTACAGGTAGTTACGTTTAATACAAACGGCATACATAATAATATAGACGAAATCCGCGAATTGGTCATAAACCACAATGTCGATATTTTACTAGTGCAGGAGACGTTCCTTAAGCCTAGTAGAAAAAGCCCCAAAATAGCTAACTATAAAATAGTTAGAAATGACAGAACCCGATCCCAACTCGGAGGCACAATGATTTATTACAAAAAATCATTGCACTGTGTTCCCCTAGAACCCCTATCCCTAACTAATTTAGAAACTTCTATTTGTCACATTAGCATGACAGACCATCAACCCATCATAATTGTATCTGCCTATTTAGCCAGCAAAATGCCCATAACTTCTAGCGAACTAGGATCACTATTTAACTTAGGCAACGCCGTCATCATTGCCGGCGACCTAAACTGCAAACACACAGAGTGGGGCAATGTCATCTCTAATACGAATGGCATTAGATTAACCGCCCTAAGCGACTCCTTAAATTTTGCAATTTTAGCCCCCAACGACCCCACTCGCTATGACACTGCTAGCCGTAGTAACAACCTTATTCATAACCCTAGTGTTATTGATATTGCGTTAGTTAAAAACATTAACCTCAACATATCTTTGGAAACAATCCACGAGCTTAACTCGGACCACAGACCAGTTAAAATTGCGCTTGGTAATGCTAACCAACTCGCTGCTAGTACTAAAAAGATAATTGATTATAAATTACTAGCAGATAACCTAGAAAACCTTCAATCGAGTCACCTCGATCTCATTCCCGATTTCATAGAAAACTCTAAAGTAGCGCTTGAGGCCTCTCTCCACTTGACTGATCATCTGGTAGAGAACATCGAAAAATCTTCTAGGGAAATGCCAGCGATCCATGAGAATCGCTGGCCTCTCCCAGATGATATTAAAGATCCGTAACGCGGCTAAACGCACGTACGATCGCTACCCATCGGAAGACTGGAGGAGGGCCCTCCGTCACTACGAGAGGGAAGTTAAATATAAAATCAAACAACACAAAGCCGAGAGGTGGGATCGACTTCTTAGCGAACTCGAACCGTCTCACACGGCCTACTGGCCGCTGGCGAAGTCCCTCAAAAAAGATACGGAGAGCGACATGCCTCCACTAAACAGACCAAATCGTCCTCCTGCACTGGAAGATATTGACAAAGCCGAATGCTTGGCCGACACCATAGAAAATCAGTGCCGACCTAGTACTCTCCCGACTGACCCCGATCATGTTAATCTAGTCAATACCGAGGTAGAAAGCCGACTCATGGCCCCACCATCAGAGCCCCTCAGGCCGGTGGATGCGGAGGAAATCAAAGATATTATTAAAGATTTGAATTCCAGAAAGGCCCCAGGCCTCGACGGTATCTCAAATAAAACCCTTAAATTACTACCTTCCACTATAATTGAATTACTCGTGAACATCTTTAACGCCCTTTTACTAGGATGTTCATTCCCAGATATTTGGAAAGTAGCTATAATAATAGGTATCCACAAACCGGGTAAACTCCGGACGGAACCAAGTAGTTACAGACCAATTAGTTTAATTAGTTGCCTCGGTAAAATTTACGAAAGAGTTATACTACGACGCCTAAAAGACGTCATAGTTGATAAAAAACTCTTACCTGATGAACAATTCGCATTCCGCGAATTCCACAGCTGTCCCGCTCAGGTACACCGCCTGACGGAGTACATATTAGAACAAAAGAACAATAGGAAACCGACTTGCGCTGTTTTCTTTGATGTCGCAAAAGCATTCGACAAAATTTGGCACAATGGGCTAATTTATAAACTTTTTAAACTCGGCATTCCCGATAGTCTTGTTATAATAATAAGTAACTACCTCAAAAACCGTAAATTTCGTTTTAGAGTTGAAGGCATTCTGTCTTCACTTAGAGATCTAGAAGCTGGAGTACCGCAGGGCTCGGTTCTCTCCCCGACCCTCTACAATCTCTACACGTCCGATTTGCCCACCCACCCTCGAGTACAAAAAGCGCTATTCGCGGATGACACGGCCCTTTTCTTTGCTCATCGCCAAATAGCTTTCGCGTCCAAAAAACTCCAAGAAGCAGTTACCGAACTCGGTAAATGGTTCGCTAAATGGAGAATTGAACTAAACCCCGACAAAAGTCACGCTATATTATTTAACGGACTAAAACGTAAGAAAATGCAACCTATTAGTCTGCACGGAAAATTAATTCCCGAAGTCACGGCTGTCAAATACTTAGGAGTAGTACTAAACAAGTCGATGTCATTCACAAACCATATATCGAATACCGTACGTAAAGCGAAATTTGTGTTATACAAATTATATCCTTTACTCAACGCGAGTAGCAAAATGTCCTTAAGACATAAGCTCACCTTATACAAAACATGTATAAGAACGATACTCACTTATGCATGCGTCTCTTTCGCACACATAAGTGACAATCAGATGAACCAATTGCAACGAGTTCAAAACCGTTTTTTGCGCATGGCAACAGGTGCCCCCCGTTACATGCGAAACATCGACTTGCATAGAGACTGCGAGCTTATCACTATCAAAGCCTATATCAAAGAACTCTCAGAGAGATTCTTTGAGAAAGGCAAAGTACATCCCAATCCGCTCATTCGTAAGGCTGTGGACTATGAACATGACGCACGGACATTCCGATACCCCTTCAGGCGGCCTAAGCATATCTTAGCCGACCCTGTAGACCCCATCACAGAATACGTAACGTACTGTGTACAGTTACGTAAGCACAAATCACACTCACCCGCGTGGTTAGTACTGCACCGGGGACGACGCCGGCGCCTTCCCCGAGGACTTAACACGACCCGAACGACAAACAGACAGACCGACCGAAATCCGGTGCCGAGCTCGATCCCGGGTTCGAGTTCGCATGCGGATAGCATAGGAACACACCTAAATCATGACCGCGACCGCGACATTGTCGTAGAGAGCTCTACCAATTACTTTGACATTAGAACATACACGCGTATGTCACCCCAACCGGACTCGGAAGGGGAGAGGGACGGCCCTCTTTTATGCAATAACATTAATAACTTGAGCTCATCTACCGCGATAACTCGTACGCAGCTAGTTTGTGCTATCGCGCGCGAGCAGCCTCACTCGTCAGAGAGTGAGTAAGGGGTCGGACCCCTTAAGAGCAGGGGGGATCCGTGTCCCCACGTCAGATGAAAATAGCTTATTTTCGTAGCTCTCCCCAATATTGCCCGATTAGAATGTCACACGTGTGACTTTAGGGGAGGGGGCCAGGCCTCCTCATTGTTTATCTCCAAACCAACTAGCAACAGACTAGTTATAGCCACGATTAAACTACCATGGTCTTAACCAGACCAGTAGCTTAGACCCTTTCGAAAAAAAAAAAAAAAAAAAAAACGGTACACACGCTCTGCAAGTATTCATAAGTTTTACTGTGTTTATGGGTGATTAAGCTGACGCTGGTAACCCTATTTCACTAAGCCGTAATGGCGGCAGCTCGAGTTTAATGGAATTATTGGGGCCTAGTTACGTTTTTCACGTTCACAAAACTCTTTCACTCTTAGCACCATCATTCTTTCACCACTCTATAATGTTTTCGGCATGATTTTCTCACGAAATCACAGTAAAACTTAAGAAAACTCGCAGAGCTGTCAACCTTGCTTACATTATTGACAGACAGGAATACCTACATGACGGCAAAGGAACTATTCGATGAAACGCACTATATAATTGGACGACCTCTGTGGGCTGTGGCTCAGTTGGTGGGCTGTTGGTAGCTCAAGCCCGGGGGTCGCGGGTTCGAATCCCACTAACGGAACAAAAAGTTTTCAAAGTTCCTGGGTCATGGATCTGTATTAAATATGTGTATAATATAATAAAATCTTAAATATAATATTATGTATAGTATAAAAATATTAAATATATTTCCGTTGTCTGGTACCTGTAACACAAGTCCATCAGGTACTTACCACGGGGCCAGACTGACGTGGTGTGAAGCATAAATAGATATTATTATTATTATACGAGGTATCGAGCTTAACATTTAACGAAGTCTTATTGTAATAGGGTCCCGTTTTTCCCTTGGGTATGGAACTATAATATAAAGAAGAGTTGATCATAAATCAAAATAAATACCTGTGTCGATAGTCGATACCACAAGTCTCTTACGTTTTTCGAAAACACAGATGGAGATTCCGAGAAATGCTGAAGATACGATACTTGACCGTCATTCGTCAATAAAAATGTGGGAATAATGTCGTGGAGGCCAAAGGAAGATCTTCCGACCGAGCGAGGTGGTATGCTCGGTCAGGCCGAAGCCTACGTGATACATTTCAGCTGTCGTATATATACCGACGCGCTTAGAAAACTTCGATAGCGCGATGCAGGAATGTTAGGCGAATTGTGTGTACCGCCACAAAAACCAGCAGGCATCACATGTTTGTTTATCGCTAATTTAGCACTGTTTGTTTACATTGAGCTGTGTGCTGGGCGGAGTTGGCAGCGCGCCACTGAAACGCGGCCGCACTTCAAAACATTCTAAATTCACAGGAAAAAATACACTTCGCACAACAAATGCGCACCGAGTGGACTGCTTGTACGATTACGTTGCAACACTGAGTGCAAATATTTTAACTGTGTAGCTTACTGTAAATGTATTTTTGGAAGAAATAGTGGTTGATTTGACGCTGAAGTCCCTAGGTGCAACTTCAGTGATAATAATTCAACAAATCTAGGTAAGTTTTATTATTTAGTCGTTATTTAGTAGTCGTTGCTGCTGCAATAATATAAGCAGCAATTATTTGCTAAATATAGCAAAAAATATTAACCTTTTGATTGAAATTTAATCCCGTTCATAGACGTCCCGTCCGCCCGACCCGTCCCGTGAGACGTAGCGTAATACCTACTAGGGTTGTTGAGGAAGTGATTATGAGGAAGAGGAGGAGGAAGAGGAATTGTCACGCGCAAATTTAGAGGATGCGGATGAGGAAGAGGATATTTTTTGAGGAAGAGGATGCGGATGAGGAATAGGATGATAGGATTATAAATACTAGCGGACCCAACCCAAAAGCCTTTGTCCTGTCTGTGCATAACAATACACAAAAAAATAATTAAAAGGGCATTTTCCAGTGGACCAAACTATGAATCTAAACCATTCTCGAATTCTTCAAATCAAAATCGGTCCAGCAGTTAAGAAGGAGTTCGTGTGCCTAGTGTGAATATTTTGTTTCACATTCGATCGTGAACACGTTTGGCGTTTAGTGTTTACTAAGATTTTGTATGGGATTTGTACAGCACCACCTGCTCACGGGAGTAAGCCCAGCCCAGTGAGTAATCCCATACAAAATCTTAGTAAACGCCAAACGCGAACGCGTTTCGATCGAATGTGAAACAAAAAACTCACACTCGGCACACAGTAACATACAAAACACACGCACAAAAAAATATGAGTGAATGATACAATTCTCGCGCTCTAGCGTGTGCGTTGCCATGATTAGATACGCGACGCGCATGTGCAGTGAAATTCCTCATAAATTCCTCTTAAGGGGCCGGGCTACCCTCGAAATTCTCATACATACGTAATACCAAAATCATTTTGTCATACGAAAATATTTAACATGTTTGAGTTATTTTTCAGCTTAAAATAGTAATTACCTAGGTTCCTGAACAAAAATTAACTTCAAAATATTTAAACACTAAAAAAATTTTTTTGTGTATAATTTTTTTTTACTAAATTAAAACTCTAAAAAATGTTTTTTAATATTTAAACATTTTGTAGTAAATTTACTATTTATTTATATATTTTTTAGTGTTTTACTCTATTTTTTAGTGTTTAAATATTTAGTAGTAAATTTAGTAAAAAAAAATTATACACAAAAAAAATTATTTTAGTGTTTAAATAATTTGAAGTTAATTTTTGTTCAGGAACCTAGGTAATTACTATTTTAAGCTGAAAAATAACTCAAACATGTTAAATATTTTCGTATGAGAAAATGATTTTGGTATTACGTATGTATGAGAATTTCAAGGGGAACCCGGGCTCTTAAATTTTGAGGAAGCGATAGCGGAAGAGGATTTTTTTATTTTTATTTATGAGGATGCGGTAACGGTTGAGGAACCCAAAATATTGCGGAATTTCCTCATTATGAGGAAGCGGAAGAGGAATCCTCAGCAACCCTAATACCTACCTACACAAGTATGAAATTAAAGCTTAAATCAGATGAGCATGATAAACTATAAATTTCCGAAAACATGTACCTACCTAACTAAGCCGAAAAAGTTCTACGTTCTGCCCTTTAATAAATATCATTTTGTTACCATTATGGTGCCATTATAGTCATTCATTTGAGTAACAAATATTGAATCGTCAGTCAGTGGTCATTACTCACTATACCTAGTTAGTTTCAGGAATATTTAAACTGTTCGGTAATCGGTCAGATTATATTATTGTAAGACTAAGTAGGTACCTACTCTCTGGATGTCCGACGCTGCAAGGTGCGACAGTAATAATTACTGTCGCACCTCGCAAAATTATTTTGCGATGTCCAGGGCATTGACTTATATTGACACTGAACAAGACCTAAAATCTAAATCGAGTCAAGGCCAATATTCGCATGTGTAAGTATACGTTAAACCTATCGTTAAACATTAAAACGTACATAAAGTCTACGTAGAATAATTAAGTTCCGGCCACACGGTGAGTGGGGCACCGCAACGTTTTGCAGTACTGTAGGGCGTAGGCTGTAGCAGGCAGCAACGACGGACTCGAGCTTCCTGCCTCCCCGCCTAGTCTCGATTCCGGTGCGCATGCGGTGCAGCGCCGGAGCGCACCGGACGGTGCCGTGTGCCATACCAATTTTATAATATGTAGGAAACCGGAGCGGCACCGGTCAGGCGCCGCACCACAGATTAAGGTACTATAATAATATATTATAGCACCGCACCGCCGCCGCACCGCATCGTGTGGAATGGCACTTAGGGCTTAGTGGATAGATCCAAGATCCCGCCCCTGTGAAGTTCATATTATACACATTACACACCCTAGCGGCTAGCCGATATCCCAAATTCCTTTAGAGAACAAAGTAATTCTAAAATTTTCATATGCACTTTTTATCTAATTTAGAGAACTTATGAGATGGAATGACTCATGAGTTCTCAGAATCTGATCTCAAACAATCTCAAACGACCTTCGGACTAAAGTGTACTTAGTAGACCTATGCCAGAAAGCAGAGTTAACATCTGGTTTTTATCAGTCAGTTAGTTTTAATAGCTATTAATTACGTAGTAGGTACTTTAGAATAGGCTCATATCATAATATGGAATGAGCAGTTAAAATCTAATATATAAAATTCTCGTGTCACAATTTTCGTTGCCATACTCCTCCGAAACGGCTTGACCGATTCTCATGAAATTTTGTGAGCATATTGAGTAGGTCTGAGAATCGGCCAACATCTATTTTTCATACCAAAAGTTATTTATATGGCAAAACAACGTTTGCCGGGACAGCTAGTATATTGTTACGGATACGGGTAGTTGTTTACCTGCGCGCGACAGTTGCGCGTACCTTCTAGAAAAGCCCGACCCTTGTTTATGTGAATTGTGTTACGGATACGGGCAGTTGTTTACCTGCGCGCGACAGTTGCGCGTACCTTCTAGAAAAGCCCGACCCTTGTTTATGTGAATTGCGTGTTTACGTAAACAATCCAAAATAGAATGCTCCAGAAGGCGACGCGGGCCATATAAAAGGTAAACAAGCCGGCAGTCAACGCAGTTCGATCCGAGCGATCATCAAGTCGATTTCAAAGTGAAAACAAGTGATCAATAGTGAGTGATTGTGATAGTGAACCGACAACTCGGCTACGACCTAGGACAGTGATAGTGCTCAGTGATTTGGATCTAGTGCTTAGTGTTTGGACTTAGTGATTTGTGTGAGCTAGTGTTTGTGAATAAAGTCTTCAAGAGAGTCACCAGGTCTTTCTCTCCGAATCCTCGAACCCTAGCACGTAACAACTGGTGTCAGAAGTGCGATTTGGAAGATGCCATTGACTCCGAGAGAGGACTTCAAAGGGAGTATCAGGACAAGGGCGCAGCGAGCTGCTGCCATTGACTCCGAGAGAGGAGTTGGAGGTGGAGCCGCGGAGGCCACACCAACTGGGGACCAAGCTCCGCCCACTGCGGGGCAGGCCGCACCCGCTGGCCCCGCCCACCAGGCTCCACCCACTGACCACGCCCCCCAGGCTATACCCACTTCGGGTGAAGCCACGCCCACTGGCTCCGCCCACCGGGACCCGCCCACTGACCACGCCCCTCAGGCCCCGCCCACTCTGGTCATGGCCACGCCCACTGGCTCCACCCACCAGGCCACGCCCACTCAGGCCACGCCCACTGGCCCCGCCTACTGGGCCCCGCCTGCTCAGGCCCCGTCGACTAGCTCCATCCATCCTGCCACGCCCGTAGTTTCTACGGCCCCTCAAATGGCTTTTCATTTAGAAAATTTAATTAAATTAATGGAGCTGCAAAGAGCTGATAGCCAGGCTTTGCAAGATTCTCAAAGGGCAATGATGGAGTCTCAAAAGTAACAAAAGGACCTCCAAGAAAAAGCGCTATTGGCTATAAAGGATGTTAGTGATACGGTAACTAAGCTTCGGAAAGATGTCGATGTTATGGAAGAACGAGTTACCGGGCTAGGAGTGGATATGGAAAATGTGAAAACTGGCCTCACAGAACTACAGAAGTGGAAAGTGCGCCTGGAAACCACAGGAGTGGCGGCGTCCAGTGGAACTACCGGAGTGGTGCAAGTGGTACAAGGACCAAGAGTTAAAGTGCCACCATACGACGGTACTACTTCTTGGAACGCTTATCGTCAGCAATTCCAGACGGTTGCTTCTGCCAACGGATGGACTGACGAACAATGCCTGACCGCTCTCACTGTTGCGCTTAGAGGGCAAGCTTTGTCGGTCCTAGAAGCACATACAGGAAATGGGTTCCAAGACCTGATGGAGGCCCTTGAATCCAGATACGGGGAGCGACACCTGGAGCACGTGTTCCGTGCTCAACTTCGTGACAGAGTCCAACGCTCAGGAGAGGGACTACAGCAATGGGCGTTGGAAATTGAAAAACTGGTCAAGAAGGCACACACAGGAGCCGACACCAAGATGGTTGACACGAACATTGTTCAGGCATTTGTCGACGGAATCAGGGACCTGGAAGTCAGAGCTGTGGTGAGGCTACGTCACCACACCTCGCTAAGGAAGCGTTGGCGCATGCTTTAGAGGTCGAGGCTGTTCGGCGTGACATACGGCAGACCTATAAGATCCGCGAGGTCCCCGAGGAAGTCAGGGAGGTTAAGGCCCCTACGAAGAGATATTATGGAGCCATGTGCTACAAGTGCGGTGAGAGGGGCCATCTTCAGCTCAACTGCCCGCAGAAGGAGACCCAGATGGCAAGGATGAAAAGGCTCGAGGAACAAATAGAGGAGCTGAAGAAGCAAGGAGCCTCGTCCCCTACTTGGGATCAGGGAAACGAATAAAAGCCAGGACTAAGGGGCGAGTACTGGCTGATGCGGAGGAAGCCCCAATAACTGTTGTCTACCAAGCAAGCAGCGGGAACAGTCTTGTGATCCAGGGGACTATTAACGGGACGGATTGTAAAATGACTCTAGACACAGGAGCCTCTAGAACAATAGTGAACCCAAACTTGGTAAAAGCCACAAGGAGGCACAAGAGGAGAATTAACTGTCGGCTCCTTACTGCCTCCGGTCAGCCAATACCCGTCCTGGGGGAAATGTCAGTTACGATTAATATAGGGGGTTACTCATACCCTCATGACGTTATCGTGGCTGAGATTATGGATGATTGCATCTTGGGTTTAGATTTCATGAAGAAGCACAACTGCAGAATTAATGTCGCTGACGGAGTTTTCAAGTGTGGCGAAGAAGAAATTTTCATCCTTGGAGGCGCCTGCGGGAAAGTCGCATGTGTAAAGGAAGTCATTATACCTGGACGAGCCAGCTGGAAAGAAGAAGTCAAACAGATGCGTGTTGATCGAAGACACACCTACCAAGACATCAGCGCAAAAACTGATGACGGCGAGAACCCTTGTTAGTGGAAGCAGTAACGCTGTGGTCAGGGTTTTGAATCTTGGTGATCACGAGATCTGCTTGAACAAAGGTGACGTCATTGGAAAGTGCGAGGAAGTTGTCTGGATGAGAAAGTGTAGTTCGATCACAGGCTCAGACTCAGCAAACAGCAGCAACTATGGAATAATGACCGAGCTACTCGATGACTGCAAGAGTAATCTGACTTATTCGCAGAGCATGAAAGCTAAGAAGTTTTTACAGCGCCACGCGAATATCTTCTCCAGTCAGGAAGGCGACCTTGGAAGAACGTCGATAGTTCAGCACAGAATAGATACCGGAAGTGAGAACCCAATTCGTCAACGAGCAAGACGGATACCCATTGCAAAGGAAAAAGAAGTTGAAGGCCTTTTGGAGGACATGAGAAGGCATAAGATTATTGAACCGTCTGCAAGTCCGTGGTGCTCACCTGTTGTATTAGTGAAGAAGAAAGATGGCAGCACAAGATTTTGTGTGGACTACAGGCGTCTCAATGATGTCACTAAGAAGGACAGCTATCCATTACCTCGAATCGACGACACTCTGGATACCTTGAGTGGCATGAAATGGTTCTCGACCCTGGACCTGAAATCTGGATACTGGCAGGTGGAAATTCATCCAAAAGACAAGGTGAAGACAGCTTTCTCCACCGGTAAAGGTTTATGGCAGTTTAACGTCATGCCCTTTGGATTGTGCAACGCACCTGCCACATTTGAGCGACTCATGGAGTGTGTACTGGCAGGCTTAGTTGGAGAGGCTTGCTTAGTCTACTTGGACGACGTCATCATTGTTGGCCGCGATTTCGAGGACCATTTGCGAAACTTAGAACGAGTTTTCGCCAAAATAGAGGGGGCCAAGTTAAAGCTGAATCCGAAAAAGTGTCGCTTATTCAGGAGTAAGGTCAACTATCTCGGCCATGTTATCTCCAGTGATGGAATCCAGACGGACCCGGAGAAACTGGAAGCAGTTCAAAATTGGCCAACCCCTAAGAACAAAACCGAAGTGCGGGCATTTCTCGGCCTATGCTCCTATACAGGCGTTTTGTTAAGGGATTCTCGGAGATAGCCAAGCCATTACATCGGCTGACAGAGGATAAACGACAGTTTATTTGGGACGAGACTTCTGAAGATTCTTTTCAGAAACTGAAGAAACATCTGTGTGAAACACCAATCCTGGGGTATCCACAACCTGAAGGTCAGTTTATAGTCGACACGGACGCAAGCAACACCGCCATTGGAGGGGTGTTATCTCAAAAACAGGGTGAAAGAGAAGTTGTAATTGCATATTTCAGCAAATCTTTATCTAAGCCAGAGAGAAACTACTGTGTGAAAAGAAGAGAACTCTTGGCTGTCGTAAAGACACTACAACATTTCAGCAAGTATCTCATCGGCAGACAGTTTTTACTGCGAACTGATCACGCAGCGTTGAAGTGGCTACTGCAATTCAAGAACCCTGAAGGTCAAGTAGCTCGATGGATTGAACAGCTCCAGGAGTACGACTTCAAGACGGAACACCGCAGCGGAAAGGCGCATGGGAATGCCGACGCACTTTCACGAAGGCCGTGTTCAGAAGACTGCAAACACTGTGTTAAGCAGGAATCTAATGAAGTGACATTAAAGTTAACGAAAACAAGTCCTTTGGGCCCATGGGAGAATGATGCTATGAGGGAGGCTCAAGAAACAGATGACGACCTACGGCACATCATCACATGGAAGAAACGAGGTGACGAAAAACCAATCTGGAGTGAGGTTGCACCCACTGGCGCTGTCACTAAGGCGTACTGGGCGCAATGGGACAGTCTGATACTTCAAAATGGAATACTTTACCGAAAATGGGAGAAGACTAACGGCAGAGAGTTCCATCTTCAGATAGTTGTCCCAAGAACGAGAGTACCGGATGTTCTCCGTGAAATACACGATGGCGTATCAGGAGGTCATCTAGGTGTTAAGAGGACGTTAACAAAAGTGCGAGAACGATTCTACTGGTTGCATTGTCGAGATGATGTACAGGATTGGTGCCGCAAATGCACTACTTGCGCTGCAGTGAAGGGACCACAGACCAGGAGCCGTGGGAACCTGCGGTTGTATAACGTTGGGGCACCGTGGGAACGAATTGCAGTTGACGTAGCTGGGCCATTTCCCGTGACGGAATCGGGAAACAAGTACTTTATGGTCGTCATGGACTACTTCACCAAATGGCCCGAAGTGTTCGCCATACCAAACCAAGAAGCTACAACGGTTGCTTCTAAGCTAGTCGAAGAAGTAATATCTCGCTTTGGTGTGCCTCTCGAAATCCATTCCGATCAGGGCAGGAACTTCGAATCGCAGGTCTTCCAGGAAGTGTGCAGAATTTTGGGAATGCATAAGACGAGGACCACCGCGTACCATCCACAGTCTGATGGAATGGTTGAGAGATTTAACCAGACTCTAGAGAGGCATTTGGCGAAATTGGTAGATGACAGACAAAAGGATTGGGACAAGTATATACCACTCTTCCTTCTCTCGTACCGTACCGCCGAGCACGAGAGCATGAAAGCTACCCCGGCTTATGTCAATTACGGTAGAGAACTACGAATACCAATTGACCTCTTGACAGGAGCGTCACCGGGGGAACCAAAGACCGTACAAGACTATGTCTGCGATTTAAGGGAAAAGATGCATTACATACACGCCATGGTTCGGGAAAATGGGTTACAGTCAAGTGAGAACATGAAGACCAGATACGACCGGAGATCGAACACGAGCGGCTTCGAAGAAGGGTCACTGGTATGGCTGCATAACCCAACTCGCCGAAAAGGGAAATCTCTAAAGTTGCAGACCAAGTGGGACGGCCCATATAAAGTGGTTACCCGATTGAATGATGTGACTTACAGGATTCAAAAGCCACCAAGAGGCACATTCAAAGTGGTACACATAGACCGTTTGGCGCGCTATCATGGCAGTAACAACGATGCTCGGGACGAGCCTCTCTAAGAGGGGAGTAGTGTTACGGATACGGGCAGTTGTTTACCTGCGCGCGACAGTTGCGCGTACCTTCTAGAAAAGCCCGACCCTTGTTTATGTGAATTGTGTTACGGATACGGGCAGTTGTTTACCTGCGCGCGACAGTTGCGCGTACCTTCTAGAAAAGCCCGACCCTTGTTTATGTGAATTGCGTGTTTACGTAAACAATCCAAAATAGAATGCTCCAGAAGGCGACGCGGGCCATATAAAAGGTAAACAAGCCGGCAGTCAACGCAGTTCGATCCGAGCGATCATCAAGGCGATTTCAAAGTGAAAACAAGTGATCAATAGTGAGTGATTGTGATAGTGAACCGACAACTCGGCTACGACCTAGGACAGTGATAGTGCTCAGTGATTTGGATCTAGTGCTTAGTGTTTGGACTTAGTGATTTGTGTGAGCTAGTGTTTGTGAATAAAGTCTTCAAGAGAGTCACCAGGTCTTTCTCTCCGAATCCTCGAACCCTAGCACGTAACAATATTATAAAACCAGCAATTCTATTTCGAGACAGCTATAATATATTACTATCTATTTGACCGAGCTTTGCTCGGTATTCGATGAAACACGAATAAAATGACATTTTCTAAAAATGATTCCTAGCTAGATCGATTTATCGCCCCTGAAACCCCCTATATACTAAATTTCAAGAAAATCGTTGGAGTCGATTCCGAGATTCCAGTTATATATATTTTATATATGTACAAGAATTGCTCGTTAAAAGATATAAGATAGTGGGCACTGGATATAAGATATGACGTAAATGCCTTGTTTGGATAAGAGATGAGGTGAACTTTTTTCGCTCTGACGTACAAAACGTCTTTAAGACTGTACTACCTGGCCATTTAGCCGAAACTTTTTCGTTTTCGCTTCGTTATAGAATCGCCGATCAAAATGTATGGAATTGACATAAGACGAGTCGAACGTCAACGTCATATTAACGAACGCTTATGTCAATTCCATACATTTTCATCGGCGATTCTTTAACGAAGCGAAAACGAAAACATTTTGGCACACCCCCCTGGTTACCTATTGAAAAAAAAAGGGAAACCAACCCACCCCACAACAAAGCTGTAGAAGTGGCTGTACCATGCTTAGTATGATCCAGGCCAATGTAGAAATAGGCTCTTTCAGATACAAATTTTGTCTATTCTTCAGTAGAAAAGGTACTTTCATCACCCTACGGGCTACGCATGCAACGCACGTCGATCATGTTGATTATTATTTCCAGACTCAGTTGAAAGCAAGTTGAAAGAGTCCACGCTGACAGGTATGGACACCGTGTACCCGCCCACCGCGTCAGCGCTGACGCGCGGCCGGCGCAGGCGCAGAACTGAGCCGCGCCTCCGCCACCGAACCATGCCTGTTACCTTTGCTGAGATCAAGGTACGCGGTGGCCTTACAATCTTGCGGATGTAGCAGAGAACTTGTGTGATTGCCAGCGTTTATTAGAAACTTCATCAAGTTTTATAGTATAGTTCTTTAACTATGGATTAGTTTACCAATTACGTGAGAAGATGTTTAGGTAGTGGTATCAGATTATGCCTTGCACGGACAGTAGTCGATTGGACCATCGGAGAAATTGCATGATCATAGGCAGGCAGATCTACGATATTTGGTCCAGAGTCCAGAGTCCAGACTCCAGTCAAGACAATCCATACTAATATTATAAATGCGAAAATGTGTCTGTCTGTCTGTAACCTCTTTACGCCAAACCACTGAACCGATTTTGTTAGGGAGATACTTTGAGTCTTGGGAAAGAACATAGGATACTTTTTAATCCGGAAAAATGTAGATAGGTACGGTTCCTGCTCGATAAATGAATTTTGGCGCAACGGAATTGCGGGCGTCATCTAGAAGGCTGCCTTCCTGCTCCCTTCTCCAACCACTTTATGCCCATTATTCAATTTCTCTGAATATAATGTAGTTATATTTATTGTTGATGCTATTTTGCATTTCTTAATCATACGTAAATTATTTTCAGGAAGTAGACGAGGAGAATATTGAAAATGAGACGACGAATGCGACGAGCGTTTCCAGCCTCGCCAGTGCAGCGGAGGAGAGGAAGCGACGGCCGGACGTTTTAGACGAGAGTTTCGCACAACGACTGGCGCCGCAGTTCGCGGAGTTTCGCCGAAGACGAGCTCGTCGGGACAAGCTTCTGGAGCCCGACGAGCCGGACAACTCGTCCAGCAGCTCGCGAGCTGAGAGTGAGCCGCGTACACTCGAACCGTCTTGATCGTTTTTCGTACGTGTTCTGCAGCCAATGGAAGAAAACTTTTTTACCTCAATGAGTTATGATTTTGAGTCATATTGATCATTATTTTAGTTAGTTCGATAAACCTAAAGGCGTCGGAGTGAACAATACGCTCGTAACAACAGCTCTACGTAGAGCTTAAATAGCTTTTCATGTTCAGTGAATATATTTTCTTAGGTGCTTTGTAAAAGTTACATGATCAACTACGATAACATGGCGCGCCCCTCCAAAGTCCAAATGACTGTTTCAATGTGTGTAGTCACATCCTTATGAAAAAGTTTGTATGTAGTAAGTATTCACTATTCAACCAATCACAGTACACGTAATATTTCAGTTAATGTCACTTATTACCAAGATTTGTTGGTCAACTAATCATAACTAGCCTACTGCGCAAGACAACGCACTTCAAACGTTTTGACAACGCACTTCAAACGTTTTGAATTTTGGAGGGGTGCGCCATGTTATCATAGTTGATCTCTACATAGCTTTAATAATAATACTTGTTATGTGTATAAATATTTTTATAGTTGATGTTTATGTGATATTAACGTAGATATTATGTAACCTAAAATGTGTCTCGTTTTGTATACAACTTGTATTTAAATGTGTTAAAAATAATAAACAATTATTATTATGGTCTCTATCAAGAGTATCAGTATTTACTATTTTATTAGTATAGGCAACTACTAAGTTTTCTTCGCTTTATTTTAAGGAAATGGCGCTAGATGTCACTATAGTGAGTAATGACTGTAAATATCAACTACGATAACATGGCGCGCCCCTCCAAATGACTGTTTCAATGTGTGTAGTCACATCCTTATGAAGGAGTTTGTATGTAGTAAGTATTCAACCAATCACAGTACACGTAATATTTCAGTTAATGTCACTTATTACCAAGATTTGTTGGTCAACTAATCATAACTAGCCTACCGCGCAAGACAACGCATTTCAAACGTTTTGAATTTTGGAGGGGCGCGCCATGTTATCGTAGTTGATCCCAGTATCAATGTGGGAGGACAAAAAAACAATACTGCTTCTTTTTTATTGTAATTGTTGCGTAGAAATAAATAAATAAATAACACTCTCATCCACACTCGGAACATGTACAATAAATAGACACTGCTCTGTACATCTACCTCATACAACTATATCTATAATATAACTTTATTAACAGACAACAATCACTACTTATTTTATTATTATCTTAGACCGATGTCTTAACGGGGCAGTAAAAGATATTTTAAAGCTATTACAGTTTACGGAACAAATACAATACTTACACATAATTTTTTTATATAGAGCTTGGCTTACTGTGTTTAGAAAAGCCCTAAAGGCAAAATTATACTTCCTAAATTATTCCTGTTGTATAAACCGACGTGCTTTAGTTTATTATGATTTGTAGAAATATTAAATTAAAAAAACCGGCCAAGTGCATGTCGGGCCACGCGCAATAAAGGGTTCCGTATCGCTAGTTTTTGAATTTTTTTCTATGTTCAATGAATGTACATTTATAACTTGTTTTACACTACTAACAACATCATCTCAGTTACTTTCAAAGGAATTTGAACGAAAAGTTCCTTTATACTTCGCCGAATACATTTGTTTTAGTTGATCGACTATTACTCAATAACTTATGAAGTCTTCTTAGCCGTGATAGTTTTCCTTTTAAATTCAGCATATTTACTTCTCTCGTGAATATTTTTTACATTTCCAGAAGCAACAGTTTAGCTGGTAGAAGGGGTGGACACTGGACTCTAACGATTTTTTCCACTTTAAAACTTAATATTTCACAAATTGATCCCTAAATCGGAAAATGATCTATGAATACTCATAATATTTTTGAAAAACCTATCCAACGACACCCCACACGATGGGATGAGCGGGAAAAAAAAAAATTCAGCCCAGCTTGATGCGTACCATAAAAAATTTTTTTTTTTAAATATTTTATGTACCATTTTGTCGGCATCATTAATATGTGTATTTGTCACCGTAAGATTGTAAACACCGCGAGATTGTAATATCGCGAAGTGATGGATTGTAAACAAACAGTTTTCCGGTGATTTTAAATTAATTATTTCGTATTTAAAATAACTTCAATTGCCTGAATATTTGATGTATAACATTGAATAAAATTTAGATATATTTAAAGTGCAGTTTGAAATAATTCAATTAGTATAAATAATTTATAAAAATTAGGTTAATTTTAGTAACCGAACATTGAAACAGCACTTTAAATATATCTAAATTTTATTTTATGTTATACATCTCATACCATTTGGCATTGAAGTTATTTTAAATACGAAATAATTAATTTAAAATCACCGGAAAACTGTTTGTTTACAATCCATCACTTCGCGATATTACAATCTCGCGGTGTTTACAATCTTACGGTGACATATTCATGCCAAATTATAGCTTTGTAGGTCCTATAATCTCTGAGCAAAACTGCGGACAGACAGACAGACGGACGGACAGACCGAAAACTATAAGGGTTCCTTGTTGACTACGGAACCTTAAAAATGACCACTATTCAGTAAAAACTATTGTTATCAATTAAGGCTCTACTTTGGGACTTCGAAGTCAAGTTGTAATTTAATAATTGAGGTGCTTTTGTTGTTGTACGTTTAAGTTTATTATAATACATTAAGACTAGCGTTTATTTCCTAATTATGATTAAAATATATTTTACACTTGCCACTTAATAAACTGCTAATAACAAAAAATATATTGTGTATTATTACTAATGGCGATATCTGAAAATGTTGTAAAATGTCCACTACATTTCATAACTTTTATGAAAATTGTAAGTTGTTGTTTTAGCTGCAAACAAGAATTAATGTAAGTTTAGGGACTGAGTTAAGTCTGCAAACTTGTAACAAGTATAACTTTCGTTTCGACCATTTAGTTCTTGTTTATTCCGATGAAATCTTTCAGACAAACAAGTTGATATTGGGACATACTATTGTTACTGTAATGGAGGCAGGAGGCATAGGTAAAGTAATATAAAGTCTGCCTGCCCATGTAGAAAAAATACAGTTTCAATTAATTAACACGCTTTTAAAATTTATTACCTAGGTTTCTTATTAGTCATTACTTATTATGTTATTACGTATGTTAATACTATTCCTGACATAGGTAGGTATAGACGGATATTTTTGCAATTGGTACAAGTCTTAATCTTTGATTAGCCGATAAGAAGATGAGACTATAGTTCTAAAATGGTGTTGTATCATCTTTCCTAACGATTTTTGACGACATGTTAATTAAGTAGGTACATGTAAAATTTTGTTCGTATAAAATCTATTGTTTTCTATATATCGTAGCTTCTAAACCTATTTTTATTAATTACAGTAGTTACATTACAGAGTACATTATAGCATAGTCGAATACTGCTGCGGTGCCGGCTGGGCTCTACTTAAGTCTTAACAACGTTTTAACTTTACCGTATACTCTCGGGACGCGACAACCTTTCGAGGAATCGAGGAGCGAGCTCTGCGACTCCCCCCTACGATACGTCCCCAAGCATCTCCTACCCCCAACTTCCCATCCGTATAAATTTTATCTCTTTTCTTCGCTACGTAAATAAACATCCACTGTCACAAAAACTTTAAGTCTAAAAATCACAAGTACACTATATTATCATGCACAAACAGTACGATAGAAACGAAACCGACACGGACCGGGGTCACCGGGGTCACCGGGGCGCGGGGTGGGACTGGCGGGGCTCGCCGGGCACACAGGGCGGACCGCGAACACTAATGGACGGGAGCATAAGACACATGGGGCGCGGTCAGCGCGGCGCCGGCGCGGGCTCGTCCGGCGGCACGTCCGGCTCCGCGGCCGAGGGGATGGTGTGCAAGTGGCGCGGCGCCAGCGCGGCCGGCGGCTCGTCCGCGCACACCGCCGGCTGCCGCGTCAGCCGCGGCCGCCCGCCCGCGCTGCCGCCCGACCTCGACGTGCGCCACGTGCCCGTCGATGCCGTCGCGTTCGACCCCGAAGAGTCGTTCCGCGACGACGACAGGTTCGAGTCCTGTGACGTTTTGCGCGTCACCAGCCACGACGCGGCGCGGCGTGGCGGCGGTGCCCGCCCGCACGCGCGCCACGAGTCCGACCGCGACGACGAGAACTCTACCGATGACGACACCGAGCCGGCGCGCGCCGTCGGGGCGGCGAGGGCGCCGGGGGCGGGCGTGGGCGGCGCCCTGGTCCGGGCCGCGCGCCGCCCACACGAGCGCAGCCAGCGCAGCAGCCGCTCGGCGCCGGGCTCGCCGGCTGGTTCGGGCGGCGCGGTGCCGGCGCTGGTGCTGACGACGGGCGCGCCGCTGCCGGGCAGCAGGCGGCGGCAGGCACACGAGGCGCCGTGCTGGCCGCGCGACGACCGCTCCGCGAGGCTGTTCGTGTTGGCCGGCGTCTGGCGGTTGCTGAAGTTGGAGGAGTGGCGGCAGCGGCCGATGCCGCGCGTGACGCGCGACTCCTCGATCGCCTTGCACACGAGCGCGCAGTCCTTCTTGAACTGCTTCGTGAGGATTGCGTACAGGAACGGGTTGCAGCATGAGTTGAGCGGGAGGACGAACACGGTGAACACCTTCGCCTCTTCGAGGGAGACGAGCCGGACCCCGAAGGCGGCCGTGAGAGCGAAGAACGCGATCGGAGACCAGCACAGGAAGTCCGTGAAGACCAGGAGGGCCATCCGCTTGGCGATGCGGGAGTCGTTGGAGTTCCAGGCCTGCGAGCCGCGGATCGCGCAGTACATCTTGAGGTAGCAGCCGAGCAGCACGAGGAAGGCGAGGCCGTTGATGGCGAGCAGCGCGACGACGTAGCCGAGCGCAACCGGCGTGCCCGTCTCGAAAGGTAGGCAGATGGCGAACTTGCGGTAGTCGGACACGCCGAGCAGCGGCAGCGTCGCCGCAGTGAGGGAGAACGCCCAGCCGGCGGCCATGACGGCGGCGGCGTGGCGCAGCGACAGCCGCTTGTTGAGGTGCATGGCGTGCGTGATGGCGTAGTTGCGCTCCAGCGTGATGACGGCCAGCGTGTATACGGACAGCTCCGACGACAGCACGCCGAGGAAGCCCGCCAGCCGGCAGCCGCCCGACATTTGCCACGAGATGGCGTGAGAGCGAAACTCTCCCAGTGTGCCCGCATCCACCACGGCTAGAAACCCTGTGAAATATTATCAAGGAGTCAAGGAAAAGTCAATATGGAAACGAGGTTTTCCTAGTAGCTAAATGAAGCTGTGATGAATAATATCTATATTTACCGAGGTAAATGCCCATGCAGAAGTCAGCAGCGGCGAGGTTGGTGACGAGGAACCGCGGTACGTCGATCCGACTTCGGCTGAACAGCAGCACGAACACGACCGTGCCGTTGCCGAGCAGAGCGAGCAGGAACACCGCCCACACGCCGCACCGCAGCGTCCACCAGTCGAACAGGTCTACGCAAGGCAGGAACGGACCTACACATAAATTATTATTACAATACATAACTATTGCTAGAATCCGATTCTTATATTAATCAGAAGTATACGCTGGGTTGTTTGGATGAGGAAGTTTTTATAAATCATTTTTATTTGGCTACGTAATTAAAAGATGAAACTCAAGAGCCTGCTTATTTCTTTTGTTCTTTTAATGCTTCTCAAGACGTGGTTAGGAAGTATTTACCGGGCAGTGGCAAGCAGGTGACTTTCGGGGTTCTCAGTTCAGCAGAAGAAGGCGCTCCCCAGCCCGCCAGACGTAAACCACCATCGCCAGTAGCGTTCACTATGAATTCATAATAAATAAGCTTAATATTACATAATAATATTTAACAGTGTTAGATTGAAATTGTACTATGTCCTTCTAATCTAGTCTGGGTCCAATGGCACAGATGAACAATACTCTGACACCCCTATAATATTATTTTTTAAACGGGTGTTGGCCCACCACACATTCCCACCGCTGTTTCTCCTGTGTCGCCAAGATCGACAGCGGTATATCCAACCACAATTAAACCCTTTGATAATATTATGATCTCAGGGAGCCCAAGGGACATACTAAAGCTGTCTTGGGACCTGCAACGAAATTAATCAGAAGAAGATAGAAAGCAGTAGCTCTATAATATTAGCCGTTACCCTGTGGTTACGTCTGTACGTAGATCAATGTCTGTGGTCTATGTCTGATCTATGTCTGTGGTCGTTACAGTACTCACAATAATGTGGCCATATATCAGTAGCGTTAGCCCAGGCGGCGAGGTCCACATGAGCCGGCGGCAGCAGAACCAGGTCGCTGAAGTGCTCCGAGTCCGTCGCCTCGTCCTCAGCGGCCTCCGTCATCAGCGGCAGGAACTCGCAGCAGTGGTACGCATATGATAGGACTAGGCTCTGGAAGTTGGAGTAGATGACCATGTTTTACTAAGATTACAATCTCGATCACAATTAACTTGACAAGATCCGACAAAATGAGGTTGGTCTGTCAACTGCCTACAGATCAAATTCCTCGATGGTACATACTGACCTGTATCCTAGGGAAGAGCTCCGGTGGGTGGAAGCGCCTCAGGTTGGGGTTGTTGTGGGCCTTCAGGTGTAACAGCCGCTGAAGCCCGCTCGCCGGCAGCACCGGGAACACGTTGTTGCCCACGTTGCTAAAAACAAAGTTGCCAGTGACTCGATGCCAGTATTGGTGAACATTTATAGGATTTTACGAACAAGCGACTGTTTCGTATAAATTCTACCTTTATCATAAAGTCATAATAATTAATTAGTATTATTATACATCATAATGTTGTATGCTAAGCTCCTTAAAAATTTTGGAAATTGAACTGGAATATCGTTACTTTCATCGCCGCGTAAATCGTAATATCTGTAATGCTATACAATTATAATAAATACAATATATAATGGGAACATAAATTAAATAATATTATGTATCCGTGATTAGCTGGTATCGAAATATATTACTAAATGTCCATTCGCGTTTACAAGAGAGAGAATTATTAACCCATTGAGCATTGACCAATTAGCGTGTAATTGGTTTCAATATTTCACTGCTGACATCACTATCTTCTTAACGTGAAAAGACCCTACAACTAGTTAATAAAATACAATAAAATACTCACAGGTCCTCTAGTTTGGAAATAGGGACGAACGCTTCCATGTCGATGTGCTCGATCTGGTTGCCCTCGAGGTCGCTGCAACAGTCCGATACAATAACGATGTAGCACAAATACTCAACTAGGGTGACAATCCGATTATAGCAAGTTAAAAATATTGTAAAGTTTTGGAATATTAAATCCTATTACATGCCACTGAGCATGGTTACAGTAGAATTGCGAAAGAACTGAAACACTGCAGAGAGATTTTAAGGACAATTAACAAACTGGTAGATTTCCTGTATCAATTTGCCACTTTGTCTACTTTACCGTAAAAAAGAAACTAAGGCGACCATGCCAAGCGTGCAGATTAATAGTATTGGCAATCGTGTGCCATTCTATAGAAGATAGGAAATCATTAGTAGCATTATAATATAGTAAGAAAGCAACAATGGTGTATCATAGAATATCGAGTATGACTTATGAGCATTTTCGTGCCATGCGACCCTTTCAATAATAAATCCGAAATTTTTGACGCATAATCATGGTCACCGGATCGGGCGGGCGGTAGAGTATTAAAAACATTGACTGTAGTTTCTCTGAGCGGCTTAGTGCATCCTGCAGCTTACTCCAATTAGTAGCGGCTCTCATCGATTCCTACTTTGCATACTTAATTGAGGATTGTACTTCCCTGTGTGGAGTTACGCTGGCAAGGCCTTTAAAGTTGGATTTATTACTCTTTGAGGATTAATGTTTTTTACGCATCAGATTCTTTTTAGTCTTAAATACTTTGTAATAGGACATCATAATATCTCAATCTAGTAAATTATAATTTTTTAACAACAAGGCCATTTTATGCTAAATACTGTGTAGTTTTGAGCTCTATATCAGATAGAGATAGAGTCTATCCTACAGTCTATCTAATGAAATGTGACCCACACTTTAAGTCTACTCTTACACTATACGTAACACTGGGTTCTACCTTCTAGTATAATCAAAAGTCTCTTTTATATGCTAAAGCGTGAAAACTCATGAAAGAAAGCAATTAAAGTGAGGACAAGCAATGATTTATAGCGCACCCTTTTCCACCCGGGACACATACACAAATACGACATAATTAATTTATCCCTCTGCAATTATTCAGATTTAAGGTACTGTAGCACCCGTCCCAGTTTTTCGGGAAAATGACCATTTAGGTGACTCCGGTTTTTCGGAAAAACCTTCGCGTCCATGGCAATTCCGGATAAATTGTTTGCATATTCGCATTGTCTAAAAATGTTTGTGGATATTGTGGACAGAGAGTTTTAATTAAGTTGTGTCCTAGTTCCGACACGGGGTCAACACCATTTCGCTTTGATTCAGTGTCTTGTGTAAGTTGGGGACTGTTACATCGCGCGGCTATCAACTACAAGTGTCATAATATTAGTGTCATATTACTTTCGAGGCGCCCGTTAATTTTAGGGGAAAAGTGTCCAGGTGAAAGTGACCAAATCTCATTTTGGAGAGAGGGTTCAGTACGTAATATTTATTTATGCTGAGTTTGTTCGTGTGTTACAAAAATCAACAAATGCAGGGTATTGATAATAAACATATCGAGGGACTCAAAAACGTTTTACATTATTTTGGGAAGCCCTTTTCCTAATTGTGATTAGTTAGAAGAACTTAATTAGATCACAAACTTAGGTGTGATAGTTATGAGATGATATTAGATTAGCCTTTGACAATATTGTAATCCGATTGATCTGCATGTCATCCTACATTTACGTGAAAGGTAGATTGAATTAAAGGGAGCCTGCCTCTGAGAGATCTAAGAGACATGTCTATTTTTAGAAATGGTACGTTGGGTACTTATTAAAATATAAGCTTTATAGTTTCATGTTTTATAGCAACGATTGTAAATCAGACTAATTAATATCGAAGTTATATTTCGGCACAAAATTTTATAGTCGCGACTCGCGCCACAATGAACACAGTTTAATTTCTGCCATTTCTACTTAAGTCTTACTCTTTGCATATCCTAGCCCCCGTTTGCTATGTTTACGGAAACATAGTCGATGGAGCAAGAAGGGTATTTAAGAGTCCGTATACGAAATTTTGCCGATTTCGCTCATTTAACAGACGTGATTTAACAGTTAAAATACAGTATTTCTATAAGTCTTAATGCACAACATGTAAGATCATTTCAATTATAATATAGTGTTGGAGCTAGATTTTTTATAAGTATCTTTAAATAATCCAACTCAAACCCGCGACAATTTTGTGATTTTTGCTATAAAAGGTTTAGAATATCACCTTTTTATGGATTGTATTGACGTCTTAACGGTATGAAAAAAATACAATGTACTGTTGAGAAAGTCGTCTATAAAGTGTTGGAATTACTTTTTACCACTTCAATATAAAAAACCCTTTAAAAACAGAAAACCTCTATCTGCCCGCTAACTTGGCGATCGTCCTTTTTCACCTGGCATATGAAAGACGGGCGTGAGTGTGAAGAGTGCAGTAGGAAAGAGAGGACAGGCTCTTAAGGGATAAAGCAAAATTGATGGAGCAAGATTGTGTATGGTTCAAAGCATAATAACTCTAATTAATATGTTATCAACAAGAGCCTTATACTTACAGTAGCTGTAACCTGGGCGTGTGCACGAAGGCGTCTGCGGGTATATGTCGGATGCGGTTCCTGGCCAACAGCAGGTCATGAAGCTTCCTCGGCCCGCGCAGCGCGCCTCCCTCCAACGTCAGAATGTCATTTTCCGATAGATCGCTAATAAAAGAAAGTTAATATTAAAATTTAAAATATTATAGCTGACATATACTTTACTTTATCAATAGCCCCGTATTCACTTTGATTAGTAATAAGTGCAAGTGATTAGTGCAGGTGATTAGTAATCAGGTAAAAGTACGTGTGGACAACGACTGATTAGTGCAAGTCCTTTGATTTCTACTAATCACTAATCTCTTGAACTAATCACTTGTACTCGCACTAATCAAAGTGAATACAGGCCCTTAGCTACCTTGGGTCGTTGCCATAGCACCGAGCTTATTTACTTCACTTCAATAAAATATTCTTACAATAAAAGTACTACGTTACAAATGTTATTTTAATTACACAACAAAAGCCAACGCGACGCCATCACCTTCACAACAACGTTTACAGCTTGATCTATAACACCCTGTCTTTGAGTGGTGAACGTCCAAAAAACTCGGCGGTATTCCAATACCACCGACTTTGCTGAAGCGATGGGAACATAGAGATCTCCGTGACTCCGGCGACTATGTTCGTAAAACCAAAGGACATTAACAGTACTAATATAATTAGGTAATATTTAATATAAGGGCGAGGCCGCCAATTTTTGCTGATTTTGCAATTATTTTTCTCCGCCCTTTGTATTTTAAAAAGTATTGTGTCTATCTTATGCTCGAAAACTGATTCTAACGAAGAAAACAAAGTGCTCAAGCATGCATTAGAATTATTTGAGTTCCAATAATAGTCTAAAAATATATTTACAATTAAACATAAATAACAAAAAATTAAAACCGACTTCCAAGGTAAAAACATCCTTATAATATGAACTAAAAAGTATTAAATAATTTTTCCTATCGAATAGTGCCTTTTTCCGAATTCGGCAAAAACTATTTCTGTACTCAATCCTTCATCATTTTGAAGTCGGTACCAGATATAGCTGAATCTTCAGTCTGCCAAAATATTTGAAACATTTGTAACTGGCACCGACTTCAAAATTATGAAGGATTGAGTACAGAAATAGTTGAGTTTTTGCCGAATTCGGAAAAAGGCACTATTCGATAGGAAAAATTATTTAATACTTTTTAGTTCATATTATAAGGATGTTTTTACCTTGGAAGTCGGTTTTAATTTTTTGTTAAAAATAATAATTTCACTCTTTTTAGTTTTTAGTTACCTAGTAAGTAGTAAACTATCGCGTACTATGTACTATCAAAGAAGTTGATTCCTATGCAGATCGGGGAGCAGTTTGGTTGCGTTACGTCAAACCCAGCCGACAGATCACAATTAACATTGAATTGACATATTCGACCAAATAACGTTGGTCTATCAATTATTGCATAGGAATCAATTTCCTCGATGGTACGTAGAATAATACACCTGTATTATATTATTTTACGTATCTTATTACAAGCTCACCGGTGAGCGAGACACAATAGAATAACAATATATTTCCAAGAATCCACGATCGAAGGATACAAACTATTAGCAACAAATCATAAGTATCGTGCAGAGACCGGTCTCGAACGCTTCAACTCCCAAGCGGCCACATTGTGGTGTTATACGAATTCGGACATCTATTAATAACCGGCCCCACTCGTTCGACTCGAGCGATCTTTGCACGAAAAATTTTGAGTGTGAAGTTTTGAAAATAGACAAACTGTGTTACGCTCGTAAAAATCTCATTATTCGGTATTTTATTCGAAGATGAACTTTTCTCATGTTCTGGGAATTGGATCCCAGGTGCGCGAGGTCTACCGTCTATGGCGGTTGCATACTAAGGTATAATATTAATATATTATCTATCTCGATGGCCGTCGCCGCGCGCCGCTGCGGCTCGGCCGCTAGTGCGCGCCCGGTCGCGAATTTACAAAGGCTATATCATTAGAGTGAAAGCGCAAACTGAACTGGCTTAGCTTTTGTTAGACAAAAACTTGACAAAATCCTTATCTGTTTTAGTACAGAAAATGACCGAAATCGCCTAGAAAGAGATTAGCTAAATTGTTTCTAACGTTGCAGCAACATATTATGCTATTCAATTTGATACCGATATGGTAAATACATCGTCATTGTTAACTTTAAAAATATGTAGGTGGATAGTTATATGAAAATTGTTATTACTTATTATTTTAATGTTACAGTAATGAAATTACTTACTCGTTTCTATTCTGTATTTAGGTAAGGGTCCGTATACGAAATTTGTCGATTTCGCTGATTTTACAGACGTGATTTAACAGTTAAAATACAGTATTTCTATAAGTTTTAATGCACAACATGTAAGATCATTTCAATTATAATATAGTGTTGGAGCTAGATTTTTTATTTTTTTTAAGTATCTTTAAATAATCCAACTCAAACCCGCGACAGTTTTGTGATTTTTGCTGTAAAAGGTTTAGAATATCACCTTTTTATGAATTGTATTGACGTCTTAACGGTATGAAAAAAATACAATGCACTGTTAAGAAAGTCGTCTATAAAATGTTGGAATTACTTTTTACTTACCACTTTAATATAAAAAACCGTTTAAAAACAGAAAACCTCTATCTGCCCGCTAACTTGGCGATCGTCCTTTTTCACCTGGCATATGAAAGACGGGCGTGAGTGTGAAGAGAGCAGTAGAAAAGAGAATACGGGCTCTTAAGTGACAAAAAATACTACTTAATTAACTAACAAACTTTAATTAATAGGTAAGAAACAGGTATGTACATAACTACACACTTGTTGAGAGTACAAAATATAATTATAAAACTATCTTAGATAAATAAACAAAAGCTCATCTATTAGAGTCTGGCTCGTGACTCAAACGGTATAAGCCTTTGTAAATACGCCGCCCGGTCTGGTACCTGGCAACGCGCGCGCCGCGCCGCTCGCTTGACAGCCCTAGCAGATTATAGCAAGCGAGACGCCAGACAGTTAATGTACTATGAACGCTAAGCGCAATGCAAAAGGTTGAAATTAGGTTGTTTCATGTGTTGTTGTGAGACATGCATGTTATTTATATTAATTATCGAAGCAGCTTACTTCTCAGAAGTAATGTCAAATGTGTGCCTTATGCTCTGGACTTAAGGATGAATTTGTTTTGTTCAATTTTGGTGACATCGGTGACCCTAATGTGGTAATGATGATGATGATGATGAATGTAATTTGCATAGTAGCATATGCTTTCAGTTCTTAAAACAGCGCCTAAACCCCCAAACTTGTATCTATAAGGAATCCGGAGTTCTCTTAGTATCTTCGGAACCATGGTATACCTCGGTGCAAAATCTTGCGTTTTGGTAGCATGTGCTTAGGATGCTTCTCATAAAACCAAAATCACCATATGTTTCCATATAAATTTCGAGGAGTTCCCTCGATTACTCGTGGATCCCATCATCAGGTCACCACTTTTGTGAACATGGTACCAAATTGGAGTGAAACCTAATACAACAAAACAAAAATTTCGAAAATCGGTTCACAAACGGCGGAGTAATCGTTGAACATACAAAAAAAAAATAAAAAAATAAAATAAAAATTATATCCACAGCCGAACATATAACCTCCTCGTTTTTTGGAAGTCGGTTAAAAAGGTAAGAAAATAGCTTAAAATATACAATCCACCGTGGAAGAGGTGCAATTTAACTGTCGCTGTAGCAGTAAGTATGACAGATTTGAAGATAAATCTGATATGTTATGAATACTTATATAAATGGCTATTACCTCACCTAATTCTTATAGTATTTTAAGATAACTTTCTTCATAAACTTTTTCAAATCAAATGAATCGTTAGAATCATCAATTCTACCCCACATTTTAAACGTCATCAATAATACCGATTTATTGTTATCGTTGGGTGTTAGGGAAGGTAAAATCGGGAAGTGACAACGCTGAGTTTTTACGTATTCTATGGAAAATCTCGTAATATTCGCCATTTCTCGACAGTTCACATTTGAACCTCAGTCGGGCTGTGTACACAATTTTTTCAAAGGAATTTTTTTGTGACACAAATGTAAGTATTACTGTTTCACGATCACGATCAATGCATCATGTGAGTATTCAAAAGGG
Source organism: Lysandra bellargus (assembly GCA_905333045.1). Classification (NCBI taxonomy): domain Eukaryota; kingdom Metazoa; phylum Arthropoda; class Insecta; order Lepidoptera; family Lycaenidae; genus Lysandra; species Lysandra bellargus. The sequence continues at coordinate 814,548 of HG995321.1, forward strand.
CCATGTTTGGGGCTATAATACAAACCGCAGTGGCGAAGCGTCCATATAACCCGATTCCCATCGGCTTCCCTTAGGGCTTAGAAAAATCGAATATATGGGCCAACGACATATTTATCTAATAAATATTTTACATACCTACTTAAAAAACTTTGAATTCACAATGTTATATGCAATAAATTTTTCTCTCACTTGAAATACATAGTTTGAATTAATAACTATCGCCTACAAATTTTAAAAGGCAATGCAATGTGCGGGCGCAGAGAATCAAATAAGCCGCAGGATTAGCGGCTTATTTCTCCATACAACGACAGTTCATAGTAAGCATCTGTCCTTTTCATTCCTGTGAACTGGTCGTCATGTTCTGTCTCGTTCTAGCACGCGCGATATATACTTGGAAATAACTCGATGCCCGACGAGTTATTACGGAGAAAGGTTAATTAGCAACGCACAAGTGCAAGCGAGATAGATGAGTCATGAAGTAAAATTGTTATGATTCGAATTTAAGAATGAATGTAGCGACATTATACTTTTGCTGGCGCGTAATACATTTTATTTTGGTAGGATTTTTTGTAATACGACTTTATTAAGAATGCCTTTAGCGGTACTAAATATGACAGGCGCGTAATACATTTTTATTTTGCTGGTTTTTAGATTGACATATTAATATGGCGGATAGTGTGTTTGTAAACAACATGTCGTTTGTTTTGTTTTGTCGAATTTAAATTTTGTTTTAGCGTTAGAACTTAGAAGAGTGTCGTGAATTAAATTAATTTATATTGTGACTTGTGAATAATTGTGAGTCGTACGACGTAATCGTGTAGTTCGGAAAATATGGCATTAATTCAGAAAGACTGTTGTCTGACAGATTATATTTTGCTGTCGAAGGAAACTTTGTTTTCCAAACTTAGTTTTGAAAATTAAAAGCATGTCATTCAATTATAAATTACCAAAATTGGTAAGTAGATTTTTACTCCGGCTTCCCTTCTCAAAATATTCACCCCTCGCCACTGACAAACCGCATTGTGTATTATTTACAGAGATAAGTTTGATTTTCTCTACGCTATGATAGCCTCTACGCTATCATTTTGGTGCTCCAACGGCATATTTCTCAACGCTATGATAGTGTAGAGAAATAAATTCCCTACAATTTCGGTGCTCCAACGTCACAAGCAGCGTAGATTTTCTTTCACTCGCAAATTTTTTCTGCGTCATATCAGCAAAAATTGGCGGTCTCACCTATAAAACATTATGCGTAAGTCGTAGCAGAAAATGTTTTTGTCTTAGCAATCGCTAGGGGACATATTTTGGCGTAAGACTGTTATGCCCGGGACACACGAGGCTAGTTTTTCAAGTTAGGATAGCAAGCTAGTTTTTTACCAAACTGTCCTGGCATGCTGACCTAGCTTGGAGCATGCTAGTTCTGTTTTACAAATGAAGATTTATTAACTTATTTATTAACTTTATTAATTTATAACATTAGTGATGAAAACGATCACGAGATCTTTTTTTGTCACGGTTCATTCTATGTAATTCATACCGTATTTGGCTTCATTGATGACTCATGAGGATGACGTTATAATTTTTCTTTATCAGACATAAATATTAGTTTTGGCACAATTTCGAGCCGCCTGCCAATCATGTCAGGGTTTGCACATCATTGAAGAAAGGCCATATTGCATCATTCATTAAACAAAACTTTAGTAGGATGTTTATAGTGCTACTAGGTACTTAGACGCCTTTCATTTGCTGATTCTGACAGCAAAGTTAAATTAAAAATAATTAATAGATTTGACATAATGGATCGCATATCATTAGGTATGTCTAATGCCCATTTCTGCATTCTAACTTCGAACTCGAAATTAACTAGTGCAAGTTGTCTAGGTAAACTATATATCAATTTAGTACAGTTTCGACTTTTAACTTAAATATCTATTACATTAATAGTATTTATTACAAAAATGCTTTGAGTTTAAAAGTACGAAAAATGTTCGTAAAAACAGCTTAGACAGCTACATTAGCTCTACTTAGAGTCCTGGTCGAACTAAATATGAAAGTAGGTAAAGGCTGTGAATAAGAATGCTATTTGTGTTCGAAGTAGAAGTAGAAGGATATCAAATATTTCATTAAAGTGCCGTATAGATATTATGTAAAAAAATAATGAAAGTTAATTGAAAACATAAAAATTTTTCTTCAACACAATAATTCAGCCTTCAGGTTCCGCTTCAAAATATCCCTTATTTGTAACAATAAGGGGCCCAAGCAGGCCATAATTTACTGTTTTTATAAATTATTCATGCATTAATTAATAAATGTTGATATAAACTGATATTTATCGCTTCTAAGGCAATTAAGTGAGGTGTAAATTGTTGTGTTAGCGTAAACTGAGCTTAATAATAATAACCAGTTATTAGTTACTTAATATGAAAGCAAAATACAGGGGTAGGTACTAGGTACAAAGCGCCTAAATTATATGTTACATTCTTCGAAATATTTCTATTAAAAGTTATTCTGAAAATGTTAGTGTGAACTATGAAGTGTGCACGGTTAGTTACATGCATTCTTCGAATATATTACAGTTCCATTACATTCCACAGTAAAGAATTCCATTTCACAAATTCTTGTCCCTTGCCCTATATTTCGTAATAAGTAAGTACTTAGAAGTATTTGAAGCAAGAAGGTTTGCGACAAATCAATGAACTAAATCTGGTATTCAATTAAAAACTACTCATAGATTAGGCGTTTGTTTAAGGAGCTGTTTCACCACTTCCTGATAAGTGTCGAATAGGCTATCCACCACTTAACTTGACAGATAGAGTATGAAGAATCTGTCAAATACGTTGTGGATAGCCTATCCGGCACTTTATCAGGAAGTGGTGAAACAGGCCCTTAATGTTTAGAGTTTAGACACTAGACAGTATTCAGTAACTTAAAACAGATGATTGATATAAATTTTTGTTTGATAATATGTTTGTATAGCTGTTCTGTTCCGTAGCATCGTATTTCCTAATCAGATGAACTTATTTCAAACGATCGACATTCGAGTAATGAGAATCAGGCCCTTGACGTGGTATTTTTACAATTTCAGGTACTTACAGCACTCGTAGTTCTCCACAGTCGCGCACGTCCGGCACTCTCTCCAAGTAGTTCGAACGTGCGTCCCTGTAATATCACCATTTTATATTGCAAACCAACTGAACAGTTCAATGTGAACATTATCAGTAAATGTGCTATTCAGATTTCTACTAAATAAATGTAGTTAGTATTGATTTATAGTTAGGAATAATTAAGTCAATGGTATAGCGAGCCTCAATATCAAACCTTTTTGAGTCCCCGAGCCTAAGTAAAAACCTTTCCCTATATTATTTTAAATAATATTCCTACTTTTTATACTCCGGTTACTATTTTGAAAGTTATAGATTGAATGGAATTGTTTATATTCTAAAATCTAATACAATCTAACATAGTGAAATAATATAAGGTCATGATTGCATTCAAAACAATACTAAATATAAAGCTGTACAATAATCATAAGTTAACAACGTTATGCCAACAATATGCAGCTCGCATAAATTCCTGCTCGGCCTACGCTCGATACAAAATACGTTTGTTAGATATTGCAAAAACTACGACTATCGGATTCCATAATTTGCATACAATAGAATTATATAAATGACAGACTTGTAACAAGGTTAACATGTGAGGAATGTTAACAAAAAGCATGTCACTAAAGCTCTGAATAAGTATGCAGATTTGAGCAAGATGGCCTATCGCAAATCATAGATTCTAAACTCTATCAGCAATAAGGTTTAATAAAGAAAGTAAGTAAAGAAACCGCCAAGAGATTGAAACTCGCAAGAGAAAAGAAGAGAAGAGTAGACTTTTTGCAGCTGCTCTAAACTCTAAACTGCTTTAAAATAACTGCATTAAACAGGACAGTTACTTCTACGGACCTTTTAGCCAAATAATATTAAGATTTACAAAACTGTAATATTACTTGGCCAAGGCTACGCAAGAACAATAATAATTATTGACTGTTAAGTATTCGTAACGTTTTTGTATAAAGGCTGTCATATTCTATATATTACGTAGAGATCAACTACGATAGTATGGCGCGCCCCTCCAAACGACTGTTTTAATGTGTGTAGTCACATGCTTATGAAAGAGTTTGTATGTAGTAAGTGTTCAACCAATCACAGTACACGTAATATTTCAGTTAATGTCACTTATTACCAAGATTTGTTGGTCAACTAATCATAACTAGCTGACCGCGCAAGACAACGCACTTCAAACATTTTGACAACGCACTTCAAAAGTTTTGAATTTTGGAGGGGCGCGCCATGTTATCGTAGTTGATCTCTAGTTCTTTGTCATTTGTTCCTGCTTACCTTACGGAAGTATACTTACAGAGCCCGTAGCTGGGGTGCGTGATGGCACAGATCATGGGGTAGATGCGTGAGGCGAGCCCGGTCTACCCGCAACGTGCGCAGCCGAGATGACCCGTTGAGAGCCGGCACCCGCTCCAGACCACGAGCCTCAGAGAGTATCCTGGGGAGAAACATGCTGCTAATTTGGACGTTTAGAAAAATTGAGTTTACCATAATTATTCCCTAGCAAAACCTTCAAGTATAGAGCGTATTTTCTCTTAAAAGGCCACCGACGCACTTTCTGTTGTTGCCAGTGTCCATTGGGCGACGGTAGTTGCTTTCTACCATGCGACGTTTGCTCGTTTGCCTCCTTAATTTTATATGAAAAATATGTAGAGCTACTTAGTATTTACCACTCTATACTAGAAGCCTTTGCAGAATCTATATCTATAATATTAGAGAATGCTTTTATAATATTTTATTAATAGTGAAAAGTTTTCCTATAGTCTACAGTCTACACTGTGGCAAGGATTACCTAACTTGCTTTCTAGGAACCTTAGATTAATTAGATTAACTGTTTCACCGCTTCTCATAAGGCTATCCACCACTTAACTTGACACATAGAGTATGAAGAATCTGTCAAATAGGCCTATCGGGCACCTTATCAGGAAGCGGTGAAACAGGCCCTAAGTATACTATGGTAGGTCAGCAGCTAGTCTTGTCTATCGCATTAGATAAATGTTTGAGAATTGACTTCAAAAGCCCTATCTGAAGTTTCATAAAAGCTTTAAGTATCAAACTTTAAGCTCACTAAAGTCATAAGTGTTGTAAGACGCAAAGAGAGCAACCACTAGTTATGATCATAACGAAGAGGATTCTTTGTAACAAATAGGCTAAGAAAAGGTGGATCTTTTTGGTTTATTTGTTATGTAAATAATCCTTGGCCCAAATGTAAAAAAATATTGCCGGGAGAACCCAACTTGCTTGAAGTTGCTAGGGTACATTTTGATTCAATAAAGGGTGAATGATTGGGGTGTGAATTGCGAAGATAATCATATTTTTATATTAGATCAGTATCTAATATAAAATATGATTTTATTCAGAAAATATATTTTTCCAGTGATGAGGTAGATTATGGTGGATGCGGCACAAATGGGCTCAATATTACGGTCTATACAGAAAATTGGGGTGAAATAAACGTTTTTTATTTGAATGACGCAACCAGTTATACCGGAGTCTCTGAAGCTTTCCATTAGCAACTTGTAACACAAGAGGAGTTAAGTAACTCCGAGAGTCCATGAGAAGCGGCAATCGCTGGGTAAGGCCAATCGACTCTGTCAATTCCTGGTAGATAAAATCGGCCAAGTGCGAGTCGGACTCGTATACGAAGGTTTCCGTACCGTTGTAGAGCAAAAATAGGCCAAAAAATTATTAAACTACACATATAATAAAGGATTTTGTGAAAATTTCAAGTACCTACCTGTTGCCATTATTGATAACGAGCAAAAAAGGTCGAAAAAATCACGTTTATTGTATGGGAGCCCCACTTAAATGTAAATTTTATTTTGTTTTTAGTATTTGTTGTTATAGCGGCAACAGAAATACACAATCTGTGAAAATTTCAAAAGTCTAGCTTTAGCAGTTCTCGAGATCCAGCCTGGAGACAGACAGACGAACAGACAACGAAGATTTAGGGTCCCGTTTTTACCCTTTGGATACGGAACCCTAAAAATACGTTATGTTGTTCACTCAACAAAACCTGATAGATTCGCAGATCACAAATATAATTGATAAAGCATCTGCAAATAAACAAAGTTAATTGGATAACGACGGAGCATTTTAAAAGAAGAGCCCCAAACAATTACGCCTCGATTCGAGGCTCGTTAATCATGGTGATTATTTCGGGGAAATTAATCAAGACCATGGCCTTGACATCGCGAGATGACATGATGACACAGTGCGCTCTCGAGGTGAGGACATGACACTCAATGACAGATAGTCAGACGAAAAGGCTGGCTTTACCCATCGGTGACAATAATTTCATAATAATATAAAGTTAGCGTTGATAATAATTGATATCTTCATGTATGTAAAGTTATTTTGATTTATTCTCGCTACAACTTATGTTATCTTTTTTCTATCCAAAGTGAATCAAAGCGTACGGTCTACCGCACTTAAACTTATCTATTTATCGAGGATCACAATCATTTTTGCTGAATGTTGTAATGAATTTGATTCGGGAATGTCCTTGTTAATTAGAGGTCAATATTATGTTTCTTTTGATACTAGGTACTGTCCGTTCAAAGTAATTATTTCAGAAGTTTCTATGACAATAATCCTTACTTTAAGGTTCTGTCAGAGGTAAATTAGCTCTGAATGTCTTCCAGCACTGACCTCGCACACGGCACAACTCGCAGCGTCATAGGTCAGTGTTACCACTTCCAAATGCTCCTCACAAATTGACATCAATTGAACCAGACTCGAATCAAATTTAAATCGATTTAATAGCAGGTTTTCATCATTAATATTACATTTTTATTTATTCAGTCCGAATTGATTGTTTTTTAGGGTTCCGTACCCAAGGGGTAAAAACGGGACCCTATTCATGAGACTTCGATGTCTGTCCGTCTGTCTATCCGTCTGTCTGTCCGTCTGTCTGTCCGTCTGTCTGTCCGTCTGTCTGTCTGTCTCCAGGCTGTATCTCAAGAACCGCTATAGCTAGAGTTCTAAAATTTTCACAGATTGTATATTTCTGGTGCCGCTATAACAAGAAATACTAAAATAAAAATAAAATTAATATTTAAGGGGGGTTCCCCTACAACAAACGTGATTTTTTTGCCCTTTTTTGCTCGTAATCAATAATGATAAGAGGTACGCACTTGAAACTTTCACGAAGTCCTTAAATATATGTGTTATTTAATAATTCATAATAAAATTTAAATATAATGAAAAATTAAGGGGGGCTCCCACACAAAAAACACAATTTTTAGTCTATGTTTGCTCTATAACGGTACGGAACCCTTCGTGCGCGAGTCCGACTCACACTTGGCCGATTTTTTAAATCAATTTTTTAATTGGCCTAAAAAGTGATTTTAATGTACCTATGTACACTCTCTATAGGATGGTACTATAACTAAGTTAAAGGAGTTCTGAGTTTGCTAATCGCACCCGGTTTAGTTGCTTAGTGGTTTAAACTTTAAATCACGCCTTCACCTTTGATCTTTCTTTGCAAATATGTTTAGGAGTATTGAGTATTGAGAAGTTCGGTGTATTGGCAATTCGCAATTCGTCTCTAAATATATCTTAGATCTCTTGATCCTAAGCAAATATCAGAACTTACGGGATTATAGACGTGAATGATCATGTGGCGGTACCCACAATTCGCCTAACAATCCTACATCGCGCTATCGAAGTTTCGGAGAACGGCAAGATATATACAACGTCTGAAATGACGTCAGTGGGCTTCGGCATGACCGAGCATGCTATTTCTCTCGGTCGGAAGATCTTCCTTTTCGGCCGCCACTAACAACGTTAAAATCACTATAGATATTATATTGTATTTCTATCATCTTCAACAAATACATGACTGTTGAGTCCAAAATAAACCAAAGAAGAAAAGAGAATAAAGTATTCGTAATTAAAAGGGGTCTGTACTTTGTGTATTTAATAACCATAATAAATAGTCACTGAAAATTAGCTAAAACAGCTTCACTGCCCACGCTTTGTATTAATAACATTCATTATAATAGATAATAACATAACGGCCATGTAAATTGCTTATTATATTGCGCTGACAAATTATGTTTGCTGTTAGGCATAAAATTCTGATCGACAGGCGAGTTTTACTGCGGTAATAAAATGTGTTATTATTTTTCGATAATGGAGTGCTGAAAGATGGATAATGGTTGTTATTGCCTTAAGAAATAATGTTCCTTCCCTTCCTGTTATATTTCTAAACAAATCAAACAAGTACTTATAAAATATAATTATTTATTAGTATAGTAACCACTTGCTAATAAAATATTATATACTACTTAATATTAAAAAGCGGAAGAGTTTGTTTGTTTGTTTGAACGCGCTTATCTCAGGAACGACTGGTCCGATTTGAACAATTATTTTAGTGTAAGATAGCCCATTTATCTAGGAAGGCTATACTTAATTACACTTAGACTAATAAGAGCGAAGAAATAGAGGAAAATGTTGAAAAACCGGGGGAAATTATTTGAAATTGCTCATTATCTTAAGAACAAGCATCTTTTATGTTATTTGGCACACATGAAGAATAGACCACGTGAAGGGATATACTATATCTAAGGCTATTTTTTGCGGAAAAATGTACGGCTTTCGTGAAATTCCTAAATTACGCGGACGAAGCCGCGCGGTACATCTAGTTATAAATAATCCTACTAATATTATAAAGGCAAAATATCATAATATCTGTCTCATACGAGAAAAGTAGAAAAGAAGAGTATCGGATATTAATAATTGGGATTCGGATTTTGGGATACGGGCAAAACATGTACATACTTACTAATTACAAGAGTGTTGAACTGTTTGTAAGTAAGAGAGTATGTTAAATATGTAGTTGGAACTTGGAACCGACAACAGTACTATGCAATACATATCACTCATCAGTTCCTTGTGTTCTCTACATTTCCATAAAACAGAACCCTCAATAGCGTCGTTTAAATGATAAACTGCGTTTACATTCGGAAGATATTTCATACTGTATTTCGCTACAAGGCAGAAACAATATCGAGACGATCTCGATATGAGTAATGGCCAATATATCATCGACAATAACGAGAATTCATATATTTGGTAACACTGACTGCGCCGGCGCATACGAGTATACCTGTAGATTGAGGCCAGATCGATTGCTCACACAATTACTATGAGTGTATATTACGTGGTCACTTATGAGCTGTATGCGTGTGGTCTGATTGTCCGTAATATATAATATGAAACATCAAAATTTAAACCATCTCCAAAAAAGAAATTTCGAAAAGAACGATGTTTAAAATCTCGGTAAGTATTGGAAAGAATTGACTTCATACATTTAAAAAAAAAAAAAGAAACTCAAATAAATTTTATAGTACTTTCAAACGCCTGTAAAATATCATTCAATCTTTTTATTTGGGATAGAGTGCTCTATTCTTTGCGGCTACCAATAAATGATACTTACTCATTATTTACTACTTACAGGTAGAGTTGCTCATTAAAATTGTGGTTACGATGGGAAGTCCTCTTTGATACATTAAATTAATGAAAGTACAATAATTATCATATTCTGTATATTAATTAACTTTAGTAAATTCTGTTGTTGCTACGCCGCGCCGAAATAAGTGATAAACTTTTTCATCGAAGGTGATTCGATTATAAGTATTAATTGAGTTTAGTATTGTGTGTGAGAATAATAATGATATTGTCTGGCATTTGGCACGTGTATATGTTATTGATTCGTTTGTTTTTAGTAAAAAAGGAAGAGTCAGAATATAGAAACTGGCACTTATGTGCTTAAGCTCAAAATTAAGAAGCCCAAAAACTTACAGCTACAAAGGCTATTACCATTAAATTTATTTGTAAGAACCATATTTTTGCAACTACATTCTAATATTCTAAATAAAATAAAGCCTTTCGCGATAAATGGGCTATCTGAAACTGAAAGAATTTTCCAAATCGGACCAGCAGTTCCTGAGATTAGCGCGTTCAAACAAATAAACAAACAAACTCTTCCGCTTTATAATAATAGTATAGATTATATTGTTTTTAAGCTTCTCTCTAATTTTTCCCTGTTTTTCTGTTTAATACCTATTTACCTAGCTACTTACAGTGTAGTCAGTCGTGGTAGATGGGACAGCGCGTGCGCATGCAGATGTGACAGCGGGTTGCCGCGCAGCTCCAGCCTCGCCAGCCGACTGCACGCCTGCAGACCAGAGGATACTCGCTCTATGCGGTTGTTAGCCAGGGACCTGAAGACAAAGGTCATGTAAGCGTGGACTTGGATTATTAAGATATTGTCATACAAATCAGTGAGGATAGAATTTGTGTGTGTTGGCGTTATAAAGTGTTGGGTTACTGGCCTAGGATCCCAGCATAGAAGGACCTTCACCGAGCTGGTTAATGGATGTAGAGAGTTAACTACGATAACACGGCGCGCCCCTCCAAAATTCAAAACGTTTGAAGTGCGTTATCAAATTATTTTTAACAAAAAATTAAAACCGACTTCCAAGGTAAAAACAATAACACCTTATAATATGAACTAAAAAGTATTAAATAATTTTTCCTATCGAATAGTGCCTTTTTCCGAATTCGGCAAAAACTCAACTATTTCTGTACTCAATCCTTCATCATTTTGAAGTCGGTACCAGATATAGCTGAATCTTCAGTCTGCCAAAATATTTGAAACATTTGTAACTGGCACCGACTTCAAAATTATGAAGGATTGAGTACAGAAATAGTTGAGTTTTTGCCGAATTCGGAAAAAGGCACTATTCGATAGGAAAAATTATTTAATACTTTTTAGTTCATATTATAAGGATGTTTTTACCTTGGAAGTCGGTTTTAATTTTTTGTTAAAAATAATAATTTCACTCTTTTTAGTTTTTAGTTACCTAGTAAGTAGTAAACTATCGCGTACTATGTACTATCAAAGAAGTTGATTCCTATGCAGATCGGGGAGCAGTTTGGTTGCGTTACGTCAAACCCAGCCGACAGATCACAATTAACATTGAATTGACATATTCGACCAAATAACGTTGGTCTATCAATTATTGCATAGGAATCAATTTCCTCGATGGTACGTAGAATAATACACCTGTATTATATTATTTTACGTATCTTATTACAAGCTCACCGGTGAGCGAGACACAATAGAATAACAATATATTTCCAAGAATCCACGATCGAAGGATACAAACTATTAGCAACAAATCATAAGTATCGTGCAGAGACCGGTCTCGAACGCTTCAACTCCCAAGCGGCCACATTGTGGTGTTATACGAATTCGGACATCTATTAATAACCGGCCCCACTCGTTCGACTCGAGCGATCTTTGCACGAAAAATTTTGAGTGTGAAGTTTTGAAAATAGACAAACTGTGTTACGCTCGTAAAAATCTCATTATTCGGTATTTTATTCGAAGATGAACTTTTCTCATGTTCTGGGAATTGGATCCCAGGTGCGCGAGGTCTACCGTCTATGGCGGTTGCATACTAAGGTATAATATTAATATATTATCTATCTCGATGGCCGTCGCCGCGCGCCGCTGCGGCTCGGCCGCTAGTGCGCGCCCGGTCGCGAATTTACAAAGGCTATATCATTAGAGTGAAAGCGCAAACTGAACTGGCTTAGCTTTTGTTAGACAAAAACTTGACAAAATCCTTATCTGTTTTAGTACAGAAAATGACCGAAATCGCCTAGAAAGAGATTAGCTAAATTGTTTCTAACGTTGCAGCAACATATTATGCTATTCAATTTGATACCGATATGGTAAATACATCGTCATTGTTAACTTTAAAAATATGTAGGTGGATAGTTATATGAAAATTGTTATTACTTATTATTTTAATGTTACAGTAATGAAATTACTTACTCGTTTCTATTCTGTATTTAGGTAAGGGTCCGTATACGAAATTTGTCGATTTCGCTGATTTTACAGACGTGATTTAACAGTTAAAATACAGTATTTCTATAAGTTTTAATGCACAACATGTAAGATCATTTCAATTATAATATAGTGTTGGAGCTAGATTTTTTATTTTTTTTAAGTATCTTTAAATAATCCAACTCAAACCCGCGACAGTTTTGTGATTTTTGCTGTAAAAGGTTTAGAATATCACCTTTTTATGAATTGTATTGACGTCTTAACGGTATGAAAAAAATACAATGCACTGTTAAGAAAGTCGTCTATAAAATGTTGGAATTACTTTTTACCACTTTAATATAAAAAACCGTTTAAAAACAGAAAACCTCTATCTGCCCGCTAACTTGGCGATCGTCCTTTTTCACCTGGCATATGAAAGACGGGCGTGAGTGTGAAGAGAGCAGTAGAAAAGAGAATACGGGCTCTTAAGTGACAAAAAATACTACTTAATTAACTAACAAACTTTAATTAATAGGTAAGAAACAGGTATGTACATAACTACACACTTGTTGAGAGTACAAAATATAATTATAAAACTATCTTAGATAAATAAACAAAAGCTCATCTATTAGAGTCTGGCTCGTGACTCAAACGGTATAAGCCTTTGTAAATACGCCGCCCGGTCTGGTACCTGGCAACGCGCGCGCCGCGCCGCTCGCTTGACAGCCCTAGCAGATTATAGCAAGCGAGACGCCAGACAGTTAATGTACTATGAACGCTAAGCGCAATGCAAAAGGTTGAAATTAGGTTGTTTCATGTGTTGTTGTGAGACATGCATGTTATTTATATTAATTATCGAAGCAGCTTACTTCTCAGAAGTAATGTCAAATGTGTGCCTTATGCTCTGGACTTAAGGATGAATTTGTTTTGTTCAATTTTGGTGACATCGGTGAACCTAATGTGGTAATGATGATGATGATGATGAATGTAATTTGCATAGTAGCGTATGCTTTCAGTTCTTAAAACAGCGCCTAAACCCCCAAACTTGTATCTATAAGGAATCCGGAGTTCTCTTAGTATCTTCGGAACCATGGTATACCTCGGTGCAAAATCTTGCGTTTTGGTAGCATATGCTTAGGATGCTTCTCATAAAACCAAAATCACCATATGTTTCCATATAAATTTCGAGGAGTTCCCTCGATTACTCATGGATCCCATCATCAGGTCACCACTTTTGTGAACATGGTACCAAATTGGAGTGAAACCTAATACAACAAAACAAAAATTTCGAAAATCGGTTCACAAACGGCGGAGTAATCGTTGAACATACAAAAAATATCCACAGCCGAACATATAACCTCCTCGTTTTTTGGAAGTCGGTTAAAAACATTTGAAGTGCGTTGTCTTGCGCGGTAGGCTAGTTATGATTAGTTGACCAACAAATCTTGGTAATAAGTGAGTACTGTGATTGGTTGAATATTTACTACATACAAACTCTTTCATAAGGATGTGACTACACACATAGAAACAGTCATTTGGAGGGGCGCGCCAAGTTACCGTAGTTGATCTCTAAAGTATTTTATATGTATTTACGTATGTCAATAAATTTATTGCAAGTGAGTTGCCTAAAACATTTCAGTCCAGAATTTAAAAAAAAAATAGAAAAAATAGTGAAAATTTATCACATACTCAGTGATTAAAAATATTTTGGTCTATGTTATAAGTGTAAGAAAACCCCACTACTCTTGAATTTTATCAAACGGTAAAAATTTCACATCTCAGAATAAGAGTTGTTCTACTTACAAGTCTTCGAGCTGCGGCAAAAGATGTATGGCTGGTGGCAACTCAGTTAGCAGATTCTCTTCTAGCCTCCTGTGGACAAAAATAAATCATACTTTGACGATAATGATGATAATTCATAACTAGCTAAAAACCGAGCTTTGTAAGGGCTCGCGTCGTCACACTTTGACTGACGGATGCTAACACATCTACATAAAAATAAAAATTACTATGTTAAAGCACAAAACAATAGGCGTGATAGTTTTTCCGAAAGTGTACCACAAAATGTTCAGGATGTGGGATATGCTAGGGCTCGCTTCGGTCGCCCTGATTATTATGAGACGACGCTTTACATAACTAATTGCTTGGTTGATTAAGGTTTGCTCTATGTATTGATGTAAATCCCTTTGGAGCGCAATATTCACTTCGGTCTTACTACATAATACCGTGACCTAAACCATTAAATAGAGCAGAGTTTACGCAGTAACTATTTAGTTATATGTGTCAGAGTACACCGTACGTAATAAACATTTAGAGTACATATCTCGATTCGAAGGTAAAAAAATCGTCTTCCTTTGGTAAGGTTGGTAGGCTGGTCATCTATTTGTGTTACAAGACCAACGAACCATGGGTTGGAAGGGAAGGAAGGGAGATAGGTACTCTTGAGATACTCACGAGGGCTCTAAAGTAGTCTACTTATCTGTTTTCTACAAACTGGCCACAGTTTTATCGAAACTGGTGTGGGAGGCCTGATGATATTATTAGTATTTATTAGATGATATTATAAATTGCGTCTAAAATCTAAATCTATAGGCAATATAACAATATTCAATCAGTAAAAACCTTTATTAATTTACCTATGTTTGCTGTTTTTCTCAGTCTGAAATCTAAACTAATCAAGTGCCTTTAAAATTAACTCTACAATCTTGAATCTACATAGTTACAGCTCTACCATACCGAGGCACTGGCAATTTGTTTTTCTGTTTGTTTATCAGAGGACGCTATTACACATTCATACTATGTACGCTTACAAGGCGTAGTAATATTTCTTTTAGATTTATGTTTAGACGATTAATGAATCGGCGATCCTTGCCCTCATTACCAATAAACGCTAAATACGTAAAATAGCATTTAAATCGATACTTACATTGGCCCAACTAATATATGGATTTAATGTATATCCAGATATGTTAGGCAGATGATGAAGTAGGTAAGTGGAAATGTTTGATCAAATTATAAGGTAAAAATCGGCCAAGTGCGAGTTGGACTCGCACACGAAGGGTTCCGTATCGTACCATTAAAGAGCAAAATTAGTAAAAAAATGTGATTTATGTATTACATGGGAGCCTTGATTGTAAATTTTATTTTAATTTTATTATTAATTATTAAAGTAAGTATATAATGTAATTTTATATTTAATTTATTTTGTTTTTAGTATTTGTTGTTATAGTGGCAACAGAAATACATACCTAATCTGTGAAAATTTCAACTCTCTAGCTATTACCGTTCTTGAGTTACAGCCTAGGGACATACAGACATCTACAGACAGACGGACAGACAGACGGACAGACGGACAGATGGACAGACGGACAGACAGACAGACATCGAAGTCTTAGTAATAGGATCCCGTTTTTACCCTTTGGGTACGGAACCCTTAAAATATATCAAAATCCATTTCATCCACTCACCTCTTGTAGGATCGAATATTTGATATTATATTTCAAAATTATTCTCAGAACAGATAATAATTTTGAAATATAATATCAAAATAAGTTTCAATCATTTATTGCCGCAGGCTGTAGGACCTCAAAAAACTACGAGGAAAATGTATCGTTTTTCGATGTACAGGCTTGTTAGGTCGATGTCAACGTGTTTCCGCACTTAGCGATGTTGTAATGATGTTGTGATTGTTTCGTGGCGTTTCCTAAAATATGAGACATATCTAAGGTCCTCAGACCTGTACTTCGTAAAAAAATGACGATTTATTTTCGGATATAAGAAACGACGTAGGTGCTCTAACGTAGGCATTAGAAATGAAGTTGGTATAATAGAAATAGGGATCATCAGCTTATTAAGGTTTTAGTCAAGAAGCCAATATTATTATTTAATAATAAAAATTTCCCGCCACTAAGTAGTGGCAAGTGGGTTCCATCAGGCATCAGGATTTCTTTTGCGCGTCCTCCTGCTTAATATTTTTCCGTCTATTACAATAAAATAGGTATAGCCTATTTCAATAATTAGATTCCTAAATAGGTATCGTCAGTTTTAATATAACTGAACAGAATAATCTTATAATTCTGTTGTTTATAAGTTTTATAACATAATAATAGGATTTTCCGCCTTCATTTATCTCTGGGCTTTGTTTCTGAGGTATTTTTGTTTATCTCGCGACTATTACAATCTGTACTGATTGAGCGTGCACATAAAGTACGAAGATCCGAGCTTTTGGTGGAACATTAATCAAAACCCGTTGTTTACCGACACATGAACAGGGAATTACTTAGGGCTGCCAAATACTGTACGTAAATACTAAAGAATTTAAACGCTAGACGGAATAAATATTGACTATCATTGTGTGGAAGAAGTAAGTTTTCGTTGCGTAGTAGGAACCTACCTAGAGTCTTGAATCGCACTCGAGAAAGTGCAGGTTCCATAATCCTAGGTGGTAGTGGTGTGTAGTTGTGTACCAATGAACCAATGAAACATTTTCAGATCTACACTATACTGAGCTCCTACAAGAAGAAAAATATCCTAAGGAAACCCTCATTTAATTCGTCCCAAACGTATTGACCAATGACAAACCAATGACAAGTTCTTCACGACTAATAATAATAAAGAAAACGTATTGCCTAACTATACCTATAAAGTCTGTCACAAGTGTTCCCAAAATCAACAGAATATCTAAAGCAACTTTGTTCATAAGAGACTTTTATTTATATCAGACTTTTATTAGAAAAACAAAAGCAAATCTTACGCGATAAAACATTCAAGAAAACCCTAGAAACTATTTTCACATTAGGGTCAGGCGTAATCCGGTGCTTCGATATTATCAGAGACAAGAAAAACTTCGCGACAAAGTTTTTGTTAGTGACCGACCGAACCTTCAGTTTCGGTTTCGGTTTCGGCCAGTTTCGGCCAAAAAATGCAGTTTCGGCCATAGCTTCGGTTTCGGCCAAAATATAGCCGAAATTTTCGGCCCTGCCGAAACTCTAGTGTCTGTGTGTCGTTCGGCAAACTCGTGCTTGCTCGCCGGCGAGACCCCGGTTCATCTTGCCACCGTCCATATTTTAATTATGTTTTGCAAATTACTGCCAAATTACTAAGTATTTATTTTGTTTTTCTTAGTACTTCGTTTTATTTTCATCAAATTGTCTAAACTTATTCTTATCGAATATGAGAGGTTTAAATTTTATTTCTAGACAACAAATGCACATTGGTAAATTACGTGCTATGTTCTTATTCTAACAATGTTTCCCAAACAAAGGATTAAGTAAATAAAATAAATTGATTAAATTGTGTGTGAACTTCGTTTACTAAATAATTTTGTTTGACTATGAGATAATAGGAGGATTAAGATTGCGAGATTTATCTAGTCTATCATCTCGCCTCATTAATTTCTTTTTACCACGCATTTTATTTATATTTAAAATAATTAACATTTAACTATTGACGCGCAGTCTCACAGACCGTTCCTACTCTGCTAGAATCGTATCCCCACTTCCCTTGTGGCCCTCATTGCACAAGCTGACAAAAATATTTTTTGTGCCTGTTACTTAATGACTATTATCCGATTATTTGCATTGAAAATTAACCAGAAACATAAATGAAAAAAAGAAAGTATGCTTTTATAGTCTAGCTCTAGGCGAAGATAAATAAAAATTTAAGATTTTAAAAATTCTCAGAGACACTCGTCGTGACCAAGATAAAGGGGTTTGGGGATATCAGAGTTGGGACGGTAAGTTTACCGCTGGCACTTATGTGTTTAATTTTTAGAGAAATTATGAGTTTTTTATGTACGTTAAATGTGAAAAATGGACGTAAAAAGTTTTTGCTGTATTTGTGGAAAACTTATTAAAGTAAGAGCGAAAAAATTACTTGCACCGACAAATAAAAGGATTTATCAAGTCTTTGATTATTTCAAAGACTTCCAATTAAAAACAAAAAAAAAATGGGTGCCTTATATCTCACGTACTTATGAAAGAGGCATGCTACAAGCTATCATCTAAATACAAAAATCTCAAATTTTAAACATAATATTTTATATATTATTTTTCCTTCTAATTCTGTTTTAGTTCTGTTAAATTGCAAGTTTACTTAGTAATATTGTTTCGAACTTCGACTGCGGTTTGTGAGACTGCATGTCCGTATTTCCCATACAAAGAATATGACTACAATTGATTGTTTTTCAATAGTAAATGTCTTGAAATAAATTCTGCTCATGTTTTTCAGTTTATCCTTCGTTTTAATACATTAAAACTTGGAATCGTATAAAAAAACGGAATATGATACTGAAAAGTTTCTAGGGAACATATTTGAGTCTAAGATTAATAATAATATTTATTTTAACAATTAATGACACAAAAAGTAAAAAATCCAATTTGGCACTTTTTCTTATGTGTTAACAAATGTTGCAGAACAGTAAATTTTAGTAAATAATCGTAATTTTAAATATTTTATCAAGTTTCGGTTTCGGTTTCGGTTTCGGCCGAAACTGAGAGCAATGCCGAAGGTTCGGTTTCGGTTTCGGTTTCGGCTGAAAAATGAGTTTCGGGCGGACACTAGACTTTTTGTGATGTACGGTCCGTTTTTGTACCGTCTTATCTACAACAGTAAAGTTGATATCAAATGCCTTGTCAAGAGAATAGATGGGGATAATCTTTTATAACAGTGATAACTGTTGTATAGTAACTGCGAAAAGAATGGAAGACAGCACACAACAGAGAAAAAAGTATAATATTACTAGATGACGCCCGCAACTTCGTTGCGCCAAAATTCGTTTATCGCGAGGGATCCGTACATTTTTTCGGGATAAAAAGTACCCTATGTCCTTTCCCGGGACTCAAAGTATTTCCATGCCAAATTTCAGCGAAATCAGTACAGCAGTTTGAGCGTGAAGAGGTAACAGACAGACAGACAGACACACTTTCGCATTTATAATATTAGTATGGATATTATTTAAAAATTTCATAAAATTATTTACTGCGGCTCTTTCAGTGAAAATACGAACCGATTATATAATTAGGTACAAATGAGGGTCAAAGTTTATAGTTATACAAGTAACCTAAATACATGAGAAATTCTAATAGCTTATGACCTGAAATGGTAACCATGAAAGGGCAAATATTAAATTTTGGAGGTATAAGGAAATACAGAGCTCTTTCTGTATGTAAATAACATTAACGTTTCACCACGCAAACACTTAGCAATGTTTGTTTGTGTTAGAGCTGAATTTAATATACTCTTAGGTAATTTTATAAAGGCGCTATTGAGGACAGGCAAATGATAATAAAAACGAAATTTGCCACTTAATTGGTTGCGTGTGTTGGATAAGCAGTAAACACCTTTTTAACCGGTCCAGTGGTTTCTTTTTAACGGCAGGAATATTTGTGTAACAAAAAATTTTGAGAAGAGGCAAATAGTGCAAATATAATTAGTATAATTAGTTTATAATAATTGAAAATGTGAGTGGAAAAATCGAACAAGTAACATTTCGTAATATACGGACAATAACTAATTTTTTCCTCATTATTGTCATAAAAATTGTAACATATTTACTTCATAACCTAGCTAATATATCTGGCTACACATAATATAATCCACAGTTTTTCTATTTCAAATAATTTTTCCGGCCCTAAAGCCTCCATTTAAGCAAAAAAAAAAAACGGGAAGCTTTTTCATGTTACTTACCTTATTAGACTCACTTCTTGAATTATTGGGAATATTATGAAAATATTATTTATTTCTAAAATAAAAGTTATAATGCCACAACTCACAGTTTTCGTAATTAAAATTCTTCTAAATAACTTACCCGATATTACTAAAGACCTGGAAAATTTTGTAGAATTTGAGAATAAACCTAAAACTATTTTTATAACAACTGCTAATAACTAATAAGTGATAATTTAGAATTAAGAAGGCAGAACAACGTTTGTTAGTTTTGATTGTAGTCAATTCAGATGGCCTCTAGCACTCCACATTCTATTACTGATTCTGGATATACTACCTAATTGTATTCTATTCCTGTAACATACTAATTAAGGCGCTATATCGAAAGTAATTTTACCGCAAGGGCAATTTTATACTTAATTTGTATGACTATAAAGTCTTGAATACGTCCGGCCAGAAGCTATCGGCTTACTCGGAAAACATGCGAAAAAACGTAATTATAATCATTTAAAAATAACTAGGAGCATTTAAGCAAAATGCTCCTATACGATTTTGAGTTGCAAAGGTGTCTATCAATTAGACTAATTTCCTACAATACATCTATTTTCGTTTAACCCATTTAGACCCAAATGAAACTGAGCCGTGCAAAATATGAAATTTCTTTATTAATTTATAGAAACCAATAAGATTATTAGGAAAATACAAAAAAACTAAAAAAAATGATTTTTTATATAAAAAAAAAATTGCCGTCCTCAAATGGGGCCAATGAGATCAAACGGTGTGAAAATTTTCGATACATTCTTTATGAATGTACCGTGTTTTCACACATTTCTCAAATTGCCTTCGACCATTTTTCATGACGCAATGCTAGCCCATGAGAACAACGCAATTGTTGGGACAGTTTTTCGGGAAAGTGGCCCTTCATGCTGCAGATTTGGCAGTACAGATATGTATTGCTGGTTGCAGGATTCTACCGCTTGTATATCTCAAGTAATGACGACCAAATGCTGCCGAAATTGGAGCTGATTCAATTCTTGTTTTTATTATTTTGATGATGTAGCCTCCATGCGTTTGCCACTGTAGCAGTGGCAAAGGAATCCAGCATGTGCGTAAACAGTACCTACCAGTTACCACCAATTTTTGTTTCGTATAACAGTGCGAGAAAATCGATTGGCCAGTTGACTTGACCCCACGCATATCTTTGTTATAGCTTTGATAAAAATGTAGGAAGCTAACGTCCAAATCCTTTCAACAGTGATACATCTGTTTACTTTTTCCAGAAGAAAAACGCTGTCATGGCTTGCCCCGATTGCATAGACATTATAATCCAGCCGATGCAAAACAAATTCTGATTTAGTAGGTCGAAACGGTAGTCAAACTCGTCGTTTTCTTTTTTTTCATATCATTGACGGATACGAGAAGACACTTCTCTGTACTGCCTTGGTCAGCATTATCAGTTGCACAATAGCCAGCTTCCCCTTGGAGTAATGAAAAACTGGTAAAAAGACACATGGTTGCGAAGGAATTACGACTAAATATATCTTTCCACTATCATCTTCAATCATTGCAACTTCCTGAAGTCCATAGTATTTATCACAGCTATTGAATACCCTTCAGTTCATTGATTATATGAAATTTATTGGTGGACAAACATTGGAATAATTTACATCCAATGTGCCCATTGGCCCCAAATAGGGACACTTGTATAAAACTTCTTCTAATCTTGAAGATACTAAAGCTTATACACAAATATGTATACTTTTTATAGGTTATAGTATAATGAGCTCTTTCAAGTGAAAAAATATATATGCCTAAAAGAAAAACTTAAAAATAAAAAATACTAACTTGGCGTCATTTCGGATGTTAGAAACAGTTTCAGAAAAGTCACTGTACAACACAGTGAACTATATTTATATTATTTGTACCTTCTAAGAATAAGAAAATACACTTTTAGTAAATTGAAACTTACAATAAAAATAAGTATAAACTTGAATGACAAAAAACTTAAGTAATTTTAAAGGTGTCCTCGTTTGGGCACGGCGGGTCTATATGGGTTAAAAATAATCTTCAAATTTCGTATTTTTAAGAGGTCATTTCGAAAATGAAATGTATCGACGCAAAATATATTAATAGTGTTTCTAGTTCTTCTCAAACCTAGATAAGGCTATGAAGATATGTATATCTCATTACCAGATTTGTAACATTTCTGAGGGTCCTATAGTATTACGTCAAAAAGGACAGTTTTTTCAATATAGCGCCTTAAGACATCTTAATTACACACAATAACCCCTTTGCTTGTAGTTACTGTAATCTGTGCCCTTGTAGTCAGGTTACAGCTAGATTGTAATGCCTCGCGAGAACCAGGACAATGACGTCGTTAGTTTCAGGTAAATGCAGCTCTAACGACTCTGTGCTCTGGAATATAGATGCTGGATTATGCTCGAGATAATTACAAGCATATTTGTCGTGGAAGCGATGACGTGTGCAGTAACCGAGATACTCGGTGAGCCAAATTTCGATCTCGTTAACTATAAGTACTATAGGTATATCACAATTCACAACAACAAAAGTTATATACATCTGTGTCCGCGAATCTACATTTTTTAAATCATCATAGTAAAGCGGAGCCTCTAAAATTAAGATGATATAATATCTGAGCCTTCAGCAAACACGTTTTCTATCGCTTCTTTTAGAATCGCCGATTTAAAATGTATGAAATTGACATGAGCGTTTTATAATAATATGACGTCGACGTTCGACTCATGTCATGCCGATTCCATACATTTTAATCAATAATTCTATAAAGAAAATATCCATACTTTTTATTATCAAAGTAAATTAAGAAAGTACCTCATTTGAGATAGTAAATAAGTATTACATTTATACATTACACTTACAGGCTCTATAAACTCAAAGCAAAAAGGACATCAGGAAATTTCCATACAATGTTGGTCTAAAAAAAAAAAAGCTGCGCGGCTAGACCTAGGATTATTTGAAATAGCTAGGCCGTATTAAGAATTAAAAAATATATATGGACTTACGGACCCTGTAACTGTATTTTATGAGTAATTATTTAGTTAGGAAAAAAATATCAAAAGCACTAGTTACATTTAAAGTAGTCTTACTAGGAAACGGGTCGTACTGGAAATGGCATCGTACTAGGAAAGACGTAATACGGGGTAGGGGGTCATTTTCCAGTAAGACCCTTTTAAATGTGTTTTCCTAACTAAATAATTACTCAGGAAATGCAGTTACAGGTTTAAATCCATATATATGTTACGCTCAAAGACCGAAATCGCTCAATGAGCGAAAAAATGGCTCACAACGCGTTGTGGTCACAGTGAAACAGCCACGACGCGAAATTCGCGTCGTGGCTCTAATGAAAACGGCCACGAGTCCACGACACGTTCTGGCAATCACAAAAAGTCCATAACGCGAAATTCGTGTCGTGGCTGATATACTATTCGTTTTTCTTAATTGAATTAATCATCCATAGGCATGGAAGATTATATTTGAATTACTACAAAATATTTTTTCTTTTACAAAATCACTGCATATCAAGTTTTTCATTATTATTTGTAAAATATCCATAGTTCCATAATATCCGTACTAATATTATTACTTTCTGTCTGTCTGGCGTCGCGTCGTGGCTGTTTCACCGTGACCACAACGCGTTGTGCCTTTTTTTCGCTCATTGAGCGATTTCGGTCTTTGAGCGTAACATGTATATTTTTAAGTTCTTAATATATTATTATATAGCTATTGGAAATATTTTTATTCCTGGCCGCGCATATATTTTTTAGACCAAAATGCCGGATGTCCTTTCTTAACATTGGACAACTCCCAAAAAATTAATGTCAAGACCACAATTAGGTTGTGTTAAAACTTCAATGAAATCGCACACGCGACGGAATCCGCAGCGGAAGTTGGCGTTAGTGTAAATATAAATTGCGATCAAAATAGCTTTTACGATAACATTATCGTCCTCAATTCTAGTTGAGTAAGGGCTTGTACTATCAGAGAAGTTGGTTCCTATGCAGATGGAGGACCTAAGTAATTTGGTCGCGTTACGTCAAGCCCAGCCGACCGATCACAGCTAACATTGAATTGACATATTGCCGACCACATGACTTAGGTCCGCCATCTGCATAGGAATCAACTTCCCTGATAGTACATGAAATTGCGATGCAGCGATTAAATAAATCTACTAACGCGACTCATTACAATCTGGCGAAGATAAACTTTTGTATTATTATTTGTCTTAGGGGCTGTTTCACCATTTTCTGATAAGTGTCGGATAGGCTATCCAGTATCCACATTACATACTCTTATTAATTTTGGTTATAAATTTCTTTGTTATTTTTAGTTTTTTAAGTGTAACTGTTAGGCTACAATATGGGCTATTTGGCCTCAAATAAAAATATTATTATTATTCTATTCTTTTACTATGGTAATCGCAGATATTCGTTTGTCACGCGGTAAGCTCACATTTCCTGCGATTAAATTTTAAACTATGTCCTTTCCTAGGCAGTTAATATATCTCCATACTTATCGTAAGTCTTCAGTAGTTTAAGCGTAAAGAGGTAAAAAGCATAGAAGCATCGTATTTACACGCAGATATTTGCGCCGCAGTCATATAATTTGTGGTTTCCGCAGCTCTGTGGTCAAGCCCTAAGCCCCTAACATCGAAATTGGATGCTATCTTAAAACTAGATAGTAGATAAACGCCCACTGACGTTATTTGTATTAATTAAATGTAATGCAAATATTTTAGTTGGAAATGTTAACTGAAGTGTAAGATGCGAAACAAGATTTT
Source organism: Lysandra bellargus (assembly GCA_905333045.1). Lineage (NCBI taxonomy): Eukaryota > Metazoa > Arthropoda > Insecta > Lepidoptera > Lycaenidae > Lysandra > Lysandra bellargus. The sequence continues at coordinate 838,978 of HG995321.1, forward strand.
CGTTGAAACTAATATTAATTTCAGGTGCACTAAAATGTTTATTGAAAATACCTATTTTAATTAGAATATAATATGTAGTATGATTAGACAAATCTATACAAAGCGGAAAAGTTTGTTTGTTTGAACGCGCTAATCGCGAAACGCGCGAAAAATTATTTTAGTGTTAGATAGCCCATTTATCGATAAAGGCTGTAGGCTCTATTTTATCACGCTAAAACTAATAGGAGCGAAGAAATAGAGGAAAATGTGGAAAAAACGGGGGAAATTATTTGAAAGGGTTGATCTCACGAACTACTGGAGCAATTTTTCTGTTATTTGACTCAGATAAGTAGTAGACCACGTGAAGGATCATAGGCTATTTTTGTGGAATAATTTGTTTGTGAAATATTATTTACGCGGGCAAAGCCGCGCGGAACGTCTAGTAAAAATTAATTCGTCTCTACCCATAAAGTCGTAGAGCTACGCAACGTAGACCTATGCGGCGCTACGAATGTAGTTAAGGCGCTATATTGAAAAAACTGTCCTTTTTGACGTAATACTATTATAGACCCTCAGAAATGTTACAAATCTGGTAATGAGATATACATATCTTCTAGGCTTATCTAGGTTTGAGAAGAACTAGAAACAAAATAATTAATGTATTTTGCCTCGATACATTTAATTTTCGAAATGACCTCTTAAAAATACGAAATTTGAAGATTATTTTTAAACGAAAATAGATGTATTGTAAGAAATTAGTCTAACTAATAGACATCTTTACAACTCAAAATCGTATAGAAGCATTTTGCTTAAATGCTCCTAGTTATTTTTTAAATGATTATAATTACGTTTTGTCGCATGTTTTCCGAGCGAGCCGATAGCTTCTGGCCGCAGCGTATTCACGACTTTACAGTCATACAAATTAAGTATAAAATTGCCCTTGCGGTATAATTTATTTTCGATATAATGCCTTAAGGCGGACATAAACCCCAATTTGTTATTCCGCGACTCCCGGTTTACCTAGTTCCAATATAATAACGAAATGTAAAAAATATGAGATATAAAGCAGAATATTTAAAAGACTTTAAACCATAAATATTTTTATAAAACGTAATACTTTGGCTGTAATTAATTTACAAACTCACCTCCGACAAAACTCTAATTCATCGAAATATAAGTATTAACTAGGATAATTATACATTTTATTTGAATAAATTGTTAGTAAATCTATATTAAAATATCCTTAACCGGACTATTTTGTTTCTTAATATTTATTTCCAAATATATTAAAAAAAAACATGAAAAATAGAGAAGATCCGCCCCTAGTAACTACAGTTTTATGCTAAGCTAAAATGAATCTTATTGCGATGCGTATACGCTTGGTCTTTGGTTGTGTGCAAGGTTATCGTTTTGGATTGAGATTGATCCCTACCTTAATGCAATGTAACCAGTTAACCACAGACATAGATCAAGATCTTGATCTATGTCTGTGAATGTAACGAATAACGATTCTGAAAATGATGCTTATCGAGTTAGTATACGGAACTTCGGTGAGATAATAATTATGTAAATATTGGTTCTCTCTCATAAGTCATAATATAAAATGGCATGAAATTTAGGCCATTATTAGTTACATCTTCAATAGTTTCGAGTATAAAAATTGTAAGTTTAGCCGTAAAGTGTCGGCACTCGGCAGTAGTTGTGGTTAAAGTCGTCAATATCAGATCCCGACAGCAATATCGCCAAGTTTTAGTACCACTAAACTTGGCCACAAACAATATTATTACTTTCAATTTAAAATTATCCGAATTTCCTATCGGGGCTGTAATCTTATTTTTGCAGAAGAACGAACATTCTGTTCGAAACGGAATATGTAGTACTATTTTTATGAAATTGAAGATTAGTGTGTTATTTTTATAACATTATGTAGGTAGTAGAATGTTTATTGCCAACCAATTAACCCATCGATCGTGGCAAAACGAGACACAATAGCTTATCTATTGTTATCGCGGCCGGATGTGGCCGCTTGGGGCTTGAATCTTGATGAATTAAAATCGCTAGTATCATAACCCTTTAGTTTTTTCAATGCACTAATGAGTGCACTATTTAGTAACAATTTGCACTAATTAATTAAATCTGATGATGGTGAATGATCATGACTTTTTAGCTTAAACACAATAATATCAGAATTATCTAAAATATAATTTACTTTTTCAAAATATTTAGCAGCATTAGACGTATTGTTTTAAAAAGTGGAAAACTAATTAAGTCATAGACTTCAAAGGGGTCCTCTAAGCTAATCCTTCCTTTGCCTGAACAAACATAGAAAGGTCGACATAGTTTATAATTAAAACTTCATACTTGGAGGTAATTAAAAAAAAAAAAACAAAGCGGCACGGCGCTGTCTTATTTTAAAGGGAAATTAGGTTAAATACGAACTGCAGTAAAATAAAGCTTCAAATACTCGCCAGTACATATACGATTAAAACAAAAAAATACATTACAAATAACATAATATTATAAATAGTTAAGGAAACAGCGTTTGAATAGCGAAAGCGAAATATGAACCTACTTTGTTCCAGTTATGTATCTAATAAATAAAAATATATCACCTACAACTATATTATAGGTATAAATACCTCTATTTTAACCATGAAGTTACCTGAAATTAAGCCCGTAAGGGATTTGTTGGCCTTTAACGTTAACTTAGTTATAATAAAGCCAAAGCCTTTCCTTGAAAAGCCCAGAGTGACGAGAGCGGACTGACAAAGTAAGAAACGAAGCCAAGGGCCTTTATAACGGCAGAGATAATATTATGTAATTACTTAATAAATTATACCTATGCGAAAATCAATTATTATTCGTAGAATAAAAGCAAATAGCAATATACTGGATTTTGAAAAAAAATGTCAGTAACAATTTAAGTTAAGTGGTATTGATACTCAGTCTATAATATAAATATTAGCAGATTGTAACCATAGTTAAATAAAAATATCAATATGTTTTAAATATGTTATAAAGCTTATTATTATGGTAAAATTAATATGGAAAAACGCGAAGAAAACCCTTAATATTATAACCCAGGAATACCTCAGACTAGCCCATTTGCGCCTTGCAATGTCAATTTTTCACGGGCTTACAAAGTCGCTACAGTAGAGTATATAACACAATGGCATCGTATGCAAAGCCCAATCATCACTCACGCCCACTGGAACTTGCTAAGCCTCCACGCCACATTGTAAAGTGTTCCTCACTACAATGGCTTCGAATAAACCCTACTGAAGTAGGAGTTATTCAACATAATATGAATAGAAATGTAGGGATATAGGTTATAAGCGTTGGACAAATCGCAAATGATCTGCAAGCTATACCATCAAAATTATTGCCTATAAAACCATAGACTACGAATATGTATAAGGTATACGTTATGAAAAAAATACTATGTTTTATTGCATTTTAGTACCTGCTACTACTAAACAGCCTACTTTTTTCCGTTCAAAAAGAATTTAGTAAGTCAGTAGCCTAAAGGAATTTCGTAGACATTGGAATTCCAACAATACATGTTCGACAGACACTCTCTCCCTTACAGAGTGTTTCTAGCTCAGACATCCGATTCGGTATTGACCATAGATATCAGAAACAACTGGTTTAATACCTCTGTGGTATTGACGTAGTAAATGTTTCACGAATGTGAGGAATTTCATAGAGAAGTGTATGGAACTATTTTCGAAGTTCCTTCTTCTAGTTTCTCACTTTTTTTGGTAAAAAAGTGGGCCCCGTGCGAGTTTCTTACGCCGATTCTTCTCGCCGGGTTAGTTCCCGAACCGGTGGTAGGCACCAGTAGTATCAACATTCTGAAAGCATTTTTTTTAATCTATTCAGAAATAAAACAATTTTCATTTTATTATTTATTTATTTTCTAGTAATTTTGTGGTCAGTTTAAAAAAAAGTGTGGTATAACCAAATGCGTTACTTTAAATACGCCCGCCCCAAGTATACTTTCATATAATACTCTTACGTGTAAACTGTTTATAGGAAGGTGGATAAATAGGAAGGAAGAGTCAGCATCTATTTTATTAAAAGACATTGGCTTTCTCGTAGATAATATGAAGAATATAGAGAAGAATTAATTGATAAGTGTAATAAAACAGATAATGCTTACTTACAAGATGCGCAGGGCGGGAGTGTTGGCGAAGGCGCGTTCTTCGATGTGGACGATCCGGTTCCGTTTTAGTATTCTGTGGATAAATAAAACTTTTATTAACAATTTTGATTTCAATATTGTATACTATTTAGGTTTACTGATTGCTTGCTATTATACCGCTTACGGTGTACCATGATAGGTGCAGTACTTTAGTGAGGCTAGGGCACTTTGAGCTTGAAACTTCAATTTTCTTTATGTTCCTCTAACTCCTCTTATGATGTAAGCATATATTAAGAAAGTAGTTTTCAAAATTACAGCTGTAACGAGATGTTAGGAGATCAAAGTTTATATGCCAGAAATATTATAACAGGCGGGCAAATCCACGGGAAAAGCTAGTAAATAATAAGTAATCGAGAAAATTGTACTCGGAAATTCGAGTAAAGACGAAACCCACAGGTTACAAATCGTAAAGATCAAGTGGTACAATTATGTAAGTGAGGTGAGCGCACGGATTTTCAAGTGGTTGACCGAATTGTGGCTGAAGCCCGACTACTTTCGTGACTTGTAAGGTGTGATAGAGCTAGTCTGCCGCAGATAAGAAGCCGCGTTACTTAGATTGCGATCGACATTATTTTACACATTAAAGTTTCTAGAATAAAAAAAAAACGCTAGTAAAATAGTTGCGTGGCCAAAAACATAATAATAAAATCTGATATGTTTTACTGCATTAATCTAATACAGCGTAAAGTTCAGCACTTTATGGCTGGGGTATTTCGGACGCAAACAAGTCAATTCGAATCTGATTTATATGAAAAATGTTGATCGAATACACCAATAAGTATATTGAAAAGTTACGTTTACGATATTTTTTGCGTTTCGAAATTGTCAAAAAGTTTTACCGAATACAGCAATATTTGAGATATATTTAGCGAAAGTATCAGCCCGGGATGCGATCCCGATATGGGATCAGTCTGAGGTCGTGGATCCAGACAGACGACGATAAATCCCGGCGCTACCGAACGCCCCTTGACGTCAAACGATAGTTTTTCTTAATTAAACCGACGATGTAAATGTAGTTTTATTCCCCATTTAAAACTTATTTTAATCAGGACAGATATAATAAATCTTTTTAATTTATCCGCAGTAAAATTGTCAGCGCGGATATTTTGAATTATTTTAGCGTGAACACAAAAATTGAAGTAATTAATGGTTCGATTAATTTTAATTTTATGATAATAAATAGTTTATGTTGTTGAAATTTCGTAGAACCACTGGATACATTTGTCACGCTGTCACGTAAATCGTTAGTTGCAGAGAAATGTATAACGTCGTCTACTGTATATTTTAGTAGCGGAATAAAAGTTTTGATCGAATTCTACGAAAGATACCCATTAATAAATCTGGGATATATTATTTAAATTAAAGAGACATTATAAATATTTACAGATATGAAACGTAACAAAATTAGTCATCTCCACAAAAAATAAGTATTGAGTATCCTTGGAAGTTATTGATAAAAATAAATTGCACTTTAATTAAATCTTAGTATCCAAGAAAGGACAGCTAATTATTATATTTTGGTCGTGCATGCGGATATGACGTCAATATCAAAGGCTTATCATATGAAATATGAGCGATAAGCGCGAAAATATGTTTCGGGAGCTTTTTAACGAGAGCGGCGCAAGGGCGGGCGGTCGACGAACTCTAGATGTAAGGCGCTCTACACACAGACACAATATTCATTCAGTTTCACATTCATTCAGTTTTGTGTGCTAACCTTTAGCAATTGAGTTTGAGTTATGAAGGTATGTGTATTGTTATGATGAAAAAGTAACCTGTAACCTGATATTTTTAATGCAAATGCTGACACTATTATTACGAGTTTCGCGTCATTAATTAAAACTGAATTAGTTGTTTGTGTGCTGCGCTATGAATATTGTGAATATTACTTACCGATTTCCTACATACAAACATAATTATAATATTATTATAGCAAAATCATCAACTGGCTTCCGCGATAGTCTATACATTACAGTATACTTTTACAGCGAACATTATGGCCTCGTTACTTTAATAACTAACGGTTTATTAAATAATATTATTTGATTTGATGTCTCTGTTTAGTATATTATAAAACAATGAATATCATAAATCTCTATTTCTTCTCTCTATGTTTACTATAAGATCAAAGTTCATTACTAGCTATAAATTAAAACACCGCCATTAAGCCATAAATTAAACTAAGTTTATTTTGAGCTAACTTCTAAGAGGATGTCGTCCCTTAAAGTTATTGACGTCGAAGCCACCGACTACCACTTATATGACACGACTTGAAAATAATAGCTTTTACTTTTAACACAAACTTATAAAACATTTTATCGATCCTCTGTTCTTTTTGGATGGTTGAAGACGAAAACAAAAGATGCGTTTATAGAGAAAGTACGTAAACTATTTAAATACCTCTTATCCCATCAACAGTTTTAAAATAATGAAGAACCTAATATTGTAGGGATAGTTTTTAACATAATTGACGCTTGTTGAGAATATTTGACCACACTTTCTGAATGCTAAGATGTTTGATAATATTTTGATCGTTTTAATTGTTGGTGAGTTTTAATAAAAATTTATTACACTTCATTAAGAAAAGTGTTAACGTTAATCTTTCCATGAAAACGCGATATAAACTTTATTCGGCGTAAATTCTGGAGAAATGTACGCACCAATGTATTCTTCGTGTTGTTTTATGAGCAGTAAAACAGAGTGGTTTTAGGTCCGACGGTTTCTTGCTAGAATATTAACGTGTTCAAGAAAAATATTATGAAACCATTTATATATTATACACAAATACCATTCAATTATTTAGAAATAAACGTAGTATTGTCTTAATTAAGGTTTTAACCAATATTTCATTTTCAGCTTCAATTAAATTTTTCTGGAATTCTCTCAGAAATATTTGATCGAAGATTTTCAGTGCTCAATTTTTTTGCAGCGTGGCCACAATGCTGTAGCTTTGATGTTCGCATGTGTGTTATAAATATTTTAACGTCTTCGGATAAGATTTTGACGGAACGACAGGAGATGAAGCGAAAGGGTGAACCACGGTGGTGCTATCACTGTCTTGTATTATTGTGATTTGAGATGACGCTCGTCGACACACGTAGTTTTGTAACGTAGTTACAACGCGCTATTCGCATGCGACAAAGCAGCCACGTCGTTCTGACTAAAGATTTTTAGTACAACGAAGTTCACATTTACCCATATAATATTCAGATGCTAAGGTCAATTACATTTAAGCTTTCAAATCACAATTGAATCAATGACAATAGTCTAAGGATAATGTGGTCATAAAATCCTTTTAGAAATGTTCGCATCTTCTACAATTAGATGAAATCATTTGGAAAATCTTTTCGAGTGAAATTAGACGTGGAATGTATATTTATAGGTCTTTCGAGTATTGAACTCGAATCGAATAACAAAATAAGTCGGCTTTATAAATATTTTCCGCATTCCGCTATCATAAGCGTAGACATTCCCTACGACTACGACCTACGGAACCAACGACATGCTCTTATATGTCGAGACATTTACTTGTAAGGATTTTTTGGATAGATAATTATGTATTAAATGTTTTGGATATATACAAAATATGGGTCAAAATTACAATAAACATACAAGGAACTGTACAAATAGACGGTCTTACTGTCTAAAGCTATTTTTACTAGGATATTATTAATACTAATAATAATTGAAGATTGGTCTATCAAAGTCAAAATGTTAAACTTTAAAAAGGAGAAGAATTGATGATCAACTCTTCTCCTTTTAGGCACTATTTCTTAGGCACGCGTAAATATTTCTTAAAAAATATGATTAGCCTAGCTTTTATTACTATGGGATTACCTGGCAGAAGATGCGCTGGATATCTCTGTTTGAGTAACACTTATAACTCTTATAAGATTATATGACAAGGCCGCGCTGCAAAGGCGTAGCAACTAGCAAAGGTCTATGTGAACATGAGCTTATTGAAATTCCTAGATGATATCGACACTCATTTATCACAAACAGCCGTGGTATTGTCACTTTGTATTTAAAGGCCAATGAAGTTACAGATGCCCTTTTATATGATGCGCTTCTATATTTTAGTTGTTTTTCCTACTGCTTCGCCTGCGTAAAACAGTGTTCCAAGCGTGGATGCTTGATACAACGATTTTCCATTTTTTACTGTCATGTTTAAGAGTCCGTATACGAAATTTTGCCGATAAATATGAAATTGCAAAGGTTTGCTACAGAAATATTATTAGGTTTTTTCCCCTTATTAGACTTAAAAAAATATATATTAATTATTAGATTTAAAATATATTTAAGCGCGGAAAGCCGACTCGAACCTTGCGGCGAGTAATATAATGTGAGATTTAGGTTGTTTTGAATCGTGTTTTTTTTGGCACAATTTGTTTTTTTTTCTTTTTTCTCGAATTGGATAGAATTTTATCTAAGTATAGATTATTTCTGTCGTTTTTTTTATGAATTACAGCTCCAAGTTGCCGAAATTAACAGCAATTCTTTGCCCATTTTCTCTAAAATTTTGCCGAGTTACATATTTTTTTACTCAACTATTTCATATTAAAGTGATAAAAAGTAATTCCAACATTTTATAGACGATTTTCTCAACAATACATTGTATTTTTTTCATACCGTTAAGACGTCAATACAATCCATAAACAGGTGATATTCTAAACCTTTTTATAGCAAAAATCACAAAACTGTCGCGGGTTTGAGTTGGATTATTTAAAAATACTTAAAAAAATAAACTCCATAGTTCCAACATTCGATTATAATTGAAATGATCTTACATGTTGTGCATTAAAACTTATAGAGATACTGTATTTTAACTGTTAAATCACGTCTGTTAAATGAGCGAAATCGGCAATAAAAAAAAGGAAAATTATTCTACTACGAATAGACTTAAATAGAAATAAGAATACCTAGATGCCTTCGTCATTACAGGAAGCGCGAAAATTTTCAAGTTTCTAGATCTAAAGGTTGATTTAAATCGGTCCAGGTTTTTGACTTGACCGACAAGACCTTATCAGAAACTGCATACCTTTTAAACATTATAATAATCGCTTTATCATCTTAAGTTCCTTATATGTCTCGGTAACTAATTACTCTCATTTATCGTTAAAAGGTAGGAAGCCCTAAAAAGGACCATCACTTTATAAAAAGCCAGACGTTATTTTGTGAGTTTATCGTCGGTCAGGTTTCAATATATTTTGGGAGATATAATTATGGCAAATCATTCAAGGATTGCCCTTTAGGGGAGGGGGCCAGGCACCCTCATTGTTTATCTCAAAACCAACTAGCAACAGACTAGTTATAGCCACGATTAAACTACCATGGTCTTAACCAGACCAGTAGCTTAGACCCTTTCGAAAAAAAAAAAGGATTGTCTAAAAATATTATCAATTTTATTCTTTTCTATAGGGCGCAACAAAACAATGTGACAATACCTACTGTTATATTATGTGTCCCTTACATAAAATTGATTGTAAAAGTAGTAGCGCTGAAAGAGTAACTTTTGACTTTTATGTTTCTATATGAGAAACGAGCCGAAGTCATTCCCACAAAAAAAAAACATCAATTGATCTATTGTCAAAATTTATAATCAGTAATATAATTTTTTTCTCTCGGTAAATATCTTCTAAATAGTATTATGTTACAAAACAATATTAATAAATGTTATGTACTCACAGCGTATGTAAGGAGGGCAGCGGCGGCAGCGAGGCGGATGTCAGCTCACTTATCTGGTTGCCAGCCAGGTTCCTGAGGATATGACAATCCGATTACCGGTTACGGAAGTAGGTTTCCATTGTTTACATACTCGTACATAAATAAATATGTTTACACATATAAATAAATGGCCGGACGGCGCCGTCGTGGACGACCTCCAAAAAGATGGCGAGATGAACTGGATGCCTACAACTTACAAGCCAGGCTGGCCTGCGGTGGCGTTGGAGCGAGACAGATTGAAGACCTTGGGGGAGGCCTTTGCCCAGCAGTGGGGTATAGGCTCGTAAAAAACATATATAAATAAATATAGGTAAACTGTACACATGTACTAAATAATAGAATGAAGTAGGAAAATAAAGTACACTTTACGGAGTAATTCAGTGTTTTATCAAAATACGAGTATGAAGTTACAGAATAGATGGGACTAGAAAAATGTAAACGTAGCACCCAGATATTAACAGGCGCACTTCTCACTAGGATTTATATATTTATAAATAGTTACTAGGTCATAGCCTCCTTTTTAAACGTGTAAAACCATATGCCTAAAAGCGTTATAGATCATAACTCGTAATTTATGCGGGCACATCTTAAAAAGAAAGTTATGTGTGACCTGTCAAAAATAATCGCGGTCCATATTTATAAAAGTTTTATGCGTCTGTTTGTGCGTCCAAATGTTTAATCAATAGTACTTATGGACGTAAACATGGAATTTTCAGACGAATAAAACTTGATGGAGACATAAAAATACTCTGAAGTTGTTAAGAAAGTGAAAGATGTGAGATTTGTTTTTCAGCGAGAGGTCAGCGCATCCGAATGGCTGCTTTTTATGAAAGTGCATGAATAAACCTTTTCGCACACTTCATTGGTTGCTATTCTGCTTTCGAAATTACTACTGCATTTTTAATGCTGGATGACCTACTGCGTGTTGAAGATACGTAGAATACTGTCAGCCAAAACACGCCGTCATTTACACGACCTGTTATTTATGGGTTTCTCGCGGCAAAATGTTCAAAAGATGTCAAAGATCAAAACATAATATTAAAATTTGTTCACAAAACTAATATAAGACCCATTTGCGCCAATCTGAGGTAGCGTTCTAAATATTAGCCTCTTCTTTCATAAGTACGAGAAACAAAAGAAGCACCATTATATTTAACACAGGTATATATGTTTAATCCTTTGTTTATTATTATATTTAATACAGACTCGTCCCAGTGGGCCTAATTTAACCTTCTGTATTCAATATTTATGTAGTATAACTAGCTGTCCCGGTGAACTTCGTGTAACTTTAAAACCTTCCCTGGACTTCTACCAATATTTTAAGACTAAAATCAGCCTAATCCGTTCAGTAGTTTTAAAGTTTTAGCGCGACTAACAAATTTGAAAATCCATTTTTATATATATAGATATGAGTGAATTTTCTGCGTCTTCGTTCAAAGTAATTTTATCTCAATCTCTCTATGAAATCATCTTTTTGTCGTTGGCACAAAGGCTTTGTCAGAGGTAACTTAATTCCGAACGAAATGTAATCGGAGTTCTGACACACTCACAAACATAGCGTGTTTAGTTCTACCAATATTTGCATTATCTAAAACCCCACTGCTCTACTTTGCTATATATTTCTGATGACTTAAAATTATAGCATTAGCTTTGTTAGCTATTAACATTAGCATCGGAAATATCTTGGATTATGAAGATTTCATCTCTTGTCTGCTTACATGTGCGTCAGTAACTGATCCTTGTTAAAGGTATCCTTGAGTCTTTCACGTTATAAGTTTTAATCTGTCCATAATCCACTTAATGAACATAGATTTTTTTATATTTTATTTTCTCTTAGACGAAGATACTCAACGCTTAGTGGCGGCTTTCGCGCTTAAGAAACGCGTCATGGGTAGAGTTTTTCCTAAGTTGAAGCTTGTAATTTCTGAATGACTAATTGTAGTACAATTTTTGAAATGTGACCTTTCACTCACACCATAAATTATTTCGTATTTCCCGAACAAGAGCGCATGAAATACAAGTGTAAAGATATTGCAGCACATTTTCCGCATCATTTATAACATACATTTTGTAGAGACTCACGTCTTGTATTCATTCCAGCACCTGAAATGCGAAAACATATCCTGCCATTTCTTCAATGGCTCTATGCTTGATTGCCTACATTTCATGAGCACATTCAGGCCTTTTAGGCCTAACATGTTACACACTTTTAAGTTTAATAAAAATAAATAGTTTAGAATTTTAATTTTTTTTCTACAAACTACATATTATTTTAAGTTAAGTAGATTAATTTCGTATGTAATATTAAAATAATTAAATGTAATTTGTATTTGTTCATAACGATTGAAGCAACTTTACATATAACATAATATTAATGTGTCAAGTACACAATATTATTATAGCTGTTTCTATTGTAAATTATAATTATAATTAAACTTGTCAACTTCATTCTCTATTTAAGTTAATGTCTATGTACTTATATCGTAACTGTAATGTTTTCAAACATTCTAAAGTTTATTTATTTATTTAAACACTTCATGCAAATATTTACATAGGTGAGCTTAAGGTGCTATATTGAAAAAACTGTCCTTTTTGACGTAATACTATATGACCCTCAGAAATGTTACAAATCTTGTAATGAGATATACATATCTTCATAGCCTTATCTAGGTTTGAGAAGAACTAGAAACACAATTAATGTATTTTGCCTCGATAAGTCGATACATTTAATTTTCGAAATGACCTCTTAAAAATACGAAATTCGAAGATTATTTTTAAACGAAAATAGATGTATTGTAGAAAATTAGTCTAATTAATAGACACCTTTGCAACTCAAAATCGTATAGAAGCATTTTGCTTAAATGCTCCTAGTTTTTTTTTAAATAATTATAATTACGTTTTGTCGCATGTTTTCTGAGCGAGCCGTAGCTTCTGGCCGCAGCGTATTCATTCACTAGTCTGACTGTTTTTATAGTCATACAAATTAAGTATAAAATTGCCCTTGTGATATAATTTATTTTAATCCCAAAAGTTCTTGTCCTGTGCCCTTGTTTACGCATAAAATTAAATATTATGATGTATTAATCTCTCGCTATTAATATGAGATACTGCTGCTAACAGCTAATAAGTAATAACCTGTTTCGTGCGTTTTATTACTCGCCCGATATAACTTTATTTGCGGCGCATTAAGGAGGTTTATTACAGGCGTGTTCATACTGCCGCTGGTGAATTATACCAAAGATTTTCCACAGTTAATTACATTCTCTCGAGATTAAAACTCTCTAAATATTTAAAAAGTCGCGATAAAACTTTTAAAGTACGCCCTTTGTAAGCCTTTTGTTTAAAAGAACTGCGATAAATCAAATCATAACTTTCCTCACCAAAGCGAAATTAATTTAGGATTGAAAAATCTCGAAAGATTTCTTGGAATTTTAAGGTCATTCATTTCTAAAGCTTCGAAGATGGCTTTGCTAATTTTGTTAACTTGACAATTTCGCAATAATTAATGGTTTGCCGTTAGCGGTTGCCCAACTGGGTGAGTAAATTGAATACATATTTTAGAGTTAATAAAACAACTTTGAGTGGTGAATGAGTCAATTTGCCACATCAATTAAAATTAAAACAATCGCTCTCCATAGCATGATAATTATTGCATTCTAAATACATGTCCAGGCTTGTAAAATGCACCTACAAGTAGTACCAGCAGTAACAGCTGTACCAGTGGCCATCTGTTTCGTAGAGGCGAGTGACAAGAAGGCGAGTCACCAGCCTATGGGCTCTCTAGTATCTGCTGGTTACGAGAACTTCTCTCGAGTCGATATTTTACTTTTATTTCGCTTTAATTCCGAAAGCTTAATGGTGTCCTTCTTATTAACTTTTGGGCTGTTCCACAATGACCTTATTTCAATTCGCCTCCAAGCTCGTACGTAAAGGCTGATTTACATTGATACAGTAGCTGGCGCCAGCATCACTGGATTCCGTCGCTGGATCAGCACTGTATCAATGTAAACATGTTTCAATCCAGTCCAGCACTGGATTGAAACATGTTTACATTGATACAGTGCTGACCAGCGACGGAATCCCAGTGCTGGACTGGATTGAAACATGTTTACATTGATACAGTGCTGATCCAGCGACGGAATCCAGTGATACTGGCGCCAGCTACTGTATCAATGTAAATCAGCCTTAAATGTAAATGTAAGTATCCTTACAGCGCCTGCAGTCTAGTGGTATGCACGAGCGCAGCAGCGGGCACGGCTCGCAGGCGATTCCGCGCCAGCCGCAGTACTCGCAGACCGCGCGCGCCCGCGAACACCCCGCCCTCCAGCTCCGACAGCAAGTTGTCGTCGGCTGACCTGCACAGTCATCGCCATATTAACCCTCAGTATTCTGCACCAACTCCAGGAGCTCGGGATCAAAAAGTGCACCAACTGCAGGAGCTAGGGACCAAAAAGTCACAATTTTTTTTACATTTACTTGACCTGTAACTTATGAGAAGATTCAACCCTTCTCTTCTGTCGAGTAGTTTGGGTATCTTCCCTCACATTCTCAAACGTATGCAATCTGAAGTGCGAATGTTATTAATAACAACATCCAGCAGGTTGTTGTTAAAGGGACTTTCTGCTGCAGTCTGCACATTCATTAGCATTGACTAAATAATAAAATTAAGTTTTAAAACTACGGACACTAATATAATAAAATTAAAAATACTACTTAATAAGCTATAACATTTTGCAAACAACTGAATAAATCTAGACAACTTATTCGATGCGAAAATGAATGCAATAAACGACGAGTGCTCTACAAATCTCTACAAAGAAGTTTTACACGATTGATATTATTATATATATATATATATATATATATATATATATAATAATATCAATCGTGTAAAACTTCTTTGTAGAGATTTGTAGAGCACTCGTCGTTTATTGCATTCATTTTATATATATATATATATATATATATATATATATATATATTATACAAAAGCTTGAAAATAATTTCTTAAATCCTTAGAACATTAATATTGTAGTGCATAATGTACACATAACGTACATTATGACAGGCTCCTGGCGATTACACAGCATTCCGTAAGCCCAGTAACAAGAATAAAGAAAGCCAGTACGTTTTCGAAAGATTCTCCATTATATAACGAGAAGCCCGGCTTTTATTATAGTAACTGGTACAAGGTTTATCAAAATGTCTTTATTACCGATTAAAGCAATTACGCGAGAGGTGTTTTTACTCGTCGCGCGTAATAACTGCGTTCGGAAGACGAATAGGCAATAGCCATCCTTTAAAGGTGCTTTATGGTGTATTGTATGTAATCCCGAGATAAATTATTATTATAGAATGATTCGTGTTCGGAAAATGGCGTTCGCGACGAGAATATCGATGCTTCGATTGGGATCTCGGCCACCTTGATCGTTCCGATGCTACGGGCGTGCGACCTTTGTGTTGTTGCATCGATATCGAGCACCGTGCGAATACTCTATGTGCTGTATTCGCACGCACTCGCTTGGTGTTTCATAGTTTAAGGTTGTTATTGGGTCTAAGGTAAATTATTTGCTAATATTAGCTCGTATACACGAGGTTCTAATAAAATATAGCAAAACCATTCTCATTCATTGTAACTGTGCAATAATCGCTTTAACTGCATTCTTGCCCCCTCATTTGCGATTGATGCTTCGATCCATCGTTTTTTTGACATTTGATTTGATTTCTAAGAAGTTAGTGAGTGGTCGTCCTTAGATTTTTTATAAAAAGTCATAAACGCCAAAATTCATGTAAAATGCGACGCGTGTCGCTCTTACGATAAAAAGTTGACAAACGACGACCCACCTGTAACTGTTTCGTGTGATATTGGACAAAAATGATTAATACAATGACACAACTTGTAATCCAATCGGTAATGGATCAATTCATTTATTTAACGCCCGATATATCAGGCTGAATGTCAGTGTACAAAATGACGGTCTCGTTTTATTACAGTCGAATAAGGTTATGTGATCATCGGGCACATCATTTTTGACCGACTTCCAAAAAGGAGGAGGTAATACGTTCGGCTGTGTGTATTTTTTTTATGTATGTTCACCGATCACTCAGCCGTTTGTCGTCTGATTTTCAAAATTCTTTTTGTGTTGTATAGGGTTCAACTCTAATTTGGTACCATGTTCACAAAAGTGGTGATCCTTGAGGAATCGAGGGGACTTCTTGAAATTTGTATGGAAAGTGGAAACATATGGTGATTTCGATTTTTTCTGAAGCATTCGAGGTAAATGCTACCAAAAAGTATGACTTCGCACCAGGTTATACCCTGGATCCGAAGGTACCGAACAGAACTTTTGAATGCTTATAGGTACAGGTTCGGGGATTTCGGTGTTGTTTAAACAACCAAAAGCATCACAACCATAATTATACCATGAGTCATCACACTATGACCCAATTATTGGTACTTTTCGTGATATTTTGCATCGAAGCAGATGTTTTGATGATGATTTCGCTGTTTGTAGACCGATTTTCAAAATTCTCGTGTGTTGTATATGATGTAATCTTAATTTTGTATAACAATCACGAAAGTGGTGAGTTGATGATGGGATCTATGAGCAATCGAGGGAAATCCTTGATATTTATCAAAACACTCATAGTGGTAAAAATGTTGTTTCTAGTAAATTAAACATAATATTATGTTACGAATAAGAAAAATTTCATACAAAGGTGTCTCTTGGTCCAATAGCACTGAACAGAACTCCTGAACCTTTAAAGATAAAAGTTTGGAAATTGCAGCATCGCTTAGATAACTGCAAGCATTTACCACAATTTCGCTTACAGTAACATAATGTGAATACTTAACATTCGTATTGGTTATTTACGTATAAATCCTTATTTCGTAGATACTTAACTAAAAAGAGTGAAATTATTATTTTTAACAAAAAAATTAAAACCGACTTCCAAGGTAAAAACAATACTTAGTAATATTATGAACTAAAAAGTATTAAATAACTCTTACTCTTTAATAGTGCCTTTTTCAGAATTCGTCTAAATCTCAACTATTTCTGTGCATACTACAGTCTTCATTAGTTTGAAGTCGGTACCAGTTCCAAAAGTTTCAGATATTCTGACAATGACTGAACTCACGATTAAATTAGCTGGTACCGACTTCGAAGTAATGAAGACTGTAGTATGCACAGAATTAGTTGAGATTTAGACGAATTCTGAAAAAGGCACTTTACTTTTTAGTTCATAATATTACTATTGTTTTTACCTTGGAAGTCGGTTTTAATTTTTTTGTTAAAAATAATAATTGAATTGCGATGATCTTTGCGGTAATGATTTTCATGTAGAGGCAACAAGTTCGAGTGAACACTTATGGGGATAAATGATGATTATAATTAATAAGATGACGATTTTAAATCAACAACTATATCACTAGAATTCTTATTGAATTGAGGAGTACACTATAATATATAAAATCAGTTTATGAGTATATGAAATTAGTGCTCCCGTAGTATTTTCTAAAGGACTAAAGAAGCCTTCGGATGCGAACAAATTGATTCGAGAATAGTGTGCATTCACTGGAATTCTAGGAAATGCTAAACTTATGCTCTTCTTATATCGAAGAAGAAAATGCTTAAATAAGGAAAACAGC
The DNA here is from genome assembly GCA_905333045.1 of Lysandra bellargus. Classification (NCBI taxonomy): domain Eukaryota; kingdom Metazoa; phylum Arthropoda; class Insecta; order Lepidoptera; family Lycaenidae; genus Lysandra; species Lysandra bellargus. Next base: position 856,536 of record HG995321.1, read on the forward strand.
TCATACAGTTTCAATTCAGAGTTAATATAAAATAATGTAGAGTTACATCAAGATAACCTTATTTTCTATCAGTGCAGTTCTTTAATTGTGGTTAAAAAAGGAAAAAAGTCATTTAATATGGGAAATGTCACTCTTATATTTTTTTTAATGAAATAAGGGGGAAAACGAGCAAACGGATCACCTGATGGGAAGCAATTTATCCGTCGCCCATGGACACTCGCAGCATCAAAAGAGCTGCAGCGCTGTTTCACGCCGATTTTCTGTGAGAACGTGGTATTTCTCCGGTCGAGCCGGCCCATTCGTGCCAAAGCATGTCTCTCCCACGTATAATCTACGGAAAAGCGGCAAGTGTGTTGTAGGCCTTTGCTTTTTCTTATGGAATCTCAACAAACCCGTGTCACACGTAAGTCCAGACTTTATAGGTGATATATTTGTAAAGCTCGTCATTATATAAGTAAATCCGTTTAGAGTTACTTTCTTTGGAGTTTTACGAAGGTGATCTTTAAGTCGTCGAGTAGCTTATGAAGGATTTTCGTTGAGGGTTTTCAGTAAAATTGTTTTAATACAAACGCTATTATAAAAAGCCGCATCAAAATATGTGCGTGGGGTTAAAGACTTATCACTTAGGGGCTGTTTTACCACTTCCTGATAAGTGCCGGATAGGCTATCCATAGCTTATCTGATAGATGGAGTATGGAGTTATTTATATAGTGGATAACCTATCCAACACTTATCAGGAAGTAGTGAAACAGGCCCAGGTAGAGATAGACTGCGAAATTTGCTTTATCACTATCTATCTATACTATAGTCATAACAAGAAATTCTTAAGTTTTGCCAGAAATGTCTCGTAATATGCTAATATTTTATATTACTCATGTAATTTCGTAACATATCTCGTATTGTGCTGAAATCGGCAATGTTTTGTGCGGAATGATCTCACAAATTACATAAGTGGTTGTGTTGGTGACGGATGAAGCAGTTTATCGCAGCCCCCCCCCCCTCAGCCTCCCCTCGGTAAGGCGGGTCGGCCTAAGTGCCCGCTTAATCTTAGCCCGTGATATTATCTGGCCATAATATACTGCATTATATTAATATATCATCCAAGAACAATATTCTTTACTGTGATTAGATATTTTTTTAACAAGATGTTGCTAAAGCAAATCGTACGACGCACGCGGCGCGGGAACCGTTTCTCCGCTACTACAATTATTCTACACCATAGCATATATTGTAATACCGTGGTCTGTGACCATTACGCCGAGATGTAGCTTCACTCTGCACCCTCTATAGGTTCTATCACGGGGAGTGCTCTGAGGAATTGTTCGGAATCATACCACCTGCAACTTTTCGCCATCGTCCCACGCGAAAAACATACCATCCTCATCACCTTGATGAGTGGCAGTCTTCCACAGTGCGTTTTTCGCGTACTGCCTGCCGCGCACTGTAAAACTCTGGAACGAACTGTCACCATCAGTTTTTCCGGACCTATACGACCTGCAAACCTTCAAGAAAAGAACGTATTCCCACATAAAGGCCGGCAACGCACCTGCAGCTCTTCTGATGTTGCGAGTGTCCATGGGCGACGGTAGTTGCTTACCATCAGGTGACCCGTTTGCTCGTCTGCCCCCTTATTTAAAAAAAAAAAAGTGTGGTGTAGAATAGTTGTAGTAGCGGTGAAATGGTTCCCGGTATGGTGACCATACCAAACATAATCTAAATCGCATTTGGACCTCCAAGGTTCCAAATAATGTAATGTTTCTCTCGTCGCAAAACTAACCAATGCATCTTAATAGTTATTAAACTTACAAAAGATACTGGAATTACGACAAAACACTACCTTTAATTTATTTATAAAAAATATTGCCCTAGTAAAGTTACATTAAGAACCGCTTGATACACAAGAATTTCATTTAAAAGCCTCTTAAGCCATTTGCTACGATTACGGCCTATAAGGAAAATCTTTAGTTCGTAAAACAATAGCAGGAAAGATTAAAGAAAAGGATATCATGCTACGTCATTGTAAATGGGTGCTACAAAATATTCTGATGCTTACAATAACACTGGACCATCGAAAAAAATACTTGGAGTATCAATTTCATTTTCTTGTCGCTCAGTATTAAATTTCATAAGGATGTAATCGTGATGTTTTTATCTTAAATTCGATATTATATGGATGTGAATTTTTAATGGGGGTCAAAGTAAGTTTGTCTGTATGACGTTTTTTTCTTTCCAGAATTTTTATATCACGTCAAAGTGAGTGGGATGTGCAATGAAGTTGCGGATACAAGTAACATCTAGTTTTCCAGAAAAGTAGAGTTTACAAAACAAACCACTATAGAAATAAGGGAAATTTTGTGACTTACAAATAAATTTCCTCAAAAGGTTAAGCCATGACCACCCACGCAGACTAATTAAGACAAATATGCTCAGTTCCAATTTTAGCATCTTACAAACGGCGCACTATAAACCCGACAGTAAATAAAAGCGAGAAATCATTTTCCTGTCCCGAGGAACGTAATTTAGTATTTTATAGGGCACTAGACTCTTGTAGTAAAATATCTGCTTGTAGTAAACGTTCCACAATGTTTTTATTACAGCAAAATCCGGAAGTTTTATGACGAAGATTTACATGTCGTTATTGGTAGTCGTAAAATCGTGGCAAAGCCTATAGAGAATTGAACTTGACATTGGAGGAGCCTTGGATTTGTTTCCCTTTGAGCTTCGGGCTTTAGGCCTTAGGGACTTAAACTTGTGTTACATGCGTTCGAGATTCGGCTTATTTGGGATATTTATTAATGGGAAAATAATCGTACCATTTGTAAAAAGTTTGAGTATAATATACCTACAGCTTCAGGGTAAGGTATAAAAATATTTCATTGTACAGTACCCGGCAATAAATATTGCACATCGACCTTTGGAAAGTGACAGTCGGCTAATTTCGGTTTTGTAGAGCGTTATCTCTTACGCACGAAATACAAAAAGTCCGGTATATATTAGGAGCTGTTAAAACAATTAAGGTTTGCTTCTTTTGACAATTTTATTATTCGTTATATAAAATACACCAAATTTTCTATAAGTTATGGCTTTATATTCGGGTAAAATAAAATAAAAAAGGGTGTTCAAATTATGTTTACGTATTTAAAATTCTTTTGGAAAATTACAGCTGTAGCAAATTTAGGGGTGTAAACAACTCTAGATATATTATATTTTGAACTGGACGCGACTGCACTCTATTGAATTTGAACAACGACTGACATAATGTCAAATAGGTGTGTGCTACAAAGATAACGCTCTATGAAACCGAAATTAGCCGAATGTCTCTTTCCAAAGGTCGATGTGAAATATTTATTGTCGGGTATTGTAAATAAAAATAAAATCTCAGATCTCAGATATCTCAGAAAGCTAATAGCTTTCTTACTTCACGCGCTTGCGTGAAGTAAGTTTTGTCATATTATTTTAAAGAGAACTTAATATTAACTAGTAAAATAAAAAAGAATAACACTGTTTTTAGGACTTTTAAACAGTATTTCCCTTTAGGTATGTATCTCATAGTGATTTAAATGTGGTCAAAGACTTCCATAAAAAAAAAAACACAATAAATACACAACCTTCGATTTGGAAGTCAGTTCAAAATCAGCGACAACAACTCAGAAATAATTGGTTTTCATGTCACCAAACTTGTTTCATTGATAGGAAAGGAATCGTGATCAAATCGATTGAGTCGAGATAAGTTTGCGGTTCCAGTGTAGACCACGATCCGGGGACTTGTCATTATTCATTATACAAGTATCTACAGTCGGGGCATTTTAATAGGCCACATTTGACATCTGTCAGATTAATCTCCATAGTGTGGTGAGCTGCGTAAAAACATCGACCAAAACGAATAAATCGCTACGGACTTGAAATAAAATATTTGAATTTTATACGTTTGAAACAAACTCCTGTCCCATTATTACTTTTTCTTTTGCAAATTCAACGAGCAAAATAAGACAAGTACATAATTTACAAAAAAAAAATGCATTTATTCGCTTGAATTATAAAAACTGTTAAATGTAGTATTATCATTATTCATTTCACATAAATATGTGTTACTTTGCACAACGTGGTTATAAATTTATGGGGATATTTCGTTACAAGTAATCAATGCATCGATACTATTTATTCGCTTTCGATTTTTAGGGTAACTTCCCTAGAGTTTAAAAAGAAAAAAGGTCAGCTGACGTAACATTGTAACGACGTGCAATTAATAAGATCAGAATTAGTTTATTACGTTTAGAATTGTTTATCAGTAAAAGCAAATCGTTAAATAATTCGTATCGGTCATATTTACAATAAATATGTAATCGTCATTGAAAAAAGTTAATCAATTGTGCAGTTATAACAAAACGAAAATATTTATTTTTTATGTACGTCGTTATAAGGTTACCTGGTACAATTTTGATGAACTGTCAAATGTGGCCTATTAAAATGTCCCGACTATACAATCTACGTTACATACATTGATACAGCGATAGTGTGCGAACAATAGGGCTGCCACCAGCTTATAAATCTACAAAAAAAAACTGTTTTAATTCTGATTGTAACAAGACGCATAACAAGCGATAGATAAATTGAAAACTTTAGTACTTACTGTGTTTTAAGATGTTTTGCATATATTTTGAGCAGTGTAGAGCGTAGTATATTTTAATTGTGACAACAAAAACCATATTAGAAACTATATAATTTAGCTTATGAAAATTCACTAGATATGATGTTTACAATATTGAGAAATAAAAAAATAAGTGTGGCACTCGGCGATTGCCGCGATAAAGCTATTGTATAGCAATTTTATCAACTTATGCAATTATAATTTATATACGTTTAGTCGCACGCACACAAACACCGTGCCGAAGTCTGGAAACGCCGCACCGCAGTGGGGGGTGTTAGGTTTTATCGTTAGGGAATTTCTTGATTCGGTCACCGCGCTCAAACCACGCAATAAAAGCTATATATAATACAATGACAATAGAATATTGAGGCTAATATTCGTGAATAAAGAGACTTTAAAAACATCTTCCATAGAGGCAGCCCTAGGTCGAGATCGATGTGGTCGACAGCGGTACAGTCCGACAACACGTCTCACACGCGCCGACACGACCTTCGCGCTTTGACTATTGCCAAAGTCACGCCTGGTCAAAATCCCGTGAACGTGATATGAGTCGTAACTTGTATCTCACTTCCTCGACCTAACGAGGTCGAAAACTTTAGGCTTTCTACGGTTTCATTTAGACTAAAATTATTATAAGACATACCTACTCGTAAGTATTCGTTACTGATTATTCTTATAATAAATTTAATTTATTAAACCTAGACCTTTACTTTTTCTAAAGAGGAATTTAAGGATGTATATGTTACGCTCAAAGACCGAAATCGCTCAATGAGCGAAAAAAAGGCTCACAACGCGTTGTGGTCACAGTGAAACAGCCACGACGCGAATTTCGCATCATCCAGAGGTATGGAAGATTATATTTGAATTACCACGCGTACTACAAAATATTTTTTTCTTTTACAAAATCACTGCATATCAAGTTTTTCATTATTATTTGTAAAATATCCATAGTTCCATAATATCCGTACTAATATTATTACTGTCTGTCTGTCTGGCGCAAAGTGCTATTGTTTTTTATTGTTTTTTTTTTAATATAAGGTAATCTGATCTTAATAAATATAAGTACTTAATAAATTTTATTTTTATTTATATATAATTTAAATATAATACTACTAGTTGATGCCCGCAACTATGTTGCGCCAGACAGACAGACAGTAATAATAATAGTACGGATAGTATGAAAGTATGGATATTTTATAAATAATAATGATAAACACGTTATGCAGTGATTTAGTAAAAGAAAAAATATTTTGTACCTAGTACACGTGGTAATTCAAATATAATCTTCCATACCTATGGACAGTTAATCAATCAAGAACAGATCAAGAAAAACGAATAGCATATCAGCCACGATACGAATTGCGCGTTATGGACTTTTTGCGATTGCCAGAACGCGTCGTGGCCGTTCTCATTAGAGCCACTACGCGAATTTCGCGTCGTGGCTGTTTCACTGTGACCACAACGCGTTGTGAGCCTTTTTTTCGCTCATTGAGCGATTTCGGTCTTTGAGCGTAACATATATATGTCGCATCCGGTCAAAAACGGAAACGGAACTTAAGTGCGCCATCTTTATGAAACTAGTGGCGCGCTTTGACAGAGTTGGGGCGTGTCGGAGTGGGAGAGTTGGAGAGGGAAATTTCCCCTCCTGTGCCAGTCGCCAGAAGATGCGATCAGTCTCGTCTGGGCTTCCAACTAGCCAACACGTTCCGGAACTGTCCCTAGTTTCGTTTACTTGTGCTGAGTGAAGTGATTAAAGTGTGTTAGGAAGTAATAATTATTGCGAAGCGTTTAGTAAAGTGTAAAAGTGTTCCTGAGAAGTTTAATTCTGTGAATTGTAATAAAAACTATTTCTGATTATTGTTATTTAGTTCTTGTTCATTGCGCGATACCTACACAAGACCCACAAAATGTCTGATCGTAGTCCTATTTTACCCACGGACTCGTTATATAACGTTTATGAATTCAAAGATTCTGACTTAAATTCGAAATATATAGTAGAATAATACATTCTGCATCGATTGATACCAAAAAATCAATACCTTACCGACAAGTTATGTGAATTAATTAATTTTAAAATTTCCATGAATCATACGTAATTTTTGCCGGAAGTGGTACAATTTTTGGGAATTCGTCAGAATTGGGAACTTTGTATCAAAGATAAACGGCTAAAAAACTGCTTATCAATTTCTTTGTAAGATTTGCGATTTTTTAAGCCCAAAAAAAAGTGGGTTCACCGGTGATTCTGCGGAAATATTTCAAATTGAAATTGATGAAAACTTTCCTTCGAAAAGTAATGGCGATACAGCTGTTTGATTAGACATATTCGTGTCATTTCAATGCGCATGTGCAGGTTTCGCGCATGTGCAATAATAGAAATTTGAATAAATTTTTGTCAGTTTTTGGCACATGACACTAACACTGACACTAATTTTTAACTTTGCGCATGCGAAACGAATACGACCGTTGACGACCATTGTGTTTGCGGTGGTCAAATTACATCTCAATTTTTTTCAATAATAATTAAATATCGACTAATTTCTTAAAAATCGATTATAAATAATAATTATAATTAATAATAAGTGTGGACACCCAGGTCCAATTATATACATATTTAGCACTTTCATAATTTAATTGACCTTATATGTGACGTTATCTGGGAAAAGGGACCTTATGGAGGGTTTTAGTTTCCGAGATAATCGCATTTAAAGTAAAGTGTCGAAAAAAATCATTTTTTCTTTTTTTGCTCCATGTTAATAAACAGACTCTAAATTTTGATATGACAAAGACACAGGTTTTAAAAACGATTTTTTATAGGTTAAAATTGAACTTAAAGTTTAGTGAAAAAGGGACCTTATTGTCGGTGCTGCAGTCGAGAGTCGATTGAGGCTTTCTTTCGGCACGGTATCTATTGTTATACTACTAGTAATTTGCACCAAGCTGAAAATCGGTAACATTGATTAGAATATTTGGGGGCACGGCAGTGCCCCCGCCAAGTAGAGCGCGAAGCAAACACTGCAGTACCATTATTTACAGGAACCATTTCACCACATTTTAGGCCCCTATTTGAGAACCTCTAGAGGTCATTAAGTTCCGAATTTAAGCTAAAGCTAAGTTTCTCATTTATGACACTCACTCACTCACTCAAGATCATCAAAATAGAACTAGTACTTCCACAGAAATAAGAAGTACTTCCCATAGACTCAGAGAGCTGAAATTTAGCACAGTTTAGGGTTTAATGGCCATTTATAGGGAAAACCATAAAAATTTGCCACGTGCGAGTCGGACTCGAAATTAGGTTTTTTGTATGGGAGCTCCCCTTAAATTTTAATTTCAAATTAATCCTGATTAAAGGTGATCAACCTGCATTGTCCTAACCAAACTTGGAAATAATACGTTTCCAACTCGGGAATCGAACTTACGACCTCCGAGTCAAGAGCCACGCACTAAACCACTAGACCACGGAGGCGTATGTAACACGTGTGATGCTGATGGTGACGTTTACACGAGCGCGCAATCCTACACGAGCGATATGATGAAACCCACTACTTACGGCTCAGCTTAAAAATCAATATGTTTCTTAAAAAAAGAAGTGAAATCCCATCAAAAAGATTCTGTAAAAAAACTAGCCAAGTCTCGAATCTCGATGGAGCTGATTGTTTATCTCTAATAAGGGTTCCTTGTTGACTACGGAACCCTATTAAAAAGTAATGAAATCTAGACAAAGTCGTACCAAGTCTGAGGTTCCTTTATTTTTATAAAGAAATCTCAAAAATATAATTAAATACTTAATGAAAAATATAATTAAATAAATATTTTAAAAAATAAAATAAAAATGAAAAGTAATGTTACAACTACGAAATTAATAGTATTGTTGTATCTTCTTTTATCTTTAATTACTAAAAAAATGTAACGACCGACATTTAATATTTACGAATACTTCTATGGTAACTATGAGAAATTACATGTTTTTGGTACACGTCTTGTTACTAAAGAATAATTAAAGTTATTTAAAAAGTAAGAACTTCAATGTTAATAAAAATGTATATTTATTTTTATGTGATATTATTAAACTTTTAATCACCGACAATAAGGTCCCTTTTGAAAAGGGTTAAGTGTTTGTACCAGCTTTTTACTAAACTTTACCTTGAATTTTAAGACAGAAAAAAGTTATTTATTAGAAGTTTATATATTTGATTTCATTTGAGTATGTTTAAGTGTAGTAAATATATATTTCTGTTGATTTTGACTGATTAATAAGATTAGTAGAAGCACAATGTTTATTTGTTCAAATTTTTTTTAATACAATAAACAATGTTGTTTAATATCGAAAACGTCTCTATTTAGTAAAAACTGATCCGTTTTATATTATTCTTTTATAAAATCCAATAGAAAACATACTATAAGTGAAATATTTAGTAAAAACCATCTTGGGCATTTTCATTACATCATGCATTTTGGCGTGGTAAACAACAGGAATAGAGTTATAAAATTATATAATTGAAGCTAAATTCTAAAAGACCATATAACGTACTTCGTAAAAAACCTGATATCTATGTAACTTCCTACAATAACATACTTTTTTAGGATGTCGAAGTTTGAATGCGATTTTCTCAATATCACCTTCTACGGCTTTCGAGTTTAAGCATTTTTTTTTTTAATATTTTCCAGACCTACACGCATGTTATTTATATGGTTCGATAGCCTATTAAATGTAGATTATGGAGATACTAATAAATCAATACCGACAATAAGGTCCCTTCACGCTGATAACGTCACATATACATCCTTAAAGCGACCAATAAACATAGTGCTTAGATTAAATTCTATAATTATAGGTGTTTACCATAAACCCCAATGTCTATGTATCAAAATAACGCGTCACATAAATCCGATTTGTCGCAAGTCGCAACGTGTAAATCCGACATGTCGTGTCCGATCGCGAGTCAATTAACGCGCGGTGATGAATAGCGCGAGTGCGGGTGACAAGTGGAAAAATGACCGGCGGACCCCGGCACAAGGATCACCGGCTTATACGGTACGACATGCATTACTTATGGACACGGTATTTATTTCAGAGCATAGGCTAGGCTAGGCTTAATTTATTGCAAAGATAATGGTAGGGCTTGTCTAACTTAAAATGACGCGCCCTTTCCTCTTAATTTTCATCTGTATCAACTAGTGAAGTGGTGGGGCGCGTCATTTCAAATTAGACAAGCTCTATGCACTTGCAATGTCTGCCATGTACCTATGAATCAATTATTTCTTTGATGGTGCATACGTCACCTAAATTAGCTTTATGATAATTCAAATGACTACGTATTACCTTGTTTTAAAGTGGGTACTTTCAAGTTAGTGGACCACCTACTTTAGTTAAAAGATTTCAATTGTCTCCATAACCTTCACTGGTAATAGCAAGCTATTGTGGTCTCGTTTCCCCATTTGTAATTCGTTTAGTCCTTGCCAGTTGAGATAATGTAGGGTTTAGGTAACATTAATAAAAGAAATTTAGAAATGATTTTAATTGTGCCAAACGTAAAAATGTATTTTAGCAAAATGTAAAGTTCGAAATTCCGAAGTAGGAAGTTAATCTTCTACTTACTACTATACTATAGCTACTACTAAATGTCTCAAATCCATACTAATATTATAAATGCAAAAGTGTGTCTGCCTGTCTATTTGTCTGTCTGTCGGTCTCTCTGTCTGTTACCTCTTCACGCTTAAGCCGCTGAACCGATTTTGCTGAAAGGCATGGAGATACTTTGAGTCCCGAGTAAGGACATAGGATAGTTTATGTCTCGGATAAATGTACGGTTCCCACGCGATAAACGAGTTTTTGCGCAACGGAGTTGCGGGCGTCATCTAGTTCCATATAAGTAGAACTTTATATTTTTAGCACTGGATAGGTACTAATTTTAATTAAATCCAATGAAAATTTTGCACAATTGTAAATAAGATATTATCAGCGGACGTCGCGCTAATCCCGGGCTTGTTTGTTCTGGAACATTATGGGACCACAAGATTATCCCAAGAGCCCTAACACTCAACAATTATTAACCTAACCGTTAGTAAATCCACATTTATCGCTTCTAGTCCACAAATTTGCAAGCTCAATTCTCAGGAGTTGCGTTGCCATTTCCCAGATTGTAATGAAATCTGTGTACAATGTAAGGTCAATAATGCCAAAAGGTTTATTTTACAATATTTTTCAATATTTTTCATTGAGCTCGTTAAAAAGTTTAAATGATATACGGCCTTTATCAAAAGCTAATTGTAATACCTAATAATATTAAATCCTAAACGAAGCAAATTAGCCGTAATTTATTTACGAGTTAAAACGTCAGAAAGAAGCTAGGAGATTACAGAGAATCAATTATTGCGATTCTCAAAGAATATTTACGACAATATAATATAATCCAATTCCGAAGCATTTAAGAGAGACAAAGAGCCGGGAAAGAGAGAAAAAGTAAGTGCGTCATCGGAATAAAATTTATTGGTTGTTTAGAGTTTTTGTGAGCAATTCCGTGGCGAACTCGTAAATATCCTGGATGGTCTTGAACTGATATAAATCCGTAGCAGGCTTACTTTCCCACTGAATCTAAGCAATTTCAGCCGCTGAAGTGCGTGTTATCTTAGAGAATATGTGTTTTCTGTACGTTCTATTTAAAGGATTTCCTATATTACGGGCTTATGTTTACTTTCATTTTATTCTTCTTATTATTTTGCAGATAACTTGAGGTAAAGCTACTAAAATGCAATCGCAAGTAAAGTCTGAGGGCGTAAAAGTGATTAAGGAAAGACCCTTGGCTTGGATGCCTGTGGTATTGCAGGGTTCCAAAATACGTCTGTGGGCCACAGGGTGGACGCTACTTTCAATACATAATATCTGTACATTATGTTTTTAAACAAATCCTATAATGGTAGATTTGTGTAACTTCATCATTCCTATGTTTTTATACCATCTTCTTATATATAAAAATGGATTTTCAAATGTGTGACTAGCGCTAAAACTCGAAAACGGCTGAACGGCTTGGGCTGATTTTAGTCTAAAATATTCTTAGAAGTCCAGGGAAGGTTTTAAAGTGACACGAAGTTCACCGAGACAGCTAGTAATATATAATAACGTATTTTATTTTAAGTGCCAGTAATCATTTTTGTTTCTCTTTAATTTATGACTGTGAAATGAACAGTAGAACATGAAGTTTATTGGGGGATATTGTTTGTTAATAGGTTTTAAACTGTCGTAGTTAAAGTTTCATGGCTCCATAAAACACCGAGTATATGTGTATCGTAAACGACAAACTACACATTCTAGGATAAGTATTTGACTAACTCTCATGTTAATTGTCTTTCGCGAGTCAGACAGACTTACAGATAGACACTTTAGCTCTAGAATTTGGAACGAGAAAATCTAAATTCTAAACTATAAAATATGACTGTAAAAACTAGCTAAGGCTTTGGCTTTGCTGCTTGTAGCGGGAATAAAATTTAACTATCTACATATAAAAGTGATTAAATTGCCTTGTGGCTTGTACCCTCATAAATCTTGATGTCATGCATATGCAAGTTTTGTATCTCAACAACACAACTTTAGGTTACAGGAAACGTCTTGAGACACAACAAATGGGAGTTTAACTATAAGATTTACCTGTTTGTTTACTCCAGAGGCTTATCAGCTTTGATGTAGATGATTTATCCGCGGCTCCGGCTCGGCTGACTCCAGAATACGTCACTACTCACTAGTCAGCAGAGTTAACGACCTCTGTGACGCGGATAGATTGGGGTATTTTTTGTGAGCCCGTCGTTAGTACTGCGATGTCTCTATTGTTTGACCCGTGTTTATAAAATAAATGGACTTGGACTAAACTGTTTAAGCCTTTCCGGGGGACAAGATAGATAGGCTGATTTTGTTCCTGACTTGCTTTTTCAATTGCAGATTCTCTTAGATAGATCTTTTGTTTATTAAGTGCTCTTTTTGTCTTGTACCCATTGAAGAGAAGATGTTAAGAGCCCGGGTTACCCTCGAAATTCTCATACATACGTAATACCAAAATCATTTTGTCATACGAAAGTATTTAACATGTTTGAGCCATTTTTCAGCTTAAAACAGTAATTACCTAGGTTCCTGAACAAAAATTAACTTCAAAATATTTAAACACTAAAAAAAAAATTTTTGTGTATAAATTGTTTTTACTAAATTTACTACTAAATATTTAAACACTAAAAAATAGAGTAAAACACTAAAAATATATATAAACAAGTAGTAAATTTACTACAAAATATTTAAACACCAAAAAAATTTTTTTAGTGTTTAAATATTTTGAAATTAATTTTTATACAGGAACCTAGGTAATTACTATTTTAAGCTGAAAAATAACTCAAACATGTTAAATATTTTCGTATGAGAAAATGATTTTGGTATTACGTATGTATGAGAATTTCGAGGGTAACCCGGGCTCTTAACTATGAAGCGGTTTCTTTGATGAATTACAATAGATTATCAAGGTCACCAATTGTAGTCTGCTTTTGTTCGACAGAGAAGTATTTTATATTCTTTATTTTTAGCATCAAGAAGCCTATACTTATGCAGATAAACATCTGCCCTAAAGGAAAAACCGTTGATCACGCTTCCTGTAACTTCCGGTGCAGCCCCTGTTTTTCAGGAAGAGGAAAGCTGCAACTACACTATTTAGTCCCCCGGATCGTTCGCAGCGTAGTCAATAGCAATATCGATATGACTGTAAATCTATTAGGTAGGGAGTCTCGGAGTCGGATAGGGCGGGCCCAATTTGAATATTATTAGAGGTACGAGTCGGGCTGAGTGACGAGGCAATATCGCGGCTTACATCGCTGGAAAAAACTGTCCGCCCCTATCTGCATGAATAATGTATGTTCCATCCGTCGAAATATGTAACACTTGATGCGTGGGAGCCTGGCCGGCTGACAGCCTCCAATTTGAATTTCAGGAAAGAATAAACTTAGTAATGTATAAGGGGCAATTCATAATTTTGTCTTATTTTGCGAGATTCCTGATTTACTTTATGTTCGATCCATGATTGTACTATGTTTCTCTGTGATTGCTCGATGTGATCAATGTTGATTGCATTGATGGATATTTTTGCAATCATGGTGGCAATAATGGTTATCTATGGCCTGACATGAAAAGGGCCAAATTGTGCAAAAATGTCGTGTAATATTGCAATTTGTACTTTAAAAGAAGCTAAAAGTTAATCTCGTTATACTAACACTTATTCCTAGTATTTCATCATGAATCTAATCAGAAGCGTAAGTCGTAACTACATGACCCTACAGGACATGCAAATTCACTCACAAGACACATTATTCCGCCAAATTGAATTGCAGGCCTGAATACCTGGAATTAACTCGGTAACTATTCAGTATGATCTTATCTTTTACATTTATCGTCCATTCACAAAGCGCGTTGATAGAACTTATTAAAATGTTCATCGACCTTAATAATAAAAGTAATTGGGAGCATAAATTATAATTTCGCATGACTTTTGTACGTTTTGAATGAAGCCTTAATCTAATCGAATAGCACATAAATCATGTTCAGCTTGTAATGACGTACAGTGTATGGTCGGCAGATTCGGTGTACCACTTTTCAACCTTATTGCTCGTGAATAAAGATCAAAAGCGGTACACTAATGTCGACTGTACACACATAGCTTTACGTCGAATATTTGCGATTGAAAGTTACCCAACCGGCCTCATACATGTGTGTTACGATAGAGGCCTGAGGGACTCAATCTAGTTTATGTTCGATTTAGTTTCTACATTTATAACTACATTTTACTTTACATAAATCAATTACGTCATAATGTTGTACAGTTTGTATTGGTTTTACTAGATACAATAATTTAAATTCGTAAGCGAGCTTTTTGTAATGTTCGTTTTTTTTCCAAATCTCGCTTAGAACATTCAGAAATGTGCGTCTTAGCAAGCTTTCAAATAAAACGCTGTTTAATTAAAGCTTTTGGAGGTAATAAAGGTGAGCTAAAAGACTTTATGCAATTAAAATTCTAAGACGGTTTGCCAGATTACAGTGTGCTTAGCAAAAACTTGAAGTTTCCAAGACTTCAGGAGCTGTGCAGTTTACTACAAGTTGCATTAAAGCTATTTATGTTATGAACTTTATCTATTAAAAATGTCCAATGACCTAGAATCTAGATGAAGCACCGTGATTTACTACAAGTGAAATGTAAAAAAGTGAAAAGCAATAACGCTGAATGATATTATTACGTTGCAGATATCCATACTAATATTATAAATGCGAAAGTGTCTGTCTGTCTGTCTGTTACCTCTTCGCGCTCAAACCGCTGAACCGATTTTTGGCAACCGCTGAAATTTGGCATGGAGATACTTTGAGTCCCGAGAAAGGACATATTATGATAGTTTTTATCCCGGAAAAAATTACGGTTCCCACGCGATAAACGAATTTTGGCGCAACGGAGTTGCGGGCGTCATTAACTGATAATTATTATTACAAAAATACCAGCTTTTAGCATATTTAAATTAGAAATACTGAACATCAATCCACAAAGTCGATTATACTTGTTGACATAAAAAATGCAAAGCCTATAGATATAAAAGGTAACACCGATCGTTGTTGCGCCTATTATTATAATCACAAGCAAAGCATAGTTACAATTTCACTTCTGAGAGGACCTGTAAGCCAACTATACAGGGTGTAACAAAACTAAGTGATGCAACTAAAATTTAGGGTGTGTAATGTGTATGGGTCCCCTATACAGAGTTCACTGTGAAAAAATCGGCGCTAAAAGAGCAAAAACGCCCCCACGCCATGGATTTTTCTATCCAAAGGTGAAGACAATAGCTTTCAGCGCTGCTACACTTCACAGTGAACTCTTTATATATATGGGGCACATACCCTAAACTCTAAAGTATTATCACTTAGTTTTGTTTCACCGTGTATAAGGGCCATATTTCTATAGAATCTTCGAGTGCAACTTCTGTGTGCAACTATCTGAACGCACTCTACAAAAAGGAATCACGGCTAAAAGCTAAAAATTTATCCAATTACGATAATGCGTTCTCTGTTAGAGCGATAGAAACTCACGCATTAAGTTAAAGAAAAAAGGGTCTTCTGAACCTCTATATATTTGACAATGACAAAATAAATTTCCTTAATTTCCATTGAACAAATTTCAGAAAAAGGAACCCTTTCATAGTGGGAGATGACCTACATTAGTAGATTAACAATAGTGCTAATTGCTACGCTAAAGCAAAGTAAAAATAGTACTTAGGTATCTACTTCATTGCATTGAGTGTTTTTTTCTTGACGTAAAAAAAGTGTGCGTTTCCTATGAAAATTCTACAATAAATTTAAAATAAATGATAAACAGACTAACCGCAGCATAAATAACTAGCCCATACAAATAAAACAAATCTAACATTAGATAAGCTACAACAAATGCACTACAATAACACCTAGGTTTAGAGGTCAAAACCCTAATTCCACTATTTTAGTCCAATATTGATACAGCTTCGATCCATGTTTAATCTAAGCGACGTTTCCCAACATCAAAGACTTACTGATATAAGTACATTTTGCGTATTGCTCGAAGGTATTCGACATTCGTATAAGCTCTAAAAATCAGTCGTGTGTGTAAATATATTAGAACATATTTTGTAGCATAATAGAATACGGACCGAATTAAAGCCGTATTAATGTTGGATTGAAATAGCTGATACATTACCAAATTTACTACTGAGACTATTCTCACAGGTAGTGTAGACGCGGCGCGAGGGCGGGCGGCATGCGCTTGAGCCCACAGGAGTCCAGCCACAGCCGCGCTAGAGACGCGCCGCTCAGCGCCCCAGACAACTCTAGACGATTCGCTGATAGGTTCCTAGCCACATCGAATAATATTTCAAGACATTTGAAATGGGTGGAATTAGAGTAGGTACTTAAAATTTGTCTATGGTCGAATAGAGCGTTTAATACTTTAATACTAACAACATAATATTATGGTTTAAATGTTATAATATGTACTAATGATTTGATAGCAAACAAACAACATATTATAATATAGAAAAGAATATTAAATAACTCATAATATTGTTTAAAATCACTAAATAATATTATAATCATTGGGCAATAAGTTGTAACTGAATTATTGAGAAAAAGCTGTGTAGAGTTAGGCTCTACCGCAGATGGTAGGCAAGAATTAAGATAATAACAAGTATGTATCTAATATTATTTGTATTATTTTAATAACAATAAGTATCTAATTATTTGCACAGTAAAATAATTACTTAGATACTTATTGGTAACGTTGTTGTTGAATATAATTAATGCTTGCGCTGCCTGGTGGACACTACCAAGTTTTAGTTTCTTTCCAAATACATTCAGCCACTTTAGCATGACGCATGCATTTAGTTTCAGCTGTCTGCAGCGTAAACATAATTTAGAAGTTAAATTGGATTTTCACTAAGTCGGATTATTCAAAGATAATCCTTATCTCCTAAAGATATAGCCGCAACGCGAGACGCATTGAAAATGATAGCTTAGTAAAAACGCCAGGATTTTATATTTCTGGTCCTCAGCGTCTTTTGAAGTGAACGAACTATAGTCCGTCGGAAATTTCATGAGCGCTCAATATTTAAAAATATCTTGTAGGTGTCTTATTATAACTTATAAGTATCTCTATACGTATTTCAATAGTTTGATGTGTTTGTAATAGGTAGAAAAAATCATCCTCTGTAATCACTAATAGCCGTGTGACAGTGCAGGTTCACTGACCTTATTATAGGATTTTCAACACCACAACTTCTTATTCATAATGGTGTTTTTGTTTGGCTTCTGTTTTTACAAGCTTCTTTCGGTAGACAGTAGGTAGATCATGTACACAATGCTTAACGAATTGATTCCAAACCTTATATTCTATGTAAAGTGAACCATAGAAAATTACGCAGAGCAGCCTTCAACGAACCGAGCAGTTCTCGGTCATGTGGTCTGTACTGACATTTATCTAGCGACCGTAAATGGAACATGTTAACTTCAATTAAAACTTTTTACACGCCGCGACTCGGTGAAGATATTTATAATTATTTAATTAGCGCACATTATGTGTAAGAGGATCGTGTAATTGTACAAAATAATGTCATCTCGCATTACCAGAATGTTTCGTGTAAGTAAAGATGTTTTTTAGGCTCACTGGCATGAATTGGGGTTAAAGTTAAATAATATGTTATTTTTTCTTTCATAAATGCGAAGTACGACAGACATAAGTCATGACAGATTAAATCATGGGTGAAGGTAGTTTTTAAAAGTGTTTTTAAAATTTTACAACAAAGATTTTACCATATTATTCATTGTTTAAAAATATGTCAAAACTCTTATTCAAATGGTCAAAACTTTTACAAAAACCATTCCTGTTCAGAAATAATACAGCACTTTACAAAATTGGTAGAGCAAAGTATGTACGTTATTTTCTGTTCTGAAGGTGTTTTAGAAACTAAAAGCAAAAGCCTGTAGAGATTCCACGAAACTTCCAGATGTTATTGTCAACTGCCCTACTGCCCTAAAATGCAGGTTTTAAGTACCGGTATTTAATGGTGAAGATTAGTCTTTGAAAACGAGCCTACCACAACACAATGGCATGCCGCTACGTTACGTGTTACACTGTTAGCACTGTACACAATACACATATTTATCAATAGAACGCGTTTAAAAATGTATAAAAATTTTGTAAGCTATATCTAGACTGAAGACTTGAAGACTGAAGACAAAACACCGAGTAGAAATGTAATTATTTGCATTTCTGTTGGAATATTCATAATGCCAGTTTGTTAGTATTCGAATTTCAAATATACACTGCACAGTTTTTGGCCATCCTTGAATTGCAGCTAAGCCTTAACCAACAAGATAAGTTTGTGGATTCGAGTCAAACGGGTGAATGAATATCCCGCTGCTCTGCTTGTAAAGAGAATATAGTTTGATGTAGTAAACTTACAGATCTCTAAGGGCGATCGCGGACTCTAGCGCGCCTGGCGGCAGCACGCTGATGTTGTTATTCGACACATCCCTGAAACAAAGGAATAAGTAATTTAGTGCTATTATATACATATATTGTATTTTCACAAAGAGGAGATCTCTGGTTTATAATATAGAAATAATGCTACCCATGATAGTTTTCGAATTAAGCCATTTCATTTCATTAAGCCAGTTCATTTAAAATTGGTAAGTGATTTTTCTATGTTGTATTTGGCCAATTATCCATTTCATACGTGAAAATTGTTCTGTTCACATACGTAGAAATACGTTACGTCTAGTTACATATCAGCTCAATATTCACGTGACTGTTCACGGACATGTAGAGAAGGTGACGTACAATACCAAACCTTGAAGCTTTAAACTGCTTTAAACTTGTCAGGCCATCACCAAACTTCGTGCTTTAGTTGTTTGAATGTATATTTTATTTGTTTGCGCTAGATTTGTTTCGCTAAGGAAACTAAGGTCGCGGCCCCGAATCGAATTGCGCTCCTTACTTGTTGTCATAAATTACATAACCTATTTTTCTATTCTCAGTTGGTTCTATTAATGGAAGAGATGAACGAATGTGCAACGCGAGAGTTATGCGAGAGCATCCTTCTTTTCCGCTTTCACCGAATATGAGAATGCTCTTCTAAAGTTTCAGCTTATTGAGACGTGAAGTAAACCATTCTTTGATGTGAAATTTATCTATGATATTTTGTGAAACAAAAATATGTCAGATTTGTACATTCTTGTAGGAGGAGTAAATTAAACACAGAATACTGTATCACTGAACACTTTACTCTCGGCAGCGGCTGGTGAAGAAGTGGACTACAGCTCTCACGTCTGTGGGCCATATTTTCCCAGCCCCCACCATGATTGGTAGTGCGGTCATCTTTATTTATCAATACACTACACTACAGGTTTAACGCTTAAAGTACTAATTCTAAATCGATTTTGATAGGTATGGAATTATTATGGTCAC
The DNA here is from genome assembly GCA_905333045.1 of Lysandra bellargus. Taxonomy (NCBI): domain Eukaryota; kingdom Metazoa; phylum Arthropoda; class Insecta; order Lepidoptera; family Lycaenidae; genus Lysandra; species Lysandra bellargus. The sequence goes on from HG995321.1 coordinate 876,186, forward strand.
CATGCCACAAACTAATATCCATGGAAATAAATTAATCCTTCGATCGGGGATTCTCGGAAATGCTATTGTATTTTATTGTTGTCGCGATCACCGGTGCTCGTACGGGGCTTGGTGGGTTAATGTATACCTTAAGCAAACTAATATTCAAACTGTTCATAAACATCAATTTATTATTTTGATTTTCTTAATTTTAACACGGGGAGTGAAAATAGCCATAAAACACTTAACTACAGATATTACTAAAATGCTACGTAAGACTATTTAAAACACAAGTCATTTATTGCTTCATTGAGACAAAAATCGCGATTTATTTCACCCATAACATCAATAACAGACAAGTAAACAAACATGATAGGGACGTTCACACAATATTCCATCTTTATAGTCCTAATGTGTTAAGTATCATCTTGTTTGGAATGTTTCCAAATAGCCTGGCGTACAATGATAAACTTACTTATACTGTGGGCCTTTTGAGGGGTGCACTGATATATTAATAGGATTATTTGTGCCAGCTATATTGGTCCACTTCCATCTTATTTCAATACTGAACGCTTTTCTATGGTAATTTTATAGGAATAAAGCAAAATAAATTCCTTTATTGCTCAACGCAAAGGTCAATAATGATACGGGCTAGGAATAAATTACGTTTGCTGTTTACATATATAGGTGGAGCTGAAAATTATCCTGAATTTGTTTCCTTAAAGTATAAGTGAGAGATACAGTTTTGCTCGGAGTTCAAAGAAGAAGTTTCAAAAGACGAGATAGATCGTTTTGCCTTCTCCAAACCACTCAAATACTAAATTTCAAGCATTCATCTTGCAACTATTATATTTAAAATATATACAAGATTTCCTTATACACCCAAACATCATACAAAATCTATAAAGATAACCGCAAAAAATAACATTAAATATTATTATTTTTAGTTTATATCTCTATCTTTATCCACTAATCACTATCAATATTTAAGTGATTCTAAACTCTCAAGTTAGTTTCGAACATTCAAAAATCAAAGTCACGATTTCGTTACCAAAATAAACATGTTTATTTTAACCCAAAAAAATGTTTAGAAGGATTAATTTATAATCCGCGTGAATCTTCAGACTCATGACCGAGTTCATCAATCATCATACCAGACATTAATACCATCACCATTTATTAGTAAAGCGCTTTCCGGAGTGATCGATGTAATAATATGTAAACAAAATTGAAAAGTCGGCCAAGTGCGAGTCGGACTCGCGCACGAAGGGTTCCGTACCGGTAGGTATAGAGCGAAAGTAGGCAAAAAATTGTGTTTGTTGCATGGGAGCCTCCCTTAAATATTTACTTAATTAAAATTTTATTATTAATTATTAAAGTAGGTACAAAATATAAATAATTGGATTTTGTGACAATTTCAAGTACCTAGCTGTTACCATTATTGATAACGAGCGAAAAAACCTAAATAATCATGTTTTTTGTATGGGAGCCCTCCATAAATATTATTTTTATTGTTATAGCGGCAACAGAAATACACAATATGTAAAAATTTCAGAAGTCTAGAGCTATAGCGGTTCTTGAGTTACAGCCTGGAGACAGATGGACAGACGGACAGACATCTAAGTCTTAGTACCTAATAGGGTCCCGTTTTTACCCTTTGGTACGAAACCCTAAAAAGTGTGAAAAACTATAGAGGGCGATGATCGGATAACTACTTAAGTGCATTTTAACGATTCGTATGACCTAATATTTCTTTGAAATGACTTTTTAGTATCGGTAATATTTTTAAACAAACAATTTATATATTTAAATGAAAATTCAACGGAAACGAATATTGAAAATATAGTTTTTGTTAGCTTCTATCTAATAACTATCGAGCTTTTTGCTCCGTGATAAGCTTTTATTCAAATCCTTGGTCAACATTGATTTCTAATTTTTCAGAGACTAATAAACTTTTTTTTTCGTTGGGGAATGCTTAATGCATTCCCGACAGCCTGGGGGCCGCCTGGACATATTTAAATACTAAATTAGGACTCCTCGGAACAAACATTGTTTTATGCTCGGGGATATCGACACAGTATGTGGGATTCCCCAGGCATACTCTCTACCCACCAAAACCCCGTGGTGCTCTATTCCCTCTGCCGGTACGATAGAACCTTCTGCAAATCTGCCAGCAAGCTCCGTCTCCTCATAATATTAGCAAGTGTACTTTTTCAGCTTTTAGTGATAGTAGAGCGTAAGTCCAAGAGTTACGCAAGATAACTAAATTAACGGCAATTAATTATAGTGATGGCAGTAACGCGGTCACCCGCTGACATTTACGGGTGTTTTCACTGTGATTAACTGTTATCGCCCACTGATATCTTAACACGAGATGTGTACAACATGCTTATAAAACGCTCACTTTTAGGGAAATGTAAGTAAAAATTTGCGAATTTATTTGTATAGCTGTAAAGTCTTGTTTTGTCTCAAGACGTGCTGTATAGAAATTGTTTACTAACACGGGTGCGGTGTTTTAATGCCTTTTGAAGACTGGTTTACTTCTTCACGGTATGTAAGAACCAATTTGTGCCAAAACTCGCACGGAGTATATTAATTACTAATATTCCCTGGTATAACGATGTTTTTCGTTCTGGAACAACATTAAAATACTTAAGAGATATTTGTGCCTACGCAGCTAATATTAGCCCTTTGATCGTTAGCATAACGAATTGTTTTTTAGTCGCTACTAAATACAATCTCGTATCCGGTAGCAAATTATTTGGCTGCCAGATCATATAATGTCTCTTGCTATCTCGGTCACCAAAGCGCTTATGTTCAGTAAAAAAAAAAAAATAGCCGTCAGTTTCCTCTTGTTTAAACGTCAAGCTATATTTTTGAATTAAGAACGTAATTCGAGCGTGCGCTGTTAGGTTTAAAGAAGTTTAAATGAATTTACTGCGGTGCTCCCTTGCAATTAATTAGCTCGTTCAGGGGAGATAAATTGTACATAATTTAATGAAGCAGTAAATATAATTGATTTTTTACTGCCGCCGAGCGCCCGACTTGGCTTCTAAAGCGGAATATTTATTTTAATATTGAACCGTCGACACATATTGCTTTTGGAAAGTAATGCTCTTGCTTATGAAAACAAGCCTTTTTAGTCAAAAATATAATATATGATCGAAGTTTTTAGTGGCATATTTAGGTAAAAAAATACATTCTTTTGTCTTTTCTTGATGGATACTCCAGGACTCTATCAAAAACTGTACCGTAAATAATTGATGGTTTTCTAATGAACCTAATGAAACATAGACAGTAGACACATATTATTAGGGTTCCGTACCCAAAGGGTAAAAACGGGACCCTATTACTGAGACTTGATGTCTGTCCGTCTGTCTCCAGGCTGTAACTCCAGAACGGTAATAGTTATGAGCTAGAGAGATTGAAATTTTCACAGATTATGTATTTCTATTGCTGATATAACAGCAAATACTAAAAATCGGCCAAGTGCGAGCCGGACTCGCGCATTGAGGGTTCCGTACAATTCTCCGTTCCGGAAACCGTTCCGTAAAAATTGTGTTTTTATTGTATGGGAGAGCCCTCCTTAAATTTTTATTTTATTTTAATATTGTTATTAAATATTAAAGTAACTACACATAATATTATAACAAAAGAATTGGTGAAAAATTCAAGTGCCTACCTCTTGCCATTATTGATATAGAGCGAAAAAGGCCGAAAAAATCACGTTTGTTGTATGGGAGCCCCCGTTAAATATTAATTTTATTTTGTTTTCATTATATGTTGTTATAGTGGCAACAGATATACACAATCTGTGAAAATTTCAGCAGTCTAGCAATAGCAGTTCTTGAGATATAGCCTGGAGACAGACAGACGGACAGACAGACGGACATACAGACGGACAGACAGACAGACAGACAACGAAATCTTAGTAATAGGGTCCCGTTTTTACCCTTTGGGTACGGAACCCTCAAAAGTTAAAACAAAATCAATTTAATATTTAAGGGGGGCTCCCATACAACAAACGTGATTTTCTTAACATTTTTTGCTCGTTATTAATGATGACAACAGGTAGCCACCTGAAATGTTCACAAATAACTCAGTTTTATTTGTAATTAAAATATAATTAATAATAAAATGTAAATAAAATTTATAATTAAGGGGGGCTCCCATACAAAAACACTTATATTTTTTGCTCTATAGTGGTACGGAACGCTTCGCGCGCGAGTCCAACTCGCACTTGGTCGATTATTGTTACTATCTATTTGACCGAGCTTTGCTCGGTATTCGAAAACACACGAATCAAATGACATTTTATGAAAATGATTCCTAGCTAGATCGATTTACCGCCCCCGAAACCCCCTATAATATACTAAATTTCATGAAAATCGTGGGAGCCGATTCCGAGATTCCAATTATATAATATACTAGCTGTCCCGGCAAACGTTGTTTTGCCATTTAAAATATTTCTACTTCATCACTTGATACAAATTCTTACCCCCTCTTTTGTCCCCTTAGAGGAGTGGGGCGAAAAATTGCATACACCAGATATTAAGTTGGAAAAAACAGTTAATAATATGTCAAAGTAAGTCCATTAAAGAAAAAAGTTTGGTACAAAATCTGACCCCTTCTTTGGTTCCCTTAGAGGTGGGGTGGGGGGATTTCCAGTCACCAAATGTTGAGTCGGAAGAAGACAAATATATCTATGAAAACCGTATGCAAATCGGATCAGTAGTTTTCGTGTTTAAGCAAAATTCTTATACAAAATCTGATCCCCTCTTTCGTCCCTTTAGAGGTGTGGGGGGAAATTTTTTTATACACCAGATGTTAAGATGGAAGAAGGCAACAAACCGCATTCAAAACGGATCAGTAGTTTTCGTGTGATAGTGGAACAAACATACAGACAGACAGACAGACAAAAAACTAACTACAGTTTTGGCTTCTATAGCGATGTAGTGACACCCCCCCGCTTATTATTTTTTGAATATCTTTAATGTACAGAATTTTCATTTCTACAGTTTTATTATAATGTATAGATAGCGGTCGATCGCGGCTCCGCCCGCGTGGATGTCGGTTACCGCTGCAAAAAGCCTACCCAGGAAAGACACGGTCAGCAAAATGATTTCCAGGTCAATTCACAGAAACATCGACGACGCAGTCATTTTCCGCATGCTGCACAGATTGTCTTTCTGTGGATGTTAAAGTTGTTAATGATGAGAATATTTAAATGTAATTAATAATAAGTTTTCACTTCTGACGGTAGTCCCGGAGTGCAACCCGTTGTTTTAGGATAAATAGCTAAAGCGATTATTGTAGAGATTTTCTATAACCAACTTTAATTGACGTTAAGTTATTTTCAGGTAACAAAATAATATACTGATGGTCGGGATCCCCGACTCGTGATAGAGCAAAACATTCTTTTCATAAATCTATTCCTACTAATCTGAATGTTTGGCCCTGGGATTTACATAGTATTTATCGTTAGTGCAAAATATTTTTTTTATAGGAAATTGGAGCATTTTGAAGGGTATAGGCAAATCAGTAGGGATCATTGGTATTCTTGGTATTATGAGCTAATTCACCAGCTGCAGGGCTGGTCATAATCTTCGCTACTGTGCATCCCCGCCTTGGTAGCGCCCACTTCGAAACGGGCGTAAATCGCAATTTTTAATTTCGCCTTAACTTCTAAACCAAATGTCCAATTTTAATCATTCAAAGACCAAATATTATCTACATAAACTGTACTTAGTGATGAAATAATTCATTTTGATAAAGATTAATAGCATGAGTAAAATAAATGCGTTTAAATGTAGTCCAAAAATAATCAAGATTTTTAAATAAAATAATGGTTGTTGTACCTCACTTGACATAGATAGGTATAGTGTGTCGCGGACTTTTTTGTAGATATTTAAAAGATCTACATTTACTTAGAACATTTTATGGTTTAGGCAGCGTACGCAAAATAAGTAAATTTTCTGGTTGATTTTTTTCACCTTGTGTCAGAAAAATCCAAATATCTTACGGAACCCTACATTTTCCGAAATAAAATGTAGCCCATGTTACTCGCAAATAATGTAGCTTTCGAATAGTGAAATAATTTTTTAAATTGGTCCAGTAGTTTTTGAGCCTATTCATTACAAACAAACAAACAAACAAACAAAGTTTATCTCTTTATAATATTAGTATAGATAATATGTACAAGAATTCGCTCGTTTAAAGATATAAGGTACTAGCTGTTGTCCGCGACTTCGTCCGCGTGGACTTCAGTTTATAGCGCGCGGTGTCAACAAAATTGGTGTCAAATTTAAAAGCTTTTTAAAACCCTGGTACCCCTTAAAATTTTAATCAAAATACCCAAAAACAGCTGTGCAGTGCGCACATAATATTTCATTTTTTTATATTAAACCTAAAGCTTATTTATTTATTTATACCTATACCATTACACAACTTTAGCTTAAACCATAAACTATTTAGCATTGGTAGGTTTGAGGTTTCGTCACTCACTACTGCGTAGATAAAGTACTGAGTACTGACTACTGAGTAGTGAGTTATTCATCGTTGACGTCGTGCAAAACAATCGCAACAATCGAGAAACGCTACTCAACTTGGTACCATCTCTTATAGAAAGATGTACGAGCAAGCGATATCGCGATGTAGGAGACGCACGGCGCCATCTATTATGATTTTTTGGAACTAACTTAATTTGAATAAATCTACGCATTTTCACCCCCTTACAACCCCTTTTCCGGTTAAAAAGTAGCCTATGTCCTTTCTCAGGCTTTAAACTATCTGTGTACAAAATTTCATTACAATCGGTTCAGTAGTTTTGGCGTGAAAGCGAGACAGACAGACAGACATACAGACAGAGACACTTTCGCATTTATAATATTATATAGTATAGATTATTACATGTCATGAATCATGATAGTTCATAGAAATGGCAATGACAAAGGTATCATAATGAATGGCCCCCAAGGTGAAGAAGAAGAAGATTTGATTGCGAAAGCTACGTCGTGCCTTATCCTGTTTTAAATCTTTTTAATTTGTAATTTTTGTACCATTAGTCCACAGTATCACAGACCACAGTAATTAATTTAAATTTCTTTTATAAATCAAATTGCCTGTGGATGATGGGCCTGTCGAATTTCAGCCAACTATTAAACAAACCACCCTCGACACCTACATGACACATTAAATTTTGGATTGCCTGCGTGAGTTTGATAAGTGATTACAGGCGGGCGAAGGGTTCCCCTCTGGGGTAGGCCTCACAGGGGGAGGAGAGGGGGGAGGCTGGTGATAACGAGTGCGAGCGTTATTGCGGCCATCCATCATACCGTGTCAGCGCCGACCGCCAGCTCCCTTAATGCCTATTCAGATTTTGTCTTTATGTAAAAGACGTGTCATTGACACTAGCCACATTCGGAATATATTGGAGGTAGGTCGTTAGCCGGGAGGATCTTGGTATTTGGTACTGTAGGTATATTTTATGGATCTACGGCTCTACATTTTTTCCTTACATTGAATTGAGTTTATAACACGGAAGCCTACTCAGTGACTGTGAAATGAGTCCAGATAGTAAATCCTTTTTTTTTCGTTTGTAAAGAAGATTTATATTTTATCGATAATATTCATTTGAACATCTCATAAAATGAAAAAAATAACTGTAACGATAGTAAATGCAGGCAGATCATTAATAGAGCTAGTGAGCTGCTGGTCGTATCGCAATTCGCCAGCAATTTGGTTCGAGAAATAGCTACAAGCGCTGAATAAAGATCTGCGAGTTGCCGGTGTCCGATTGCAACCGGGTCACCGATTTAATACGCGTATTATATTGTACGGAATATTTACTCGGTTACTATTCAAAAACCGTAATGGAAATGTCATGCCGTCAAATGAGTTTTTCATTTTTTAGTAAAGCTTTGTCGATTTCACACATGCAGACAACATTACTTTTACAAACTCACTTGCTCCTTAATCCTTATACAATGTGATACATTAAAAAGTCTTCATTAATTTAAAATTTAACCCATCATCCCCAAGCGGCAGCCAGCTGCCGCATAACAATTGAAAATATTTGTGTCTGCGATACCCACGATGGAGGTGCCACAACGGCTTATAACAGCTTATTCTATGAGCATCACGCTTGGAGAAGAAACGCTTCTTGCCCTTATAAAATATCAATATCAATAAGTAACAATTTAATTTAATAATCAACAAAAAAGTCTCAGTATCCTTCATAATTATTTTTTAACAATATTAAGATATCTACCATAATATCAATTAATGATGAGGTCAAAGTTAACGCACCCGAAAATACAGCCTTATCTTAATTATCATAACTTTTGGGAGTCTTCAAACAACGTTTCAGCCGAACTTACTACATTATAAGTTAAAGATACTGTATCGACAATATTCCTAAATGTTACAAACGTTATCTTATTTTATCTTTTTCCTGGCTGGTGGTCTTGATATATACCACAATATGTTTAAGGTAAAAGTGGTGTTTACATTGCAAATACATACTGAGATAAAAACATAAATGAAATGTTTATAATCGTCGTAAAATTTTATTATACTGCCATGAACGTCGGAGATGGAAGAGGTTAGAATTAAAGGTTTTCTTTTGTTTCCCCTCCGTTGCAAACGCAAGATACTGCGAGATATTCGAATCCTATTTTCACCCCTTTCCAATAAATGCAGTCCATAATAGCATTCGGATAAGTTAAGGCCGTCTTTATTGCTTTGATAGATTCTTAAACCTTTTGTTTACATTGCAATAAGGTTTCGATAAGGCTGATTTCATTGCCCGATGATTCAATTTGAGACAGTCAGGAAGTCAATTTTAGTTGCAAATTGCAAGCTTTCAAAACACCCTTATAGTCACAGGCTACACGGTCAAATTCTCATCAATCTGATCCATCAATTTGATTGACGGAATATTGATGGTTATAAAAAGTTCATATTAAAAATACGATCAACCCATCAATCCGAGTCGTACACGACCAAATTTTCGTCAATCCATACCGGATTGATGGATCAGATTGATGAAAAATTGACCGGGTAGCCGGTGACTTAAATTTATATTATCCTATAGATTTTTATAAAGAAAATGGAATATAGCATCCGTGTTTGTGTATCACAAATGAATGATCTAATAGCGCCTCAAATATTGTTTGTCCTTGAGATTTTTATTTCAAACGCATTTTATGATAGTACTTAGATCTGTGGCTTATTTTAAACTTATCGTATAAAATTACAAGCTCTCACCTTGATGAGAGCTTTATCGACACAAACTAGCGACTTTTATTAACCAGCTAAGCTTACAAAAAAACTTTCGATTCCGTCGGCTTTCATAAAATTTTCTGTAAGTACTTACCATTTGTATCTTTCAATAGACGGCCACTTCATTCAAGCTTCAAGTAAAATCTCTATAACAACTTATACGTCTTCAAGACAGTCTATTTTAAGACCCCGTTGAAGGTAAAAATAGCAGAATAAGGTTGTGCATAATAATACGGTAATCGATGCGTCGCGTGGGCAGACAATTACGCAAAACTTAAACCCCGTCCTCGTTACAGCATGGCCATTGGCCACGAACTTTTGCGGTGCGATTCCACCGCACTGCTAGCGACAAAAATTCCAGAAAAATTAGGTGAAAACAATAGATTAATAATAATATTACGTTCATGTGAAGGTGAAACACTTTACAATACATTCAACTTCCGTGTTCATGTTTATTGAGCCCTGAAGTAAAATTAGGCCCTAAAGGTGTCCCTATTAATTTCGAGGAGCTTCCTAAATATTATTGTTGGTAGATTCAATTACCAGGTTTATTATTAAATGAAAAATTTTGGTGACAATATTATGGATCACTGGAATCATCAATGGAATAATAAGTTACTAAAAAGAGAAGAGAATTATCAAAATTAGCCTTCTTTGTAGTAGGTTAGGCATAAGTTGAGTTTTTATTCAAGAAAATTACTCAGAATTAAGAACGTAAAAAATCCATTGTGTAAGTACTACTAGTTCAATTGTTATATTTTACAGAGCGTTTGGGCGTGCGGGCGTTTTGTAGAGTACCTTAGATCGCCCGCCCCAGCGCGATCGTTCTAAGTCCAACTTAGTGGCCAAGCGATGATATAGGGCGGAGGAGGTGAGTGCAGGCTGCACAGCGTCCCCTCCCCCCTCTCTATAAATAGACTCAGTTCCTGCCACCGTAGCTTATTGTGTCTGATGCCCACGCACTGCGCATGAAAAATACAAGCCAAGGAAGAATTTGTCGGTCTGCTAAACGCTACCTATTGAGTTTATTATTATTGGAAATTCTCGAGGCTAATAAAATTAATGAAAAAGTTCCTTATTAGCACTTCTTACGAGAAATGAAAAAAATTAAAATTCAAAGATACTACCTTTTTTCATTAGGGCACAATAAATTATTCTAATAGGCTACCTTTATCTTAAAGAAGGTCAAATATTAAACTTTTACGTGACGGTTGACTCCTCCTAATTTAATAAAGTCACTAAAACGTAACGCGACGTTTTAGCCAATTGGAATAATGTTAGAAAATTAGGCAAGTTATAGGAAAGTAAAAATGATAATATTTTTACATCTTACATCTCAAAACTTTATTTCTAAAACGAGAGCTTTTATCGTCAAGTTGTAACAGAAATAATAATTATTATGGAAAAGCTAAAAAGCTATAAGCAAGCCAAATGTTAGGTATTATTTATTATTATAGCGAAAAAGAAATTAGCATTTCATTTTACACACAATATGATGACGCTCGCAACGGCTGCGCAACTCCGTCGCGCCAAAATTCGTATGTTGCTTGAGAGCCGAGAACTGTATATTTTTCGGGATAAAAAGTATCCTATTTTCTATTCCGGAACTTAAAGTATCTCCATACTAAATTTTAGCAAAGTCCGTTCAACAGTTTTGGCATGCAGAGGTAACAGACAGAACGAAAATATGAACATTACCAACGTGACACCACAGAATTCAGATTTAACAGTTATAGGTTTATAACTGAAAGACAAGATGAATGGCGTTAGAGAATCTCTAACAGGATAATAAATTATTACAAACTGAAGCGCGTATGGTGTCATCACTCATCAACAACAAAACAATAAATAAAACTTTAGTCACATAGTAACTTGTTAAACAATGTTTTAGAGGTACTTTTTACTTAAGCTCATTTCAGCCATCGAATTAAAATGTGACTGAGGCATGGAAATTGGAAATCCTAATTTGTGGAAAAGTTAGTCGACTTTGAACTCTTGACAGAAGGCTCGCTGTACTTTTTTGTTGGCACTTGGCTACAAACATGGATAATATGCGAGTGTGTCTGTTTGTCTGCTGTTAATTATTGCTATACACTCGAACTGTTAATAATTTTAGTGACGAAAAAATTTAAATTCCCGATAGACCAAATTTCACGCGAACGAATTTGACTATTTCATGAATACATCAACGTAGGTAAGTACTAATAAGTGTCTAAATTCATTTTTACTAGACGAAAGTTAAAAAAAAAAACTATATAGAAGCATTTATTAACTTTATTCAGGTCAGATAAATTAGATATATACAATCAATAAGACGTGATGTGAAGGATATTAAGGAAATTAATAAACGAGAAGCGAAGTTTTTCACGATTGTTGGCGGCAGTGCATTCAGTATATTAATTTACTTCTAACATAACCATAATGATTAATGTCCACGACTTTAGGTTCATCATCATGGAAACTCCGAGGCAAAATACCTCTAAACGGATTTTACCTGTTGTGACTTGTGTCTACTACGTATATAAGAGCACATAAATCACTTTCTTGTTAGAAATATTGGGGGAAATTATGCTATGTTGGAAAATTTAGTGATATATCCGTTTCCGATTTTATTGATAACTTGCAGTCACAATTAAAACTTTATTTCTACGTAATATAACAACGATAAGTATGTGACTTTGTGTGAAATGTGGCCTATCCTTTGTATGAAAATATTGGATGCGAGTCGTGACGAATTTCTTTTAAAAACCTCTTGTATTTGAACTTTGACTCATTTTAAACTATAGCATGATATAATTGTGGCGCCAACAGCCCACTACATTATACAGAACAAATTAAATTCTAATAATATGTTCAGAATCAGACGCAGTATGCATTTTGTTGAAATTCCAAAGCTCTTGCAATATCTAGGGCACACGCGGACAATTCTCGATCTGTTTATTTGTTTGCTGAGCCATATCGGTATCGGTATATTCCGCTGAAGCTAAAGCGAGGTAAACCGAATGTACAGGCGAGAAATAAGGAGCTCTGGCTTCTTCTAAATATAGAATAATCCTTAGTGGATACGGAACGAACTAAGAAAAGTGGATGCTAGGGTATTAAAGTTTGTCATTATTTCCTGTCCATATTTTGCATCATGGTTTTAAAAGTCAAAACAACACGATTAACTTTGATAAATACAAGGACACGAGGAATGACGTAGACACAATTTACTAACTTGGACGGCTCCTACGGGATTCATTTCCTGTAAGGGCTCGAAAGCGAAATCTAGTGTACAGATAAAGGCAATTACTTCACTTACTTAAGGCGGGCATAAGCCCCAGTTTGTTATTCCGTGACTCCCAGTTTACTTAGTTCCAATATAATAACGGAATGTAAAAAAATATGAGAATTAAAGCACAATATTGAAAAGACTTTAAACCATGAACATTTTTATAAAACGTAATACTTTGGATGTAATTAATTTACAAACTCACCTCCGACAAAAATCTAATTCATCGAAATATAAGTATTAACTAGGATAGTTACATTTTATTTGAATAAATTGTTAGTAAATCTATATTAAAATATCTTTAACCAAACAATTTTGTTTCTTAATATTTATTTCCAAAGATATTTTAAAAAAACATGAAAAATAGAGAAGATCCGCCCCTAGTAACTATAGTTTTATGCTAAGCTAAAATGAATCTTATTGCGATGCGTATACGCTTGGTCTTTGGTTGTGTGCAAGGTTATCGTTTTGGATTGAGATTGATCCCTATCTTAAATATGAAGGTTGTGTAAAGACTGTACACAAACGAAGATTACAAAAATAAGTAGGGGATAGGTAGGTAGTGTAATCGACGCTTTCAGAAACTTCAAAAACAGTTTAATATTATGAGAAATAAAAGTTAGCACTTAATTTGGTGCAGAGCTTTTAAAATAATTGCTATGCTCAAAACCGTCGCAACGAGCAATTTAAAAGTATATCTGCTACATAATATTAATTTGACTCGTTAATAAGAATAGAGAATACAATTCCTTTAAAATGTATGTTCCGAAAGAGAAACTAAATATATTTTTGGATAGCAAATTATGGCCTGATGGTATATCTTTTCGTCGTTTCATCGAATTTGGAAAACAAAAATTAGACAGATACACAAGAAATCTGATACGGGCTCAAAAGCAAAACTAAATGGGTAGTAAAATTGAGAACGACTATTTCAGTTTTATTAGCTTCAACTGTAAATCCTTCAAGCGATCCATGGAGTGTATACGAGATCTTTGTCAAAACGCTGATGTTATTGCTTTACAAGAGACTTGGCTCCTACCGCACGAAATATCTGAATTAGGGAAAGTACACAGCGAATTCGGATTCTGTGGCAAATCTGCGGTGGACCTAACGAGTGGTATACTGTGTGGAAGGCCCTACGGAGGTACAGGAATTCTATTAGGTACAGGAATACTATATAGGAACAGTAAGTGTAGTAACGTCTCTGTTATTACATGCGAAAGTAGTAGAATTAGTGCAATTAAGCTGCGTGTGTTGGATCGATGGTTAATTGTTTTTTGTTTACATGCCCACTGACTGTTCTGATAATCTCTTGGAATTTGTTTAGTGTTTAAGTGAAATGACTTCTATAATTGACAGTAACGAAATTGAAAATGTATTTATATTGGGAGATTTTAATGCTATTGGGAGATTTTAATGCTCATCCCCATGAATTGTTTGGTAACGAACTTTGTAAGTTTTGTAATGGGCAACATTGGACATGTGTAGATCTTGAAATGTTGGGCTCAAATTCTGATACCCATACCTTTGTTAGTGATGCACACGGTAGCCGCAGGTGGCTTGATCACTGTATTGTCACTGAGGCATCGTTAAAGACGGTTAAATCCGTAAAGGTATGCTATGATATCTTCTGGTCTGATCATTATCCAATTGAAATCACGTGTAATTTAATATTGTAATAAATGTTGTGATAAATTGTGTAGTAATAATAATAGGGCTCACTTGGCCGCGATAGACACACTTTATTGTGACATTGTAAAATGTTTGCAAGAGGCTGCTGTTGACAGCTATGTTGGTCGCGATGGTGGTGGTACTCGTCACCGTGGTCGTCCTATTGTCGGATGGAACAAATATGTGAGAGATGCTCATAAGGAGGCCAGGCAAAAATTTTTGACCTGGATATGGTATGGTAGACCTAGTAGTGGTAGGATTTTTAATGAAATGCATCAGTCGAGAAAAATATTTAAAAATATTTTTTTATACGTCCATGAAAATAAATTAAAATACTGTCAAAATAATCAAGAATTAATAAAAATGAACATTTTGGCTTCTAAACATAAAAAAAAGATTTTAAAGGTTTTTGGAAGGAAACAAAAAAATTAAACGCAAAACCCAGTATCCCGACGAGTGTAGACGGCATCAGTGACTCGAAAGATATTGCGAACATGTTCCGATGTCACTTCCAGGTGGAGTCTCCACTAAATAGTGAAATTGACAAGTTAGGGGGTGCCGAGGCCATAGTGTCAAAAGTGCCTGAGCGAGTTACAGCGAGACACGTTGCTCTCATTTTAAAAAGCATGACCCGAGGAAAGTCACCTGGACACGATGGTCTCAGCTTAGAACATTTTCAATATGCGGGACCACATCTTCCAAGACTATTGGGATTGCTATTTACTCTATGTATAAGGCATTCCTACCTGCCAAATGAGCTGATGAAGACGGTGGTAGTTCCTATAATAAAAAACAAGACAGGAGATAGCTCCGATAAGTGCAACTACCGCCCGATATCTTTAGCTACAACCATATCGAAGATACTTGATAGCTTGCTTGAGAGACAACTTAAGAAATATATAACTTTAAACGACGCACAGTTCGGCTTTAGACCAGGACTCTCAACATTACTCTCAACTGCCATTATGTCTCTCAAGCAGACTGTCAAGTACTACACAGATAGGAGCGCGCCTGTGTATGCAGCTTTTCTGGACCTCTCCAAGGCATTTGACCTGGTTAGGTACGATATCTTATGGCAAAAACTTAAGGAGGCTGGTGTGCCGGGCGAGGTAACTAATATTCTTAAATATTGGTACGGCCACCAAACTAACCAGGTCAAATGGCTCCGAGAACTCTCCGACGAATACAGGTTGGAGTGTGGAGTGAGACAAGGGGGGATAACGTCTCCTTCTCTCTTCAACTTGTACACGGACAGGCTGATTGCTGAGCTGAGCGACACCAGAGTAGGCTGTTTTATTGATGGTCTCTGTATTAACAGCATCAGTTACGCCGACGATATGGTGTTGCTCAGCCCATCAATAGCCGCCCTCAGAAAAATGATGAGTGTATGTGAAAGTTACGCCAGGTCGCACGGTCTTACATATAATGTAAAAAAAAGCGAGCTCATGATATATTTTAATTCAAGGGCTCGTAAAATCGGAGATGTAGCACCAGTGCTTCTCAATGGTATTGCGCTCCGAAGAGTAAAAGTCACTGAGGATTTAAAAGACGATGGAGACATCGAAAGGGAGAGGAGAGCTATGGCGGTCCGCTGTAATATGTTGGCGCGCAGATTCGCAAGGTGTAGTACAGATGTTAAAATTACACTATTTAAAGCATTCTATCAAACACTCTACACCTGCAATCTGTGGGTCAACTATACGCAGCGGGCCATCAACGCTCTCCGAGTACAATATAATAATGCTTTCAGGGTGTTGGTGGTGCTCCCTCGCTGGTGTAGTGCATCAGCGATGTTTGCGCACGCTCGTACAGACGGTTTTCACGCCGTACTGCGACGTCGCATAGCATCGCTGATGTTCCGCACGCGGGGCAGCCGCAACAGCATCCTGAAAGTGCTCAGCGTCAAGCTGGACAGCCCCCTTCTGGGGCACTGGATCCATACACATGTGCATGTGCCCGGAGCGCCAGAAGGTGGCAAGTACTTAAACTAACTTATTTATTTCTTTCTTAATATGGGTTAAAAAGACTGAAATAAACGTATTTTTTTTTAATAAGTACTTTTTTATAGCGCTTTTATTTACATTCTTCCTTTTATTAGAAGACTCGGTCTACACTGTAAAAAAAGGATAGACATTCCGTAGACTCTACAGAATGTATACCTTTTTTACATGGGGAAATGCTTTATGCATCCCCGGCGGATTGGGGCATCGGCCGGGTATGTGGGACTCTCAGAGGAAGTACACACTAAAACCCCATGGTGCTCCACTCCGCGCTTAGGCACAGTTACGGACACGATCAATCCACCACAAACATGTATATCTACTAACCAAAATCCCAACCTATTTAGTTTCTAGGCAAGATATTTTTCTGTAACGGTAACGGAAAGCGTTAGGTTACCAGCAGACCGATTCTGTATCGTACATTTGTGAGTTAATCACTGAGTGAGCAACGGAAAGTGTCGCTTTTGTATTCACTTGCATACAAAAGTGAGACTTTCCGTTACTCACTCCTCCGTTTTAGTTACTAACTCAGTGATTAACTCACAAAATATGTACGATACAGAATCGGCCAGCTGATTTCAATTTCGTAGCACGTATTCTATGAAATAAAAATTAAGTCTTTCAAACAATAGCGCGTATCTAGTACCTACGTCAATCATTTTATTTACAGTATCTACTATGGCAGTACATATAATACATATATAAATATATAGCCTGGAGTCAAGTCACGACCGCATACGCGAGGTGGACAGTCAGGCACAGATCTGGCGATATCGGTGAAAGTTCGGAACGGGTTCGGCAATGCCGCATGAAGTAATTTGCACACTGCAATTATTATTGTATCGATAAACACGATAGCCGTATGTGTATTTGGGATTTTTGGTGTTGGGTGACATGGTTTGAAGTAGAATATTTTAATTCTACGTGTAATTGTACTACATGTTGTCAACAATTTTGCTATGGCGGATTCGTTTGTCACGCAAGAACCATATTGCATCAATCGAAACTATGTCTTTTTCAAGGACTCAAAGTGCCTCTATAAAACTTCACCAAAATCAATACAGTAGTTCAAGCGTGTATAAGTTACACTTTCGCATTAATTGTAACTACTATGGATGACGTTAAGTTTCAGTAGTGACTGAAATATTAATGCCATATCAGTTTTCCCTGTATATGCTACATTTAATATAAACCTTTGGTTGTATTCAAAGTCGAAATACTTGATCGAAACTATAGTTTGCAATCGCTGTCTTCATGTAAGCATTTTCCTAGCAGTAAACAGCTTTTTGTCTGACAAAATAATGCTGGCTAAGAATTCTAGGTTATATAGCGAAATCAAATAATATATTGCCAACATACGAACAGTAAAGAACACATTTAAAATGGTAATTGTGTACAATAAATCGAAAAATATAAATTACCTGTCTCACTATCTTAATCGCTTATTGAAATCGCCGTTATCGAAGCGTATAAAGAACATGAATTATACGCAAATAAATGACGCCCGCAACTTCGTTGCGCCTTTGTTTGCGCGGGAAGTGGGAACCGTACAATTATCGGGATAAAAAGTATCCTATGTCCATTCCTGGGACTTAAAGTATCTCCATACGAAATTTTAGCAAAATCGGTTTAGCGGTTTTTGTGTGAAGAGATAACGAACTGACAGACACACTTTCGCATTTATAATATTTGTATGGATGTTACTACAGTTATTATAGTGAATTGGACGGGTCACGCTGGGCGAAAGTGACACGTCTTTACACACGAGATGGATCTTAAGATATATTATCTGGGATGCGAGTGATGCGACGCGATGTGACAGTAACGAATTTAGCGCCGGCACTCGTTCCTAAAATACGTCTTCCTCTACTATAATTACATTAACAGAACTATAAAATTACCTTACAAAATGTTGGATGACTAGTAATAGCATTATTATTATATACCTATTACTAGATGACGTCCGCAACTCCGTTGCGCCAAAAATTATTTTATCGTGCGGGTATACATACACACCTAGATTTTTCCGAGATAAAAAGTATCGTATATAATTATGTCCCTTCTCGGGACGAAGTGTCTCCCTTAGGTGTCTCCATACCAAATTCCTCCCAAATCGCTTTAGCGGTTTGGACAGACGGACACACTTTCGCATTTATAATATTAGTAAGTATAGATTGTACGATATTTTTAACATCTACATTTAATATTATATCTTATGATATAACAATATAATCATTCGACATTAATCTTAATATAGAGACCCAAGTGAAAATAACTCGACCAAATAACGTAGGTTTGTCATGTGCTAATGAATCCATTTCTCTTTTATTCTCTACCGTATATTAATCTCATTGCACATTGTGCTGAAAACTGCATTAACTAATAATTAGACCACTGAATATAGCATTGATATGCTCGTATTATCGCTAATAGATAATATTGTCACGGGAAACTTGATAATTGATATTAATAAACTCATTATTGGCACAAGGTCCCCACTGCATACTAATAAAGCTAGGATAAATCTATTAGGGTCAAACATATTTTAATTAAAAACTTTTTTCTACGTTTCTCTGAAAATGATAGCCATTAATTTTCCTCATAAAACTCCTTTGATAAGGCTAAAACAAATATGAGTAATGCATATCGCAATGGAGATTAATAGGCACTTTAAGATTGGCAAATTTGTGTAGTATAAAATATAAACACAATTTAAACATACACAGTAAAACACCCTTATACTAGACCGCCCGAATCGGCTCACGCACACATAAGCACGATTTTAGATAACTTTATGGTGCAAAACAATTTGTTTCACTTCGCGTAAAACTTTTCTTGGTTGAGCAACTTTGACTTCAAAGACTGAGTTACTCTACTGTCTAAGATTTACACTGTGGTATAAATGTATGAGATTAGTGGTGAGGTTATACCGCTATCCATCAGTGCCAAGCGACCTCGGACCGACCACTTACCGACATACGATTTATAGTAATGAGCCTCATTGATCGGAATGTACCATAAACGAGTGTCGTACTCGTATGTAGTGTGTTTGAATGCGGATTCGCAAGTTTTGTGCTCGGATTTTTGACTGAAGTTTATCCATTCAATAGCGTTGTCTATAATAATTTTTTGTTACTTACCAATCAAAAGCTCTAGTGTATACATCATTTTGTTAAAGCTTAAAAATTTGGACATTAATGCTGAACTTTAAGTCCGATTCAGCATTTATGCCCGGGACACACGAGGCTAGTTTTTCAAGCTAGGATAGCAAGCTAGTTTTTTACAAAACTGTCCTGGCTTGCTGACCTAGCTTGGGCCTTGGAGCATGCTAGTTCTATTTTACAAATGAAGATAGTTTTGTCTACACGAAGCCAGAAGTACTAGCTTGCTAGCTTACAAACACTAGCTTGCTATCCTAGCTTGAAAAACTAGACTTCTAATCTACTTGAAAAGTGTCATAGCGACCATAAGATAATATAATAGCAATGGAATTATTTTTAGTCTACCTGTTGGCATAATTTAACAGACGTAACATATACCTACCGCCTTTCCAGGAAAGATTCGCAAAATTTAATCACAATAAATAAATTATAAATAAGTACCTAAATAGTTACGACTTATGAAATTTAATCTTCTAAAGTTGTACTTAATTTCCTTTAAGAGAGAAAAGAAAATTATATAAAAGTTCGTACACTTACACGCAAATATAAATGAATCGAGGAAAAAGACATCAACGCGAACGAATAATTTCGTGAAGAAAATTTTCAAGGTCATTCAACTTGGAAAACAACATTGCCACTTGCGCTGTTTATATCATAGACAGTTTATATTTACAAATAAAATACAAATTGTTGAATTACATTTAATAGTTAGTTTTTTGCCGCAGCTTCGCTCGCGTAAAATAGACAGTAAGTATGTCTATACTATACGTCTTATTACTAAGACCCATTAGAGAGCAAATTTTTAAAAATTCCTTCTTAGTGGATGCTTTCATCATAAAAAAGCGTATAAAATCAAGTTTCGCACCCTGTGCCTAGGTTTCTGGTAAGGTTTTGGCATGTGCGTTTAGCTTTGCCTCGTGCCGTTTTTGGCTCTAAGGCTACCTGTGCTATCCCGTGTTTCTGTATCTGTGTGAGTTTGATGAGTGTCAATTAGCTTTTCCTTTAAAAAAAGGAATAAAAAACTATTGAACTTCTAAAAGAATAGAGGTCATTGGTCGGGATTGCACAAAAAATATGCAAACGTCGTCTCCTTTTGTCATTGAGAAACATTAATGTCACCTACTCGAAGTGCTCATAGTGATATTGACCTTCAGAGCCGGGTACCTCTCAATTGAATATAATTAGCATGTGTTAGCCACGTTCCCACAGGACTAGAGGGTTTCAGATGGTTTCAGATAAATGATGCACTATTAGAACTATAATTATCATGCTTAACTATCTGCCCCAAAAGCTCGTTAGAATGCATATCCATACTAATGTAAAAAATGCGAAAACGTGTAAGTCTGTCTATCTATTGAGCGTGAAGAGGCGCTTAAATCGCTAAATCGACTTTAATGAAATGTGGTATCAAGATATTATTATACATACAGTCCTGGGAGAGGACACAGGATAGTTTTGTTGCGGAAATATGTATGGTATCTGCGCGATTAACGAATTTCGGCGCAGCGGAGTTCATCTAGGTATAATTGTTATCTTTTCTTTTCTGCTTTCAGCAAAACTTTTGTAGATACAACGAAAGATACCAAAAAGTCGCGCCACAATATTTTCACGAATTGAAGTTGGTTTTATTAAATATGAACTAAAATGTGACTTGTAGAGTGTGAATGGCCTGCCAAGCCCATTTTATTAGCTCGTGATTGGCACAAGTGACAAGACCTGGCAGGTACGCGTTATTTTTTGTGGTGGAGTAGAGCAATAACCTTTGGTCTCACTACAAAGTGGTTTGTGACAGCATCAATGGAAACTGATTAATGTGGTCGTGATCGTTCATCGTTCTCGATGTAAACAGTTTAGATTAGCCACTGCCATCTGAAGTCAAATTGACCAGGTTTCATTTTTGTGATGATTTTAGCTGCAGTACATAGAAATATATCAGTCGTTAGCAAAATATGTAGCACTAGGAGAAAGTTTCAAATCGCAAACTTTTACAGAAAAATATTTTGCAAATCCATTTGTGTTTGGTGCTGCGATGATGCGATGATTTATAAAACGTAAAGTTAACTAGGTAGTCAATAATAAAAGTCTTTAGAAACAGGTGCAACAATTTCTGCAAGTTTAACATGACAATAACAACACAACTTATTGTTATTTAACTGCTTAATGAAAGAAGACAGTCTAACGGCCGCACTCAGAGATATATTAAGTAATGAACTAATGATGAATAAACTTCGATGATTAAAGAAAAAGAGTTTGACCTAATAGGATACATATACTGTGGTTTGACAGATAATGTTTTGGGTTTATGTCAAAATCTTAATAAAATTAAGTAATTAATTAATGTTCATCTCGAAGTGCGGCAGTTACAGCTTAAGATACTCGTATTATGCCGGTCATGAGTATGAGATCAGACAGACAGGCTGGTACTCACAGGGCAACCAGCTTGTCGTGCAGCGGCGGCAGCGCCTGCAGGCCGGCGGCCCGGCACACGAGGCGGGCGCCGGCGTCGGCGCACACGCAGGGCGCCTCCGGGCAGGGCGCCGCCGCCGTCAGCGCCAGCACCAGCAGCGCCGCCGCCATGGCTCACCGCGCCCGCCGCGCGCCATCCACCCAGGCCCGCGCACTCCACATGTTCGCACAGTGTACACGCTCGGTATCGCACGTCGTTTCGCCGCGCTCGCTCGCGGAGACTGCCGCCGCCCCGACCGCGGACCGCCGCCGCCTAGTCTGCCGCCCCACGCCAGACTCGCCCAGTCGCCCAGCGCTGACAGACACACATCATAATCAAAACTAATCAAAAGTTTCAGATAAAGACAATTGACGCGCAATACAATTAACGCGCTGGGCGGAAGCTTTCGAAAGCTTTTGCCACAACTTTCCTGTAAGTTTGTTTTCATCGTTGGTTTTCATCAACTTCATTTACGCGCCTAAAATGTTTTTAAGTTCAGTTTAAGTGACTGATGTCCAAAACAATAATAGAGTCGCGTTTCATACATAATAGGTATCTGCCGTAAGCTCGCTAAAAGCTTTCAAAGCTTATTTTTTTATTTTTTATGTATGCTTTTCTCCTTTTTAGCTAGGCATAACGTATTATTACCCCAGGAAAATTAAACATTCGACCTCGGAATAATTCGCATAGAGCTGAAAATTCGTAGAGACGTTAAATAGTAAATACACCATTACAAATAAAACCTCAAAAGTACCCGGCTATCCTCCTTGTGCAAAAAATTTTATTCAAGGTCAAAGGTATGAAAATGAGGTTTTTCCTAAATTTTTTTCCAAACTGTACATTTTATCACAAAAATAGGTAGGGCAAGAGTGTAGATCATAGAATTCTCTACAAAAAATATTCAGACACTTTTTTCATACGACTTACCATTCCTTATAAATGGCGGGCTTAAAGTTTGGGAAAATCATAATATATATGCTTATATTATAAAGTTAAAGAATTTGTGGAACTACTGCTTTGAATTGAAGAATTCGTTTTTCGTTGGGAACAGATATAGAATAGGCCACGTGGACGGACATAGGCTATTTTGTTTTTCAGGAAAATTTACGGTTTGCGTGAATTTATAATTAACGCGGCTAGACGGAGCACCGCATAACATCTAGTACTACATACTAGGGTACTGTTTGAAAAAATTGAAATGTTCTCGGCCTGATATACTTTTGAGTGACTTGCAAGCGTACTGTTGCTCTTCGCGACTCGAAAAGTTTAGATTTGGTAACGGTAATAACTAATAAGTCACACAGAAGTATGTTTGGCTGAAAACAGCCCTCGTATGCTGTAGTGCAAGAAGTTCCGCTCCGCCCTGTTAATTGTGTATTTCACGGAAACCGTACATTTTCCCGAGAAACAAAATAGCCTATGTCCTTCCTCGTGGTCTACTTTATATATTATGTGCCAAATAACATAAAAATGCTTCGGCCGTTTGTGACATAAGCTCTTTCAAATAATTTTCCCCGTTTTTCCCCATACCATGCACCAATAAGAGCAAAGAAACAGAGGAACTGTTTCTTTGCTCTTATTGGTGCCAATGTGATGTTATACAGCTCAAGTCCTCCTCGACAAATAAGACTATCCAATAAAGAACTAATTTTTCAATTCAAAGCAGGAGCTCCACAAATTCTTTAGCTTTATAATAATATAAGCATAATACTTTAAATATATATATATATAATTTTCCCAAACTTTAAGCCCGCCATTTATAAGGAATAGTAAGTCATATGAAAAAAGTGTCTGAGTATTTTTTGTAGAGAATTCTATGATCTACACTCTTGCCCTACCTATTTTTGTGATAAAATATACAGTTTGAAAAAAAAACAGGAAAAACCTCATTTTCATACCTTTGACCTTGAATAAATATTTTTGCACAAGGAGGATCGCCGGGGACTTTTGAGGTTTTATTTGTAATAGTGTATTTAACGTCTCTACCAATTTTCAGCTCTATGCGAATTATTCCGAGGTTACGATTTTTTTATAAATTGAATGTTATATCAGGAAGAAGATTAAATAAAATTATCTACTATTTCCCAACGCTGCAACTTTATTAGGGAAAACCTTTTCTCGGGCTGAACCCATGTCAAACTTGATCATATTATCAGAATTGAAGTCGGAATCTGTGGCCGAAGTGCCTATGAGACTGATAAGTCTCAGTCTCATTTTCTAGCTGTGTGGTAAAAACCGATAACGTTGGTTGACACTTGACGAACGCCAGTAAGGTCATTAAATCTGTCAACTGGTCTTTTGGACAAATCTCTGAGAAACACCTTCCCATCAGGACCTCATGGACATAATATAGGGTTTCGAAACCGAAGTGCAGGAAAAACTTTTCGTTACCTAGGCATTCGTATTTTGGCTGATTCGTTGATCTCGGCGAGAGCGCCCATTACAGAGTGCTCCCGACTCCCTTGAAATGGCCGTCACGTCGACGCCCGCCGCTAATGTATCCACTGTCCACGCAGATTCTGTCAAAGTAGTCGAACGTGAAATGTATAATCATTATATTTCTCTGATAGAAACCAAAATCACTAACTCACCTAAAACGTTTTGGTCATACGTTAAGTCTAAAAATCTAACTAACTCCTACCCATCTTCATTCAAGTATACTCTATCTCTGAAAGTGGAGTAGATATCTGTAACATGTTCTGCGATTATTTTAACTCTAATTTTCTTCCTGGTAACACTGATTATGATATCGATTGTCTCTCCGAAGAATCTTTACAATCTTCGCCTCTTCCATATACAATAGCAGATATATCCACTATCGAAGTTAAAGAGTCCGAGGTGAATAAATTACTAAAAAATGTCGATATGAATAAATCCGCTGGTCCAGATAAGATACCGCCCTTGCTTATTCGTGAATGTGCAGATAGTCTTACGGAACCGCTTTTTATACTTTACAAACGATCACTGACTGAGGGCGTAATGCCCAAAATTTGAAAAACCGCTTTTATAACCCCGGTACACAAAAAGGGTGCGAAGGACAATATCGAAAATTACAGGCTCATATCTAAACTGTGTGTATTCGCTAAAATATTGGAAAGAATTATATACAACCAGTTGTATATTATGTCCTTAAAACAAAGCATGTGTAGCAATCAGCACGGTTTTTTTGCCGGACGATCTACTACAACCAATCTGGCTGTTTGCACCGATTTCTTAACGAAATATTTGTCTGAACGAACGCAAGTAGATGTTATTTATACGGCTTATGCCAAATGTTTCGACCGCCTTGACCACGTCGTTCTCTTGCGCAAACTGCTAGCTATCGGAATTAGGGGTGACTTATTCAGATGGTTTAAATCCTATGTCTATAACCGATGTCAAACCATTGTCCTAAATGGATTTTCGTCCAGAACCACGTTTATCCCTTCAGGAATTCCCCAGGGATCTTTATTAGGTCCCTTATTATTTAATATATTTATAAATGATATCTCATCACAATTTCCTAATTCAACGGTATTGCTTTTTGCTGATGACATGAAAATTTTAAAACAAATTAAAACCCTTAATGATGCCGTTATACTTAAAAATGAGATAAACAACTTTTATAATTACTGTTTATCTAATCGCCTTGATCTAAACATCTCTAAATGCTACATATACACCTACAGCCGCAAACCAAATCCTATAAACTAATAAATTGGCAAATACATCACTCTCAAGAGTACATACAATTAAGGACTTAGGTGTCACATTTGACTCAAAGCTCTCTTCGATGCACACATAGATAACGTTGTCAAAAAAGCAACCAAGTCTCTTGGATTCATATCTAGAATCGCATCAGATTTCAGTAACATTAAAACACTAAAAATATTATACTGTAGCTTTGTCCGCAGCCACCTCGAATACTGCTCTCCGATTTGGAATCCTAATTACCAAATTTACATCGACCGCATTGAAAAAATACAGTTTTTTTTTAAGACTAGTACAATTTAAAACTAAAAGTTATTTGCCAAATTATCTAAAACAATGTAAAAAAATCCATATACTTCACTTATACGAACGTAGAAAAATAGCTGACCTAGCATTTCTTTTTAAATTACTTAATGGCACCATTGATTGTCCCAAACTCACTGAGCAAATTAACATTAGTGTACCAACAGCCTCACTTAGACACCACCAGATTCTCTATATTCCCCCATCTGCTACTACCTATCGTCAAAATTCCTACATTCTTAAGGCCCGTATTCACTTTCATTAGTAATAAGTGCAAGTGATTAGGGCAGGTGATTAGTTATTAGGAAAAAGTAAAAGGCCTGTATTCACTTTGATTAGTGCAAGTGCAAGTGACTAGTAATTGAGGTAAATATAAAGTATTAGACCTATTTAATTGAGATTTATCAATTCAATTATTAACATCATATCCTGAGAATATAAACTATCTGGCACATCGGAAACCAACTCTATAAGGGTCAACTTCCACGCCCCCATTTTAGGGGATGGGGGACGAAAATTACAAGTTTACGATTTTTTGTCGGTTGTATACTAAACTTAGATTACATACCAAATTTCAGCTTTCTAGCACTTCAGGAAGTAGCCAAACATTTTGATGATCATCAGTGTGTCAGTGACGAAATCGGTGTATTTTAGATATCAATATAATTGAGACTTTGTATGCAGTGTATGCTTAATAAGTCTATTGATGACATCATGTCCTGAAAATATGAACTACCTATCTGCTACAACGGAAACCAATAATATTAGGTTAAAAAAAACGGCGAAACACTTCGAGAAAAGGTACGTAGTGCCCTTGCGCTTCGCTTGGCTCGTCTCGGCGGATGCACTACCGTGTACCTAGAATCTAGATCCTACTCTCGTGAATTTTTCACGTATCTAGAAGCAACCGTTTAGCTCGTAGAAGGGGGCGATACTGGACTGTAACAATTTTTCCCACTTTAAAACATAATAATATTTCACAAACGGATCCCTAAATCTATGGAGGGTAGCCTAAATCGGAAAATGATCTATGAATACTCATAATATTTTTAAAAAACCTACCTTGGGGGGGATGCCTGACAGTCTGCCCAACAGTCTGGTCGTCAGTCTGGTCGACAGTCTGGTCGACAGTCTGGTCGACAGTCTGGTCGACAGTCTGGTCGACAGTCTGGTCGACAGTCTGGTCGACACTCTGCCCGACAGTCTGGTCGACAGTCTGCCCGACAGTCCGGTCGACAGTCCGGTCGACAGTCCGGTCGACAGTCCGGTCGACAGTCCGGTCGACAGTCCGGTCGACAGTCCGGTCGACAGTCCGGTCGACAGTCCGGTCGACAGTCCGGTCGACAGTCCGGTCGACAGTCTGCCCGACAGGGTCGGGTCGACAGTTTGGTCGACAGTCTGGTCGACGGTCTGATCATCATGGTGCTTATTTCGAAACCGGTCGGGTAAATTGTTAAAAGTTATAATAATATCTAAATAATATAGTGGAAAAAGTGCAAGAAAAAAGTGTGTTTTATTAGTGTTCAACATGAATTTCTACCAAGAACCGTCAGTACAATCAATTACATATCTTATTGGCATACTTGTCGTATTTTGGTGTACAGTGATTATATATTATTGATTATAATATTTATATATATTACCCAATGATTATAATATTATATCATAGTGTACACATATGAAACATACGCCAATCGAAAGAGAAGATGTTTACAAACATTAAATACTTTGACAAAATGTCGTAAATAATAATATACTTTCTGAGTTATTTCAGTTTGAAAATGTAAAATAAATAACATTTTAGATAAAAAACGTGAAATATTTAAAAAAGTATAACATTTACGACATTTTGTCAAAGAGTATTTCTGCCGTCCATAAACAACGCAATCGACATTTTTAACGAAATTGAGTTATTAGTATATTCGGAATCGTTGAAACGAGATCTACCAGGATCAATCGACGATCGCGCTCGTTTTTAAATATCTTCTATAGTTTTCATTTTATTGTTTGTCATAAACATCGTATGTGATATTTTCCAAACTTATTACTAGTAATAAACATCATAAGGAAACATGCGTTTTTTATGACTATCTTACTTACAATTTCGACGTATTATATACTAAGCATAAACAACGCATGTGTGACATTTGCGTTGTTTATGTCTTAGAAATGCACTATTGTGATGCATCAGTATAGCAAAGATAAGGGAACAACTTACATTTAAGTTGCACGTACAGTTCGACAAGGCTACAGACTAAAACGCTTATTCCATTTCACTAAACTTAGAAATTCTAAATGATTTAGTGACTAAATTTAGTCAAGTGGAATAGCATTTAGAAAGTTACTAAATGTTATTCCACTTGACTAAATTTAGTCACTAAATCATTTAGAATTTCTAAATTTAGTGAAATGGAATAAGCGCTTAAGAAGAGATACTGACAATGCTTTGAATGAACGTGGCGAAAAAAGGAACTTACGCTGCTATCATACAAAAACGTCATTTTTGACAGTTCTTCTTCACGAGCAGCGCCCATTGACATATTTGACATATTCATTTAAGAGCCCGGGTTACCCTCGAAATTCTCATACATACGTAATACCAAAATCATTTTGTCATACGAAAATATTTAACATGTTTGAGTTATTTTTCAGCTTAAAATAGTAATTACCTAGGTTCCTGAACAAAAATTAACTTCAAAATATTTAAACACTAAAAAAAAATTTTGTGTATAAATTTTTTTACTAAATTTACTACTAAATATTTAAACACTAAAAAATAGAGTAAAACACTAAAAAATATATAAATACATAGTAAATTTACTACAAAATATTTTAATACTAAAAATATTTTTTAGAGTTGAAATATTTTGTAGTAAATTTAATATTTATTTATATATTTTTTAGTGTTTTATTCTGTTTTTTAGTGTTTAAATATTTTGAAGTTAATTTTTGTACAGGAACCTAGGTACTTACTATTTTAAGCTGAAAAATAACTCAAACATGTTAAATATTTTCGTATGAGAAAATGATTTTGGTATTACGTATGTATGAGAATTTCGAGGGTAACCCGGGCTCTTAAAGCCTTGTCGAACTGTACGTTCAATATGACTAGCGAAGAATGATAAGATCAGCTCACATACATTTATTTTTTTTGTAACCGAACAAAAAAGAAAACAACTTTTAATAGATGCATAGCAATCTCAATTATTTTAGTCATATTACACAACAAGTACAACTTTCATTAACAATTTAATTGTGATAAACTAAGTACAACTAATAAATAAACCCTTAATCAGGCATAGTACGATTTATCGACCACCTAGGTAACTGGAGTTTTATAGTGATCTTTGTCTCTTTTTTAAATTCATAAAACCTATTTTTGATTACCAATATTTGTATCTTTATATGTATGAAGCTAAAAATTTTTTACCAAACAATTCATTTTGGGAAAAATAAAAAATAAAGTAATTCTTGTGAATAGTTCACCACCTCATATTAAATGACAGAGAAATAGATCAAAGTTCAAAATATGCAGTTTCCTAAGTAAAAATAGGGATAATGGAAACAAATTATAAAACGCCAAAGAGCTCCTTAACAGGCATAAGGCATAATACGACCACTTAGTTTTTGTCTTAATTTTAATATTTTTAAGAAACAGTTCTTAGGTATACATTGTACAGATAAAAATTAAGACCACACCATATTAAAAAATATTTTTTAATGCCAGTGCACATGTGGCCTGATTAAGGGTTAAGAAATAATACCGGTTCATGGATTGCTATGCATCTATTTATAAAGTTGTTTTCTTTTTTGTTCAGTTACAAAAAATAAATGCATGTGAGCTGATCTTATCATTCTTTACTAGTCATATTGAACGTATGTGCAACTTAAATGTAAGTAATTCCTTTGAATATTAATACTCTAAGAAGTAATTCCCTTATCTTTGCTAAGCATAAGCATCACAATTGTGCATTTCCTAGACATAAACAACGCAACTGTCACTCATGCGTTGGTTATGCTTAGTGAATTAACATTAATGTAATCAAATTTTTTCTAGTCATAAGCAATTATCCGTCTTTAAAAATATTAAAAATAACTAAATATGTAAATATAGCATCGCATATGCAAAGTTAACATTTAAAGGCACCAAACAAAATAAAAATATTTGGAATATTCCTGTTAGTTTGAAAGGGACAATAAAAAAATGAATAAAACTTTAGGCGCGAATTACTCGAAAGTTGCCGCCATGCAGATGCGTTGTTTATGATAAGGACGGCAGATTTGTTGTTTGTAATTATTTTCTCTGTCGATTGACGTATGTTTCATACCTAGGTAGTAGGTGTACACGAAAATATACCATTTTAAGTACTTACTTGAAACTATAAATTAGGTATGCGGGCTATGCGTATGCCACGCTCCATACCACAGCTCCATACAAAAAGGTTCGAACTCTTTTGGATGGCAGAATTTAAAAAAAATGTATCATTGATAATTGGATAAAATTTTTGTATTTGCATGTTGGACACACGGAATCAGCCGTTATATTTAGGAAAAACAGGATAAAATTTCTTTTCTCACTTTTTGCCATCAGATTCTGGTAGAGTAGACCTAATGCTCAGACCAATAAAAAAAGAAAGACGGAGTATTTACAGATAATGGCGTGAAGTCGCTGTCGATCAATGTGTGCGTCACGCCTAGCATAAATACGATAGGCGTGCGCTTGTGTGCAAAAAAATAATGTTGCCAACTCAGGGTTTCAGATTGTCAAACTCCCATCCTGTTGCAGTCTTATTAAACTACTAAGTAATGACTACAAAAGTTGCTATCAAACTAGATTGTTAATCATCATTCATTAGTGATTGCTGAAAAAAGTAACTACTTAAATATCTATATCTAATAAATTATGTGTTTCAACTAAGAACAGACAGACAGACAGACATACATACAGACAAAAATTGTAAAGAATGTTGTTTGGTGTATGCAGTATGTATACGATACAGATCAATATGCAAATAGTAAAAAAATCTTTCAATACTACAAACAGACACTCCAATTTTATTTATATTAATAGATTTTAAATGAATAACGAATTTTAGGTTAAAAATAAACATTTGTCAGGATAATACAGCACGTAATAATATTTTTCCCCTATTATGGGGAAAAATATCTTGCGACCAGCATGCAGCACTGGTTGAGGTTCTGTGTTCCGATACTCCCGAGACAATTTTTAAAACTAATAAATTAAATTCGTTATTTCGGTGGTAATACATAAATATTCAACTAATTACTTGTGAAACGTAACCCCACAAGGTTTCTTTTGAGCACAAGAATTGTTTTTGCACCATTTAACGATGCAGGACGGCATATTTTGATATTTCTTGACACAGATGAAAACGACATGCGCCGTCACTCGTTGAAACCGGAATGGCGGGCGGCCGGCTTCCTATGGCCGTATCGGCTTCCTATTGCCTGCCTCACCGCGTAGCATGGATGGCTCTGTCTATCTTTTTTTATTGGTCTGAGACTGTATCAACCGATATCCGATATCGGGCCGGACAATACGAACGACAGGTATAATAGTCTGTCAAGAAAGTCATGACTCATGACAGGCGGGAATTTTTTTAAATAAAATAAAAAATTTGAGAACTTTATTAATTCGAGATAAAAATGTGCAAGGTGACAATAATATTTTAAAATGTACTTAGGACTTTATTTAGACAGTTCGTTAAGTTGGAAGTTTCATGTAAAACATTTGTGGGAAACGTCTTTAGAAAAAATCAATGTGTTTAAAGTTCTAGCTGGTTCTTCGTGGGGGGTTCATCAGTTACATTTAAGGAATTTATATATAATGCTAATTCGCAGCCGGCTCGATTAAGTACGGAAGTTTTTTGTACGACACGAGTGCTAAAGGTGATATTAGCAAGTTAGATCTAATACAGAATCAGGCCATGAGATTGATAGGTGGATTTGTTAAAAGTACTCCTATACATGTTATGGAATCGGAACTGTGTCTTCCTCCGTTATTTTTGGTTTTTAGCGGGTAAATTTTATTTGAAATCTAAATCTATTAGAGATGGTGAAACCATCTCGAGTATTTCTAAGTTAGCAGGTCTTTGTTCTGGCCATTCGTACTGGCGAGGTAAAAAGATCCCGTTATTAGTTGAAATACACAGAGAAAATTGTGATACTAATGTATATTCTTCCTTAAAACCCGAGATGTTCTCACTATCGACCTGGATGATAAATATAGATATAAAGTCATGTATATGCTTAGGCATAGAAAAATTAGACAGACCCAAGCGTGCCCTCAATTGCTTGTTCATTTTAAGCAATACTGTAACATATATAAATAAGAATTATAAAAATTACTATCAACTTTACACGGATGGCTCGAAGAGTAGTAACGGTGTAGGCGCGTCTTTTTACGATCCGCAGATTAACTTGAAGGCGTATTTTACCTTAAACAGAAAACATTCTATTATGTCAGCTGAATTGCATGCAATTTCCGAAAGTCTCTCGTATATTAAAACTTGTCCTTACAGTAATTATGTGATACTTTGTGATTATAAAAGCGCTTTGCAACATCTAGCTCGGTGTTCCTCGTCCATACGAGCTTACGTTATAATTGACTCGCTTTTGGAATTACAAAGAATCGATGTGAATGTCAAATTTCAATGGGTGCCTTCGCATATAGGTTTGACCGGGAACGAACAGGCAGATGAATTGGCGCAGCTGGGGGCACACTCGGGTATAGTAGTGCAAGTCAACCGCTTTTTTCACGGACTTATTGCCGGATCTAAAAAATAATTGCCACAGCCTATGGAAAACTCATTTTGATGAAAGATCGATGGAGAAGGGCATTTGGTACAGTACTCTGTGTAATGAGCCACCTAAGATCCCGTGGTTCATTTCTATAAAAGCAGATAGGATTAGGCTAATGACGCTCATGAGACTTCGCTCCGGGCACGTTCCACTCAATGCATTTGGATATATGATGAAAGTTTGCATGTCGCCAGATTGTAGTTTGTGTAAGAAGCGGGAAGATCTTTACCATGCTTTGGTGGAGTGTGCCCGGGTGGAGTCAGAGGCGCAGGTTTGAGGCTGATGCGGGGGTGGCGCTGACACAGCTTGGTTGTGTGAGCACCATTCTCGCTCAGCCGAAAGATCCTGTTTGCTGGGGGCTAGTAAATTTGTATTTAAATTTTATTAAGTGTAGAGCTAATTAGTATCTGTTTGCAAATTGTTAGTAATGAAGTTTATAATTTGGATGTAATTTATGAGGCTGGCATTGTCGGTATCGACACAAGCCTAAATAAGAAAAAAAAATGTACTAAGCGTTCTCTGTGAAAATACAAAGAAAAAAAATACACCTTTTATGCGTGATTACGTTTAGAAAATTTTTCCGCCTGTCATGACTTTCTTGACGGACAATTCAACGCGACATCGGATCGGCGTCCAACACCGATATCGGATCCGATAATGTGAAAACGGTCTGACAAGTGACACGTCTGGTAAATTACCCAAAACCCGGTTCGAGTTTTTATTTATTAAGTATAGTTGCCAAAACCTCAGAAACTTGTAAAAATGATGCATAATACCTAGTTTGGATCCTTTTCGTCAATTTAAAAAAATAAACTTCAACAATCAACATCAGTGTTGCCACCTTGGTGGTTTTTCCACCAGAACTGGAGCTTTTTTAAAGCCTTTAGAGGATTTTTTTTAGTTACATAGCGTTTTTTTTTAAATGGTTTTTAGCTGTTTTTTCAGTATGGAATCTGACAGCACACCTACTGGGGAAATCCTAAGCACAATCAGAATTTCATATTGTTTTATGCTTACTCTACAGCCGGGGAATCCCTTAACGCAGTCGTTGTTGATGTATCGAATTTGGTTCGTGCTGTTGAATCTAGAAAAGTTTGATAAAGTCGGTTTAATAGGTTACATACTACAGTGTGTGAAGTCGTGACGCTTATTACAATCCAATATTAATATCTAATATGTATATCAAATTCTCGTGTCACAGTGTTGGTGCGCGAACACTTCCAAAACGGCTCAACCGATTTTAATGAAATTTTGTATGTACATTCGTTAGGCCTGAGAATAGGTTTTTATCTACTTTTTATATTGATACTAGAAATAATATATACGGCAAAAGTTGTTTTGTGTACTCATTGATATACAAAAAACCCAGTATTCCATAAAAACGAATATATTTTTTAAAATTTAGCTTGTTATTATTTTTAGCAATATTCTGCGAAATAAACTTCCACCTTTAAGTAAATGAGTGAGTGTACGCATAGGCATGCGTACAGCACTTTCCGCCTCCCACACTGCCTATGCGTACACTCGCATGCAAGAACTTGCAAACACCACCACCATACAAGCAATAATGTTGGCAAATCCGGTGCCCCTCACCACCATGCAGGTTGAAAACCTGCATGGTGGTGAGGGTGTGAATATATTTTTGTAATTTTTTCACCAACAAAATACAAATTACAACACAATATTTGTTCGTTTTATATTTAAACTAGACGTTCCGCACGGCTTCGCCCGCGTAAATTAGATATTTCACAGACAAATTAGTCTACAAAAAATAGCCTATGATCCTTTACGTGGTCTACTTCATATCTGTGCCAAATAACAGAAAAATTGCTCCAGTAGTTCGTGAGATAAGCGCTTTCAAATAATTTCGTCCGTTTTTTCCATATTTTCTTTTACTTCTTCGCTTCTATTAATTATAGCGTAATAAAATATAGCCTGTTAAAATATAGCGTAATAAAATATAGCCTTTTTCGATAAATGGACTATCTAACACTGAAAGAACTTTTCTAATCGGACCAGTAGTTCCTGAGATTAGCGCGTTCAAACAAACAAACAAACTAACTAACAAATTCTTCTGCTTTATAATATTAGTAAGTATCGATATTTTTAGTATGATATTTCGATATTTATTTTAATGCAATAATTTAGAGTTATTTGGTGGTTTTTTTGTGGTCCAAATTTGTAAAATCTGGCGACATTTTATTTTTGACTTTATAAAAATTCAAGGTGGCAACACTGATTCAACTGTCAACATAACCTAAAAACTCCAGCTCCGAAACCGCTGATTTGTTTGGGAATTTTTATATTTTCTACATCGAGAGTGGTTTAATATTGTGTTTTGGTAATTGTGATCTTAAATTTTACATAGAATACTTTTGTGTAATGTCCGCCCGTTATTTTTATTTGGATATAGAGGTAAAATTGTAAGTTACAAAATTGCATAACACCAACAGTGATTACATTATAACTTTAATATCATTGGCATCGGCTCTGCAACGATTTTCATGAAGTTTACCATATAGGGGGCTTAGGGGGCGATAAATCGATCTAGCTAGGAATAATTTTTAGGAAATGTCATTTTATTCGTGTTTTATCGAATACCGAGCAAAGCTGGGTCAAATAGCTAGTAAATTATAAATCAGACATAAATATTTTTGACTGCTATAAAATTATGCATATCATGCCCAATATAGTCATGGTTGTATAGAAAATAATCTTTTATGCAATGGCATAAAAGGTGTAAAATTGTTTTATAACACAATAGTTGTTCTTTTATATATGTATTTATGTGTTTTCCCAATTGTTGATACTTGATAACTAATGATAAGAATGTTTTGAGGTTTAAATTGGTTCAACCACACTTGCAATAAAGTTTCTTACTAAATTATGTTTCAGAAATTCACCTGAGCCATTATACGCTCAACAAATAATACAAGGTGCAACTAAAGAGCTATTTGGGGAGTGTGGGGTGATATCTACTGATATACTGAGTGTGCGATCTGTAAATGAAAACTGTCGAGTCCTAGTTAGAGTGCCTGCCAGGTTCCTACGTAAACTAAGAGCAGCATTAGCCCTATCCACAAAAGTAGTGTCTGTACATAACGAAGCCCCATCCTTGCAAGCTCTAGTATAATTATCGTAAGTTATCATGTTTAATTTGTAAAAGTATACAATCATAATATTATGAGTTTTTAATCTGCATTAAATTAAATATAATAAGTAAATTAGTTTTGAAAGTGAAATGTAATGATTTTTTTTGTTAAACAGTAGGTACTATCAAATAAATTGATTCCTCGGCAGTTGAGGTACCTAAGTCATTTGATCGGGTTATGTTAATTCAATATTAGTCTGTCTCCTAGGTTTGACGTAACACCACCGGATTGTTATATAGGACCGCCATCTGCCTAGGAATCAACTTTTCTGAATATAAATTTTAATATGCGCAATAATCTTTTGATCATGGAAAAACGAGACAATAACCTTTCTATTGTTATCGCGATTGCCGGTGACCA
This sequence comes from Lysandra bellargus, assembly GCA_905333045.1. Lineage (NCBI taxonomy): Eukaryota > Metazoa > Arthropoda > Insecta > Lepidoptera > Lycaenidae > Lysandra > Lysandra bellargus. The sequence continues at coordinate 912,323 of HG995321.1, forward strand.
CTTGGGGCTTAAAGCAGTTAAAGTGTCAAGTACACAATGACAGTAAAAATGTAAACCTCTAAGTCACAATATTTTAATGCTATTACAGGCAACCAAGATGTCTTCAAGAACTGTTTGGGAAACTGGTGAAAATGGGAAGGATGTTATCATAATCGCCTCTAAGGAGGAGTTGGCTAAGCCCAGTACAGTAGAGCTGCCTGAGCCAGAGCAGCCACCCGGCTTGATCCTTAAAGATGGCTCCATCAATTGGGGTTGTCCGTGTTTAGGAGGCATGGCTACTGGGCCATGCGGAACACAGTTTAGAGAGGCTTTCTCCTGCTTCCACTACAGGTAAATGATATTATAGTTGTACTATTTTATTTCATAAAATAGCAAATTCAGTGCTGTTTGCTTAAGATTTTCAGATATTTAAGTTAACTAAATTTTAATGATATTTGATTTCTTGTCTCTGTATGGAGGGTAGATAGAGGAGAACTATCTCTGTATGTAAAAAGTGTCCGCTGAAATGCCTTAAATTATGGTTAAATTAGGGTGGCGCTACAGTAGCAACAGGGTAAATTTTAATCATTTAGCAGCTTTTATTTCAGCTATTTTAGGTTATATTTTTCAAAATATATTGGTATTATTTATTTTGTTATTTATTTTATTTATTTATTATTTATTTTATTTTTATTTTTTTTATTTTATTTATTATAAAGTAAAACTTACAGCTAGTACAAAGGTAGAATTAAAAAGTAAAAATACAAATGCCAATTAAAAGTTTTCGCGACTAGGTATTTGTTTAAATTGTACATAAATTTGGTTGACGTCAAATTAACGCACTGTGATGACTATAATATAATATATAAAAAAAGAAAGAAAAGGGAACAATAAAAATGATAGCTTATCCTTGGATTATTGGTAATGTGTAAATTATTATCAGGGGCGTCTTTCCCTTAGGTGCAGGGTGTGCGGTGCACACGGGCGCCGCGGTCCTAGGGGCGCCGAGCGCCGCTCGCAATGAGGCGCGCGCCCGCGTTGGCCGGCCGTCGTGGTTTAATGACCACCGTAAAAAGAACTCCAGTTTGCATATATTTTGTGAATTATCTGGAGCTCTTCTTATATATTTTATCGAATTACAGCAAAGCAAGGCGCGCCATGAGCGGCTCGGCTTTTACAATATAAAAATAAACTTTACTTTAGCACCGGGCGCCGTGCAGTCTACGCCCTCCGTGCGTCCTTCTCATGAGATCTGCGTATTGACTTAACGCTCTCTTTATGCATCCTTCGTTTGCAACATAACAGTTTCGCAGAGGGTATAAGCTACTGCCTCCCAATAAGTAGTAAGGCCCAATCCAAGGATGGTGTAAAACTCAGCCCGTTGCTCAGCCCAAGCAGAGCGTTCAATCGTCTTTCTCAGACTGTGGTGGCACCTAGGCGATGTTTTCCTCCTAGCCGTATGGCGCCCCTTGAATGTGCCATTGACTGTTGTAGTATCGAACGGATTCACAGTGCGGCGGCTGGCAGTTGGGGACGCCATCTGGTCTTGCCAGATGCGTATTGTAATAACACGCGCCTGGTGGCGCCTTTGGGTTGCCAGGTCTAGTAGCATCCATTCTCCTCGCTCTTTAAAGCTGTGTGTTGATACACCCTCCGACAACACGCGTGCCTCCAGATCCCAAGGAGGGGACCCTGACAGCGCCAACGCCGCTTCGCCAGCTAACGATTTGATATCAGCGTAGTATCCGCAGTGCTAAAGCATGCTGCAGGCTTCTGAGCAGCTGTCTATTGCGGGTGCCATGTGTTCCTCATCTGCAGGTGAACCCTGGACCACAGACTTTTGCAGAAGGCAATTCAGGGCCATGGACATCTTCTTCAGAGATAGTGCCAATTGACGAAAATGAGGGGTATTAAAGATCTATTCAGAATCAAGGACCAGAATCTAGCACTGCATTTCAGCGCCGATCGGCACACTCTACTGCACATCTCTGCGTTGCGCAGTGATGCCTCTGCGGGGGCGGTGCTTCCGGGGCCAATAGAAAACATGGCCCACGTCTTGTCGACTGCGACTCGCAGCCCCAACGCCTCTATAAGCGCCACAACCTGAGACTCACCCACTCTCGCCATTCGTATTGTTTCCTCAAAAATGTCTCCGTTGGCCAGCATATATGTGTCGTCTGTATAGTGGATAGCAATCCAAACGTAGCCCACGGAGATGGGCCGTTCGCAGGATGCAATGGTAGCCGATGTTCCACAGAAGTTAGAAGGCCAAGAACAGACCACCTCAGAGTTATTAATAGAATTTGAGGTGGTCTGGTTTTAAAAAAATTTTAAAAAGTATTAACTTTTAGGCAGTCGGCTCACTTCATATTTATTCTGGTCATAGACTGCAGGTCGTAGATGGCATTCATTATATTCTCTATGCTAGAGAGTTGAAATTCTCAGATAACAGATTATGTGATTATGTTGCTTCTTTTAATAAAGAATACTACAAAGCAAAATGAATCAAATATTTAAGGATACAATCCCATACAAGAAATGTGATTTTTTAGCCATTAACGTAGGAACAAGAAATTTGAAATATTCACAAAATACTTAATTGTATATTTTGTACTTCAATAAACATTTAAAGGGCTCCCATAAAAACAATTTTTTTGCCTATCTTTGCTTTATAATCGTACGGAACCCTTCGTGCGCGAGTCCGACTCGCACTTAGCCGATTGTTTATAAACCGCGCGCTTGCTAGGGGGCGCTAGGGTAATATTTGCACACGGGCGCCACACCGGCTAGAGACGGTCAATGTAGGTAGCGTAGTTGGGGTTATTAAGTATTTTGTCACCAACGGCTACATTCATTCCATACCCTTTGCTGCAGCTAGCGCCACTTTCAACTGTTATTTACTGCGTACAGCTGGACACTTTTTCAAATATCCCCCATATAAGATAGTTTTTAGTTATACTTTATTGTAAAAAGAGAAAAAAATTGGATAATTATTAATGTTTTTAAATGTGTGTACAGCGACATCTCTCTTCTATTTCGGCAAATAATTATATCTGGGGCATGCCGTGCCCTGCCGAGATGAGTTTACTAATACAGCAGACAGATGTCGCTGTATTTGTGACATTGGTTCAGTTGTCATATTCGAAACCTAGATGGCGCTTTATGAAAAAATTTGGCTAATTTTTTCCAAAAAGATGGCGTGACGTAAGGGCCAATTCACACCAAAATGGCAGCGGCGCGAAGAGCACTTTTAGTGTGAAATAATTGTAAACTTTATCTACATATTTATAACTACTAGTATCGCTTGAAAACTTCAAAAAGGGCTCGAGGCGCCGCCGCGCGGCGCGCCTCGAGGGCCGCGCGTCCGTCGGCGGAAACTGCTCGCGGCCGCCCGCGGCGCCTCGAGCCCTTTTTGAAGTTTTCAAGCGATACTAGTAGTTAAAGTATTACTTCTTCGGCAATAAGTGCAATAATAACCAATTCCATCATGTTGCTGCAAACACACGACACGAGTTTCCTTGCCGAATGTAGAATCTAAACTGAAAAGCACGCGTGCTCTGGAGGTAGCGCGCGGCCGCCAGCGGCCACGAACGTCCACAAGCGGCCGCTAGCGTCCACAAGCGGCCGCTAGCGTCCACAAGCGGCCGCTAGCGTCCACAAGCGGCCGCGAGCGTCCGCCCGCGGCGACGCGAGCCGACTCTGCCGGCCTCGCCGCGCCTCGCCGCGCCTCTGCCGGCCTCTGCCATTCCGGTGTGAATCGGCCCTTAAACCCGACCGCTTTCTATTTTATCCGAGTTACAAAAAGGAGGAGGTTATACGTTCGGCTGTGGATATTTTCCAAAATTGTTTTTTTATTATTATTACAACTTATAAAAAGTGATAGCAGATAAAAAACTTAAGAGCCCGGGTAACCCTCGAAATTCTCATACATACGTAATACCAAAATCATTTTGTCATACGAAAATATTTAACATGTTTGAGTTATTTTTCAGCATAAAATAGTAATTACCTAGGTTCCTGAACAAAAATTAACTTCAAAATATTTAAACACTAAAAAATTTTTTTTTGTGTATAAATTTTTTTTACTAAATTTACTACTAAATATTTAAACACTAAAAAATAGAGTAAAACACTCAAAAAATTTTATATAATTAGTAAATTTACTACAAAATATTTTAATACTAAAAAATATTTTTTAGAGTTGAAATATTTTGTAGTAAATTTACTATTTATTTATATATTTTTTAGTGTTTTACTCTATTTTTTAGTGATTAAATATTTAGTAGTAAATTTAGTAAAAAAAAATTTTACACAAAAAAAAAATTTTTAGTGTTTAAATATTTTGAAGTTAATTTTTGTTCAAGAACCTAGGTAATTACTATTTTATGCTGAAAAATAACTCAAACATGTTAAATATTTTCGTATGACAAAATGATTTTGGTATTACGTATGTATGAGAATTTCGAGGGTAACCCGTGCTCTTAACTTTTAACGATAATCGATTAACATTTGTTTTCAGTGAAGCAGAACCAAAGGGTAGCGATTGCTACGAGAAGTTCAGTACGATGCAGGAGTGTATGTCCCAGTATCCGGAGCTGTACGGGAGGGAAGACGATGATGATGAGCTGGCTGCGGCGCTGGAGGCGTCGGGGGACTCAGCCGTCGAGAGCACAGCACAGCAAGCCGGACAGACTCCGCCCGCACCGGATATATCCGCCACGCCGGACCACTAGCCTGCTGCCATCTGCAATATACTACCTCCGAACCACTGAATACTGCGTTTGAAATAGAAATGTGCGACAAGGACTATGGTTGAATCAGAATCTGTTTAGAACCAATATTCTTCAACTAAACGAGTCAATATTGTATATTTATATTCTAAGCAATTTACACCGTTTCCATGTATTAATAGTGCTCGGCAATTTAGTGATTATTAAACACTATCTAAAAACGATAAAGTTGCATTTAATAAGAGATTTTGTTTTTATAACATTGACTGATAACATATTTTTAAGGAAAGAAATTTACTGTGGCACAGCGATTGCAGAATTGATTGGTCATGGATGTGCAATGTATAAGTTTTAAAAGCATCACAAATAGACAAGTAACGCACAAGTATTATGCATTTTAAATGAACTTGTATGGACCACAGAGTAACACTCAAACCACAGAATACATAATTAGTACCTTACGGTACTCAAACGCAGTATTTCAATGTAGAGAATATAATTTAAGTGGTACAATGCATTTACCTTTGTAGGTAAAATGAGATGGTTGTTATATTTTGTTGTTATGGGCACGGTTGGATATAGCTTAGTTACTGACAAGTCATGTGTATTATGTGTAGAGATCAACTACGATAATATGGCGCGCCCCTCCAAAATTCAAAACGTTTGAAGTGCGTTGTCAAAACGACTTGAAGTGCGTTGTCTTGCGCGTAGGCTAGTTATGATTAGTTGGCCAACAAATCTTGGTAATAAGTGACATTAAGTGAAATATTACGTGTACTGTGATTGGTTGAATATTTACTAGAGATCAACTACGATAACATGGCGCGCCCCTCCAAATGACTGTTTCAGTGTGTGTAGCGCCAAGTTATCGTAGTTGATCTCTAGGTGAAAATTAAGTGTTGCTAAAATGTATTCGCTTATAATTTGGAGTGCTCAATATTTTGAGAGATTAAATAAGAACAAATAATTGTTGTTTCATTAAATCAATGTAATTAAATTAATCCTTCAGGCCCCGCGCGAGCACCGGTGATCGCGACAACAATAGAATACAATAGCAATTCCTGGAAATTCCGACTGAAGTATTAATGTACAATTAGTAAGGGGGGTATTACATTATCATTTATATTGGATCATTTATAGCATTATATATTATAGGATCCAATCAAAAATGATTATTCGATCAAATAATAATTTTTGATTGGATCCTATAATATATGATCCTATAAATGATCCAATATAAATGATAATGTAATACCCCCCTAAGAATCAGTCGAATTCATTTTTTTATGTATTTCAAGGGTAAAAAGTCATAAGCGGTTCAAGTTTGAGGAACTAACAGACAAACAGATATTTCAATTTTTAATATAAGATTGATTTACATGAATTTTAAGTCAAACGTTAGTGTCTAAACACACTAGGCCGAAAAAATGCGACCGAAGTTTGGCATGATTACGCCTTCAATGTATTCTAAATTACCGATGACACAACATGCAGAAATTACGTCGCGTTATATTGTATGCGTACTTGCGTAGCGCATTGCAAGCGTAATCATGCCGAACTTCGGCCGCATTTTTTCGGCCTAGTGTGTTTAAACACTAGGGTTGATTCAGACCGCAACGCAACGCGTAGATGCATTTCTAAAATATGGATTTGACAGATTCGCAAGACGTCTGACACAATTGAAATTTGTCAAATCCATACAAATTTATGCCATGCCGCGCCGCGCCTCGCCTCGCCTCGTCGCGTTGCGGTCTGAATTGACCCTAAGAATTAAGTATAACCTGCGTTAAAAACTGTAATGATAACAATGTTTTCTCATTCTTCGCTTTAATGTCTAACATGGCGTGCGGGGACAGGCCAAGATAAAAATATAAATTCCATGGAGACAGTCTCGCATGGTTCTTAGCGTTTCACGGTTCTTGGCGAACACAAAGTAACGAGATCGTGTACGTTCCAGATAAAGTGGCAGCTTTGTGGCTTTGCTAGGTTATGCGGTGCGCTCGTGCAACCCCTATTATGTAGCAGTAATGTCGAGAATCGCATACCCAGCTTCATATTAGCGTGGTCTGTGACACGTGAGCCGGCGACTCACATGTAAAGTTTCGTTTGTTGTGTAAATGGATCAAGGATGTCTTTAGAAGCCATTGTAGCCAGTCGCAGGCGACCTCGCCAGCTCGCCTGCTCGATACGACTACTCAAACTACAATGCTCAACTTCTTCTGTCGTTAGCGGTTATGGCGCTATACTTAGTCTTCTATGGAACTTGAAATTACAGCCCGTTGAAAGGGTAGTTACGACTTACGAGTTACAATGTAGCTAGTTTGAAAAGATCGTATGATTGTTTCTCGCCTTTATGTGAAAGATCAGAATTCCGAAAGAATCGCAAGTGTTTAATCTGATGAAAAAATGCAGTTAAATACTACTTAGTTGATGCTGTGAGCAATTTCGCTGTGACATTCGTTTGTACAGGAGGAGCCGTACATTTTTACGCGATGAAAATTACACGGGACTCGAAAGTACCATCCACAAAAAAATCATCAAAATCGATTCAATAATTTAATCGCGAAGGCAGAATTTTTTGGATTTATTATATTGGTAGGTATTTAAATAACAATATGAATGCTTCAAAAGGGACCAAACGACCTTTACGTCCTTCCAAAATGTATTTACGCTTTAAAACGGGCTGAATGCATTAAAAACAAGCAGTAAGTAAATCTTTAAAGGCGCTATGGAAGGAGTCGATGTGACGTCTACCGGGTGATTGCTCTTATCTAGTTGTATTAGGTCTTGTGACAGTTATGCCGCTGGCTCGTGACACCATCTTGCGTGTACAATCCGGCATTACGTGGTTTTTGTTACTGCATTCTAGAATCTAGAACAGGCAGAACGGATTAATGTGAACGTCTAGACCAGACAGGTATAAAAGTTAGTACCTGTTATTTTCCGCACGACGGAAAAGAGGGTAATGTATATCAAAACGAGTAAATAGATAGTAAGTTTTGACTCTACCTAAGTATATTAGTGTATTAGGTAAAATATAGATTTATGTAGATATCGGTCAAATAATAATAAGTTTAACACAAACCGCATTATACCACGTATTCGGTATTTAACGTGTATTTTGCAAGCTTTTATAGAAAACCTTTTTAGGTAAGTACTAAGTACTTATTCTAATTATTAACATTAGATCTAAATTCTGATGTTTCCGTTACTGTTTGAATGTAAGCCATACTGCCCATACCAGCGCTTTTAGATAAACTCTTGCCCAAAATCTCAAGACCATGAATGATTCAGAGGTACGACATTTCAGACTAGACCTGCAGAGGCAGTATTTACCATGAATAGGGTAGCCGGTATAAAGCCGGTAGCCCTAGAGACGGAGATGGGTGGTCCGGGACGCGGCTGGCGCGCTAATGAGGACATTTGCATACACCGCCGTCCGCCTCACAGAACACCGCAACTATTTTATACCTACAGCTCATTAGAGATCAGACAGACTAGATAAGGCCTAAAGTGGATTTTGTTTGTGATTTTATCGATGAGATGCCGAAGCTTTCGGCCCTGCCGAAACTCATGCGTCGTTCGGTAAACTTCGCAGTTACCTAACTCGTGCTTGCTTGCCAGCGAGGCCCCGGCTCAGTTCACCACCATCTATTTAATCGTGTTTTGAGATAATGTTTTCCAGATTAGTCCCAAATCAAAAATTAGCACTTCGTTTTATTTTCATTAAATTTTCTAAACTTATTGTTATCGAAATTATATTATTTAATTTTATTTCTACGACAAACGCAGGCTTATTTTATATAAATAACTGTTGGCAAAATACGTGCTATTTTAACAATGTTTCCCAAACAAACGATTTAGTAAATGCTATGATAAATTGATTATATTATGTATGAACTTTATTTACTTAAGAATTTTGTTTGACTGTGAGATTATAGAATAAATTTGGATATATCTTGCGAGATTTATCTAGTAAAACATCTCGCCTCACTCTTTTCCTTTCCTTTTACCACGTTCTACAAGTAAGGTTATCCAACGGCGGGACGATCTTCCCTGCTCCTTGTGCGTGTTATGTGATTATGTTTGTCCAGTATCCACCTATTACTTTCTCAACTTTTTCATTTTGATTCCTATGTTGTAAATAGTTAATGTATATTAGACTGATCAGCATCATAACAATAATTTATTAGCCACGTCACAAACACGAACCACATGTTTTTGTTTTTATCCATCCATAGATTAAAGACCATCTTTTTTTTTTGTTTATACATAGGCAATAACCTTATAATTGTACACCATTTATTACTAGTATTCGTTTTCTTTTTTTTTTGTGTTTTTTTGTCTATTGTTGTATTATTTTTATTTTATTGTTGTATTATTGGTATAGTCGTGTTGTTTTCCCTGTTTATTATGTGGTGAAGTCACTCTTTGGCCCCTGCAGAATACCAGTGCAGCGGGCTTGCCTGCTGCGTATAGCTGAGCTGGGGCCAATTCTGACATCACATAATATTATACATGATATACAAATGTAGCTTTTAAGTCCTTATTTTACCTATTACTTATTTGTTGTTCTGTTTTGTGTATGTTGTGTGTTGTCAAAATAAATATATTCTTATTCTTACCACGCGTTTTATTTAAATATTTAAAATTAACTGTTAACTATGGACACGCAATCTCTTAGAGTCTAGGGAATCACCAAAATGTATGTACAGGGAATCAATAAAAAGATAGTTTTTTCTGAGGTGTACAAAAACTGTGCATATCTAAGGTAAAATAATAAATAGACTAACTAAAAACCATACTCATTATCGTCGTTTACATTGTGTCTACGCAAACTTAACTTTCGAAATGACATTGTAATTGGCAAATAGGAAATCAATTGTATAAGGAACCAAGGGCGAGGGAATCAGATATTTTGCTTTGTAACTCGGAAACGGAGGAATGAATTGGGTGACCTCCTTCGATGATGTTTAGAGGACTACCGATCCTCCCGCCCTGCGCACCCGCAACAACGTGCTACTTATAACTAGGGAGGTACGAGCCTCCAAGTGAAGCGTATAGGGAATCACTATGTGCGCCAGGACAAGTCTTCAATTGACTTTTTCTTTTATATAACGATATGTATGTTTATGTACAACTTTTTATAAACATTTTGTTTATGCTCTAACGATTAAATTACTTTGAAATTAGAATTTTATCGTATTTTTGGGATTTTTTTGGGAATTTATAGTGAATTCTGGGAGCAGGAAATGGCTAGGGAATCAATTTTGGGACATTTGAATTTAATTTAATTATATTTAAGTACAATTAAGTTTTTCTAAAAAACCTAAGTGGCCCAGTTAGATCACTCCTTATATTACTATAAAAAAAATACAGAAGTTTATATATTATGTAACTCTGCGGGTACTTTATACGTCCGGACAACTAAATTTTGCGGTCTGGAGAAATACGTTAACAACCGGTTTAGTGTGCGCTAAACGCGTTCAATTTCTTTGGTGAAATCGCACCTACTTGGAATCGTATAAAAAACGGAATATAGTACAAAAAAGTTTCCAGAGAACATATTCGAGTATAAAACTAATAATATTTATTTTAAGAAATGTCGCAAAAAGTAAAAAATTCAATGTAGTACTTTTTCTTTAGTTTGAAAACTTGTAATGTATGTTAAAAATCAAAAAATTTTAGTAAATAATCGTAATTTAAAATGTTTTACCAAGTTTCGGTTACGGTTTCGGCCGAAACTGAGAGTAAGGCTGAAAGTTCGGTTTCGGTTTCGGTTTCGGCTGAGAAATCAGTTTCGGTCGGACACTAATATTCAGTATTTCAGCTTGCAAAATTCATGAGCCTCATGCATCTGGCATCAATACTAGGCGATTAGCAGACAATGTTTACCTCCCCGGCCTCGTAGATCCTAGTCATTTGGCACAGCGGCCGGTGACAGACTCAACCGCTACGTGCACAAGTGGCCGGCGAGTAATGGGCCTCGTTAGTTTTTACAAGAGGCGATTTGGCAGGAACACTAATGTAGATCGCCCTGCCAAATACTTTCGACGCGCCGACCGGGTCACTGGACTTTATTGCTCCACCTTCCCGTTGTTTATGGGTGCCTGGTACTTTGCTGTTTGGGACGTTAATAACATTTAAGTGTTAAAAGAACTTAAACCTGTGTAATACTTTTTGTTCCGTTTTAACTAGATAGAACTCTGGAAAATATCCAAAGTCATTATTTAATTTCGGATCATAAGGTATGCCTTATGATGCGAAATTAAATAATGACTTTGGATATTTTTTGGATTAATTCTTTTATTCACATGGATCATGAAAAAATCATTAAATGTATACCTAGTTATAATAATTTATAAAATGTTCATAAAAATATGCAAGTAAGTCCAAATAATTTGCATAAAGAGGGCAAGGAACACCCTAGCTCGACGTGGCTCAACATCCACAAGACCGGCGCGGCGCGTCTGCAACGCGTCATACATTTTAATTGCATTATGTTGATAAGGGGCGCAGGAATACATAATTAATAATAATACATCTAGCGCTCACCCTATCTACTGCTCGCTTCGTCAATAGATAAGTCTAGGGTAATCACCCTTTAAAATCTAAATACATAGGAATTAAGATTAATAGAGATAGTAAAAAGGTCTAAAATCGTTACTTTCATCTTCGTATTGTAATTTGTACCCAAGCGCTTGTTTTGTGTATTACAGTAACAATAAACTTTCGTTTTTATAAACCCATGCATTTCTGCGCGAATAATTTACATAGATTAAAAATAAGATTCAAAAGCCCTTTTATGCAAATAAATAGAAAGTACTTTCAAGATCGACATAAAAAAGTTTAAAATCAAACGAGCCTGCAAGAATCAAAAGAGGCCAAATAGACTTGGCAATTCTACCCTACGCTATGTTATAAGCCCTTAATTTGTTTCTGCATAGAACTGCAGCTTGGGCGGAATTATCATCGAGTATGCCGCCCAAAGCAGACTTTTTGGAAATAGCAGGATTGTTTATTTTATCGTCGACACAGAAATTCTTCAAAGGGAGGAATATTTATTTTAAACTTTTAACCCAGATAAAATAGGAAAAAAATGTCTAAAACTTAAAAGTAAGTACTTACTTATATTATTTTTATTTTTTAGTATATATACTTAAGTTATAAGTTTATAACACTTTTCTTATCTTTATCGTTCTATATCTTATCTTTATTCGTTTTATATAAATAAAGTTTAACAACTAAGTATTTTTAAATAATTCGCACCAGCAGAAGTTATGTAAAGCGACGCCATGATAAAATTTTCAGTAACAGCCTTGTGAATGTTTAAGAGAGGTGATGTAAAAGGTCGCCAGTGACCTAGATCGTATGAGGATACATGAAGGGCCACACCAGGGCTCTAGTACGTCGGAAAATTGAACCTAACCTACATTAAACTGGTGTCGGAAAAAAGGTTACAGCGCAAATTTTCCGAAGGTATTTTTTTAGCATGAACTTGCATCTTTTATCTTTATTGTTAGGTACAAAAGTCGACAGTGTAAGCTAAAATATACAGTAGAAAATATTTCAGTAGTAAATATTTAACAATATTAATAAATAATGTACGAGAAGTAGATAGAATTAGAAGAGTCGCTATTTTATTTCACCATTACCAGATAACCACCCACTAAAAACATAAACGTATCGCGATCGTAGAATTTTATAGAGGTTAATTTATGTTTATTTGAATATAATCTTTGAATTAAATTCGTAGGGTACATTGTACAACTGGGTTAATCCCGTACATTTGGTGCCCGCGGGCTATGCTCGTATTCACATAGCTCTGATTAGTCCCCGTGGGAATATCTTGACCCACTTCGCTCTGCAGGAGAATAAAGAAGTTATCTTGCCTCGCTTTTGGAGGGTTAATTAAGTGTCATGTGGTTTAGACGAGGTTTAGACTGCCTTTGAAATGTTGCGGTAAATTAAATTCTGAAGGAAGCTTAATATTAATGTTTACGCGATAAGTAGGGTTGGCACTTGGCTCACACAGAGACGAGACTTGGCTCTACATTGAGCCGACGCATACCTAATGAAGGAAAGAAGGAAAACGACTTTCCTTTTTTTCTTAGATTTATAACGTACTTCTGACGGCAGCTGCAGTACCTCGACGCTGCTAATTTAATCAAACATTGATGTACTGTCGATCCAGTCAGGATCCTATCAGCAGCAATGTATTCTTATGCAGGTACGTCAAGTAAACTTGAAATTACCGATTTTAGAGTTTTTGTAACTGGTTTGCTGTTGTTTTTAGGGTTCCGTACGCAAAGGGTAAAAACGAGACCCTATTACTAAGACTTTGTTGTCTGTCCGTCTCTCTGTCTGTCTGCCTTCAGGTCATATATATATATATATATATATATATATATATATATATATATATATATATATATATATATATATATATATACTAGCTGTCCCGGCAAACGTTGCTTTGCCATAATATAAAGTATTTCACCCATATTATTTTATTGAAGTGACTAAATAAAGTATGTCGCCATGGCAACGTCGATCGCTATCCCGTCGCACAAACAATGGTCGCCGTCAGTCTCAGGTTGTAATAATTTACTATTATTTATTCAACAAATGCACTAATCAATATAAAAAGTAGATGTTGTCCGATTCTCAACCCTAGCCGATATGCTCGCTAAGATTCACGAAAATCGGTCGAGCCGTTTCAGAGGAGTTCAATTACGCACACCGTGACACGAGAATTTTATATATTAGATATATATACAAGAATTGCTCGTTTAAAGATATAAGATTAATAATATTAAAATTTCGTGCGCGAGTCCGACTCAAACATGGCCGATTATTTTTCAATCTTTACCTAATATACTTGAGCCATTGCGTACTTTATTCTGCTAAGGCTGCATCTAAGCTGTACAAATGTAACATTATAATTTAACATATTATCGACATACAGAACACAGACGAAGGCAGGCTGCATACTAATCATAGATCACAGTTATCTTTATCACCGCTGTTCACGATAGTGATTAATATATTATGAGATATCTGGAGCCGTCAGCACCATTAGCGGCCAGACAGACTGTCATTTTCATTAATGAGTCCATATCATTACGCATTCATACACTCTAAAATTGTCATTTGCCAAAATTGGATGACTGTTGCATCGTGAAGGCGCTCGTCACGTTGGACTATGATAAATAACTATGATTGCCAGCATGATTTCAAAGCTTTCATATGACATCCAATGTCCCGGAAAAACCGTACATTTTCCCTTGATAATAGTGTCCTTTCCGGGAACTTCAAATAAACCAAATTTCATAAATAATACAAGTAAATCGTAATAGACATTAGACACCCAATTTTTCCAAACAAACACACTTCCCTACTTACAACCATGGTAAGGACAGTTCGTACTATGGAATATAGGATTTAGCATAATTTAGATGGGTCTTATCGGGAGTCATCGGACATGGATCATCGTGGATCGATACGGAATGTCATCTATACGCGTAATCTGAGGACATTAGAATGCGAATGGCGCGGTCATCTGATAATGGGACTCGCTCGGGGCGCGGGCGAGACGCGATTCTATGCGCATTGTAATTTGTAACCTCCAGTATCTTAATGCTGTCCTGGTACATCCTTACATCTGCATAATTATAACGCCTCCGTGGTCCAGGGCTCTTGAGTCTTTACTCGGGGGTCATGGGTTCGATTCGCGCGTTGGAAACATGTTATTTCCAGGTTTGGTTAGGACACTGTAAACTGATGACCTGATTGTCTGACAAGTAAGATGATACATCTTCCGTCCCACTGGGTTATGAGATTAAAAGGAATATAGAGATGTGCTGACTACTGCGCACACACTTGGGCACTACAAAATTACTCCTGCGTAACTGACATGGTTTCAACGAAACCGGTCACCGTCACCGAAACCGGTGTGGGAGCTATATTATTTTTACATTTGCATGAGCACAGAAGGAATGAGAAGGAAATTGATAGAATGAAAGCTTTTAGGAACAAACGAGAGATTTCCTATGTCAATCTATTAGTTTTACTTTCGTAGAAAGAAACCCTTTCTTCTTTTCACGTATAAGTACTGTAATACCTACTAATTATTAGCAGTTAGCTTGTGCTTACTCGCTTAATAATTATGATGTATTGATTAAACCACCCTTCCGATTGAATGTTATTAATCCATAATCCATTAAAATGAAAGTCTTAATAAACGAAACCCCGCGAAGTACCTATTAGTAAATGTAGAAACTACGATTTGTTTAATTAAAACGATGTGCTACTACAGAGTTCAAATGCAAACTTCATAATTTGTATGTAATTAATTGAAGTGAGGAGTCTGTCGAGTGTCGAGTCCCCTTCACGAAGCCCCAACCAGACGAATATTTATCTATTAGGACTACGAATATTTACTTATTTAAATGGAAAAACTTTTGAAAGATTGACGTGCATGAGACCGCTTAGTTTTGTTTCTAAATCTTCATAACATTAGCTACATTATTATAAAGATAGACATAAGATAATATTGGTAAAACGGCCCATTCACTATCCTGCATTGCAGTTCGCCGTGCAGGTCTGCAACATCATTCACTATCCTGCATAAGCCGCCGTGCAGTCCGCCGGCTAATGCAGGACAGTGAATGGTGTTGCAGACCTGCACGGCGGACTGCGATGCAGGATAGTGAATGGGCCTTTTTAAGGATTTTAGTTTTTTATTGTAGTTTAAAAAATGAAAATGAACAAAGAATTACAATCATTTCCGAGTTTCGACTTCAACGCACTCGACGTCGCGTCGCAGGGAATCTACCATTGAGGTATTATTATCTATATATTATTACTTATCCTTAATCTGTGGAAACTACTTAATAAATTAATTTATTTGTAGGTAGTTTAAAAAAAAACTGTAAGTTTGTTAATATATTCTGTCGCCTCAGTCCACATTTAACTCTCGGGGCCGTGTTTGTGTGGTCGCGATGATGAGACAGACTCCTCATCACGCAAAAATTCCTTATCCTGGCCCTGGACTCCGATTTGTACCGACAAATCGTGTTGAGTTCGGAGATTGGGATTTCGATCGGGATGAGAGCTCTTGTCGTTTTTCGGACTTGTGTGTGCGATTTTCGTTCTGCAGCCGAGGTTGATGTCGAATCACTCGATCGGTGACTTTGTTTCGGGATCGATGTTTAGTTCTATATTTTCCTTAGGATAGTGATAGCAGAGAAACTACACAGGTGAGTATAGTAAAAGAAAAGGAATTGTTCTTCATATTTTCTTACAACGCAACTGCTCCAGAAATAGATCAAGATATATTATGTCTGTGCTTACAACCTTATAAAAAACCGGCTAGGTGCGTGTCGAGCCACGCGTAATATAGGGTATCGTAATAATGCTAATTTTTGATAATTTTTGTATAGTTAATGAATGTACATTTATAACGTGTTTGACACTACTAACAACATCATCTCAGTTACGTTCAAAGGAATTTGAACGAAAATTTCCTTTATACTTCTCCAAATACAATTTTTAAAAATCTTCTCAGCCATGATAGTTTTCCTTTTTTCACATTTCCAGAAGCAACCGATTAGCTGGTAGAAGACACTGGACTCTTAGCGATTTTTTTGAATTCATCTGCAGGTAAGATATGCATACTTAATTTGTCATTTAAGTTCATAGACAGTGTTGCCAGATTCAATTTTTAATCTATACATTTAATCTATACTTATTATAAAACAAAGTCGCTTTTTTCCCTCATGTGACATGTCCCTTTGTTCCCTTTAGGTAATCTTTAGGTAAACCACGCAACAGACTTTGATGATTCTTTCAGTGTTAGATAGCCCATTTATCGAGGATGGTTATAGGCTATATTTTATCATGCTAAGACTAATAGGAGCGAATAAATAGATGAAAATGTGGAAAAAACGGGGAAAATTATTTGAAAGGGCTAACTTGAACGCGCTTATCTCAGGAACTAATGGTCCGATTTGAAAAATTCTTTCAATGTTAGATAGCCCATTTATTGAAAAAGGCTATAGGTTATATTTTATCACGCTAAGACTAATAGGAGAATGTGGAAAAAACGAGGGAAATTATTTGAAAGGTCTTGCGAACTACCGGAGCAATTTTTATGTTATTTGGGACAGATAAGAAGTAGACCACGTGAAGGATCATAGGTTATCGATTTTTATCATTTTTTCTGTGGCTATATATTTTATACCCGTGCGACGCCGGGGCGGATCGCTAGTTTACTTATAATAATTATTATGTCTCACAAAGTGTCATATCCTTCGAAGAAGTCCTATTAAGTCCTTAAAGTTGACAGGCGCTTAGCCTCGCCATCCAAAAGTCGACCAAGTGGAAACAGGGCCAGAAATTTGGTGATCGATTTTAAGATATAAATCTCCAATAAGCCGATTAAATCTTTTGATATAATATTATCTATTAGAGAGAAGCGTTAATGTAGGAATTAATGTACTTACGTATAATAGTCTTTGGGAATTATTGCTTTATAAAATTTAAGTAAATACTTAATATAATTATTATGTGTTTAGACATGGTTATCGGAGCGCAATATCATGGCAATATCCAGGAAGGATCATACATATAAATGCATTATTTAGATAAACATAGCTACGATTTAAACACAGGTTGGTACCAGTGCCGTAAATAGGGCGGTGCCACCGGTGCCCAGGCACAGGGCGCAGACTCTGGGGGGCGCAAGAATGGCCAGACCAGGGAGGCCTATACAAGCATTGCTCTGTCCCTGGGTAGTGGGCACCTATAATATCTAAAAAAACAAGGGCGCAGTTATAGAAGCTCGCACAGGGCGCAAAAAAGGCTATTTACGGCAATGGGTACTACTAATGTCTAATATATTATATTCTGTGACACAGGCGTGTTAAGATGAAGTGTGTTTGATGTGTAAGATTGCAAGCTAGCATTTTGAACTGTCTGGCTTTTAGATCATATTTAAATTAACTTTGATACTGTCTCGCGAGGGACTATCTGTTCAAAGACTCAGTAACCGCCCAACCTTAGTCCAGAAACTACTGGCTACATTTCCCTGTAGATCAATATCTAATTTATGTTCAACTCTTTGACGTTATTAATACCAGCGTCGTACAAATTTTCTTTGGTATACTTACTATCTAGGTTTAAAACTTGTACATACTTACTTACTTGTATATTAGACTGATGTTCATTGATATGACAATTTCCGACCTGTTTTTATTTGGATATAAGTAACGAACAGTTTGGCAACTGAAATAAAAAAAAGAATACTTTTTTTTCAACTCTGCTTATTGAAAACTATATTGGGTTGTGAGTTTAAAAGTGGCTGAGGCGATTGATCAACGTCGACACTGGATACACGCGTTTCCATACATAATATAGATGTCGAATATGATTTGTGTGGCGAAACGAGTTTTAAATTTCATATCACCAGTCGATCGATCAACGTTGGTTTAATGTTTGTTTTGTATTCGATCACTTGAAATGACGTGTGACGTGGTAGGGCCACATTATGTTAGCCTATAAACATCAATCTAAAAAAAAAACATGTGTTTCGTGCACCGAACAAGAGATGGCGCTACTGTATACGTCTTTGAATTTTTTTCAGTATAAATAGCAGACCCGACTAACATTTTTTAGCTAGAAATGGCTAACTGTAATGGCTTTATTAATGCCCTAAAACTTAATCAATTTTTTTTACAATGAATAGCTTGATGATAAATCAAGACGTGAGTGGAAGAATAAGGTAAGTAACACCTGGTAACATGAAAAAGCTTCCAAAACTATGGATTATAATATGTGTAGCCAGATATATTATTAGCCAGGTTATGAAGTAAGTAGATAAGTTACAAGTTTTATTAAAATAATTAGGGAAAAATGAGCTGTTATTGTCCTTATGTTACGAAATGTTACTTGTTCCATTCTTCCACTCACGTCTTCAAATATAAAATAGTATTAATCTACTAACTCATATTTTTAAACTGTAACTAACATGAAAGCAACTTTTATAATAATTTAAATAATAAATCCGGTGTTGCTCTGTTACCATGTACATTGTACAATAAACACCACGTCTCTCCATATTTGTATCTTGGACATACTCTATGGACGTGAAACATGCTTGAAAAACAATGTTGAAACGTATATTGATGTAAAGTTATACAATAATATTCACATGTTTATTGAAACAGCACGTCAGGCTGGCCCAGTTACTGAAGAATACTCTACATGTTGTATTTTATGTGTAAAAGGACTATATTATGTAAATATGTACAATATAATTAGTATTGCAGTAAAATATCATTAATAAAAACCTATAAAACAACCCCTCCGTGGTCCAATGGTTTAGAGCGTAGCTATTGACTCGGATGTGCGATTTTGATGTGTTTGGTTAGGAGTTAGACAATGCAGGCTGGTAATACCTGATCGTCTGACAAGTAAGAAGATCCATGCGTCGGATGGGAATGTAAAAAGTCGGTCGGGCGTCAGATATCTCGCCAGTCGCGTCGGTCTTCCGTCCTACTGAGTTATGAGAGTAAAGGAATAGAGAATGCTCTTGTGTACTATACGCACACTTTGGCACTCCGCACTAACAAACAAACATAAAACTACTCCGGTATAAAATACTCCTGGTTTCTTTCAATGAAACCAGCCATCATCACCGGTGTGGGAGGTATTACATAAAAGTATCGTGATTACTTACTTGTAACATCAATAGCACAGTAATTAATAGTTAATAAGGCCAAGCGTTATTCGTAGAAACCTTCTTACAGCTCTCAGACAATGTAGGGCACATTTATTTAGGGATAATTGATAAACGAGGTCGGCGGTACCAGCACTATTATTGGAGGTCAATTTATAAAAGTCAATCAGATGCTTCCACTCGAGACGGGTTGAAGATTCCCTTCAATTTACACACACATTTAGGGTTGTTTTAAGTAGTCATAATTAATATTTTCTTTAATTTTGTTAAAACACTTTCATAGTAAGTTATGTATAATATTAGACTAGAAAATAATATTATTATCAATATGAAGTATATTGGCACTAATTATAATTTATATAAAGATCTTATGAAGTTCCAAACCTCTGAAGTCTGACTATACTAGACAGTAGACTATTTAATGTCTACCTTAGTCAAAAATATACCTATAGCTTATAATTTTCTTTCCCTTGACTCTTCTTAGCTAGGCTTTACCGTGCTAGCGCTTATTTGGCTCACCAAGTGCTACTAAGAGCTAAGTCCTCCAGTCTCGTGATGACGATGGCAGATGCATAATACATGTCGTTATCGCTCACTCGTTCATTCAGTAACGGCCGCTTTTACAAGCTTAAGAGCTGGAATTGAGCAGTTCATTCGTACGATGGTCATAATTAATTAGAAAGTTGAAAAAATAAAACAGCTTAATCATTAAGATTAATCCTCTTAAGAGGCCGGGCTACCCTCGAAATTATCATACATACGTAATACCAAAATCATTTTCTCATACGAAAATATTTAACATGTTTGAGTTATTTTTCAGCTTAAAATAGTAATTACCTAGGTTCCAGTACAAAAATTAACTTCAAAATATTTAAACACTAAAAAAATTTTTTGTGAATAAATTTTTTTTACTAAATTTACTGCTAAATATTTAAACGCTAAAAATAGAGTAAAACACTAAAAAACATATTATATATAAATAGTAAATTTACTACTAAATATTTCAACTCTAAAAAATATTTTTTAGTATTTAAATATTTTGTAGAAAATTTACTATTTATTTAAATATTTTTTAGTTTTTACTCTATTTTTTTGTGTTTAAATATTTAGTAGTAAATTAAAAAAAAAAATTATACACAAAAAAATTTTTTTTAGTGTTTAAATATTTTGAAGTTGATTTTTGTACAGGAACCTAGGTAATTACTATTTTAAGATGAAAAATAACTCAAACATGTTAAATATTTTCGTATGAGAAAATGATTTTGGTATTACGTATGTATGAATTTAGTATTTTGTTGTACATATAATAATGTTGTATAACATAGTAGGTAATAATTTATGATATATTTCATTTCTGTGCACGCCCTATCTGATGTTTTGATCAAATTTCTCTTCTTAGGACTGCTGGAAGAAATCTCTCTAGAGATAAGCAGTACCTGTTGTGTCGTCTTTCTTTATAAGTATATCTTGTTAAATGTTTTTGTGTACAATAAATGGTTAAATAAATAAATAAATAAAATAAATATGAGAATTTCGAGGGTAGCCCGGCCCCTTAATTTGAAATGTCAGCTTGATGATGGAGCAGTCAATTAATAAATTTTTACAACGCCACACAAGTTTGCTCTTCAGAACATAAAACTAGATTTTACCATAACTTTTTTACTGGCAACTGCACTGAGTGCACACAAAAAGTAAACATTTTCGGTGCAGGTATTAAATACACGGTGTCTGGTTTTGGTTCGTTAATTGATGTGAGGGATGGGGCGCGGACGGGAGCAAAAAATTTTATTTTTAATGTCCCGCTAAATAAATATTTGTTTTTGGGCGTTGTTTGCTAACGAATACGCCAAGTGCATGTTACAAAACCCACAGGATGTTATTGATTATTTTCAGGTCTAAGCTTTGTTTAGTTGTAGCTTGTAATGTTATCTATTAAAATAATAATAATCATTACTTCTCATTTCGTAATTACTAACGAAGAATTTAATAAGACACATTCACTTTTCTTTCTTTTTCTCTTTGTTGCGTTCTCGGTTAATTGTGTGTTATAACTTATAGCAATATTTAAGATTGTTCGTTAAGCAGTAATTATAACGTTATAGATGAGGTATACCGTATAGCCTCCATCTCTGTAGATCTCTTGACTGATCGTTTTCTTAATAGTCTCCCGTAGCTCGGGCGGCGCCAGGCGGAGGGATTCGCTATTGTTGCTATAATATAATATTATTTACATCATTTTAAGGGTTCCGTACCCAAAGGGTGTAAACGGGACCCTATTACTCAGATTTCGCCGGCCGCCCGTCCGTCTGTCTATCAACAGGCTGTACTTATAACAAGATCCGATATAGTTAATACCTCTAGGTAATTACTGTCTACAGTTGAAATTATGTATTTCCGTTGCCGCTATTACTTTTGTAAAAATTGTTGAACCCTATCAGGCCCTATTTTCTGCCTTCTTTTGCGATATCAAAAAATGGTACGAAACCCTTCGTCCGACTCACACTTGGCCGATTTTTAAAGATTTTCGGCGGTGCAGTTTCATTGAATCACAGCCAATGCCTCGAAAATAAAGTTTTGTCGTTTGACGGTCCGGTCCCTTGGGTGCGGCGGTAATGGGTGTAAAAAAACCGCGCAGCAGCTGGTGTATTGTATGGGTGGTGCACACTGCGGCATGTGCGCTACTGCAACCCTATATTTACACCCTTATTCCAACGACATAAGGATCGCTAAGAGTAGTGGATCACTAAGATAAATTGTAACATGTGCAAGAAGGCACAACTTCTCAAATACGCGTGACAGGTTTTCAAAGGAAGGATTTGCCGATCAAGCAATCGACGATTCGCACTTCTTAATTCTGAACAAATTCAAATGAGTGACGGCCGACGGGTAAGAAAGGATTACAATAATTGTCCTGCGAATAATAAATACTATTGTCGCTTCACAAATAAAGTCATGATGAAAAGTGCATTCGCACAGGCAGATCACAGATGATCATACAATTAAATCATTTCGTGATGAAGGTTCCCACAGGAAAGGTGTTAAAATTAATATCCAATTTAGCATCATATTTTTAAGCAATTGCATAGTTTTTAGTGACCCACCGAACTTTCGGTTTCGGTTTCGGCCAGTTTCGGACAAAAAAACTAGTTTAGGTCTTAGTTTCGGTTTCGGTCAAAATACAGCCGAAACTTTCGGCCCCGCCGAAACTCGGTAAGCTTCGCAGTTAACTCGTGTTTGCTCGCCGGCGAAACCCCGGCTCATTTACCCACCGTCCATTTAATCGTGTTTTGAGGTTATATTTTGCAAATTAGTTCCAAATTATTAAGTGTTTAAGTATTTTATTTTTATTAGTACTTTGTTTTATTTGAATCAAATTGTCTAAACTTATTCTTATCGAACATTAGAGGTATATTGTTGAATTTTATTTCTAAACGACAAACGCACCTTTATTAAATAGACGCGCTATATTCTTATTTTAACAATGTTTCCAAAACAAACGATTAAGTAAATGATAAATTGATTATATTGAGTGTGAACTTTATTTACTTAATAATAATTTTGTTTGACTATGAGATATTGCTTGCGAAATTTTCTAGCCAATTATGATTCATGGCTATATTATCAGATTATTTGCATTTACAACTAACCAAGAACATAAATAAAAAAAGAAAGTTTGCTTTTATAGTCTAGGCGAAGATAAATAAAAATATAAGATTTTTCAAAATTCTTAGAGACTATAACGCTCGTCGTGACCAAGATAAAGGGGTTTTGCGGGATATCAGAGTTGGAACGGGAAGTTTGCTGCTGGCACTTATTGTAAATCTTTAATTTTTAGAAAAGTTATAAGTTTTATATGCTTTAAAGCGTAAAAATATCTTAAAAATGTGTAAAATGGACGTAAAAAGTTTTTGATGAATTTTAGTGAATGTTAGTAATCATTATAAAATATAAATAAACATATTTATGCTTTAACTAAAAGAAATAAAATACAACCTGCATAATATGCATACTATTCTACAAAATATACGAGAAAAGTTTCTGCTACATTTGCGGAGAATTTATTAAAATTAATTTTTAAATCTAAATTTTTTACATATTTTTTCCATTTCAATTTTATTTTGGGAATATCAGCAACGATATAAATAAATAAAAAATATTGTATTTTATTCTTTTGATACATAACTGAAAGAAGAATTTTATACAGGTTTTCTTCAAAATTTGAGATGAATTTGATTGAAATTTCTATAAAAGCAAACTTTATGAGCTAAAATCATTGTTGACTGCAATAGATTGTGTTTTCAGTAGTAAACGTCTTAAAATAAATTCTGGTCATGTTTTTTAGGGTAATCCTTCGTTCTAATATATATTAAAAACTTAGAATCGGACAAAAAAAAAAACCGGAATATAATACTTAAAAGTTTCTAGGGAACATATTCGAGTCTAAGATGAATAATATTTTTTGGAAGAAATGTCACAAAAAGTAAAAAATCCAATTTGGCACTTTTTCTTATGTGTTAAAAATGTTACAGAGTAGTAAATTTCAAGTAAAAAATCGTTATTTTAAATGTTTTATCAAGTTTCAGTTTCGGTTTCGGTTTCGGCCGAAACTGAGAGTAAGGCCGAAAGTTCGGTTTCGGTTTCGGTTTCCGCTGAAAAATCAGTTTCGGTCGGACACTAATAGTTTTTATTCCCCTACGGAGATTCCGTAATTTACCATATTTAGAGCCTTATAAACTCATAATTTGAAAGGTACAAAGTTATAATAAAAATACAGCAATAATCTTCTGTAACATTCCTTTCCCCGTTTTAAATTCTCTATTTTTGTTTACTATACTCATGATAATTAATAGCTTCCAAAGCAATACCAATTTATTAAAATTGAAGCATACTTCAGCATCTCCCTAGTATTTACAAATTATTTACGTAACACACGACATTAGATAGACAATTTCATTAACTACATATTCCCCGTTTTTTTTTTTGATCAATTTTGAACTAAGAGTAAAAAAAAATAGGATTTTTGTGCGATCTCGGCAACGCGTCAAAGGTCATTGCTCGGGGAATGGCGACCGAATGAAGACATTCCATAACCGAAGTAGGTAAATCTAACACCTCCAACACTCCGACTAGCACGGCAGTGCGACGTGCATCTTCTAAATCTTGGCACGGTGTTTATGTGCGTGCGACTAGACGTATGCGAATTATAATAATTGCAGAAGTTGAAAAAAATGCTATACAATAGCTTTACCACGGCAGTTCCCGAGTGCCACACGTATTTTCTTACTATAATTTCAAATTACACTATGCCGTTTGAGAATTGTATCTCAAAGTAACATCTGCCTGGAGTAATGCCACATAATAGAGTCGCATAGCCTAAAACATTCCTATCGCCTCGCTGCAGCCACGGAACCGCATTTGCGAAATAGCCGCAATGTACCTAAGTGCTAGGTCTAAATATCTAGAGCTGCTGTGTAATACCTGAGTCTAGGGAAATGTTTGTGCTTTGTAAGAACTACACACGTAAACCGTAGGCAGATCTTTATACATTACTTACTTTTGCTTTGTTTTTTAAATGCTAATTTAAATGCTAAATCGTCATTAACAATTATTGCTCCGAGAAAATACAACAACAGCTGTCTTTAGGAGCTACGGCGCTAAAGTCTAAACGTATAAAAGAAAGCAAAATAAAATAATTGTTTGCGTCGGAACTCGGAACTCAGGAGAAAAAAAAATGAAAACAAAGAAAAATTTAATTTTTGTTCCTACCACTACTTATTAAACTTTTTAACAAAGTTTTTCTTTTCCTCAGGCCTTTTTGTGCCAGTTTGGGTAAATTTATTGTAGATGTTCTTGTGATCAAGGGATCACTATGCTTACAAAAAGAACGAACTGTCATATTTAAAAGGAAGAAAGCATGATCCACCCCAAAAGGAACTGAATAATTATTGTTACAATAAAGTGCATGATATTAAAGCGCTTCGAGGACGTGCCAGTATTTTTATCAGGTTGAACCATATTGCACTTTATTTAAATGACATTAAAGTTGATTATGCCTTAATTCTATCTCTGCTCTATCGTACGCGTAGCTCGTAGCGTTCCTTCGTGGAGTGTTTGAATACCATCCACTAGTGAATTCAATTTATTCCGGCACGTAAGGACGGAACCCCCGAGGGCCCGCGTACCTGCACGACTTCTTATTATAGAATTAATATTAAATACAAAGATTAAGGACGTGTCGGATTAAATTTTTGTTGTTGGCAATGTTGGTACTGGTAATTGTACAAAGTAGATGCATTTCCTTGCGTGGTATTGTGATTACTGATTAAAGAAAACTGATTGTAATATTTCATTCGGCAGTCGGCACATAACATGTGCAGAATTAAATATTAATTAAGTACTAATACTCCACTGGAATATTGTGTGCTTTTTTTGGAAGGTAAAATATTACAAGTTTTGCTCAAAACAGAGCAGAATATAGCACTTTCGCACTGCGAAATCGTAAACAACAAATAGCTAAAGTATAAACAAAACTACTGAGGGAAATATAAAAACGTGACAACGCTGAAGTTTATCGTCAATCCCGGGGGAACAATGATCGATTCGAATATCGATTTATTACGAGTCGGGACAAGCGAGTACATAATTCACTCTAATTTCCCACCGGATCGAGATTTATCTCCCGGCCGGCACTAAATAAGCGGAGATTAATAAATATCCGACAGATAAATGACGCGAGATCGCGTGACGAGGCCGCCGGCGGACGGACGGACGGACGGCCAAATTAGAGGCTAGCTATGAAACACCTAAAAGTCCTAACTCCTAATTGCGCGGTGCTCACGTTTCATTTCCACTGCAGTCACGAGAGAGTACGAAATGTATTATTACAGCTAGTTGCGGTTCCTTGTCATTGTCGAGGAAATTACATTTCATGCTACATGTTGCTACGTAAAGGCTTCATGTTGAGTTGATGCGCAGCTTTACAATATTATACATTGCATTATACATGGACAATCGACGTCGAAGTTGAAATTAAGAGCGTTGAAAATTAATCTGCGTCTATCTTAGCTATTACTTATTCCCTCATATTCTGCATATTCTGGTTCTTAGGATCCAGCCTTAATATCAAAAAGTCAAAAGTCAAGTTCAAAGTACGTTTTAAATCCCATAATTTCCCTCTCTTTATCACTTTTTTTCTAATAAGTGCTCGTGACTGCGTCTCGGTAACAACTAACAGCCTTGCACTAGTGATTAATACTGGTATCGCACTCTCCGACCGTGAACTAATAATATCAATTATCGTATTAATCAATCGTACTGTAAAATCGGTTATAATAACATCGGGCGGCGAGGCAGAAACCACAATATAAACGTAGAAAGTAACGTTACTTAGCTGTTATTGAAATGAAATTGGAACACAAAGACAATTTTCGGGCGCGATATGATATCATATAGTTCTACAATCTTCTTCTTCATAGTCGTATAATATGGCTGAGGGACGTGACCACCAAAATTTGCGCTTTCTGAGATAGGGCTCTCCACTTGTCTCTGTTTTTGGCCTGATGAAGTGCCTCCAGAAACGTGCAGTCATTAGCCTTGAGAATCGCGTCTGTCCATTGTGTGCCACTCTACCTTTGCCTCTTTTCCCCTCTAATTGCCCAGTTCTCATACTGTCTCTCAAGATTATTAGGCTCCCGGCGGGCTATATGGCCAAAAAAAGAGAGTCATCTTTGTAGACAAAGAGTGGACAGGCGGGTGGAAATTTTGAATTGCTGAATTATCAAAACGCGTGTTTGTCCGGCGTGCGGATACCGCGAGCATTTTCCGCCACAACCGTTTTTTTTATCTTTAGGACGCACTCAGAGATTATTTAATAATGACTATAAGCATAATTTAATGAAGATTTTGAAATAAGCTCCATAAATTTTTTGCCAAACTCTTCATTCAATTAAAGTACCTAAGTTTCATAGTCAATAATCATCTGTCAGTCTGAAGTTACTTGAAATTACGCTTGCAGTGTGCGTGTGCTCGATTATGATCTTGTATTTAAATATGTTCTACCGTATTTAAATTTTAAACTGTGCATAAAGTGCGCCGACACGATCGTAACAGAAACGCACCGGACCGTTGATATTCGTTCGATATAATTACAGCATATTTCGGGATCAGTGGCTGTGAGGGATAATACTCGTATTACTTGTCTTTGTGACCGGCTCGAATTCATTTAACATTGTCTGCAACCCTTCATATCGCCCGCCATTTTGCCGAAAATGAAGATTTTTATTGCTGTTTTACTTTGTTTGCTCGAGTCAACTTATTATATTTTTGTTAGAAATTAATAGTTAATTATTATAGTACTCATACAGACTGCCTTAATCATTACAGTTTATAATCATCAACAGATAAATATTTTTATAAAGTAAAAATTAATTTCTGTATTCACTATCTATACAAATGCTATTCATCTAATCCAACCAATCAACAAGTAATTAAGTTTGTCCAATGTCCATTGTACATACAATATTTTCTACATAGTATACAAATAATAAATATTGAACTGAAATCACTGGTGCAGTGCGGCACACCCCCGCTCTCTGTAACGTATTTATTTGCTGAAATTATTGTTATTTACTGGGAAAGATTCGAGAAGGGGAGCCAGTCTTCTGTGTGATATTGATATTGTGTCTTTATCAAATGCTGCCACAATTTATACTGCCATCGTCGTTTAATTTATCACAAAATATTCAAAAGTTTTATGTTATTTACGCAGCTTTGGGTTTAACTGATAGCCTATGATTGAAGTCGATTTTGCAATAATTAGTTTCACAATCATGTATATACAATATACATCTACAACTTGGAGTCAGGTTTTAGACACAAGTCCTATTAAATTGAAGTTTAAAATCTAAATAAATTATTTTTCAATAGACAATCAAAATTTTAAAGTTTCCAAAGACTAAACTACACAATGATAAATCGCTGTCGATTTTTTTTTTACTTTTTATATGAACAACTTTTGTTCTAAATTAGTTCTGTCGAAAACAACAAAATGTGGGTGTGGACTGTGGAGGAAGGACTTTGATAATAATGTTGCAGTTTTTATTGTCCTTTCAGTTCTTAAGAAATAGTTTAGAATAGTTTCTTTGTATTTACCTACTTTTTGATGTTTTGCTATTGATTGAAAGAGACGGTAGACAGCAATCATTTTAACTGATAACTTAAAGGTAATGTACGTTTGTTTGAACAGGTTTAAAAACCACTGGATCGATTTTGATCAGAGGTAAACAGAGGGGCATAGACAGATAATTACATTATTTACATCACACATAGAATATTTGTAGCGCACTTCCGTTCGTCCGGGATTTTATTTTGCGAGTACGTACTTAGTAGATATCGTCAACTAAGGGTTTGTTTCACCGCTTCCTGATAAGGTGCCGGATAGGCTTATTTGACAGATTCTCCATACTCCATCTGTCAAGTTAAGTGGTGGATAGCCTTATCAGGAAGCGGTGAAACAGACCCTAAAAGTAATAAATTAACTGTAGGATCGAGCCGAGTAAAAACTATCTTCGATATCTTTGCCAACCCTTTGGCCTATAGTTCTATAAATCTATACTTATAATATATACTCTATGATAGTCTGTATGCCAGATTTGTAGGTAGGATAGTTAGTGACAGGCACCTCAATCAAAGAGCTTAGTCCGAGCAGGCTGGCCTTAAGCCGGACTTAGATAAGGCATTACATGGGTAAACCCGCACTTCGCTTTGATAAATTTATAACATAAACTTTAATTCCAACAGTTATAGTGTACTGGATGTTGTTCACAACTTCGTTAAGATATCTATTTACCGCGCCGAAAATTTTGAAGCAATGAAAACTAACCGAATATCCTTTGCCGGGATTCAAAGTATATTAACCCATCAAGCCCCATAAGCTCACCGGTGAGCGAGACACTATAGAATAACAACAGATTTCCAAGAATCCACGATCGAAGGATTAAGGTACCAGATTCTTTCTGACACATAATTCATAAGAGAACCAAAAAGATAGACAGACAGACTGACAGAGACACTTTCACAATATTATGGTCTACAATTTCCTTTAACCTAATGGAAGTTTATAGGAGTCTGAAGAAAACACCATAATTCAAGAATATTTGCAGCAAAACTGTTTTATTGACACGACAGCTACGCTTTTTGAACAAATAACACAGAACACTGGACTTTCATAAATTTGTTTAGATATTTGCCAAGAGAGAAATAATCTCTGACAGCGATAAATCATCGGAATGGAAGGCGTTTAAGTGAAATCTGACTTCAGCAAAAACAATCCACTCTGAAAGTATTTTCGTTCGCTCGCAAGTTTGTTTTATACTCTTGTTTGATGGCTGTTCTTCACCCTTGGCTAAATTTAGAGAACAATTTTATGAAATGTTTGTAAGGCTTTTCGATAAGTGTTCATTGATAGAAGTTATATTTTGCTAATAATTGTTTTTATGTAGAGTTCAGTTTTTTTTAAAATATAAGTGGTGTTTTCTGGTTTTATAGACGCACCGTTTTTCTTTTTTTACATTTCAACATTTAATTAAACATTGCACTCTAAAATTCAAGTAAACTGTGGAGTTTACTATACCTACTTGAGTTTTTGCATAATATTTTTAATGTTATCATATTGTAGAGGCTAATAATTGTAGAAGTTTAGTTTTTCAATGGCACCGAGCACATAAAAAGTATTATTTACCCGAAAAGATAGCTTTTTCGTAACAAGATTAATTAAAATAAGTAATATTGTTGCATCTGGCACGGGATAAGTGGGCTCTTGTCAGGCACAGCGAAGCCCGGGGCTCCGGTGCGGCCGCTTAATAAAACTTATACAAGGCTCACCCTTAATTTAATCGTTTGTGTTTTGTTTTGTCAGCTTTATACGGATCCAGTTTTTCAATTTATCATGATTGCTTTTATTAAATGATTTCCCAGTAATGTTTACTCTGTACATCAAAAGTGTTTTGAATTTTATTACAACGGCTAGGCGACAATAGATTAATACAACATTTTCAAATCAAACAATGAGTCTGGGCGTTTCTGAAAATTGCTCTTCAGTAACGGGATTTAAAAAAATTGTGATCGTCGTCATCAAAATAGAACTTTGAAGCTGAACGATGAAAGGTTTGTGAAAGTCATCTGTGTTCAGAATGAGCAATGTACATTTTCTTTGTAGTTGGAACTTTTATTCGATAAATCCCTGTTCGACCATGGTTCGACAAGCCAAAATTTAGTACTAGCCTCAAAATATTTAAACGAAATAATTAACACACCGCGTGTGTGATCGTATGATTGCGAAGATTTTCATCGTATGCCTGATTGAGCGGCAGATTTGGCGATAGTACATCAAGGCGTTTATTTTAATGTGGGGCGTCTGCATAATGAATGGCTCTCGGCTCCGGACACGCGGGCAGAGCTCATTTCAAAATGGATTTTACGCTTATTTAAACAAATACATGACGTGCGACCGAGTGGAAGTAACGCGGATTTGTGCGCAGTGTGTGCACGCTCTTACAACTATTTTTTGTATTAATTAAGCTTGTTAGCAGAGCTGGCATGGAATTGAACGAGCGTTAAAGATGTGGACTTGCTGCTACTTGCTGGAAAAATTGAGTTAACAGCAAAAATTTGAATGGCTTTTAACTTTGTAAGTGTATACAGTTTTAGAAACATAAGAAATACGTGTGGTACTCGGGGACTGCCGCGGTAAAGCTTATTGCATAGCATTATTTATCAACTTGTGTAATTATAATTCACTTGGGTCTAGCCGCACGCACACAAACAGCGTGCCGAAGTCTGGCAACACGCGCCGCACCGCTGTGCTGGTCAGAGTGAAGAGTGTTAGGTTACGGAATTTCTTGATTCGGTCGCCGTGCCGCGATAAAAGCTATGGCAATAGCTTAAATAATTTTTTCAATCCTTCTAAATTGTAAGGATAATACTAGTACTTTTATAAAAAACGTAGTTAGTGATATTATTTTCTTATTTCAATTTCTGCTACAATTAATTCTCGAACACAATTTCTGAGACACAAAAGATGTTTTTTGGCGTGTCGTCCCAGGGCGAAATTGCTTTTGATGTCACAAAATTGATGTTCAGGCACTTTGATATAACCCCCAGCGACTTCTAAGTATTTGTTAACTGGGGGAGCGGCATAAAGGAGTGCTGTCACAAAATTAATTGAACTTTCGACTAGAGGCACACGTTGTATAGATATTTACGGAGAATTTACGGCCTTTAAACAAAAACTTATTTATGCTGAGGCTCGTAAACGGCAAAGTTTTATTATTTGATTAACAGGTTTTTTAACCGACTTCCAAAAAACGAGGAGGTTATATGTTCGGCTGTGGATATTTTTTTTTATTTTTTTTTTATTTTTGTATGTTCAACGATTACTCCGCCGTTTGTGAACCGATTTTCGAAATTTTTGTTTTGTTGTATTAGGTTTCACTCCAATTTGGTACCATGTTCACAAAAGTGGTGACCTGATGATGGGATCCAGGAGTAATCGAGGGAACTCCTCGAAATTTATATGGAAACATATGGTGATTTTGGTTTTATGTGAAGTGTACTAAGAATATGCTACCAAAAAGTCAAATATTGGGTCAAGGTATACCATGGTTTCGAAGATGCTGAGAGAACTCCTGACTCTTTATAGATACACGTTTGGGAGTTTCGGCGTTGTTTTAAGAACAGAAAGCATATGCTACCATGCAATTCAAATTCATCATCATCATCATCGTCATCATCATCATTACCACGTCGTGTTAAGGTCACCAATGTCTCATGGCACAAAATAGATAATAGTACAAGGCATAGGTATGGATACAATAATAATAATTATGTACATAACAACACCAATTATTATAGGCTGTTTAATATACACGGCGGTCGGCGCCGCAGAGGCAACGGCGTCGCCGCGCGGCGCGCGGCGATGCGTACGTAAACATCGTATTCAAGTTCTAACTGGAATGTCAGGGCATGCGGCATGCCGCCAGAGTAGACAGAATGATAGAGTATGCCGACTTAGAACTGATGTAATTTTTTTAAGTTTGACGTATTATGACAAAAGTCGTCGCTAGGGTCGTAACCTACAAATTTAGTTGTTTATATTTTGGCACATGCAAAGAAAACTGTCAGAATTCAATTTCAAAATCTTATTTTTAAAATTAAATTATACCAGCCAGCGCGCCAGCCTTTAACTTATCCTGGCGAAACACGAAAGAAACGACAGATATTAATACTCGTCGGTCTCATAGCAGTCGAAGTACTGGTAGTTATGTCTATTGTGATGCCACGCTGCGAGCATTTTGCAGCACGTGTTCACTTAGATCTTTTTAAATGTATTGTTTAAATTTATCTATCTACCTGATATTTGGGCCTTGGGGTATGCCGTATGACTCATATCAGTCTTAACAAATTGTAATAAAATACGTAGAATATACGCAGTACCACCGACGACCACTTATAAATTCGCGGACTATGACGGAGGTCAACTTAAGGTGAACGCAGATTTGGCCGCACCGCACGCACGCACCGCAGTCGCCGCATTCGGAATTCTTTATATGAAGTTATAGGCAAGCTCGCATACCTACCTACCCGCGCCGCAGTCTTCGCAACTTCATAATAATATGAAGAATTGCGAATGCGGCGACTGCGGTGCGTGCGGTGCGGCCAAATCTGCGTTCACCTTTAATAACAATTATACGAGATCAATTACTACTCAATATTATGATTTATGTTGTCAATTCAATGCTCACTGCTCACACCAAGCTCACTGTTGAGTTGTCAGACGTCAGTTGCTTACAAACTTTCAACAACACAACGAAAATCTATTACAAGTTACAACTACCTATATAAAACTTCTACGTACAAGCGATAGCGCGACACAGGAGCGCCTCAGTGACATCTAGTGAAGACAATATGAAACTATTTTTTATACAATTTGAATTGGCACTAACAGTTTACCTACTAGGTAACTAAAAAGAGTGAAATTATTATTTTTAACAAAAAATTAAAACCGACTTCCAAGGTAAAAACAATATTAATAGCATCCTTATAATATGAACTAAAAAGTATTAAATAATTTTTCCTATCTAATATGTAGTGCCTTTTCCCGAATCCGGCTAAACTTCAACTATTTCTGTACTCAATCTTCATAATTTTGAAGTCGGTGCCAGTTCCAAAAGTTTCAAATTTTCTGTCAAAGAAATAAAGATTCAGCTATATCTGGTACCGACTTCAAAATGATGAAGATTGAGTACAGAAATAGTTGAAGTTTAGCCGGATTCGGGAAAAGGCACTACATATTAGATAGGAAAAATTATTTAATACTTTTTAGTTCATATTATAAGGATGCTATTAATATTGTTTTTACCTTGGAAGTCGGTTTTAATTTTTTGTTAAAAATAATGGTAAACTGCTTAGTGTTTCGTAGTAATCACATATTTCCATGGAAATGACGTTTCTAAATAAATGCATCAATTCCTGAAAGACGTTGTTAATTTTATGTGAAACAATATTATTTTTATACCTTTTACAATATAATATTGTTATAATGACTTATGAGGAAAGGTTTATTTATTTCCGTCAGCTTCGAAATTACATGAGCTAAATCAAAGACCCAGTTAGGGAGTAGACGAAAACGATGCTTGCAAGTAGCAAAATAAAATGTCTGAACTTATAAAAGCGACTTCAGTCTATAAAACTGTAGCTTATCATACAATGAGTCAGCCTACCAATCTGTCACAACTCACCAGCGACTGTTGGGCGGAACATCATCGTCACTCACCTGCGAATTGCGATGCGTCATCAACTAGTATGTAGTAGTTACTATAGAGTATAGTTACTATAGTCAGTATAGTTACTGACGACTCGACGGCAGACGACACTTTGGTACTCGACAGTTGACTGCACGTATTCGACGGAGAACTTCGGTGACAGAGACTGTACTAAAGACAGTATGTTTTCTCGTGGTGAAAACTATGCTATGCTCTTTTCTAGGATAAAAAGTATATTACTAAACATTAGAATCAGTTTAGCGGTTGAAAAGGTATTATCACTTAACACTTTCGATTTATAATATTATTAGATAGAAGTTAACGTTGTCTTGAAACCTTCCAGGATTCTCGGGCGCAAAGTTAATTAGTAATTTGCATCACGTTTTATGGGATTATGTTTACCTTATTAAATAATAAGGAAGTGCCACCCATGCATAACCTCCTTGGAGTATAATAAAGCTACGAAGAGTTCAATAAACTTTACAATACGGACTGTATTGTAAAGTCCATAATAATTATGAATGTTATGTCACTACCATAAGAACATTACAACATAGAAAGGATTAGATTAGATTGTCATAACACTAATTGTTGTGACGGTAGAGCTGACAACAAACAGAGCGAGGCTGTTGTACAATAGTAATTGTCTGTAGTGTTAACAATGCCTAATCTTGCTTTTGGTTGAAGTGCCTAAAGTATTTAAGTAAGAACATGTAAGTGTTCTTCTTCTTCTTTTAGATCTCCTCTTTTCCTAGGCTCCTTAAAAACAACTGTAGAATATTTTTAAACTCTTTCTAAAGTCAGTTTAAAAGCATAGGTATCCAACTAACGTTTTTATTTTTGTGGTTAAAATGAGAGTAATTATCTGCTATTTTTATGCAATTAGCTCATTCGGTTAATCTTTCTTATATATAAAATTCTCGTGTCACAATGTTAGTCCACGAACTCCTCCGAAACGGCTTTACTGATTTTTACCAAATTTTATATGCTTATTCAGTAGGTCTGAGAATCGGCTACTGGGTACCTACTTTATATATTGATAAGTGCATTTATTGATAAGTGTAAATTATTACAACCTGAGACTGACGGCGACCATTGTTTGTGCGACTGGATAGCGATCGACGTTGCCATGGCGACATACTTATTTAGTCACTTCAATAAAATAATATGGGCCACCTACTTTATATTATGGCAAAGCAACGTTTGCCGGGACAGCTAGTATTATTATATATTTCTAATTTTTATAGAAATTCTCGGTTAAGTCCAGTGGGTAGTTTTTAACATTAGTCGAAATTATTATGTTGGCTAGCCAAGTCCACTTACTTTTAATATTATTTACGGATAGTTATTTAAGTCAATCTCTCTTACAAAATGTCTTCCAAACCTTACATCCTCTTGGACATTAGGGGACCGCCATTTATCCCGTCGACACTTACATTGCCCAACATGGCAGCCTAAACAACTAAGTGGGCGCTATCTGACAGCCGCCTACAGAATCACAATTATTTTACCCCAGAGTTGCTACAGAATGGCCCTTATATCATGGGAATAAAGATCAATGATAAAATGACACGAGGGAGTAGGGTACGGTCCAGCTGGGAGCTTTATGCCCATGACTCAGTGCGCCAGACAAATTCATACCAAAATAAACACGCGCCGGCTATGTATAGGACGTCTGGCCGAGAATTGGTAAGATAAAATATATACTTTTTGTAGGTATCATCCGAATACGTAAATACGTAAAAAAAACCTGGGGGGTGTGCCAAAATGTTTTCGTTTTCGCTTCGTTTAAGAATCGCCAATGAAAATGTATGGAATTGACATAAGCGTTCGTTAATATGACGTTGACGTTCGACTCGTCTTATGTCAATTCCATACATTTTGATCGGCGATTCTATAACGAAGCGAAAACGAAAAAGTTTCGGCTAAATGGCCAGGTACCAAAATATATCTACTCGGGCCTCTACGACTCCATATTCACGTAAGTCGTATTGACACAACATTCCCATTTAAATAGTGTCAGTGGTTTAGGCGATATCGCGTGGTTCACATACATATATACTGCCAAATTCATCATCCCTTTGTCTTCGTAGTGGGTAAATATTACAATTAACTATTCGAGTATTACGTTACATCATAATAATATTATGTAATAAATGATGTAACATCGTAACGCGTCGTAGGCCGTAGCGTCGTAGCTTCGTAGCTGCAGGGCTCTAGCCTCTATCCAATGATATTCTACTTATACAGATCTGTTACGCTCATACTATATTTTCCGGCTTAAATCGCTTCCAAACAATTTTCAAATTCAAAATTGGACTTTGACAGATAAGTGAAACAAAAGATACGAAATGCCACTTACATAAAAGAGACAGACTAAAGAAAAGACGACGTATTTGAGTCTTAACAACGCGCGCGGTAGTAACATATCTGCTTTGCGTTTTTTATATAATATCATTGGCTCTATCTAAATTCTAGTAAGCATGACTTTATTTTGACCTTTAACTCAAAAAAGGATGTAAAATATTTTAATTTAAACAGCAAAGCTTACTGAAAATAATCAGAACATTATTGTAATAATTTTAATTTATCTATGTGATTTATATTTATCACACTCTACATAATAATATTCACTATATTATGTACTCGGCGAAACAAGGCGGTACCGGTCATTGACTCCCTGTCAAAAATTTGTCGTTTTCTATATAAACCGCGATTGACAATGAAGTGTCAGATGTTGTGAATCGTGGCTTTGTATAGAAAATGACAAGTTTTTGACAGGGAGTCAATGACCGCTACCGCCATGTTTCGCCGAGTAGGTACAGTATAGTGTCTATTGCTTTTTATGCACTCTATCTTTTATGTAATGTTATTTTACACGCCACTGATGTTCGATCTATGTAAATTAACTTCTTATACCACATGATTTCATCAAAAAAACTATTTCTATTATTCTAGAATCTAGAGGAAGTACTCTATTGCAACCGTCAACCCCTATTACAGCTGAAAACTATGTAGATATGTATTTAGTATTTACGTAAATTCAAAGTTATGTGATCTTCCAACATCGGTCAAGATTAAAACACTCGTGTATAAAGCACTATTCTTGAATGAAATATGAACATCAGTTGTAAGAAACACGCTGCCAGAGTGTAGAGGTGACCAAACGTTTGGTGGGACAAAATAATGGGAGACACAAAAATGACTAATAAAATAAAACATTCGATATTGTTGTTATTAAACAAACATTTTTAAATTTTCGTTTTTTTTTGATAAATGGTGGCTTTAGTACCTGGTAATGATAGAAAAAAAAATAGATTTTGTGTACAGAAAGATTATAAAGTTCATCCACATAGTACGTCTTCAATTATTATGAAAACTGGTAAATCTTATTTAGTTTCGTTCGTGTACTTAACTCTACACTAAATTCCATACAAAATATGCTCACTATCACATGATATACTTAAGATTATTCTAAAGAATTCACTTCCGTGTGCGATTCCGATGCGAAAATAAATAAGTACTGCATTCATTATAAATCTAACGCTCTTTAAAAGTGAATACCAGATGACCTGTTGATAACTTATACCGTGACCGAATATTAACCTTCCCTGGACTTCCACGAATGTTTCAAGACCAATTTTATTCAAATTGATATACCGGTTCCCGAGTTTTAGCGAGACTAACTAAAAAAATAATTTTTACTTAAGTAGAAGATATGCTTTATTAAAAAAAAAAAATATGAAAGAGAAATTAAAAAGAAAGTATCCTTACAACTTTAAATTCATGGTCATCCTACACTACAGCCATTGTCGCTGATTAATGAGTGCGCTCCCGCAGTATAAACACGACGTAAACAATTCCAAAATGATTCACGCTAATTCAAATCTTGTTCTATGGAATTAGGGGCGATATTGGCTTGTACAATTACGCACGTGGTTGCATAGTAGCCGTCGTACGTATATCATACGCACACCCATCAAAGGCAAATTAATCTTGCGCTTAGCTGACGGCGAATTAAGCGCGGGGTTGTTTATGGTCTAATTACCTGTAACATTACGTATTACGCTAACATTATAAATTATTGATAGCCTCGACACTAATCAATAGGATGCACACTGGAATGTCAGCCTCTGCATACTAGGCTCGGTTTATATACGACCGCGCGAACGAGCGGTTTGGCCGCTACACAGCGAGATCACAAGCAATAGACAATTTTTGTATGCAAGGATTTATTTGCTTGGAAATTGTAGCGGCCAAACCGCTGGTTCGCGAGGACTTGTATCGAGCCTTAGCCCTTCGAAGTTCGAAGGAAGTACACAATACAAAGTACCGTCCAAGACAAGTACCACGATTTAAGTTTCAGTTTTTAATTAAAATTTAAACATTATTCTACCATAGTTTATCTGATTTCTATCATAGTATCTACAAAATGATATGATCGTGTTGAAGTATCAATATACCTTGACATTGGTAGAAATAGGAATTCCAAAAGCTAGTGGTAATTAACGTAACTTGCTTAAGAAGAAATAGGAGTATAGGAACTGTTTTGTTGTTTTATGAGAAGTTCATGATTAAATCGAACAAGGGATCTAGATTGTAGCTGCATTAAAATTATAATGGAATAAGGGCATACATAGAATATGAGGCTACGAGGTTTAAAAGCGGTCACAGCCCACAGGATCTTGTGGAAAATTTATTGAAACATTTTCGTCGTAAATATTTTATTTGAATATATTGAAACAAAATTAACTATCCTAAAAACGGGAGGTTTTGTTAAAACAATTCATCATTGTATATTATCTGCGTTAGCATTTTATATAGTTTGAACCACGAGAGAAGAGAAACAAACACGTGCAGTGTGCATGTTTAGAGCATATTAAGAGAGACATGTTATAAATTGAGGGTGTTTTTTTGCTGGACTCGTAAATAATCATTTGTGGTTTATTTACTTTGACATAATATAGTTTACTATGTTTTTATGAAAGCGAATACTTTGTGTCAAACTCAAACCATCTTTAATCCCAAAGATTAAGAACTAAGAAGTTATTATTGTTGTTCGCTGCCACGTAGACTATTTTACGTTGTCCGTCGTTCTTCATGTACACGTGGTAATATTTTTAATATATAGGACATGACACTGTTTATTTCCAGCTCTATAAGCCCTCCTAAATCCTAATTTCAATAGATTTGTCTAGTGCTAGTAAATGTCATGTTTATAATATTATAACACTATATTATTAGGTTATATTATTTTAAAACTATCTGTATAACATTTTAACAATTTTAGATTCTTGTGAGAGCTGCAGACAGCAGAACCCTCATTTACTAACGTAGAGTAACGTTAAATCAGAGCCAACATGTTCTATTGACACACGAGTCGATACGTATCTACGAGTTACGACTACTCATTGGTTCCTGATTGAAAATAATTGAGCAAATAATTGCTACATTCGCCTACATGCCTCTGCTTTTAATCTACTACATCAGTCTAGGCTGGTATCAAGTTAGACCTACGAGTACAGTGAGAGCCTTCTTAAAATAAGATTAATTTATAATTTATATGAATAATATGCTTATTTTAGGTATTACCCATATGTATTTTGTTTTTGTATAAGACTATACTGTGTTACAAATTTTATTCACTTAAGTATATTATACTGAAACTATCCGCCGACCTTTGGGACTCCTGGCACGTACATACGTGTATTTTGTACATAATTATTAATTTCGTCCCTTTATCGTGGCAAACATTCAATTGCCAGGTAATATAGATGATTATATTGTGTATTCAGGCGTGATTTGGATCTCAGCCCCCTAATGTTTATTTTGGATCAATAGAAAAGAAAGTTGATACCCTTTCTGACACTCGATACAGTTTAATATTTCTTATATATAATAAGTTCAGAAAAAATAAAATAATATAAGGAGCTTACGTAGAGCTTACGTCAGCGACATGACAAGGGTCATGGTTAAAGGTATTAAGTAGCTGTTTTCATCTCATTGATTGATATTTAAGCTGTTTCATGCCTTACGTTATGGGACGATTTGGATTAGGTACATTTAGGTGGTTGGTTTTTGGTTGGCAGAGTGCGACGAACGACTTTTTGAACAATATTCTTGTTGAAAAAGACGTTCTACTCTGAAAAATGAAATGTGAAAATTTTTGATATCGATTCACAAGCGGCGGAGTAATTGTTGAACATACAAAAATAAAAATATATATAAAAAAAAATACGTCCACACTCCACAGTCTATATATGTATATTAGGTTTAGGTATAACCTCCTCCTTTTTCGTTAGTCAAACGAAACTGTACACTCAAATTAATGTACGTCCTTCTAGCAATTCTTCCTTGGTATTCAAAAGCGACGATGAAAAATCTATCACTGTGAAACCTCTAGTTTTCACTAGATGAAAAATCTGCAATAACAATCACTGCAACGAAATTAAATAATAATTGACCAGCATTAATAATGTATTTTAAGGCGCTATATTAAAAAAACTGTCCTTTTTGACGTAATACTATAGGACCCTCAGAAATGTTACAAATCTGTTAATAAGATATACATATCTTCATAGCCTTATCTAGGTTTGAGAAGAACTAGAAACACGATTAATGTATTTTGCCTCGATACATTTAATTTTCGAAATGACCTCTTAAAAATACGAAATTTGAAGATTATTTGTAAACGAAAGTCGAAAATAGATGTATTGTAGGAAATTAGTCTAATTGATAGACACCTTTGCAACTCAAAATCGTATTACTACGTATTATTTTACTTAAATGCTCCTAGTTATTTTTTAAATGATTGTAATTACGTTTTTTCGCATGTTTTCCGAGCGAGCCGATAGCTTCTGGCCGCGGCGTATTCACGGCTTTATACTCATACAAATTAAGTATAAAATTGCCCTTGCGGTAAAATTACTTTCGATATAGCGCCTTAAGTGTATATGTAATATTAGTAATGTATTGTAATATCTGCAGTATTGAAATATGTATTAAATAGCAACTCTCATATCCATCAAAAACCGCGCATTAAGGTTGCTCCAAATGCGATCAATACTATATTATAATAATACTAGCTGTCCCGGCAAACGTTGCTTTGCCATAATATATTTGCCATATTATTTTATTGAAGTAACTAAATAAGTATGTCACCATGGCAACGCCGATCGCTATCCCGTCGCACAAACAATGGTCGCCGTCAGTCTCAGGTTGTAATAATTTACTATTATTTATTTAACAAATGCACTTATCAACATATAAAGTACCCAGTAGCCGATTCTCAGACCTACTGAATATGCATATAAAATTTGGTAAAAATCAGTAAAGCCGTTTCGGAGGAGGAGAACAGAGGAGACTAACATTGTGACACGAGAATTTTATATATAAGAAGATTTTTTCTATCTGTTCTTATCAGAATAATGAATTATGTCCCTGCAGACTGAAATTGTAGAGTTGTAATGTGCTCTTTATAAGTTTACCCTCTTGTGACCTTTCGACCTGATACTGCCAGCTGTTCAAGCGCATCAATCGCTTTGCCCATCTCGCGCTTCTATGAAAAGACACGGGAATCGATCCCACGACCCGGGGTCGGTGAGAAAGCTCCACTAAGGCTCAAAGGTATTTTATAATACTTAGATAATACTTAGATACTTACTATGAGATTAAGATTCCACAAAAGATCCTTAAAAAAAATAATGTAGCCGAATGTAGCTTATAGTGAACAATTTTTTTTTAATAATTATCAAGCAATTTTTTTGTGAGTAGCTTCATTTTGGTAAGACAAACAACATTTTTATCTGCGAAAAATCTTGAAAGTGGTAGCTAACAGAGATAGAAAGGATTTCATACTTTGATCCTAAAATATGGAATGTTCAATTTGTAGGACAATATTACCTACTCTTAAATTA
The DNA here is from genome assembly GCA_905333045.1 of Lysandra bellargus. Taxonomy (NCBI): domain Eukaryota; kingdom Metazoa; phylum Arthropoda; class Insecta; order Lepidoptera; family Lycaenidae; genus Lysandra; species Lysandra bellargus. The sequence continues at coordinate 954,507 of HG995321.1, forward strand.
TATAGCTATTATCCTACATATAAACAAAAAATCAGCTAGTTAGGGTTCCGATTTAGGGTACCGTAGTCAACCAAGTATGAAATCCATTCTATCTCTGTTAGCTACCACTTTCAAGATTTTTCGCAGTTAAAAACCTTGTTTGTCTTATCAAAATGAAGCTACTCACAAAAAATTAGCTTGATAGCACGGATTTAAAAAAAATACGGATAGAGCATTACACTATAAAGAGGTGAAGCATGCAAGGTACGACAATTTCGTCACAATTTAGTTTTAAATTGTACACGTGACCGACACTCACACACGCAACTAGGTACTACAACCCGCTGTCATTGTACATAGAGTGACGGCGCCAATGACACGCACACATCCTACACGGGCGGCTATTACTATGCTTCACTCAGGATTAGACAAGGTTACATCCGTATTTTTTTTTAAATTCGTGCTTAATAGTAATAAAAAAATTGTTCTAGTGCTCCCTGACTATATTCCACAAAATATCCATAAAAAAGATATTGTAGCAGAATTTAAATTAATATACTTTGAAAGTTTTTATCCGGATGTTATTCTCAATTTAGGTAGCGAGTCATAAATAATAAATACTATGGAAGAGTAACTTAGACTTCCACCACATGCAATTTCGAAAGCTCCGCCATTTGGTAATGGCTTCAAACTTTCAGTTGGATGTCAAACTCGGGTCAGACACACAATTTTCTTTGCTCAGTAACTTAAGCCATATTTTAGCGTTCAGATCATGTTACGATATTATGTTCATGTTAACTTCCATACTGTATTATATTTCTATGGTAGCGTTGCATAATCGCATTTGCCATTTACGAATACAAACATTTGCCGTCACAGTGTTCCATATTTGAATAGCTGTCAGCTCTTTGTGCCTTATAGAAATTTAAAAGAGCGCAAAGGGTACGCGCGTTGCGTTCTAGTTTCGTTTTAAATTACCATAAATATACAGTTGAGGATGAATTATTGAGGCGGGTAATCCACAGTGACGCAGGATCAGCCACACGGACAATTACAATCAATATTAATGGTGCCCGGGGCAAGCCTCAAATTGTTGTGCTCTATGTGTGTGTATCTAGTCTAGATACACTTAAATTTTAAGAGGGAACAAAAGCACAGACCCTATTTTTGCTAAAACAGCTAGCTACATATTCCTACTAGACGACAATTGCAACCATTGCAGTTTGGAACGCAAGTCAAAAGACCGCCGATTTTGCCTTCATAACTTGAAAACATAACGTCTCACTGTGTGGGAGTATTTTCAATTCGAGAATTCTCAAAAATATTTTTACAATAAATAGTAAAACATTTAATATCGTTTCTTGAACTTTAATATCGTAGAAATCGTACAAAGTAATAATAAATCTGGCTCTCAATAAGTTTAAACGAGAAATCCAATTCTACGGAGAAACGATAAATTTTGTACATGATTGTTTCGAGATAGTCCAAGTTACAAGTTCGAGGGCGATTCACAAAGGATAGCGAACTGTAGATAAAGTAAACAGAACTTGCCCAACAATAATGCGTCTACAATACAATCGGCTCTGTCGCCTACAACAGCTAACATTTCGAAAGCCGTGATAATGAAAACAGAAAAACATTGTAGTGCTTAGTTTACTTAGAAACTTTATAAAAATAATGTATGAACTTTTTATTTATCACTTTCTCCTTAAACTTTAAAACGATCTTGTACCTGCTGTTAACGATAAAAGTATTTATTGTCTATAATATGGGTTTAGTTAACTCTTATCCCTGGAAAACCCGCACGCTCTTAAGTAACTTGTTTTTCTTTTTTTTAAATTCCAATCAAAACACCATCTTGCAGGTACTTATTTTTTATGAATTTCGTTAATTATTATGATTCATGGCATAGTTTTGAAAAAAAAATAACCCCTTAATTATGACGACACAAATGTTTACCTTAATGGTTATTAAATTTGATAACTATTCCGGTTATTAGAGGGAACTTATCTTTTCTGATAATTTTAGGCATGTCCGAAATTCTACCTGAGTTTTTGTGTGTGTCATTCTGTGAACAGAATTTTTAAAATAACATTTTAATGAGGACGTTAGAAACATTTGAGGAGATTCATACATTTGAGCTACGACTTTTATTTGGAAATGTTTTTATTTAACAAGTAACAATTTTTGAATGGTATGTATTTACGTAATACTGCTTTGGACTACTTATATTATGATTATAATATATCAGCTGAAGTGGTCATAATTTAAGCCTTGTTTATAATTTTAATCTGTCGTGTACCTATTTTACTTCTGAATTATATCACAATTCGACTAATATACGCAGTAGAATAACTTAACCGCGTTCTTGAAATAAAATTCAACGCAGTGTATAATTTTCCGTGCGAGTGACATGATACATTATTCTGCTCACTAAAGTTTCTGAAATCACGCTTGTATAGCGTGTTACCGATTTTGGGTAATATAAAGATGCTCTTTAAATATTGTTACTGCTTACATCTTTTACTGCAGCTTGCTGTGAGCTGGCGAAAGGGCGACAATTACACAATAACAATTACAATGCACGTCGTATCGACCGCCGCAGCAGCCGTCAGGCGCAGATAAGGAGCTTAGTGTGGATATAAGGTTACCAGACGCGTTGTGCTCTGTCAAGTCATATTTTGTACCCTGATTCTGCTTTTTAATCCAACAATGACGTAAGTGTTTCGTTGTTATTTTATATTTTGTGTGCGTAAAAAGAATCAAATCCAAAACGGTAGACTCTATATTTTGATAGCATTTTCTTGTTATTTTAGGTCTAGTGCATATAAAAAAGTACTGTGTGGTCTAGTGTACAATCTAATAGCCTCTGCGATACTTCATATTATCTATATAATTGATTTGGAGTGTGTCGTCACGGCGCGGGTACTGACGTCGTGCGCAAATTATAGCGCATGTAGCGTCTGTTCAGCAAATACTTACGCGTTTATTGCGGCACATTAGCGACGGACACATTCTTAAAAGGTACCCTTCCAGCTCTCGTAATAAGGGCTAATTTAAAAGCCGAGCGTCCATTATCGAGCCATTTTTGAGATTACATCGCTGAAAGAACGCCTCGCGCTACATTAATCACTTTATCTGAGCTCCACCGGGTAAAATTATGTTTGAAAGCATCGGCTGGGCGGGTACCGGGTGGTGCAGGTTTTTGTGACAGCGGCTTATCGCCACAGATTGTATCGCCACGTCACAGTATAAATAATATCGAGTATACCATCTTTAATCCCAAATTGGGTGCACGCAAATATATGTGATTTCAGATAACTTTAGAGAACAATATAGTTTCGCGCGCAAACATGCGCGTTTTAACTTTTGCCAGTTGCACGATTTAAAGAATGTCGTTGTGTTACATTACTGTATACATTTGTATTATGGTATCGGTGTCTCAGGAGCACAGATTACCCAGGAGTCAAGGGCCAAATTCCAAAATAGCAGGAGTTATTAATTATCCGCCATTACGCCAATGCGTTGTGCACGCACTTGTGACGTGCGGATTTTTAATGCAATTTCGTGTTACATGGATAGGATTATGTTTGAAATACTGAATATTAACAGTGCATTTCTATAGGAATGAAATAAAACGGTGTTCTAGGAAGGAGATTTTTATTATTCTGAATACGAATAAAACGTAGGTATTCGGTGTTCCCAGAAATTCAGATTTAAATCGTTCCTGCTTCGTCTCCGCTTCCTGCCCATTTCCTGCCTCCAAAAAGTCAAATTTTAATTTAACTTATTGTAATTTCAGTCTACTTATTTTTTTAAATAAAATTAAATACACCTCATGCAAAATACTTAGCAATAACTAAATAACAGACTAATTTGTAACTTTTAGACACTTGTAGGGCATAGTATATTAGTTTAGGGACACGTGACAGGACAAACAAACACACGTGATTGACGGTCGGGAGTGGCTGACGTCCCGGCAGACGCAGGCGGGACCCGTCACTGTCACGGTGACGTGCACCACCCTGTCGCTGTGTGTACATACCTTAACTACCTCTACCCAATATCCTCTTCTCAAGTAGCTGCAATCAGCCGGCCTAAGATGCGCAAACGAGAAAATTTTGTCTACATGTTTTCTCGATGTTTGATGGTTTGACTCTTCATCTCTATTGACTGTAGCATGACAAACATTTTTCTCGTGTAGATCTGTCATCGAAATAACACATTTTTATCGAATTTTGTCGAGATAATGTCGAAATTTTGACATTATGAGACGAGTAGTTTTTAATTATCTCGAGAGTGAGATATCTCGTTGGCGTATGCTAGGCAGGAGGTAGTAGGTATATAAATATACTTACTGGTTACAAATTGAGAAGAGAATGTTAGGTAAAGTAATAGAACACAATATTTTAGATACTTACTCACTAAGAAGTAGCCAAAATGCACCTATTTTAAGCAAGGAATTGACAAAAGTTACAAATAACAGTTTATACTCTAGATAGCCAATATCTCCAGAAATGGAAACATGTGATTTATTAGACCTGTTAAATTCAATTCTAATCATAAATTTGTAAAGGGCAGGTATGGTTTCTAGTTTCCCCTGCTTTTAGTTTCCTCGAGTAATTAGCGAGAAAAATTCAATATTATAATGTTGATCAAAAACCAGTATTTATACGCTGCTATAAAATATCTCGAGCATAAACTTTAAATCATCCAATATAATTAAAAGCAAGATTGTAAATATGCGCTAAAACTTTCGTAACGGCTTTTGCAACATGAAAATCGCTTCAGCGGTTTTGCGATGCCAAAAACCACTTTCCAGTCTGTAAAATGTTCCGTGATTTTAGCGTAATAACCTCTTACCATAAAAGTGAGTGGCAGTAAATAATAATGATCACTTATTTTTTTAATCGGTCAAGAGCGGGTTGGGACATGCTTTTATAGATTTCCGTTACCCTTCATGTGCGTTTATGAGAGCCCATTAATTGATAGGGTGTTAGAAGTATGGGGTAGGCACGGCAAACTGCACAACGAACTTAATTGGTCTCGCTAAAAATAATATTATTTCATAATAACAAAAATAGTAAATTATGTATTTTGTCGTACCTTACTAGTCTATTAGGTATCTACTAATTGCAGAAGATTCATAATTATTTTTGAACATAAAATAATATTCCCTCTACATTTTCACCGAGAACCTTAGCAATAAAAATATATGAACACTCTTATCAATCAACGTTAAGTTGTGTGCAAACAATGGGGTGCCGTCAGTCCCACGCGCCCCGCTGTTACGAGGCTATGGGCCTGACATACATACATTTGGCAAGCGACGGCCATGTAGTCATTAAGACGTAGATTTATATGGAGCTATTGTGAGCCTATATATAATACTTTAAAATGTGTACGATAATGATGATGAATTACTTTAATGACTTGTTAATGATAATCCCAAAACCCGAGAGTCAAATATTCGCAAAACGTGTACACTGTACAAAATTCCCACATGAGGCGAATGTGAAGCTGTTCCGAAAAAGTTCACATCACTAATTACTACGAAACTAATTGAGTTTTAATCAATTAATCATTGGGATTGTCGGACAAACAGTCGGGCTATCATTTCGGGTGTAATCTGTTATAAATGAGGCTGGGCGGGGTGCCCGCTGGTAGTGGGTGCAACAAAAGAATGCAGGATTACTGGGCACCGGTGTAAAAACCTGTACAGTCAGTAGAGACGGCCATTGCAAGTGTATGCTTCCCACTTTGGTTCGAAAGGGTTAAATCAGATAGAGTTAGCTTTGTTTGAGGAGGAGTGGATTATTTCCTACTTCTCTTATTTTCTACTGATTAACGGCATATCTCTAGATAGGCTGTCCGTCGGGCTCACTGAGATCGTATCAAAGAGTTTTCATTGTTAGTTACGGCTGACGATCCTGACAACATTTTAGATGGTGAGAATGTGCCGTGTGTGTCCGTTAAAAAACATTATGCAACTTTAAATGTAAAAGTAGGCCTGTTACATTAGTTATATAGCTTTGCGTGTAAAATCATCCACATTAGCGGCATGTCGGAACTTCGCAGACTGTACCAGCCCTAACGATATAGTTGCAGCTGGCCGGTACTGATTACGCGAACCCAACGCTCAACTTTGTAAAACTCGATCCTCGCATACAGTAATAGAGTTAATTTTTCTGCCAGGGCTGACATGAAAGAATTGAGGGATGAAAATTAAATTGTAAGTTTGCGTTCGTAAAATGTGTTTTATATTTTTTTAGGACTGCGACCATTTAGCAGTTAAAAACAGATCAACACATGGCTGTGTCGTTTTAAAGCGCAGTTAAATTCACACACGATGTTTTATATTATGATCTAGTACCGAACTCATTGTTATTTCTTTAAATGCTTATTTAGAGTACTGAAGAATATTATTTTTGAATCTTAGTAAAAAACTCTTGAGTGAGTAGGTACTCACTCAAGAGCCCCTTTTGACCCTTTGACACCCTCACAAAATGGTATAATCACAATATATGGAACTTTGAATTATAATTACCAAAACTTTGCACAGCGTCGTCTCATTTAGATAAGAACTAAGTTGTTGTCCTTGCTATTTGTATACCGTCTAGTCCCCAAAGTCCACCCTCTGAAGTTCTACGGACTACGCTGTAGTTTGTATGATGAGCTAACACAAAATACATACACACAGTACACAAGTTCACTCGAAATTCCTATTTAATTAGGAGACTCATATTCCGTTTTCAAACAGTCCCTTCTTATTTGAATTATTTAGATTAATAATTCTATATTCCTAATTCTACAAAGAGCTCACAAGATTTATATAGATTTAGAGAGAACAAAGCGCAATAGGGCATATTTTTTCAACGGGCTTTGGCCTACCGCATATTCCCACCCCTTCTGTGTCGCCAGGATCGACAGCGGTACCCAATCACAAAAACCCACACAAAATCATCTCAATGCACAAAATATGTATAATAATAATCATGTACTATGTTGCGCTGTGGTTATATTTACCCTGAGATTTAGTGTTGCCCGCTTATCGATGGTTTTATCGAGTTCCCATGTTGTCGATAAGGTCTAGCAGTTGGCGTAAAGTTATCATTTGCATCGGAGTTTCGCGTGAGCTCCCACGACGCCATGTGCCGCGCACATGTCGCTGACATCACATCCTCCGTATCACGCGAATATTGGCGAATAAAACTGAATGTACCAATTACTTCTTTAATGTGCTGTGAGGCCTGTGACGTTAGCATATTAAGGCACGGCGCATACGACAGACTCTATTTTTATGGCTATTACGATTTTTTCCAGAATGTGCAGCCTGCACCCTGCGTACATGTCGATATTGTAAGAGCTAAGAACCGCCTGGCGTGTATGTTAAGGCGCTATATTGAAAAAACTGTCCTTTTTGACGTAATACTATATGACCCTCAGAAATGTTACAAATCTGGTAATGAGATATACATAATTATCTTCATAGCCTTATCTAGGTTTGAGAAGAACCAGAAACACGATTAATGTATTTTGCCTCGATACATTTCTCGATCGAAATGACCTCTTAAAAATACGATATTTGAAGACTATTTTTAAACGAAAATAGATGTATTGTAGGAAATTAGTCTAATTGATAGACACCTTTGCAACTCAAAATCGTATAGAAGCATTTTGCTTAAATGCTCCTAGTTATTTTTTAAATAATTAAAATTACGTTTTTCGCATGTTTTCCGAGCGAGCCGATAGCTTCTGGCCGCAGCGTATTCACGACTTTATAGTCATACAAATGAAGTATAAAATTGCCCTTGCGGTAAAATTACTTTCAATATAGCGTCTTAATATAAGCCGTCCGATTAAATCTGTTAAAACCTTTTTTAAAGAAGCTTCGAAAGGAAATATGAATGGAGAAAGACGAAGAAAGGATAATATCATAATACTAGATGTTGCACACAACTTCGACGCGTGGGAACCGTGCATTTTATCCGGGTTAAAACTATCAATTAACGTCTCTTACCGAGACTCCAGTTATCTTGATATTTCGGTTCAGCGGCTTAAACGTGAAAAGGTAACAGATAGATAAGCACACTTTCGCTCTTATAATATTAGTATGGTAGGTAGTTAAACTTAGCCTAACGTAATAATTATAAAGATCTATAATGTCCAGTGTAATAGATGATTAACTCAATGCACTTGTCATAAAAATACTTTTATGTTGACCCGACGTGATGGGTGAGCTAACGGCAGCCCCGGATCTTCAATTTTTTTTAGGGGGGGCAAAAACTGAAAAATGCCGCCCCGCCTTTTTTCCTTTGGGAAATGCTTGATGCATTCCCGGCAGCCTGGGTGGGCGCCTGGATATGCGAGACTCCTCGGGTGCTGCGGTAAGGAGGAGCACCCTTGGTTACCCACCAAAACCCAACGGTGCCTCCTCTCCGCGTGTCGCTGAGCCGCTGGACCTGCCTGAGGCGATAACTGCAGCAGCCCAGACAGCGGCATCTGCTCTACCAGCAGAACCATCTGCGCGGCTTCTGCCGCTTTCTCCGGGAGAGCGGCCCGGAGCTCCGGGCGCTTTTCTACCGAAAGAGCTCGTGCGATAGGTGACGGATTCCCCAATCCATCGCCCGAGCCCTATTATATCAGGGGTAGCCGCTCATGCTGAGCGCGTCTTCGTCCTCCGCGTCTTCTCCTTATCGGGTCAGCTGCTTCATCGGCTTCTCGATTTTTCTCAGCGGCCTCCTGCGTCACGATGGACTCGCAGAAAGTAGAGACCGCCTGCCAGGCTTCTCTCGACCGGACTAATGCTCTTATTATGTACGGGAGTGTCAGGTCTGGTCCTACAGCGGCGCAGAGCGCTGCCCGTTGTGCCCAGGCTGAGCAGGCAGCGAGCGTGTGCTGCGCCGTGTCGTCATCGTCCGTAAAATGATGGCACTGGGGCGTTGGCTCCCGTCTGGCCGTATGGTGCAGGTAGTGACCGAAACACCTATGTCCTGTCAGCATCTGCACCATCCGGTAGGAGAGAGTGCTATGACGCTGCGCCACCCAATCCTCCAGAGCTGACCGAATTGCTGCAACAACTCTGTGACCGGCACTTGGCGATGCCATTTGGTTTTGCCAGGTGCGCATTATCAACATTCGCGCTTGGCGACGCCATTAGGCTGCCAGATCTGGTGGCACCCGTTCCCCTCTTTCCTTTGCTGCTGCTGTGCGGGAATAGACTTCCACCTGCCCACGGGCTTCCAGGTCCCATGGAGGGGTACCGGCTAATGCAAACGCCGCTTCGGCGCCCCGCCTACCTACTTATGTTTATTTTCACCTCTATCATCCATATAATTTCAGCTATCAATATGTACGATACATATTTAATAGGGTTTAAAATTAAAATAAAAATGCATAATAAAAACAAAAATCAAATATATTATTAAATTTGTGAATTGAAATTACAATTTTACTCTTCGAGCTTTTTGTACAGCAAATAAAATCTATAGCCTTGTCATAATTTAACTCGTGTGCAATACGTTTTTCTATCGCTTATTTTTTCTATCGATTGCAAGACCCGATAAGCGTTCCTGGCACAGAAGATCGCAAATAATTTTTAACCAGTTTTAGTTTGCTAAAACGAGCTCTGCGATTCCTGCAGGCGAGCGGGAGCCGGGCGCGTATTTTGAACGCGCCTCGCGAATATTAAATGTTCGTGCAGCACGTCTCACTCCGCACTCAGGGTATCGGTCAAGTTGATATGGCCATGCAATTGCTGTACTTGTGCAGTGTGCTATTATTTATTCCGTGGTCAAAGTTAAATAAATGATGAGTTGTCCATTGGTCCGTGAAGTGTGAATTTTGCCGCCCCCTGAATTTGCCGCCCGGGGCATGGGCCCCGGCTTGCCCCCCCTAGATCTGGGGCTGGCTAACGGCAATGAGGTAAATATGGGGGAAACAATAGAAGTCATAACCCCTAAGCTGTACTAAATATGTATTGCGATATTGGAAAATACTACGGCAGTACGACTGTAATAGAAAGAGAAGATTAGGTTTTATGGTTTAAAGGAACTGTTGGTAAATATTAATAGATGTATATTACTGTGTAGGTATTATGATTAAGTAATAAAAAAGATTTGGTTCTGACTTCTGAACAAATTTTAAACTACTTGTTGACCTAGCACAATTCGAAAACAGTGAGAAGAGCAATAGCAGAAGAAGATACTTCAAAACATAATCAGTACAGTTATAAAACAACATTAAGCAGCAAGATAGAGTTATAACTCTAATATAATTTAGTTTTGTTGGAAATTTAAGATTTTGCCTAGAATAAAAATAATCATAAAACATACCTACTCATAAATCTTACGACTTACAGGAAATCATAGTTAAGTTTATTATACAGACATACTAGATAACAAGTAGTACACGCTGTACTAAAACATTGTTTAACAGGAACGTATTTTATGGAATATTTTTTGTTTGCTAACTCAGCGTCGTCACGTGGTCGAAGCTTACTCTGCAGCTTAGCCATAGATGTAGGCTAATTGTAAACATGTCTATGTTTTACATAATATTTTAACTATACTTTGCTCTTTAACAAGTTTTTCTAATATTACACTAGTGTTAGAGAGTAGTAAAAGTCTTGAATTATACATTGAGTGGTATTTATTCGAGCAGAGTTTCACCTTACACGTCACAAAGTTAATTACAGAATGCCTCCATCAATGCAATATGGCTGGCTTTTATACCATTTTACACAATAGAAACGAACTTCCGTTGACAAATATAGTAAAATCATTAAAATATTAAAAGCAGGTATATAATTCTAAATATTAGTTAATGTACTTCTCATATTTAAGATAATTATTTACTTAAATATGAGAAGAGGAATTTATAACGGAAGTAAATAATCCTCCCGTCCATTAATCTATTTGTGAAAATGAATTACCTTACTTATTAATAAAATAAATATATTATGTAGCTTGTCCATTGACATCCGCTAACACTAGTTTCCTCTGTAAATGGCTTCTTTTACATAATGATATGTTTTTTCCTTACTTTTGTCATTTTTCGCTGAGCCGTTATCATCAACATACTTTTATCAAGTAAGATTTAATGGACAGTTTTATTAAGTAGTCCATGATTCCCTTTTTACCAAAATAAATTATAAAATACTTATAAATAGTAAATTATGGATTAAAAATTCGTTTGGTCATTAATGCACTGTTTTTCTGATCTGTATTCCTTGGGAAAACATAAAATAATGTCACTTCTATCTGTTTCCTCGATCTTCTTAAAACATAGCGCACACATTAACGCTAGTGAGGGTATTATAAATATTTATGATATATAAACGGCGATTGTGCCAGCGCCCGCCACGCCGCCGGCAATACTAGATACTGTATGAAAACAATTTTTAACCATTTTAACGACCATGATGCTAATGAAGCTCCATATTTTACGCTTTATCGTATAGAAATCACTGCCAAATTGCAGATTGTGTTTAAGAGCCCGTCCTCTCTTTTCTACTGCTCTCTTCGCACTCACGCCCGTCTTTCATATGCCAGGTGAAAAAGGGCGATCGCCAAGTTAGCGGGCAGATAGAGGTTTTCTGTTTTTAAAGGGTTTTTTATATTGAAGTGGTAAAAAGTAATTCCAACACTTTATAGACGACTTTTCTCAACAGTACATTGTATTTTTTTCATACCGTTAAGACGTCAATACAATCCATAAAAAGGTGATATTCTAAACCTTTTACAGCAAAAATCACAAAACTGTCGCGGGTTTGAGTTGGATTATTTAAAGATACTTAAAAAAAATAAAAAATCTAGCTCCAACACTATATTATAATTGAAATGATCTTACATGTTGTGCATTAAAACTTATAGAAATACCTACTGTATTTTAACTGTTAAATCACATCTGTTAAATGAGCGAAATCGGCAAAATTTCGTATACGAACTCTTAAATTATTGAGATTGTATTAATGATTATTATTTTTAACAAAAAATTAAAACCGACTTCCAAGGTAAAACAATAATAACATCCTTATAATATGAACTAAAAAGTATTAAATAATTATTCCTATCTAATAGTGCCTTTTTCCGAATTCGGCTAAAACTCAACTATTTCTGTACTCAATCTTCATCATTTTGAAGTCGGTACCAGATGAATCTTCTGTTCTCTGACAGAATATTTGAAACTTTTGGAACTGGCACCGACTTCAAAATTATGAAGATTGAGTACAGAAATAGTTGAGTTTTAGCCGAATTCGGAAAAAGGCACTATTAGATAGGAATAATTATTTAATACTTTTTAGTTCATATTATAAGGATGTTATTATTGTTTTACCTTGGAAGTCGGTTTTAATTTTTTGTTAAAAATAATAATTTCACTCTTTTTAGTTACCAGAGTAAACCATCGCGTACTATAAGTAGAATAACACACCTGTATAATATTATTCTGCGTATCTTATTACAGTCACACTTAGAAAATATAATATCAGCTGCAGCCTGCGGATAATTTTAAGCAATACATTTTAAAAAAATCGAAGTGAACACGTGACGTGACGTGCTAAGTAGCCGGTCACCGGACTAGTTTCAACTTTCAATAGTACTGGCACTCGCTCGACTTGTCGCACGTGACACGGACGCAGCGCACATAGTCCCTACCCGGCCCGCGCCGCCGCGCCGCCCGCGCCCGCTTGACAGCCCTGCGGCCCTGGCAGACTGAAGTGAGACTGCAGAGAGTGTTATTGTATTATGAACGCTAAACGCAATACAAAAGGTTGAAATTAGGTTGTTTTCCAGAATATCTCGGCGAAGTGAGATAGAATGTTACATTATCGAAGCAGCTTTAACTTCTTAGAAGTAATGTCAAATGTGTGCCTTATGCTCTGGAGATAAGGTTGAATTTGGTGACATTGGTGACCCTGACATGGTAATGATGATGATGATGATGATGAATGTAATTTGCATAGTAGCATATGCTTTCAGTTCTTAAAACAGCGCCTAAACTCCCAAACTTGTATCTATAAGGAATCCAGAGTTCTCTTAGTAGCTTCGGAACCATAGTATACCTCGGTGCAAAATCTTGTGTTTTGGTAGCATATGCTTAGGATACTTCTCATAAAACCAAAATCAATATATGTTTCCATATAAATTTCGAGGAGTTCCCTCGATTACTCATGGATCCCATCATCAGGTCACCACTTTTGTGAACATGGTACCAAATTGGAGTGAAACCTAATACAACATAACAAAAAATTCAAAAATCGGTTCACAAACGGCGGAGTAATCGTTGAACATACAAAAAAAAAAAAGAAAAAAAAAATATCCACAGCCGAACATATAACCTCCTCGTTTTTTGGAAGTCGGTTAAAAACAAAATATGAATGAATTGAGGCAAATATTTGGTCCAATTGGCTTCGATATTTGAGAAAATGTGACGAATCTTTCCTATTTCTTTATACTTACTGTAAGTACCTTTTTCCTAACATACCACAATAGACTTAGTTCTGTCTGTTCTGATAATTATATGTACTTATGTAGGGAAATAACCTTACTGTTGAAGCTTGGAAGTCGTTGTGTTGTTGTCGTCTCTAATAAAAAATAAACAATAATACTAATCTCAATATTGAAATTCTCCGTAGTATGAAAACTTAATTTGCCAATAAAAATAACCTTTTTCAATTTTAACCATTTTCGATTCCTATTTATTGCGTTGAATACGATACGATAATTATTAACAAAATAGCGTCTCATGATTTTGGAATTGAGCAAAAACAGCGTCTTGTAAACACAGCCTTCCGGGAATAGGGCTGAGTTTACAATATGTATTAGGTTTGTTTTGTCTGGCCTCGGTGGAGTGGAAGATGTCTTGTTTTTATAATAAACACGGTTCTAGTAAATAGTTCCAAACACAATACCTACATTTGGTATTAAAATAAACAGGGTTACAAAATCCAGGGCAAAAAATATGGGTTAAGTAAGGGCCATTATTCATTAATACCATTAAGTGAAAATGAAAAATTATCGTAGAGAAAATTATAATGCTTGAATATTTTATTTATCGTCAAAGTAAATTTTGCCTACACTTTTTGATAAAACGAATAATTAACTAAATTTAAAGCCAGCAAGAAACAAATTAAATGTAAGTACATTTTAATTCAGAAAAAACATTGTAAGTACAAAAACTAACATTCTATGTACAGGTTTCCGAAAATTCACATCCACGTAATTTTCTTAGTAAATTCTTTCCATGAAAATTTAATAACTCGCCTCAGAGGAAAAGCCCGGAATATCTGATCTGCTATGTAAGATATTCCTCAAGGTAACCAAAGGCTCGCGTTATTACTGACATCAAAGACCGTTGGGTTTTAGTTCGCACGTCCTTTCAGATCGAGATAGCTAGGGACGTGCTCTCAACGGCTCTAAATATTGCGCTAGATGAGTAAATATTTAGGAAATGAAATCGCAGCAGTAAGGAAATAACCTATGTGTCTTGTCTTGGCTTATAGTTGATGCTTTATATGAACGCATACAAAAGCTTATTCTTGTGTCCAAATATTCTGAATAGCGATGTAGTGACACCCTCCGCTTTTTATTTTTTGAATATCTTTAATGTACAGAATTTTCATTTCTACAGTTTTATTATATGTATAGATATTAACGTCCAAAATAATAACAAGCTTGTCGAATGTTCACTGTATCCTCAAAATATTATGAACAATGTTCAAAATTGTTAAGTAGTTAAAAAGATTTCAACAAAACATATTATCTCATAAGGGTGAATATGTTAGAAGTTCCTCCTTTTTGGTATTTTTAAAAAGGAACGCTTCGGGCTTCGAACATGGCTTTAAGTTCGTAAAACAGCAGGTAGAGTCTGTGACTCTACCTTAGCGTGTTTGTTATCTTACAATTAAATTAAAGTATCGAAAGCCAGACCAAGTCTTTGCCAATCGCTGTCTGATTGGAAATTGGAATGTATTTTGCTCATTTACTTTAGAAGGTAAATTAAAGAGTTGATATGAAATTGAAAACGATAGAAAATTATTGCCACATAATATTAATTATTAATCTTCTCACAAGTCCCAATGCAACGGTATATAACTGCACGTACTTTCAGAGAAGTTGATTCCTAGGCAGCCCATCTAGCATACGCCAACGAGAACATTTTGTCTACACGTTTTCTCGATGTTTGATGGCGTTTCTCTTCATCTCTATTGACAACATGACATAATTTTTTCTCGTGTAGATCTGTCGTCAAAATCTATCGACATAATGTCAAAAAATGATGTTCACATTATGTCGTTATCGACAATATAATTACATACGAGAGCGAGATATCTCGAGGTTTTCTCGTTTGCGCATCTTAGGCCGGTAGATGGGGTTCCTATGTAGTTTGGTCTCGTTACGTCAAACCCAGCCGACAGATAACAATTAATATTAAATTGACATGATCCGACCGAATGACGTTAGTCTGTCAACTGCCTAGGAATCAATTTCTTCGATGGTACATAATATCAATCTTTTCAAGTTGAGCTCAAATATTTAAAATTCCTACAAAACTTAGGTTTAACATCTATAAAAATGTACGTGTCCCAACTATTGATATTGTACTACAAATAGGGATTGCAAAAAACGGATTTAGAAAAAAAACCGGATTTTCGGATTTTTTCATCCTCAAATCCGGATTATCCGGATAATCCGGATTTTTTGAATATTTTTGATAAACAGCTTTCAATGCGAGTTAGCGATTTTCACGTGGGTGTAAAAAGGATGAGATTAAAATAACAGTATCTGATACTTTTAATATTATTAACGACTTAAAAATACCTAGATTTTTTAAACTTAAAAATGTGAAATTTTAGTTAACAAGAAAATCCTAAGCCATCTCCGCTTTATCGATGACTTCGTAATTTTTGCGCCTATATCCGTCAGCCGCATCATCAAATTATGCTCCAAGATCTGCAGACCTAGATGTGGAACTTACAAAAAATAGGTCTAAGACACAAACATTAAACAATGATCAACAGTGCGAGACGTAGGTTCGAGGTAGACGAGAAAGGACTTCACTATGTCAACGAGTCTTGGGTTCACTATGACAACTTGGGCCAATTAGTTTCTTATGACAATAGAAAGGCAGAAAAACTGGCCCATGAAGAATGATGACTTATCAATCTCCCTGAAGCGCAGACTCGTTGATATAATATGTATTTCGCTCGTCATAACCAACGATTACGACGTGATAACGACGATCTCTGTTTAGTTGCGGGTCCATGTTGGATGCGAGTAGCAGGAGATCGGTCTTGACGTTCATTGAGAGAGGCCTGTGTCCAGCAGTGGACGAATATAGGCTGATATGATGATGATGATGAATCAACGATGCGCAAACTTGATCATTGACCGATACACAATTTACAAAAATTCCAATTAAGGGTCTGCCAAAGAGCAAAAGAGCTCAAATCTCAACAAAACAAACAAAAACATCATGTGTTCCAAACTAGAATTAGAGACCTAGGAATCAAGACGGCCAAGCTAAAGTGGCATTGGGCTGGTCACGTTGTCCGCATACATCTAGGCTGGATATTGACTGAGTGAGGATTAGAGGAGGAGTTGAGGATCCGGAGGAACCCAGTGCTAACGATGCGATTGGGATTGGTGCCACAAATATCCTCTTTAGTAAATTAGGAGAGTTTTTGTTCTGTAATAGAGCAGTAGAGTTAAGTGGGCGTGTCACAGAATCTGCAGGTCGTAATACTATTAACATTTATTCTGTAAAGGTGTTTGTTGAGGTTACATTGTCCAGTTAGGCTTCTGGCAAGGATTCTATTTTTTTTTTCTTACTAGCCAACTCGTCAGCGGTTACGTTACCAATGAGGAAGGATTGCGAAGATTTTAACTTAGAACACGGTCATAAACTACCACCGGAGGCATATCCGCTAGGCTGGCATATGTTGACGCTGGAGCAAGATAAGTGAAAGATTCGGGCGGCGCCTTTGCCCAGCAGTTGGAAAGTATATTTGGACGGCATTACGTAATAACAGATTAAGCGACACTTGAGAGAATTCGAGAAAATAAGCTTCAAAGATTTTAAACTTAAAATTGTCGCTGTGAGCTCATCATTTATGTTACGTGTATTATTTTTTTACTGTCAATTAAGATGTATATAAAGTTTAGATTAATATAGAATATATTACTGTGTAGAATATACTTTAAAAGATATAGCCATTTTTCCGTTTAATTCGTTAATGATTTATAGCAATATATTAAATTTGTCAACGTACTATACGACATTACTGTCGTTTGATTCTTTAATACGATTTATTTTGGGTGAAATAAAGTGCAATAAAAGATTAAATCCAAATATTTTAATTTTTATATAGTCATATACCACAAAATAACATAATTACTGGCTTGTCTCGCTATCCTTTATGAAACTAATATAAATGCGAAAGTGTGTCAGTGTGTCTGTTTGTTACCTCTTCACGCCCAAACCACTGAACCGATTTTGCTGAAATTTATGAGATGGAGATACTTTTACGTATGGAGATACTTTGAGTCCCGGGAAAGGACGCAGCATACTTTTTGTCCCAGAAAAATGTACGGTTCTCGCGCGATAAACGAATTTTGGCACAACGGCGTTACGGGCGACGTCTAATCTTTTAATAATTAAAATAGCACTTTTTCAACATAAAAAAAAAAAAAAACAAAAAACTTAACGCTCAGTGATAAAAAATTAATGAAATGATTTTTTTATTTTTCTAATCTTTATTTTCTATATCAAAATCTGCTACCAGAATAAATCCAAATTAGGCGGTTAGTTCGTTATTGCGTTTTTAATGAATAAATTGAATCGGATTATCTACAACTTTTGTGGATATAATTCTTTTATGCATTTTAAATTCCTGTTTGTGTATTTTGTAACAGCAACTTAGGCGCATAATTCTATAATACGTAACTAGATTGTGCAAAATTTTTAACAAAGTTTGACATGTCGCTTGATTCACCCCTTATTATAAGGCACTAGGATTGACTTTTGAACAAAAAATTAGCTGAATACATAGTTAATGATGCCTAGAATCGATCTGCATTCATAACTAATTTTTTTTTATTTTGTCGCTTGATTCGTTATCACATAACGCCGTCCATTTATATTTAGGCTATTGCACAGAATAATGAATTAAAATAATTATTTAAACTTTAAATCAACATTTCCTTATAATATTTGAAACTTACTATATTCTTTTGACTTATTAGACCGAATTACAAATCAATATTGGTTACGTAAGCAATTATAATTTATAATTAATTATAACTTCAATTTAAACAAAAACAACATATTTTATAGAAAAAAACATTGTATTCAATACTAAAATATTCTAAAATAATTGTAAATTTATCAGCATTGCATTATCATAATATAAAAATATGATAATATAATAAACCAAGAGCTAGGTTATAAAAAATTAAAATATGTCGTAATTTATTTTTAAATAAAATGGAAAAATGTAAAGAAATGTAATTACAACCACCAAATAAATACTTAATGGAATGTTAGATACACGAAATTCTGACTTTGGTACGTGTAGACCGCGCAAAGTTGTGATAGCGCCTTTAAGCAAATGTGAATTTGTATGTCAGATATTACACGATACATTTAAATTAATTTTACATTACATAAAAGCTTATTTTTCGTAATTATATCTAGTATTCGAAAAAACCGAAAATCCGGATATTAAAAATAAAAATCCGGATATTTCATAGGCCCAAAAAATCCGGATTATCCGGATTTTTCGGATTTCGAAGTATCCGGATTGCAATCCCTAACTACAAACTTAATGCTACACTAATAGTAAAGAAAATAAGATATAGCTGGCCCCGGGCAACAAAGCGGTAAACGCCGGTTACGCCCTTTTTAATGTTATTTGATTTTTGGCTTCTCTGAGTACTAGTCTATCACCCCTATTTATTTCATATTTTTAAAATAACATTTTAGGTATAATAAATGACAACAGGTTTATGGAATGGAAAAATCTCTTACGACTAAAACTGTATTCTTGCATTACTCTATGAAACATGACTAAAAAACCGGTGAAGATACGATACGGCTAAGTTTTCGCGGTAAGATTCCCCAGAAGAAGGGAGTAATCGGCTGGTACGCTCGAAATCTAAAGCGAAAAATACGTCGTATTATATTCTTACAGCCGTAAATCTCAAGCGGTTTGGTGTTTTTATAAAGTCAATAACCAATGTTGCAAATGAAACAATATCGCTTATTAGTTGTATTATATTTTTTTTCAATTATTTCAATAAATTTTTACACTATTATAATCATTTTGATATGGTTAAATAGGTAAAAAAAATAACTTTCATATGACACTTCAAACGTTTATTTTGGACCACTGTACGCTGCACTATAAACAAATTAGCTTATTTTGTCTCTCCTGAACAAAACTATTTTGGATATTACGCCTTTATTGCCCGGGGCCAGCGATATTCGGAAACTATTCCTTTTGAGTGTTTGTGCACCGTTTAAAATGTCTCTGTGCAACCTAAAAAACTTTAATTTTCACATTCTTTACTGTACATTTTTGCCAGTGAAAAAAAAAGCAGATGGGTGCGGAATTGCAGATAGCTTAGTAGGAATTAACGAGCATTCAATTCAGCGGAATCCTCACTAAAAAGGTCTATTTCTTTTTTTTACTTCAACCAGTTACTGTCTGAATGGAAACCAAAAATGTGGTTACATAAAAATATAATTTTCGTTCATAATTATAGGTGAGTTGGCAGACGGGTTTTGAGGTAACGTTCCATATTATGTGGTATTAACTAACAATTATATTTTATACATTCTAGACAAAAAAAAAACTGAATTTTGGCTAACGAATCTAAAGACAGATGTTAAATTTTTACAAACGATTGAGTTTAAACGAATATTTCACCAATAAGAGTAGGTACCTACAGCTTACGTTGGTTTGCCACAATATCGTGATATCATTTTGCAGTTTTGTTAAACTAAAACTGCTTCGAATCCTTTTAGAGGCTGTATTTGGATTAAAATAATATAATCGAGGTTACAGTTTGCCAAATGGTTTACTCCAACTCTGACTCTTACTTTTGGTACCAATTACATTTTCTTAAGCTCTATCGGTACATAGGCGCTGCATCGGTTAAATCTGGCCATAAAATACTAGTTACTTCATTCGTACTATGCTATATACATATAGGCGCTGTATACACTATCGGATAAATCCCATACCTCATAGTTAAGGCAGGTATACATCAGCCCACGTCATTAGCTCGCGGCCACACGGTCACGCTGCGATCAATTCGACGCACCTTCTGTTATGACTGCAGTGCATTTACTCCTTTAAGTGCCTATCCGCCATCTTTGCGTGAACTATAATCACAGTTTATGCCGTGCTCTTATGAGGCTTCCACACTAAGCTCTCTGCAAACTGCTCGTGAAATGGAACGGCTCTGTAATGGAATTTCATGTTTGCGTCGTTGTACGTTCTACGTAGACGCCCGCGCCATATTAGCCCATACTACTCTTTATCCCGGAAAACCAATTTCGGTGCAACAGAGTTGCGGGCGCCTGCTAGTGCCTAGTTATATACTAAAACTAAAGTAATTAATGATCATTGATCCATCCGTAAGATGATTTTTAGCTCGCCTTGTAATGAAAAACATCAAACGAATTTGTTCGTGAGGAAGCTAAAATGTTGTCGCAAACCTGAACTATAGTTAAAGGTCATAGAGTTGAATTTAGTTTGGCAAGTCGTATAATTCTCTAAATATCTGACTAATGTGATTGGGGCTTTAAGAAGTTCAGCGATGCGAGCCATTCGTGACGCATTCGCGGCGGCTGCGTTCCGACTCAGATTACGGCGCGGCTTAAGAGCCCGTCCTCTCTTTTCTACTGCTCTCTTCACACTCACGCCCGTCTTTCATATGCCAGGTGAAAAAGGACGATCGCCAAGTTAGCGGGCAGATAGAGGTTTTCTGTTTTTAAAGGGTTTTTTATATTGAAGTGGTAAAAAGTAATTCCAACACTTTATAAACGACTTTCTCAACAGTACATTGTATTTTTTTCATACCGTTAAGACGTCAATACAATCCATAAAAAGGTGATATTCTAAACCTTTTACAGCAAAAATCACAAAACTGTCGCGGGTTTGAGTTGGATTATTTAAAGATGCTTAAAAAAATAAAAAATCTAGCTCCAACACTATATTATAATTGAAATGATCTTACATGTTGTGCATTAAAACTTATAGAAATACTGTATTTTAACTGTTAAATCACGTCTGTTAAATGAGCGAAATCGGCAAAATTTCGTATATGGACTCTTAATTCGTTACATTATTAAAATACTTAACTGTATTTTAGCCGCTACAAAAACCGAGGCCGTCCTAAAAAACAGCTGGAATAAAAAAGATTAATGATAACGAAACATGAATTTAGAAATTGTAGAAGAGCGTTCAATGTACGTATCTGAAAATTATTATCTATGTGATTTGCACGGACACGAATTAATCTTTGAACGGTTGTAATTTCTACCGCTATTTATTAGGTATAAAATATTATGATACATCCATATTGCTTGTTATTTAGTTTTATAGACTAGACTGCTGCGTATTACGAAAGCAAAACTTTATCGCTCTACAATTAAGGATCAACTGCTCTATTTTCCGTAAAAGATTTCGCAACTTATGCACGTTTCGAGAACAATGATAGTGATTACGGATGGGATTTGGAAATTTCGAGACGTCGGCGTCACGAGGCGGCTGCGGCTGCGGTTGCGGTCGGAATTACTTCTCAGACAACATTCACAGAATTAATGACGACAACCGAAACATAGCTTAGACCAGATGCTTCACTACATAAAGTAGCGAAGAGCTATTTCATGCCAGTTTATAAGCCGTTTTTGAGGGTTGTAATATGAAGAATGTAGACGGTAGATTAATTTGTGTTACGAGTGAAAAAACTAAAGTATTTCTAAAGAAAACTATAAGTTAATTTTCTTAAGTCACGAAATTAACGATAGAATATATCTTTAATTTGATTTCGTAGCTTCTACATTTGCATTTAGCATCTTTTCGATATTGGTACTTTTACCATTCTATTTTTTGTAACGTAACTTAAGAAAATATAGTTATTATTTTGATGACTACAATTTACAGAAAAATCCAAAGTTTTTAAAGCTGAAACTATTTTAATTCTGTTTCGGCTGTTTGTTACTACAAAATACAGACTACAGAACTAACGGACCGAAATGCCGCATATTTTAAACTGCTCCATTAGATTCGCAACCTAAAGTCATATTTTTTGGAAAACTAAATTGAACGTACGAAATGTATAGTTTTTCCAACATATGCCGGCCATATATCACAGCAGCTAAGTTTTTGCAACAAACGATAACGAAAATAATTCTCTTATTTATTCGACGTTCAAAAACTTTAATAATAATATAATATTTTGTAGTTATAACCTTTAACAGATTCATAATTACAATTAAGAATTACGTAAAAAATATGGCAGGTAGACTATAAAAATCTCGTAATTACTTTCAAATTGAAGGCAAATGCCAGTGTCTACTCTCTACATATTTTCATTTTCTATGATTAGCTCTAAGTCCAACGTGATTCGAAGCATTTCAAGTGAGGAAGAAATATGAAAGCCTATAATGGGAATGTAGGATACTTACTTTGTTGATGCCTGCTAGCTTAGCCACAATGGCAAATATTCCTCACAGACTTTGAGTGGCCATAAAGAGAGGGAAGGGGGGAGTTGCGGTGAACGATAAAAGCAGGCGCTTGATAAGTGTCCGCTTGGGCATTACAATGGTCCCGAGAGGAACCCTTGCCCTACGACGACTGGATCCCATTGTTCGGGCTTTGATCGATGTTAGCAAAAGTTTTCATTTGTACGGTTTACCCCAAAAAATTGAATTTCCGATAATATTTCTCACATAATATTCTAGATATTATTATAATTTATAAGTAAAATGGTTCCTGTAAAGAATGGTACGGCAGTGTTTGGTTCGCGCTCGACTTGGACTGCCCTGTCCCCAGAATCCAGATATCTAATTAAGTGCACTGTAAGAGCTCATACTACAGAAAATCCATTTATTGGCTTTCCTAGTCAAACAAAAATCTAAGGTAATAATGGACGACTGCCAGCAACAAATACCAAACCCTAGCTTAAAATGAAAAGCAATATAAAATTGAGTTCTTTTGAACTTTACAAAAATAATAAAGCCGCAGTTGTGCGATCACAAAGAAACCTTTCATCACCGCGGTTATGGCGTGCCTGCACTCTGATACCCCATCACATTATGGCGTACAGTTGCCAGTCCCACGCACCATTATTACAGACGTCCTCGTCAACATTTTATCATTCAAAAAAGTAATGACACTAGTTTTTAAATTTTTAATGAATGTTCGTCATTATTATCAAATTATTATTTAATATTTTATACTCTTATATGTTACAATTTCTAAAGATTTTGCATCATTCTGCAGTGCACACAAATTATCCTATGTACTACAACATAGGATAATTTGTGTGCACTTTTTGTAGTGATCATAATGAGTTTGAATGTAGAGCGATTAGGGAATAATTATGGCTTTTTCCCATTTCACTGAAATCCCATTGGCTATTGAATTACGAGATCAGCATAAATGTGTAATATATAAAAAAGTCGATTAGAAATAGAAATGGGTGCGAGGCACTTTGTGCAGCGATCATAATGAGATTCAATGTAGAGCGATTAGGAAATAATTATTATACTTTTTTCAATTCCATTGAAATCCTCATAATGCCCATAATAAATTACGATATCAGCATAAATATGTAACAAATAATAAAAATCGATTAGCAATAGAAATCGGTGCAAATCGACAACGAGTCGGCGCACCCCTAGCAGTAAAAGCTGCATCCTGGCCGACCGCGCCCCTGCAGGAAAAACCCATTCAACCGCTTCAATTACCGTATCCGAATAATCATCTACTTGTTCACGTAAAATCGATTTCGGGTTTTAATTTCGGGTGCATTGATGTCGACTCCCCAACGCTCGGATACATTTAGCTGAGCGAGCGTTAACGGCGGGGTTTACTTTTTTATTATTCTTCGATTTTATTGTTACTACAAACTAGGGTAAGTGTAAAAAAGAAAATGACTGTCACAATTTTTTACACAAAATGTGCACGTTAGCTCTGAAAAGAGCACAAATGGGAATATAATAAAAAATTAAAGCTTGCATTGCACGATATAACTGTATGGAGATTTCAAGCGCTGAATCTATAAATAGCGTTTAATAAAGCGGAGAATGCCTTCGATCGTAGAATATGCGTGCCATATATGCCTCCGGTGGTCCCTCGACCGCAAACGAACAAGAATTCCGGGGCGCACAACAGACTGTATAATGAGTGTACAATAAAGGCTTCAAACAATGTATGACCCTCACGTGATGTTCACATAAAGCGGTTGATTGCAGCGACACAATGGTGGTGGCGACCGCAGGTTTACGAGCGGAGCCGGCCGGGCTATAAACACCCGGTCACTGACCAACGTTTCAGTGCTGTGGTGCTTCATTCCTGAACAGAACATGACTAAGAATTAAAGAAGACCTTAAACGCTCGCCGCCGTGCCGAGCGGAGCCCCTTAGGATACGGATGCGGTTACTGACCAAGTCGGTTCAGTCATGACAAGGGGTAATTACCTTCAGTAGGGAACGATTCCTTCCTTTCTAATACATATCTAAGAATTCTCTGACATAATATGTAACAATAGTGCCCTTCTTCCCCTAAAGAACATAAGGAACCTACACATTATCCGGTCTGAAGAATGGTGCATTGTATTTGTTTCCTTTCTTATAAAAGGATTCGTTGTCTCTTCGCTATTCAGTGCCCCTTGATGCACCTGAAAAGCTTACCCCGGTTCTTGGCATATAAGCACTGTAATCTAGATAAAAAAACCTAGATCCTGCTTTCTTTTGTGTTTTAGAAAGGTTAGGTATATAGTTCTATTCTTAAACATGACATACAGATTGCACAGTGACTTAGAAAGTTAGAAAACTTCGCTAACTGAAAATATTGTACTAGTAAATGGAAACGTTTTATTTACATTTCACAACTTTGCAAGTTTATGTGTACACGCTTTTTCTCGTAAATTTGCAAACTTCTAGGTGCTGAAATTTCCTATAAGCCGTACAAGTCATCGATCGGGAGTGTTCACGAGCTCTCTTGAGCCTACTGTACCGGCATAAACCGGCTTGAGCTGGTTCACTGGCAATGACTGTGCGTGTGCGAGTGACTAACTCGTATTGTTTGAAAATTTTCCTGCACATTTTCATTACTTCTATCTCTGTTCGGTTTTTATTCTGTTATACACCATTTTTTCCTACAGAGATATTCTGGCGTAGAATTTTTTCACACTTTCGAAGTACTTATAGTTTATTCAAATTGTAGCCCGTAGCCTGCGAGTGCGCTCCGGTTAAAACCGCCCGAATCCAGAAAAAGCTGGTAAAAACCGGTCCGCGCGGTCTTGTCAAACGAACTACTTTAAATACTTTGGGATTTTGCTGTAAACTTTTACATAGTACATATCTTTAAATAGTATTATATCTTTACAAATGGTGGATATTTCATATTTATCGCAAGGTATACTTATTACATACATAATTACATAGAACATTAGCATTATCGGGCTACAGTCAGCTCTCGATTGTTTTAATCCGCTTAGTGGTACTGGGTACACAACTTAGGCACCTACATACAGTCTAAGTGGTCCTAAATCTTCAGCTACATTGTAGGTATAATAACAGTAACAGTAGTTCTGAAACTTGAAATGGAAAACATGCCGGTACCGGGTGCACTTTTAAGATAAAAAGCTTTAGTTTTTACGTGCAGAGAAATAAAGAAAAACTCTTTTTCTTTTTCTCTTTCGTTCTATACATTGAGTTCTTTGATCTGTATAAATATAAAATAGTGCACAACTGCGAACTGCAGATCCTGTGGAGATGATGATGGTTCTTCGAGGTCATTTACATTATAATACATAGGTATGGCTGTGTACGTTTAATAAGCGTAATAATCGACCTAGACAGCCATCATTTAACGTCTAATGAGCCTAATGACCATAAATGCAAAACATGTACAGACAATATAATAAAGGTATAAAAACAATTTAGAGCATATTTCTGCTTATATGGAGCTACTTTCAATGCGTAACTAAAGCTGGTTTGTTTGTAACCAAATGTTCTGTACTTTTTTACGCTGAAATTCGTTTATCGTGCAGGCTGTTATATGCTGTCCCGGAATTCAAATATAAATATATTTGATTAGGGTAAGGAAATGAACGATACACATACATACATACTCATATTAATTAAAGTATTAGGTACCCGTATGTCATTTAAATATTCTAGAAGTTACAAAATATTGAAGCATAGAGTATGAGCAAGTATGAGGCTAAAATCCCCAACCCAACGCAATCTGCGCCGGCAGTTGCCACATACAGTAGCATAATATTATAAGCAAACACTGCGGGAGCATAATACATTAGCACTGTCAGCGTGCAAACAAACCTTTGTCTGTGCGTCTCCAGACGGCGGCGTCAAACAATTTCCCCAGAATGTAGTAATTAAGCACAATCTGCAGTGGGGCCTGTCCCCCAGTTTCGGAGGACTGTTGTCCCCACTTGTCGCCGCACACTGTGAGCGATTTCTTCCGCTAAGCCCGCGTTCATAATGAGCAATAGTTGTTAATGATTTATTTATAATGACTGAGGAAAGTGGATTTGATAACAAAAATACTTATACGAGTTTGTTAGATAATATAATAGCAGTGTTCACAAAAATGTTTGGATTTTAGATGGCTGGAATTCCCACTCACCGTATTATGGATCATTATATTTTGGACACACACAGAAATATACACAACATACAATATCTACTTAATACCCTCTAAAATTAATCTTATAAAAACGTGTTATCCAAAACCTCATTATTTATATTTTATGCAATCAAAAAGCTAATATTAAAAATAAATCTTGATAAAAACCCGAAAATTCTGCTTAAAACTCCTTTGTTGATTCCCTAGACAATGGTGAACGGAGCCTAACCCGCCGTCCATTATCGTATTCTTTGAAATAAGTTATTGCCCTCAGGGCCCAAACGCCAGGACGTCGTCGAGGCTTAATTTGAATCTTTAAAAATGGTACTAAAATAATTAATTTCTTTCCTAGCGGTCCCTCGCAAAAAGTGTTCATTACTAAGCTTCGAACTCTCCAACATTCCTTTGAGTCCTATGGACAGAATTTAAATTTCAATATATTTTTTGTTCGTTTTATTTGAGTATGATTTATGTGGATGTATTATGTAGGATCGTGACTGCTTTTTGTTGCTCCTTGTCGTTTGTGAATATAGAACTGAATCTACAACTACGAACCGTGCCCTATTTCTTTATATCTTTATTTAATAATATTCTTTTACTTTTGACTAAACTTTTATTCTTTATCCTGCTGTTATTTATGTATTTGTTTCACGCTTTGCTTCTTACTAGTAACCTGACTGTCTAAAGAACAGGATATGCGTCAGATGGATCATGGACATGAAAGAGTCGGCTCCGGCCAGTCTTGACTCTAGTAGGTTATTTCGGCGCCAACAAAATTTGTGTGATCGCTAATCGCTGTTATCACAGCAGCTTGTTTAGACCCAATTTCACCAACGACTGTTAAAGTGAAAGATCGAATTAATATAATTTTACCTCTCTCGTTTTTCGTATGAATGAAAAAGAAAACATGTCATTTTAACAAGCTGTTAACACTAACAGACGTTGGTGAAATTGGGCCTTAAGCTACTGTTTATGAATATATTATTATTATGTTTATTACATATTACTTACTTTATAATATGCCAATATTATGTTAATAAATATAATCTGGCTGTGGGCATGGTTAACGGGAAGTGTAACATAAGTCTGATTTACTTGGACCAGTTGCAACACGATTCGAATACCAGCTGTCACGTAGATGGTACAAGTTATAAGTCAATACTCTGTGATATTGATTACAACTTATTTGAATACTAGTCGCCTACATTGCGAGCCAGACAAGTTTACATACGCAATTATTTGAAATTACTTAACGGCTCCAAAAAATAAATACAATAAATAGAAGTTCGTATATAAATTTTTACATGTTTAACCAACTTCGTCATTTGAGGAAAAAACATTTTCAAAATACCGAATTATAAACATCAGTATCGCAGACGCATTCGAAGAAGCCTCAGGGGGGTGTGCCAAAATGTTTTCGTTTTCGCTTCGTTATAGAATCGCCGATGAAAATGTATGGAATTGACATAAGCGTTCGTTAATATGACGTTAACGTTCGACTCGTCTTATGTCAATTCCATACATTTTGATCGGCGATTCTATAACGAAGCGAAAAGGAAAAAGTTTCGGCTAAATGGCCAAGCCTTAGAGATTGAGCAAACACATATCTATCATCAAAGACAAACGCTCAATTGGTCGAAAAGTTATTAGTTTCGTTTGACAAATTGCTGGGAATCTCAAAGTTTCAATTGCCAGATTGAAACTTTGATTGCCTTAAATAATTTCGACATCGAGGTTTGAAGTCAAAAATATATAGGATTTGATATTTAAAAGTAACCAGAATTAATATCGTGCCAAACATCGTACGGAACCCTAAAAGCCAAGGCCCAAGGATCGTGTCTCACTGATATAGCGCTAACGCACTTCGCCGCATTTAGGAGGTCCACTCTAACCGCACTAACAGCGGCTAATGGACACACACACGACGTCGCAAATCACTTACACACATATTTTCAACGTTCCTACCATATACATTGTATGAAATCGTGTTTCACATACGAATAATACGAATTTATTGAGCTAGAGTAGACTACTGTCACGTGCGTTAAGGTGACGCCGCGTTAAAGTAAGAAACCGTGTTGGATTATTTTCTATGAGAGGCCGGGCCGGCCTCTCATAGAAAATAAGCAATGGAACAGCAAAAATGGAAAGGGCGTAAGCGACAAAATGGTTTTTGTCGCGTAATTTAAAAGCCATAAATACATTTCATATAAGCTATGCACATATTAAAGTGTATGCTTCAACCAATTTATGTACAAATTTTGGAACCTTAAATCACTCTCCTCTGTTGGAAAAATAGGAATCCCTTTTTTTACAGAGGTCTTTTCGATTGATAATTCTGTGTTATAAAAGTTGTCCAATCGTGTTATGCTATGGGCAATTCAAAGACAAAGACATGATGAATACTGACAATGAACTTTAGTTTCTTAGCTTTAGTCATTGCTGAGAAAAATCGGCATCGCTACAGCCAAATTATCAAGGCGTCGCCTTAACGCGTCACTCAAATTAGGAACACTTTAAAGGGTGGATGGGTGGTTTTGTATCTTGCAATTTGCAACAGATTGCTGTTGCAAATTATTGCAAGATACAAAACCATGCGACAGACGTACAATAACTTGTGTAAAATTTTCGCCGTCGTAAAATACATAATCTGAGCTCCTGGCCAAGATCTTTACTCTACAGGTAGTCTATCATTTCTTTATACATAGAATCGCCGATCAAAATTATTATACAGTATGAAATATGAAATTGACTTGTTATAAGCATTCGATAAAATAAGTCCACAGTCGATTCTATATAATACATTTTGATCGGCGATTCTATAAAGAAGCGATAAAAACACGTCGCCTTGACTAAAGGGCCTGTAATCGCTGTAGGTAACTACTGTGCGTATTTTGAAAAAAATTTGTATAGTGGTATATTAACTACCACTGAATCAGTGTCTTCATTGAATCACCCATAAGATTCCGTAATAGAAAAAACGTCCCATAGTCACTTTATGCGCGTGCGAAGTCGTTCGCATGTTTTCTAGTAACAGAATTTTCTAGTATCTAACGTGTTTATATACCGTGGTATATACTTAGTACTAAAATAGTAGTTAATACGGGCATAAAGAAATCCTATTAGGTGTTCATCGCAACCGACGCGGGGAGCACGCAAATAGAAAGGTTCCATAGGGCTACATCCCTTATCGCTCATTCCCTTTCATTTCATTACGCTAGTGATTCGGCCCTGAGAATTAAAATGTAATTCTATGCGATATTCTACAATATTATTTTATTTTACAGTAGTGACCCGGCAAATGTTGTCCTGTACACACTTCATAAAAAAAGTTTTGAAACAAGCTGTTATAATGTGGAATATGCAAATCATAAATCTAAACCCAATTGAATACTTAAAAAAAAATGACAAAAAAGTCAGCCCAGCCGTTTAGGAAAAGTTTATTTACTAACACATGTACAAAAGATTTCTTCACAGGTACTAAATTAAAAAATTCCTACGATAAAAATAAAAATGTAGAACTAACACAGACCTCTACAAAATACTTATTAGTTATTAAGAACGTACTATAATTCACGAATGCAATCCGCCAATGCAATTTGTTCGATAACCATTAAATTAATAAACTATTAGCGAAATGGCGGCGTGTGCAGAAATCGTGGCCGAGTCCATATTAAAGTCGCAGGTGCAGAGCGGCGCCTGGGGCGCTGCGCGAAATATTAAAACATAAGGGGCACCGCAGACGGGCCACCAGCCACAAAACGCCGACACAGGAATATTTCCTACAGTTTTCATATATAGTGATGTAGGCGTGAACCGACTGCGGAAAATGCATATAAAATGTCAAAAGCGTCTGTCTGTATGTCTGATTGTTATCTGAATTAGATATAATTTGGTATCTAAGGAGACACGGGAAAGGACATATTATTAGGATTGAAGCAACAGAGTTGCGGGCGTCATCTAGTATAGTAACTGCATTATGTTTGTGATGGCATTCTGCGGTTGTGACCTGTGGCTCGTGTGCAGTGGCCCTAAGTACAGTTCGCAAAAACAGTGCAGCATTTATATACTTTAGTTATGTATCTTATTCTATGCAGCATGTAACTACGAAGGAAGAGGCTATAAAGGCTAATAGTTATTTTATTCAAAGTTTTTTTTTGCTAACGTTACACCGGAACTGTATACGACTGTATACGTTAATATGCACAAATAGTTTCCTCAGCACTAAGAACGAGTAAAATGAAAATTAAAACGACTTCCCGGGATCTCTGGGGCTTGCGAACAAAATGTCGGCGGTACCGGTTTGATAAAAGTTGTCTCGTTGATGGATGAACGGATTAGATTATTTTGTCACGGACCTGTTACAATTCTAGCTGGTAAATAAAGATAAGATAGCTACTATCCCACGCGAAGGTCTCGACATTAAAACGAGCTAACAGTTTTCAGTCTCAATTTTTGTAGTGAAAACTTCTTTAGCGGCGTTGAGAACTTTTTTGATGGGTAAAATGCGGCGAACTTATATGCCAACTCGGCTGTTTCGTTTTTACTTTTACCGGCACTCCTGGAGCGCAACCCGTTATTTTTTTTTCACTCAAGTCTAGCCTGCAGGGAACATTTAACTCAAAAAATCGCCTGGTCATTGTTTAGTCTACTTTATAGGCCTCAAGTTATTAAAGCCATTACAAAGAGCAGGCGGAAATTATAAAAATAATGGTGCGAGCACGGCTTTGTGCTGCAGGCGCCGTAGCACAATTAACGCCCGATACGGTGCCTCTCCCCTACCCATTGTTGCCTTTTCGGCTCCTCCAAAACAGATCACGACTTTTATACACACACGGCTGTTGCCTGCTTTCTTATTTTGATTTTGTGTACGTTTTTGATTTTATATTTAACTAGCTGTCCCGGTGAACTTTGTGTCACAGGTCACTTTAAAACCTTCCCTGGACTTCTACGAATATTTTAAGACTAAAATCAGCCTAATCCGTTTAGCCATTTTCGAGTTTTAGCGCGACTAACACATTTGAAAATCCATTTTTATATATATAGATTTTGCTAGGTATAAACTTCTTTTCACGATTAATTTTCTAATTTAGTAATTTATTTCTTTTCAAGTATTACCAGCCTGTAAATCTAAAACACGACTTTCCATAAATACAAGATGTTGCTCGCAATTTAGTTCGTACAGAAATTCTTATGTCGTATGGTATCCGAGATAATAAAGCATTTATAATTTCCCGGGATAAAACATTACATATTTATGCAAAATTGTAGTCTCTTCATGACTAATTATTAATTAACACACTAATTATTAATTTAGCGATTTAGCCATGAAGAGTAACAAATTTCTATATAGATTAGGTACTGTCAAAATAAATTCTTTATCCATCATCAGACCCTATTTTCGATCCAATAACAGAGTGTCAAAGGCAGGCTGTTGTGCCCTGCGTTTTTTTTTTACCATTAGCCTCATAATTAGTCTCAAAGAATTTCAGGTCGCTTCCGCTTGTACTCCATTATGACAAATGGCTAAATTATAGTCCTGGACTTAGTGAAAGCGAATTCCCTGACCATAATAATTGAACTCTAAAATTGAGGGCTTAGAGTTTAGACTGTGTAGGATGTGTGTGCAGATTAAAAAATAATTTAATGCCTTTACTGCGTTTGTGCTTTTTTTAAAGTTTTTAATTTAAAATATTTTCGGAAGAAATTGAAAATACATATTATGGAAAAATGGGAAAGTTTAAATTCTGCTTGTCGTTGAAATAGATAATATAGATGACGCCCGCAACTCCATTGCGCCAAAATTCGTTTATCGCGCGGAAACCGTACATTTTTCGGGGATAGAAAGTATCCTATGTCCTTTCTCGGGACTCAAAGTATCTCCATACCAAATTTCGGCAAAATCGGTTCAACGGTTTGGGCGTGAAGAGGTAACAGACAGACAGACAGGCAGACAGACAGACGTACATACAGACAGACACACTTTCGCATTTATAATATTAGTATGGATGCGTGTTAGCTGTTAGGTCTGCAGCAGTTGTGGTCACTTTCTTAATAGAGCTGAACTACAAAATATGTACTCGACTACATCTCTATATTTTAAATCCTAGATGCTCTACGAAATAGCTTTAGAATTTCTTAGAAGGAAAAACCGATGTATTTCAATACTAACAACTAACAAGTTTCACGGAAATAGATGAAGGCAATTCTCAGTTATAGGCCGGTAAAAAATGTACAGGCCATATCCGATGTACCACATTTCGATCTTATCATTATGGCAGTAGGGTTCAAAACTGGTAAACCGGGTTTTACAGGCCATATCCGATGTCTGGTATGTGGGACCTGAATGTTAATGGAAGCAGTTATGTCATTCTAATTGTATGGACATCTGCTAATAAAAACATTAGCTGTATTATAGAATTTATAGTTCCTTGTAATAAACCATAGTATTTTACTATCTAGTTTTGATTTTGGAATTTATTTGAGTAGGTACGTGACTTTTTTATAAGCAACTCTGTTGTCCTGTGGTATTTTGTAACGTAGGACATAACATTCTTGAAGCAAAATAATATCTTGTACCTCCACGTTTTTGGGAGCAAAAATATATTTTTATACTTAGTAAATCTTTTTATATTTAAGCAATGAAAGAGAGATTTTCCCTTAAATTGGATACTAAGCCGGAGTTTTTTATTATAATGTTCGTTTTATGAAGTCAGTTTGTGTGAAGGAAATGAGGGCGGGACGAATTATGGTCATTGTTAACAGAAATGTACTAGAATTAGATACAATACGGACTCTAGTTCGTATTTCTTACTTAACAACAGTAGAAATTAGAAATTTGAGAATATTTGAGAATGTTTAAAGTAAAATTGAAGTACATATATATTAAGAACAATAAGATTTTGTAAATAAAGACAAGAGAGAGACAAGTGCTTACTAGTAGTAACTTTAATATGTATGTACTAACCCTTAACAAATAAAAATACATATTTACTCTTTGTAAATCAGATCTTATTGTCTTGTCTTTCATGCGACTTTTCTAACGAATCAGAAAAAACCAAGACATTGCATACTTGTAATAGTAATATAGAGATTTAAAACTTTTATAACACAAAATACGGTTGTTGTTAGTTATAATGAGATACTAGTTTTATTAATTACCAAATATTTTGTTGCAGTATCTAATTTGTTAGACAGTTGATTGAAGGTGACAATGATACTAATCTATATTATGACTGTCAGCGAGCCGTCCTCGACTGAAGTTCCCAGAGGTCGCCGCTTCGAATACCGCAAGCTATTTATACGTCTCGGCTATAAGAATACTGATTAGATAGAAACGTTAAATAACAAGAACGTTTAAAAAACAGTGTGGCACTCGGGAACTGCCGAGGTAAAGCTATTAGAAGTTTAGACGATACACGGCAACGCCGCACCGATCGGCACAGCGCGGCGGTCGGAGTTAGGTAATTTTCGTTACGGAATTTCTTGAATCGGTCGCCGCGCTCAAAGCCCGCGATAAAAGCTATGCTATAGCTCAGTGGTTCCTAACCTTTTTTTCATGCGGGCCACAAACATGGTCTTGGTGTCGCGGGCAGCAACCAAAATTTTTTAGGGTTAAAAAATAACATTCTTCAAAATTAACGATTTAAAAGTGGAAAAAATTTAACGACTATCACGTAGACTTTACGTTATTTTGCCGATGGGCGTGAATTTCAAAATTGTTTAACATCACGCGGGCCACAAATAAACCGCGGGCTGCGGTTTGGGAATGGCGGCTATAGCTTAATCCTTCGGTCATGGATTCTTGAAAATCTATTGTTATTCTATTATTGTCGCGATCACCGGTAATCTTAGGGGGCTTGATAGGTTAAAATCCTGCTTTGATGTATCGCTCTATGATGAAAACGAAGAAGCTTAAATGCGGCAAGCCGTCTAGGTGACCAAAGAATGCATATTAAATTTATGCATATTTTTGTGCTAAATTTATGCATATTAAATTCACTCTAAAAACATTAAACAACCCTCCTTGTAGAGCCATTTGGAAAAAAGGACCATGTGCCGCACATCATAAAGGGTTCCGCTGCAAAGCAAAAAACAGCAAAATTTACATTAACCTAAAGAAGATGCAAAAATTATTATAGTTAAAGTGTTACAAACGGCGGTTACAAAGCAATATTAAAAGAAGCATATTATTTAAAATTAAAATGTCAAGTGATATTGTAGAGAAAATATTATAATAGCACAATGATATTATAATAACGCGTTTTTATGTCACAGACTTACTAATATAGTGTATCTTGATAAAATGTTTTGAAGTTGAATCTCATAATCAAATTATATCTAACCTTTAAAGATTAAAAAACACATTTTATATAAGTAAAGTAATACTTTTATTTTATTGTATTTACTCATATTCAAGTAAGTACATTATATACACAAATGAAACACAATATTGCGTGCACTTTTTCCACTATATTCATTAATTAATTACAATTTAGCATCTTATCTGAATGTAGTTTGGAATCAATCTCCGTTTCTTACATTGTGTATTAAACCATATATGTTGTGTTTTTTTCTTAAGCTTAAATTTCCTAACTACATTCAGATTAGATGCTAAATTGTAATTAATTAATGAATATGGTGTAAAAAGTGCACGCAATATTGTGTTTCATTTGTGTATAAAATGAATTTCCATCAAGAACCGACAGTGCAATCAATAACACATAAGTACATTATATTAACCAAAAACGGATATGAGAAAATATCATTTTCTAAGAACAAAACAAAATAGCCACGAAATGTACGGGGAATTCTAAAAAGTGCATTAACAGTAACTCTCAGCAGCGCCTGCAGCAATCTCCTCTTTATTGCCTGATTACCATCCCCGTTGGCCGGCTGACAGTTCGCTCTTATCACTACAGTCGTAAGGTCCAAAATGTCCATCACATCGGCCATGCATTCACTTATCGGCCCGCATGCGTGCAATCATGTTTTTTGCATGCATCTGCGCACTTTCTATGGCATATAACGTTTCCACCCGTATACATAAACGAGTTATACATAATTCGTTTTTAAAATGCTTTGATGTCAGGGCAATCGCAATTAGTTTTTACCTCGCCAGTTGCAACTTGAATGTAACACCATGTTTCTAGTTATGTCTATACGCAAAGATAGGTTATCTAGCAATATGAGCATAGTATCAAATGGTAAAACGTTGTCTAGAACCATAGTGCCTTCTCTATTCTATTCTACACACAGCTTTTGTTTACGCAGGAGACCCTGTGAAAACTTCTTTAAAAATTGTACACGTCTCCATAATATTATTATAGTTTGATCGAGGTTACATACCTGCATTATGTCGTGTTCTAAAAGTACCAAAACCACAAGTACCTATAGAAATATACTGTATTAGTTGTATATGTAGTAAATAGAAATAATATAATGTTAATATTACATGGATGAAAACACAATCGTAGTGTAAATCCTAGTCACAATGCCTTTAATTTTTTTTAACTTTACCAAAATTTCTAGCTACAATAATTAATGTTAAAACTTAATTGGTACTTTGCGCAAAAACGCTCAACAAAATAAATTTATCGTGCTATAAATTAATGGTTTAATGAAACAGCTAGTTATAATTAATTACGATTCGATCAATGCCACTCGAATCAAGATTAAAATCAAACATGAACCGGTAGCTCTGTGGCAGTACACGAAACATTATCAACTCGTTATTTATACAATGAATAATTTATCGAATTATTTTATAATTAAGATTAAATCGATTTTATAACGCTTTCAAAAATTTCATGTTGGTTGTTAAAAAATTTACAAGTTAAAATAAATTATTTTAACTTGTAAATTATGTATTATATTATTATTGTAAATATATTATTTTAAAAGACCAACTCTTGCTCTACAAACCAAAAAGTCTTAGCAATTATGCGAACTGCGTTTAATTGTAATTTACAATAATTAATCAAAAATAATACGATTATTAATATTATTCTTATTGGAATTGTTCGCTACATATGTAATATACGACATATTTTGCAGAGCTTTGTTTAGTAAAAAAATAATCAGATTTAATGGCGAGTGGCCACTGTAATTAACAGGTGGTTAGTGTAACTCATCTGTTGTTTGCAGTGAAATTATAAAGGTGACGCCATTACCGGCCGAATTAAACATAATGACAGTTATAAAAAGTGTTATCAGTCGCGATTTTATCGGCGGGGGTAAAGCCCTTTATTGTTCAACAACAGATGCCGGTAGAATTCGTTTTTATCGTAACACATTAAGTACTAAAGTACCGTTGGCTGACGCCAAAAATCCACATGCCAACCTTTGATGAAATTATGGTGCCGGCATTGCAGAAGGTTTAATGCCTCTCCGCGTTAGAATATAATGGAGCCGTACAAACAAATATTATACGAAACGTACCTATAGAGGGAATACGATCGCCCATCGTCGACGTCGATTGTGCACGATAGAGCTTCACAATCATAATGATGAGAACGGAAAATAAAGCAAAAGACAAATTATTGAAAAACAGTAAATATTGTAAGAGTAGAAAATAGTAGGAATACAAAAATTTCAGAGAGAATAGGAGACAAGAAATGTAAGAATAAAATTAATGCAAAACCATAAAAGTCAAGCCAATGTAAAAAGCATACATTTTTTTAAGAATTGACCCAGGCAGGTATTACGTACGGGCACAGAATACATATTAGTAGTACGGGGGGAGAAATCATAATGGTGATCTTGGTTACCCGTCATTACTTAATAATTATTATAGACCCGACATGAAAGAGAACGCCTTCATAAAGACCCAAGCACACTTGTAAATTAAACTATTGGACTTATTTAGCAGAAACGAGACTAGTCGAAAAAGTCAAAGCTGAATATCCTTTCAAAGATCGATGAGCAACATATTTTTACCGCAAGTATATTTAATTGGAATTGCTAATAATCTCATACAATGTTGATCGATATGATCATAAATAAAAACGGTAATTTAATTAAATCGTCATCTTTATTCAACTTCATATTTAATTTCAGATGAATATGCCATTATGAATCTCTTATGTATCTCTTCGATGTGGCATTTATTCACGAGAATCCTCTTAAGTCTGACCTATAGGGCTTCAGACAAGGCGGAAAATGTTTACAATCAAATTAAAATGATGCACTCAATCATCATGTTCCTAATAAATACACTATTTATGATGATTGGGGGATGTAAGTGCAAAAATTTCAACAAAATAATATGATAAATGATATTATTTACATATATCATATGTATATCGTAATATACATATGATATATG
This sequence comes from Lysandra bellargus, assembly GCA_905333045.1. Taxonomy (NCBI): domain Eukaryota; kingdom Metazoa; phylum Arthropoda; class Insecta; order Lepidoptera; family Lycaenidae; genus Lysandra; species Lysandra bellargus. Next base: position 992,699 of record HG995321.1, read on the forward strand.
TAAATAATATAAAATATCATTGCTGGTAATGTGATCTGAAAGATTTATTCTAGTATAGTGTTCGAAGCACTCTAAATTAAAACGATGAACTCATAATAAAACATTGTTAAAAAGTTAGACTACATTATTTTTATATTACCAAAATTTTTCATATAATTCATATTCATGTGACAAAGTAAACAGTCTGACGGTTACAAAGCCAAGTCAGTAGGGTGTGTATTGTGTAATGTGTATGTCCCCCGTATTTAATTAAGCTAAAAAGTAGCAGCGATGAAAGAGTAACTTTTTGTCACTTTTGTATGGACAAGTTCCTGACGTTGGGACTTGGGGGATTTGCCCATAGGTACAGATCACAAAAAAGCTCTTTTAGCGCTGCTACTTTTCAGTGAACTCTCTATGGTGGGCCCTATGGGGGACGCGTACAGTGTACACACTACACACCCTTAAGTTTTATCACTTATTTTTGTTACACCCTGTATACAGACTAACAACATAGCGAAGTATTCGCAGCTAGTCATGACGTGTCACTCGGGGGAGACGTAGGCGGTGATGGATCTAGCAATTAATTGTAATGATTTTTGTAGTGCCTGATCACGGATTTAAATCTCGGATCGCGGCCTGCGGGCGTCACTCTCGTCGTCTGGTACTAACTAGTATCTAACTACTCACCAGATAAAGCGAACCTTAAAATTAATGTATGCTGCGTTTGAATCGTGTTCGTAGAAAACACTTTGTGAATGGTAACTTTAAATACTGGCTACAATGCCATTAAGAAAGTCTTTTGACTTATCGATTAAGTTGTATAGGCGTTCTTTCAGTATCGAACGCTGGCAATTTTGCTATGTTTAAGCGCATATTATACAAATAAGGGTCAAATCAAACCGCAACGAGACGCGTAGATACATTTTTTATTTCGTATAGATTTTATAGTTTTGCAAGACGCCTTACGCAATTGAGATCTGCCAATTCAGTACAAATTTAGAAATGCATCTACGCGGCGTGTTGCGGTCTGAATTGACGCTGACATATAAAGCATTCGTGCTCGAATTACAAAAACTTTTCCAAAATCGCACAGTGTGAACGAGCCTATTCGTGAGTGGTGCTGAGGTGTCGCGTGTAGGCGCGTCTCGTGCTCCATGTCGTACTGAAATCAACTCGATACATTCCGGGACCATGTTTTTGTATTCACAAATTATTGCCTCTATTTCTGTCTCTACTCTATAGTTATTTATGAGCTTTACTTTTTAACGAGACGTGAGAAAACGCGTTGCGATGATGCATAATAGCACTTACAATATTAAAATGTCAGCGGCTTCAGACTATTTAACTTTCCAGTTTTTGCTAGGTTCAACTCCTACCTCCTACAGATTTTGTCTCATTGTTAAAAGTGATTAGCTTATGAATCCTATTTGCACCCGAATAAATTCCGCATAAACCGAACCGTATGTCACTAAACAACTGTTTCAATAAAAAAAAAATCAATGGAATTTTACACTTTATTTCAGACGCGCCTTGCCTCATAGCCAGAGAGCCGGCGGGCCGCGGGCTGAGCAATTAAGGGACACGTGAAAACGAAAGTCACTCACCTGCGTTCACTGAGATATTGTATCTCGCAGGAGACTGTAGACTGCCTAAATAAGAGAAGGGTGAAAATAATACGTGTGTGGATGAAGTAGGTAAGTAAAGATTTGTTGTTCGTTTTTAAATGCATGCTTTAGGACCGGAAAAATTATTTGAAATTAAAAGAATGTGGTGTTTGTGTATAGCCAGACATATAATAATTATTCAGATGATAAAGTAGGTAAGTTACAAGGTTTGTTTCAATTATAAGGAAAAAAAAGAGTTATAGCTATTATATATAAAATGTTAGTTATCAATTTCCTCCACTAATGTCTTCAATGATGTTGCAGAACTCTATCTAAAGATAATAATATGTCTAATAACGATATAGCCGTAGTCCACTAATATGTTGTGTTAAATTCCTGAAGCTGCTTGGAATAATATTACAATATTCTCTAGTTCCATAAAACTGTATGAATAATGGAAACTCTTCGCTGCCAAGAAACGGCCGTATGCTCATAAGAAACACGAACATTGTTAATGACGCGAGCTACTTAAATGTAGCAAATCAACGTCAAATTAAAACTTGAATTTGGAACATTTGGCTCTCGACTCTGATTGTCCTTTTAACGACCTTTGAAAGACACTCGGTCCCAGAGGTCCGTATATTTACGAGGCGCGTCACCCCAGTTATATGCCATAATACATTTTATTGTTCCCGTTGTAATATGACTTTAACAACTATTTTATGTTCCGTATTATGCTCTGCCCGCTCTTATTGCCGATATAGCGCGACGCGAACGACCGAATGTTTTTGAAACGAGAACACTTTGGAACGAGCTTCGAGCATTAAGCCCGTCTCTACATAATATTGTGCTCAATGTGCATCGATGTACTATCATTAAGAGTCACTCAAGTTAGAGCTTCGCCGCTCGATAAATTCAAAAGACTATGTCGAATAAGAAAACACAAAAAATAAAATTCAGACATGTTACAGCCACTTAAACTGGTCTACATGATATTTACACATATTTATTAGTATGAAAGTAGCATAAATTATAACTAGCAAAAAAGTAAATAAATATTGCAGAAACAATAATTAATTATTCTGCCATACCTTACTGACATAAAACACCGATTTGCATTACAAATAATGAACATGAATTATGGAAATATGCCGTGCATATTGATGCAATCACAGTTTATTGGCCAACTTACATTTATTAAGTCATAAATTCATAATTCTTCGTAAATAATAATAATTTTAAAAATAAAAAAAAATAACAGCACTTTAATACCTCTGCCTAATTGGACACAGGAAACTCTGATCCGGCACAATAAAATCTTCAATCCTAAAAATGCCAAATCGACTTAAAATCTTAAAATATAACTAATTCTGCTCATAAATAATCATAAATATTATTCCCTATCGTCTTCTTTTTTAACGGAACAATAAAATGCGTAATGAATGACGAAACTAAACACTGTATAGTGTATAGAACACACTATATAGCATAAAGCCCCTTTCAGACCGCCCGTCGCGCTAAGCCGATTGTGCCAACCTATCTCCCATTATGGATTGCGTGTAGATAAAAAGTAATCCAGGAAACGTGATACTACACAGCGCTATCTACAGCTTTCGAGTATCAGTGCCAATGCCTACAATGCAATACATAACTCTCCGTGACATTTTTATAGGGTTTTATGCGTTTACACGGACGTATTTTATATTATCGTAAAAAAATATTTTCGCATAATCTGCTGACATAAATCAGAGTATTTCGGGATAAGTTGCGACTCAAAGTTTTGTTGGGCGACACTTTGTAACTAAAATGTTTTAAAATTATTTTCCTTTACGATAACGAAATAATATGTTACAGTTTAGCTCTTATTTTATTTTATATCCAACTACATTTAATTACATATTTTTTGTGAAAGTCGTTTTCTATATTTACGCCAATTTTAACGACAGTGCTTATGCAATATGCTGTCGGTTGCTTTAAATATTACCTCAGCCTAATAATAGACATTCAGCCCGTCAACATAATTTTTAATTACGATTCGTTCAGGTTTCCTTGCGTGCCAAAATGCGATCCTGTGTGGACCGGTCGTAAGAAAAAACGCAAGTTTGAGTGGGACTCGCACACCGAGGGTTCCGTACAAATTATTTTTTATTATATTTTTATTAAAACTTCATTATTCTTTGATGGCGTTGAATTAGAAGTTTGCTAGTCTCACACCTATAAGTAAAGGAGTGTGTAAAGTAGAGCATTTTATAAGAATTTTAGCTTAATATCACCGCGCGTTCCCGAGAAAAAGAGTCTTTACAGACACGAAAACAGACAACCAAGTTATCCTACAAGGGTACAGTTTTACCTTTAACGTACGGAACCCTAAAAACGAGCTAAGTCACACCGAAACAAGATAAGCCGAGTAACAGTAGACAGCTGAACGACCGCGTTATGGTGAGACAACTCAATCTTGCATGCAACTATTTCAGTCAATTAAAATATTTATAATTGCGATACTTTACACGTGTTGGTGGAGGCAAATACTCATTAGCAACTAAGTTGATGTAATGATACGTTTTTCTTAATCACGTTTATATACTACTGTTATACAAAATCATATTTAAATACATTCTAGTTTTTAACCGACTTTCAAAAAAAAGGAGGAGGTTATATGTTCGGCTGTGGATATTTTTTTATTTTTATTTTTTATTTGTGTATGTTCAACGATTACTCCGCCGCTTGTGAACCGATTTTCTTTTGTTGTATAGGGTTCAACTCCAATTTGGTACCATGTTCACAAAAGTGGTGACCTGATGATGGGATCCATGAGTAATCGAGGGAACTCCTCAAAATTTATATGGAAACATATAGTGATTTTGATTTTATGTGAAGGATCCTAGGCATATGCTACCAAAAAGTAAGATTTTACACCAAGGCATGCTATGTTTCCGAAGATACTAAGAGAACTCCGGATTCCTTATAGATACAAGTTTGGGACTTTCGGCGATGTTTTAAGAACTGAAAGCATATGCTACTATGCAAATTACATTCATCATCATCATCATCATCATCTTTATCAGTACTATCACACGATGCATCGTTATGAGTTACGACCCTATTATTGGTACTTTTTATAGTATTTTCGATCGAGACTCAAGTTTGTCGAGTGATTTTGAAAATTGTATCAATGTTGTTACAAAGTAAATGATTTAAACTTGTTGTTGTGGTTACCAAGTTGGTAATTTGGTCTAGGAAACTCCTCGATTGGGACAAAATATATTATAGTTATATTATTGTAGCTTAAAGTATATAGTTAAAGCATAATATTTTATTATGTTGAGCTGATGAGTTTACATGCGGAAGTTTACTAGGCTGAATTACGCCGGCGTAGTTTCCGCCGCAAATGTCAAACGCATACAAAATACGACTTAATAGTGTGTCACCCCTCGCGTTCGGCCCGTATTTTGTATGCAATTTAAACGCGGCGGAATTTACGCCGGCGTAATTCAGCCTAGTGTGTTTAGACCCATTCGCCTTCGAGCTGTGAGTTTTGCGGTCCACACAGTGGTTTTTGCTCGACGTCGATTAAAACTATCGAGCAAAACTGTATGTGAGTACTTACCACAGGGATATATGCTTGGAGTTCTTTAAGAAATTCTAAAGTGGTAGTGAACTCAGATAATAAGTTTTCATATAGAAGTTTGGGGGTTTCAACGTTGTTTTAAGAACTGAAAGTATGCTATTATGCAAATTCTATTCATGATAATTCAGTAATAATATTATAGTAAATAAGCAATAAATAACGACGTGTTATAGTAGCCATTTCATGACAGGTCTGTATATTTATAGTAGGGTAGGTAGGTACTTTTGAGACATAGTATAAAACTTTTTTAAAAACTGCCTGAGTATAGTAACTATACTCAGGCAGTTTTCAAATTCATAAATAACTAAAAAGAGTGAAATTATTATTTTTAACAAAAAAATTAAAACCGATTTCCAAGGTAAAAACAATAAGTATTAATATGAACTAAAAAGTATTAAATAATTCTTACTCTTTAATTATAGTGCCTTTTTCAGAATTCGTCTAAATCTCAACTACTTCTGTACATACTATAGCTTCATTACTTTGAAGTCGGTATCAGTCCTAAAAGTTTCATATATTCTGACATTGACTGATTAAATTAGCTGGTACCGACTTCAAAATAATGAAGCTATAGTATGTACAGAAGTAGTTAAGATTTAGACGAATTCTGAAAGAGGCACTATTAAAGAGTAAGAATTATTTAATACTTTTTAGTTCATATTAATACTTATTGTTTTTACCTTGGAAGTCGGTTTTAATTTTTTGTTAAAAATAATAATATATACATACACTTTTGTAAAAATGTTCAAATTTAAAATTATGTGCCTATCTGTTTTAGCAAAGCAATGTAATACAATTTAATATTACTGGACAATTCCAGATAAAACTTTCTACAGATTATGAAGTTGATCTTCGAAACGTAAGAGCACCTAAGCAAGGACGATAGGCAAAGTATTTTAGGAACGCCGCCATTAAGTTTATTTCTTACCAAAATTCTAAAAACAGAGCATATCATCCGAATTAGTAGCAGTAGTAGAAGGCATTTCTATCTCAAACAGAGTATTAATTAATCTCTAACTGTAACTAAATATAGATCTCTGTCAAACTCTTCATTAAATTAAAATTTAATCATCATTAAATGTCTCGGAGACTATAAATATCGAATCATAATAGGATAATCATGATCATAGGACGTTCGCGTTACAGCTAATGATGTCTCGAAGTTATTCCAGCTGACATTTTGTATGTAAATACGTATTTGGCATTCGCGTGTAGTAACTTTCGCTATCTACATAATATTATGGACTTCCATTAGGTCGTGCACACACTTATGACGCTAGTGACCAAGGAAATTCAGTAGTTAGGCAAATGAGCCTGGCCTTTCTCTACATTTTAAGGCCACACGTATATAAGTAATACAACTAATTATAATATTAGTATTTCCTGTTTTTTTGTTGTATTACATTACCGCCGATATATTATAGTCTGCATAGCAAAGTAAGTTTTTACAAGGTTTCAAAAAAATGGACACGTAAAATAACAGTCCGCTTCTGTGTAATTGGATAAAAGTTGTTACGTATTCGTTTTCAAAATAAGTTTAAGTATCTAACAATGTTACACTTTCTATCGTTGGATAGAAAATTATTTTTGTAAAAGGTAATTAAGATTATAATGTAAATAAATGATCACAATTAAAAATTTGCTACTAGTTTCGTCGGTAGTGTGCGCTGCGGCTAAAATGGCTAACATTTTTGGCCTTAGCGACTTGCACCAGCGCGCGCCGTATACATATTCTATTAGACGGAAAACTTGCGAGCTCCAGCCAAATGTTTCGTTTGGCCCCAGAAGCCCCAAGGAATCTGATGTGAACATTTCGTGAACGAAACTCAGCTTAGTTGCTTTGGCATTACTTATATTTGCTTTAAAATTTAAGATGACATGAAATTAAAATTCTAATTTTCAAAGTCACACAAAATTAATAATTTTGACGAACAATTTAATATTTAGGTTGGAAAATAACGTCAATTTTAATATTTAACTTGTTTTAGCTGCAGCGGCACGACCTGTCGCGTAGAGGTCTACGTACGGCGTAGCACAGGAGCGAATTAGTTAGAGAGCCCGATTATCACACTTCGAATGTCATTTTCAAGTTCCACTCATATTGTCTAATGCGACATATTGTCATTTGTCTATTGTCAAATTGTAATCGGGGCTCTGACCCAGTATAGCTCTTCGCTCTATGTCAAAACTAGGGAATTCATTGATTTAAACCATTTAATTTACAAATACTTGACGAGGTGGCCTATAACTTTGACGTTGAACGTTACAATCGACGACTTGAAGTTGCCCTTTAATATTTTTTTAATGGTTACATTCAACGAACGCGCTAGTCGTTCAATCAAATAGCAGATAACTGCGAAATCTATATCTCTTTTATATTTTATACTGACACACACAAGTGCAAAGGCGTACCGAAGATTTTCATCTCAGTGTACAAATAGCGTACCTGATGGAAATCAACTATTGCGCTCAATATGGACACCCGCAACATCAAAAGAGCGCTGCCGGCCTTTTAAGAGCGAAAAAATGTGGATTGCTTCACGATTTTGCGTCTCTGAAGTCCACAAGATATTTTATATTATCACATCTGAAATTACTACAGTAGAACGCTTGATCGAAGAAGCCCTCTGAGGCTTTAACCTCGTTCTTCCAATAATTGAAGTACCATTACATTATAAATAATGTACTCAGTACATACCCCTTTTTTTCCGTCGGACTAATAAGTACCAGGTACGCATAAATCGATAAATCGAACTTTGAATATAGATAGCACGCGTACAAAGTGTTCGTCGTTATATTACCTGTAACAAAGTCTTTATACCGACCACATAAGGCTTATTTTAATGGAAATGCATTGGTATACCTAATAAGTAATAACTCAGAACGTTGTACCTTGCGGCGTGACGCCTCCATCGTGAATGCGCTATAAATATGTATTGTGCATTGTATGGCCAAATTTAAAGACTCGCACAATGCGCTTGAATTTTTACTGTTGCTCCACCGGGGCTAACGGACTGAAAACTTTCTAATATTCTTAGTCTGAAAAGTTATGGTCTGGATTCGAAGCCAATGATATGAGACGACTTTTTTGTACTTAAGGCAGGTCATTGTAGCCCTGACATCACTGCGACCCTTGAAGATTTATTGTGACTACCTTAACTTCTCATTATAGTGCCGACGCAATGCTGCTCATAAATTGAACAAGGGTTGGTGCCACGAAATTTCCCCTGTGGATGAGTATTCGTACCAAGGTGCCTGTTTCTGCTCTGTGGTAGAGCAGGACGGTCAAGGAGAAGGTGAAGGTTTCAAGGACTCCCTAAAGACTACTATGAGCGAATTATTAAGCCCATCCATATTCCATATTAATATTATAAATGCGAGTATGACAATTGGTCTATTTCCTTTTCACGGTATAAGGTATTGCGGATGCGGAACAATTTAGATTTGACGCAGGACAGGACACAAGATCCACCTATCCTTTATCGTTTCTTTCATACCGTTTCCATCAAAATTCGGTCTTCTTTTGGCGCCTTAACAAATAAATAACTGCATTATAAAAAGCATAGCTACTTATAAATATAACAAATGAAATTATATGACCTCCTAGCCGACTTCCATACGGTGGCAGTTCGTGCTACCGCGTAACATTACTAGGCGTTTCTCAGCGGGAACACGACCTTCGGGTCAAGAGACAGTAGTTAATTGACATACTAGCTGCTACTTAGGACTACAATATAGATTTCCTATAGCAAGCAAGATATTATTAGAAGTTCTTCACATTGTAATACAATGGAAAGCAATGTGAACAACTTCAAAGGAAGAATATCTTGATGATTGCAGGCTATAACTGCAATCGATTATGCATTGCATAACAATCGATGTCGATCTATGACGTGCGATTATAAGCGAATTTACCCTTTTTAGTTTGTGACCGCATATTTAGTACGCCATAGAGTGGTGGACCATGCGTACAATATAGCTGTCAAAATTAAAATTGCCTCGATCGAGAGCGGCATTAAACTTAATTAATTCAAGGCTCATTGAAAAGATTCAATGCAGTCATCTATTCCCGTAGTCTGGAGACTAATCCCCGGCACCCTCGTTCAATTCAATCATCGATATTGAAGTGCACTTCCCTAGCCACTAATCACTGAACGCCGCTGGCTACGCTCGTCCTTATAGGGAGGGGAAACGCGGAAAACCCATTATTTGCAATAATATTTACAATAAATTAAAATAACACTATCACTAAAAATTATAATTCCCGCAGCTTAGTTTGAAATAACGTAAATTATGAACCATACAAAACTTTAGGTACTATTTTACCTCTTGTGTGGTATTCTATTCGTAGTAGATGACTACGTTATAGTAAGAGTAGAAGGACGCGTGCGAAATTTCAAGTTTCTAGGTCGAAGTTTTGGCTTCTGCATTGATCTACCAGACATATTTGAATGTTCTTGTGGGATATATGCGTGGTGGCCACAAAGGAAGATCTTCGATGCAGGAATGTTAGGCGATTTGTGGGTACCGCCACATTCTTAAATTGCTGCTTGTTGATCTGGACGGCGCTTTTGCAGTGCTTCTGATGATGAGATATTAGAATATTAAAGTAAGACAAAGAAAACAACAAAAATTCGTGATTTTCAAACGTTTTAAAAAGATTCTTACGAATTCCACGGCAATTAGTCCATTGAATTGTTACAAGGTTATGTTAATGTTGTTAGGACCGAATATTGCATTTATTAGAGGACGCAATTTTATTTTTGGGATATGTTGAGGGGATCAATAGAAGCTTAATCTCAAGTTTGTGGGGTCACCGCTTTTGTCCCCCGGCCGCCATCTTGAAAAAGGAATGACAACAGTATTTTCGTTATATCTCGGAAACTATAAGTCTTCCAAAAAATTTGTAAGAACATAATTTGTTGCAAATTATTTTGCCTACAAATACGTTTCTATAACTTTTTACCCTAAATTAAAATTTTTGAAAGTTATAAGCAATAAAGTGATAAAAATTTTTTAAAGGTTTATTATCGTTCTTAACTTTGTTTAATACATTTTACAAAAGAATAACTTAGACCAACCTTGTAGATGATTTTTTAAGACAAAAATCCCCCAATCCCCCCGGATCTCATGAAATTAATTTTCTGCAGATGCAAAGGAAACTGTAAAAGCATGTGTGGCTACATAAAAGCAGGCCTCAAATTCTCTACAGTATGCCTACTATTCTGTAACGCATTTCAGGCCTGCTTTTCTGCAGCCACAGTCCTCAGTAATGCCTACTATACTACAAATATATATGCATACTATATTATAGTATGCCTACTATACTAGTCTGCACATCTTCACATGCCTACTATACTGTAAAGTATTTTAGGTCTGCTTTTCTGCAGCCACACATGGTTCCACAGTTTTCTTTGTATCTGCAGAAAATTAATTTCATGAGATGGGGTGAGATCGAGGGGTATTTTTCTCAAAAGATCAGCTACAAGGTTGGTCGAAGGTATTTTTTTTGTAAAATGTATGAAAAAAGTAAAAGAGGGATAATAAACCTTTTAAAATTTTTTATCACTTTTTTGCTTATAACTTTTTAAATGTTTAATTTATTTAAAAAAATATAAGAACTTATTTGTAGGCGAAATAATTTGCAACAAATTATGTTCTTACAAATTTTTTGTAAGACTTATAGTTTCCGAGATATCATGCAAATAGTGTTGTCACCCCTTTTTTCAAGATGGCGGCCGGGGGACAAGAGCGGTGACCCCACAAACTTGAGGTTAAGCTTCTATTGACCACTCCAACATGTCCCAAAAATAAAATTGCGTCCTCTAATAAATGCAAAGCAAATGTAACATTTCAATGGACTAAATAGTGAGTCACGCTTTAATTCTTTTGAGTATTTAAGTATCATGTATTTCAAAGACGTCAAAGGTTCTATAATTAAACAACAAAGTAGGTGTTCCAGTTTACTATATACATAAGCAGCTAATATTGATTTATTCTAATGAAACTTACTATTTGATTACAATAGTTTAAAGTATAAATAGTATAATGCAAGTGACACGGGGCTCGGGAGCAATTGTATAAATAATGTATGTGGCGACACAATGCCCTCTTCGGAGGAAGTCTGAAAGGCCTTTGTCCCCGTGCGTGCGTGCATACACTGCGCATGCATACTAGTTAGCACAGGACCTTTATGTCGAGGGTATAAGGATCATAATAACTTCGAGATGAAATGCAAGCAATGCATGCAGCGCGCCGCTCGCTGTGCACTGATCAATTATTGGAAATGACATTAAAGAAATCGGGTAAACATCTGCATACTCGTAGCGTGGTTTGAATAAATGAACATGTTTTTTTAAAATGCTCTGAACCGTTGAATAAATAAGTGAAATAGGAAAAAGAAATCAAATTGGAATACTTGTTAGGGTCAAAACTATCAGAAAGGCCACAAAACTGCATTATTTGCACGAAAGTTTCTGACTCCCTTTTGCTCATTAGTTGGGAGGTGTGACCATCATTTTATTTTGATGCACACCTACGCCTACCCGATGAGTGATGAGTGATGAGTGATGACCCTATTTAAATATCGTAGCATTATAATGCATTTATTGTTCCATATAAATACCAAACGTGGACGTCACAACAAAGTTATTTTAAATCCAGGTACGAGATTAACATTTTGTGTGGCACACAAATTTATGTTCCCGGCCTCACGGAGAGGCCAGCTTTACATAATACTCTTTGATATAATAATTCACAAGCGACCAGCATAAATTGAGCTGCCGTTATCAAGATCAGCAGTACAGACAAGACGACCCGCTCTTTGAGCTTAAATGGTTTTGTTGATTAAACATACCTATAAGCAACCAAATTTTTAAGAAATTCTCGTATGCAGCTTTAATTTATAATAAATAATTTTATAATATTTGTTTCATATAATATATGAAATTAATCATGGCAATTATTACTTTAGTAAGTATTTACTTCTGAAAGGTGGTCCCCACTCCCCAATCTAGATTACTTATATCATTAAATATTACTTGGCGTGGGAACTCCTAATAAAAACTTAACTTAAAACTATTGAGTATTGCTAGTAAAAACTTGCAGCTAAAAACTCGAAGAGGCCCTTCGATTTTAAGAAAAATGTGTGCAAAAGTACAAAAAAGTATGAAGTAAATGTGCAACATAGTATAAATCAATGAGGTATAACAATTTAATTACATGTGCCAGTGTAGTAATTCTAATATAACATAGCATACCCGTTTTAGATTGCTCTATTAATCTATTCTAGCAACTTGAAGCATTAAACAAGGCGAAAGGGCAAAAATATGTGATGCATAGGAACTACTTTCTACCCCATGTTTGTGAGTTAAATACCCGTTCTGCAAAGTTATTTTAACTCTGCTATGGCTCTTACGCGCAACCAAATAAGAATTACCCTCATAGGGACTGAGAGGCAGAAAAACTTTGAACGCACTATACTCGCTATTAACGGCGCATAGGCAAGTTTTAGCAGCCTTAATTGACTTAATTTACATTCGCAGACATTTAAAGAGCGGGCAGCTTTAAAAATATTGAACAGGTCTGCGGTAAAAGTGGAGTAAAAACTTTATAAGTATCGGAGATTTATATCCCAGTGCCATTCTGAAATCGCTGAAGCGGCAACAGCGAGCAACTTGACATCCCTTACAAAAAATGTCTTCTTGTGTGGTCCCATAAGAAGATCATTGATCAATATTTCATTTTCCTAGTAGGGTAAATTCTTGTAACCGCAATTTTTGTGTTATTATTTCCATAATATTATGTCACTAGATGACGCCCGCAACTCCGTTGCGGTAAAATTCGTTTATCGCGAGGGAAACCATGGGTAATTTTTTCCGGGATAAAAAGTATCCTATGTACTTTTCTGGACTCAAAGTATATCCATGTCAAATTTCAGCAAAATCGGTTGAGCTGCTTAGACGTGAAGATGTAACAGACGGACAGACACACTTTCGGATTTATAATATTAGTATGGAAGTATCTAAGATAGTATGGATTCAGTCTATTCATAATTAAAGTGTTCTCCCCTTAATTCATACCGTTGTGTCGGGTAATGATGATTTTATACAGTATTCTCTACCAAAGTAAATTTTCCTTTAAAAATGATGCCTAGGATACGAACAAACTCAGTTCTAGGCCAGGGTCACATTTCTGTATCTGTATAATATATTAGACTTAACCAGAGAATCAATATCGTTTGCTATTTTGTAAGGATATTTCAGCTAATGTTATCTGTAAATGTTTCTTCAATGTCATCACTACAGTGATAAGTATAATATTATTATGTACAGTGATATACATACTTATGTCACAGTATAGCAATATGTCATATTGCTATACTGTGCTTATGTATAGTTTATGCTTATGTTACTTAACGAGTTTGACACAATATTAATATCACTATGGTCACCATACGACGTTATGACTTAATATTGAAATTATTTTAAATATTAATCCTTCAGGCCCCGCGCGAGCACCGGTGATCGCGACAACAATAGAATACAATAGCAATTCCTGGAAATTCCGACTGAAGTATTAAAGAGTGAATAATTGAAATAATCTTGGTAAATCAGATGAAGTATCAATGTTTTCATCTATCTGTTATAGCTTATAGGAAAACATGGACTTTGGTCTTCGGCATAATTTTTGTCGAAGAAGAAAATAAATCGGGTTTTGTCACAAAAACCTTGACGCTTTAATTTCACGATTTCAAAATTCCGACCGCGTAGACCTTTGTTATTTTAAATAGTTTCTCAAATAGTCATGTTCGGTCGGAGCCAACATCAATCATGTATGAAAGCGGAGGCGACATGAATATCGAGTTTCTTCCCGGGATGTTCCATCTCATAGCGGCAGGACCGCTCCGACCCGCAGCCCGCTCACATCATTTCACCATTAACGTCCATTTAACTACGAGGTTTTTAGGAGCAAACGTAACCTAGAAAGGTTTTTAAAACCGAGTACAACTTGCATTCGGTTATTGACAGCGAAGTTAGAATCCATAATTACATGAGACTTGATATAATACGCGCTAACTGCTATGACACTAAAGATACTTAACAATATGGTAAAATCCTTTTAGCTCTTCGCAGTAGAAATTATTTAAGGCAAGATGTCTAAGTACCTTCCCTGCCTTTTTAACAATATTCTCATATTTTGGCCAAGGGGTAAGGACTAACGTATAGAGTTAGGTCACACTTACAGATTACGAATCAATAACATATGAACAGCTATGAGCTACATAGGGGTCTACAGTATTGACTTGATCATGATTCATGACTGGCCTGTGGCCACTGGGCACACGTAGACTCTTTATGCTTCCGTAATCCGTATACTTGTAGTCGTGCAATCAAATTGACAGCTCAGTGTTCATGCATCATGCTCAGCATGTAAGGCAAATGATAGCACACAAATCACAATACAATCGTAATTCATAGTGCTCGTGCTTCTTATAACACTATATTTGGTATCGCATATATTTGAGTTTCGATCGCACGCTCAAGGAAATTCTTGGTACACATTATGATGTGGAACTGTTGTCGTGTAGCAGAAAGTCAGAAAGTTTTTGCAAAGGAATCTGCGACATGTATGTTACAACAGACGATCTTTCGATTTCGTGTAAATTGCTTTTAAGGCGAAGGATACTTTTAGTATTATGATTGTTTAATGTAGCGTCAAAAGCGTAAAATAAAAATATACATCGGCGCAGGAGTCTTTTAGCATAGGGCAGCGCCCTATGTCAAAAGTTAGTAAATATGTATGTATTATAAATGAGAAAGTGTGCCTGTCTGTTTGTCTGTCTGTTACCTCTTTACGTAAAAACCGCTGAACTGATTTTGCTGAAATATGGTATGAAGATAGTCCCGGGAAAGAACATAGGATACTTTTTATCCTGGAAAAATGTGCGGTTTCCGCACGTAAACAAATTCACAACGGTCATCTAGTATTATCAAACTCCCACACTTTAGGATGACTCGTCAGTTATTAGGTCAGGTTAAAAAATATCACACCACAACGTGACGGTAATTTCCTATGTTCCATTTATAGTCCGTATAAGCATTGTCATATGTGGCCCCGAAACAGTGGCCGAGTGAGGCAAGGCCGGCCATTTATAGCTGTCCACAGTCCACGTGTGCTCCCGCTGAAATAGAGAAAGGAATACATTGGTATTGAATAAAATAAATTAACATTTCACCTAATACGTTCCTTGCGTTAGTCTCGGTTAAAGTTAAAATGCTATTTCTATCTTTTGTCTTCTTAGTTCTTATAAAAGAAAAGGTACCACATTTTAACACAGAGTTAAATTAAACTGTGATTAGCACAAGCTGCAAGAAACTTTTATTATGCGGGAATCTTACATTTTTCGGGATAATATATCTATTGGTTATTATACATGTTGACTCTCTATTATTATCTACAGGCTACCTATCTCTATTATTTACTTATCGTAAACATTATGTTCCTAGACAGTGGCCCGTACGTACGATTCAAAGAGTGTGTACAGAAGTAGAGCAACCATTGTATTTCATCTATTCAATTCGTATGAAGTAAACATACAAGTCAGATACATTGTATTAAAATATCAATAGCATAGCTGACATTTCCATTATTATATGATAATGTGTGGAGGAAATAAATGATCATTGTATTGAAGCACGTTTACTGGCTTTGACTGTTTTAATAATCGCAAATTTTAGGTATTGTTATAAATCATATGAACAATAAAATTGAGGGCTTTACTTTTCTCAACATTGTAGGCATTTATATACGTACTTAGTATATATTTATGTTTCTTTCAAAATTTTCCCTTTTATTTCCATTCCCAAATTCCATTTAAAAGAAACCAGCTGCCTGATTCACGATCGTCGGAAAGTTTTCACGTGAAAAGATCTCATATTCTGTCAGTATTACAGCGATTCACAAACTTTCCGCCGCGGGAATGAATCTGAAACCAAAGAGAATAATTGACACTAGTTTTTTTTTTGACAATAAGTGCTACGGCATATATAGCTACTCATTAAAAAAATACAAAACACTACTTACATTTGTGAAATCCAGTTAAAAAAACTTCGAAAAAAGTACACGTTATAGCAACACACTAAATAACGTACAATAGCCGAAAAGATACTAATCGCCCATAGTCTATATTGTAGTATTTTTCATTCAGAATGTAGCCAATATATCAAGGATCGTACTGTTAGACGGTCAATTATAAACCTCTTTTTAAAAAAAGGATTTTATTTAAACACACTTAGTTTAATTCACAATAAGAATTTAGAAATAGACTTTGAAATATAGCCAGGCAAATGCCGCGCGCGGATGTAGAAGGATGGACAGGAACTGAGGTCTCGGGCCGAATGCAGGGATTATATATCAAAATGGAAAGAGTAGTGCTAGGCACTATTATATACTAACCTAGTATATAACAGCCCCCAGGGTTAGGAAGAAACTTATCCCTGAAGGGTTAAGTTTATGGAAGAGAAGAACGGATTTTAGGAAGCGGAATTTCATTCAGGGTTTCAAGTGAAATTTCGTTAAGGGATTCTGGTGGGACATCGGAGAGTTCTTGAGTCTTATTTATTTCAATTTTACGTTTATAAAAGTTTATTCGACATGTGCCTGACTTTACAAATCTACGATAAATTGCGATAAAAATAAAAATTACAATGACACAAATTATTACAATAGTTGAACATGAATAATATTGCCCATATTGAACTATATGAGGTCTGTCAATTATTTCATTTAAATTTTTAACAATATCATGATTAATTTCTACATTCTTATAAATTTTCCTTAGGTCCAAATTAATATCAGATAGGTTTAAGATAGAGACAAATGGTTTTATCTTATTAAACATAACAGAATTACAACAGGTATCATTTAACAAACTAAAATTCATAATTATCGGTTGTATTTTGATTATTTGCGAATTAACAGGTATGAGTTTCAAATCCTTTTTAAAGGCGACACAATTTTCAGGTAAATTGAATATTCCTGTACCAAATAATACTATCTCTGATGTAACAGAGTCTTTGCAGTCTATTGACAATTTTGTAGCATCTGTATTTACATATAAAAATTTGTTGTTTGACAGACGGTGGAAAATATCTACAAACCCAACAAAAAGCTTTGTTTCGCAAATATTCGGCACATACTTTAACGGTTTTGTTATAATTTCTGATTCACAGGTGGGGGATGCTGAGCTAGAATAAACATCAACATCATTACAGATATAATTCGAATAGTATACGGACTTACAACTATTTAAACTATCTAACTTACAATAAAAACTCCTATCTCTACTTAGCGCTATATATTTAGTAGTCGGTACTATTGTGCTATAGGTTTTATTAGCCATTACAACAGGGTATGGAATATTTTGATACAAGTAATAATTCCTTAAGTTCACCAGAGGTATATTTAATACAAATACTAATTTATTATTACTGTAGTAGGAAGCTATTTCGCATATGCTTAGCAGTGTATATATGTTTTCTATGGATAGGGTTACAGGGAGCTGATGATAGCTAGCCAAAAATCTATAATTTTGAACAAGTTCAGTAAATAATTGAGTCGGAGTTATTATAGAGGGATACAAAACATTCGATTTACTAAACATAATTGCGTTAATAATATCTTCTAATTTAAAAGATAACGTTAACAAACTACTCTCTAAAGTATTTAATAATTGATTAAAATTAGACTTTATTACTAAGTTATTTGAAACAGCTGTTAAATTTTGCTGGCCGAGAGTCAGAGCCTGAATGGCCTTATTAATATGTTTTTCGTTGACGCTTATTTTATTTATAATTTCATTTAAAGATGACAGGGTTGAGGTGGTGACCAAAATATTTTGTTTTACCAATTGTGATAATTTAGATTGATCGCGTTCAATAATTTGAATAGCCGAATTATAACGGAGGGCGTCATCCTCGTCCAGAGTGCCGAACAAGTGTTTGGATACTGTGCCAACTGCACCAAACCATGCAGATCTTTTAGATCTAATTTCTATTAAATGAGAAATTGAATCAAAGTCGCGAATGATATCATTCAGTCTGACTGACAACGGTCCCAGTAAGTTATGACATTCGATATCTGCATAGAGAGTACTTTGTTTACAGATTATCTCCAAGCTGCCTATTACACCGTTCAAGTTCTTAATATTTGGTTGTATAAAAGATATATCTATTGGTATTAAAACATTAAGATGTCCATCTATTATTTTGAGTGATCCAATTGGATCGAAATATATTCCAGAAGTATTCATAGATGTATCGATGAATGCTTCCTGTGCAGAGCTTTCAAAACTGTAAAATAATAATAAAAACGTTAAATTTTAAAGTAATAAAATTGATACTGTAAGTATCACTAATCCTAAGCTAACCGTTATTTTAACTAAGAGTCGCCACGCCATGCTAACTTAACCTCATCATAGTGATGAGTGACGTGTCTTCTATTTATTAATAAAGTAAGACTATTTCTACCATTAATCTTAATTACTCTATATGGGCCCTTCCAAATGGGTGAAAGGGCTTTACGCATACGGAGATGATTTTTTAAATAGACATAATCACCTGCATGATAAATAACAGGTCGAGTGCGCGTGTCGTAATAAGTTTTAGAAGCAATTTTAGATCTATTTATACATTCAATAGCTTTGTCTCTAGTAGTTTTCAGGCGGTGCTGAAGCATCCTGATGTAGTCCGAGTAAGTAGCGTCTAGAGCGGGTTCATAGAGAGAGTTGGGAAGGATAGCTTTATGGCCGAAAAGTAATTCATAAGGAGTATAGTTAGTTGTTGAATGTGTGGCTGTGTTATAAGCCAGCATTGCTGTGTATACATACTTAGGCCAGTTATCTTGATTTTCACAAATATAGGATTTCAAATATTCTTTTAATGTCGAGTGACTTCTCTCTAGAGCACCTTGTGTTTGTGGGTGATAGGGAGAAGACCACAGTTGCTTAATTTTAAGAAATTTGCAAGTTTCTTTAAACATGTCTGCCGTAAAATTAGTTCCTTGGTCTGTTAGTATAGTTTTTGGAATACCGAATAATGAGATAAAATGTATTAAGCAGTCACTAGTCTCTTCAGCTGTAGTGCTCCGGATAGGGTAAGCAATTGAATATTTAGTTAAATCATCTTGTAGGGTAAGTATATACTTGAGTTTAGCTGTACCGGATTCAGGAAGAGGACCAACAATGTCTAAAGACACTCTTTCAAAGGGAGCAGTGGAGGTTGAAGTTATCTGCATTGGAGCTCTATTTATTTTCCTAAGGGCTTTATTAGTCTGGCAAGAACTGCAATTTTTTACATACTTCTCAATTTCACTTCTCATATTTTTCCAATAGTATTGCTCACGGATCCTATTATACATTCTACTGGAACCAAGATGTCCGGATATTGGTATGTCGTGATTTTCACGAAGAATTTTCGGGACTTCAGAAGGACTGGGGTAATAAATTTTATTTCTATAAATATTTATTTGTATTTTCGTGTTATGAAATAAATGAGCAAGCATTGTATAAATTTTAATATATGCATGTTTGTCGAAAGGATTCTTAAAATCTGTAATACTCACTTTGTCAATATGCTCATCTCTTAGTATTAAATGATTTTTAAAGTTACATAGGGACACAAAGATGTCTTTATAAGAACATGTATCAAAGTGATGGACTTTGTAAAATAAGAAATAATAAGTTTTATTCGTTAAATTGATTTCCTTATAGGTAAATAACTCTTTTTCTGAGTTTATGAATGTTTCAGAGTCTGTATAATTTGAAAGAATTTCTTCTACATACGGATTTGATTCATCAAGATCAAGTGATGTGGGTATTATTATTATTTTGTGTTGACTTTTAATTATGCTATCATTATGTTCGACTATATCAGTATTATATTTCACAGATGACGGAGTTTTCAAGAATTCGGAGTAAGTATTAGAAGAAGAGACTAAAGAAGTATTATTTTCATTTATAATGTCATTTATTTCTGTTTCAGATTCATGAGGTGCTGTCGGAGACCCAACCAACATAGGAGGAGTTGTCAGGATATTATCTTCGGGAGATATAGGTGGGACATTGTTTTGTCCGCTTGTCGTTGGTTGCGGTTCTAGTGATGGATATATATCAGGTAATGGTTTAATGGTTGAAGGATCAGAAGTGTCTTGTCTGCTTGTCGACGGTTGTAGTTCAAGTGCTGGATCTATATTATCAAGTAATGGTTCAATGGCTAAGGGATCAGAAGTGTCGAGATTCAAGTCGTCTATGTTTATAAGTTCGTCAGAATGAAAAGACGTAGGCGATACTAAAAGATCCATCAGATCTTTATCTAGGTTATTAGGATCACTCTCAGTAGGATTAGGATATAGTGAATCAGTTTTTTCAGGTTGTACAGGATTTACAGGATATCTAGATAGTGCATCTGCAGCTGAATTAAGTTTTCCTTTTCGATATACAATATCATATTCATACTCTAAAAGTTGAAGACGCCAGCGTTGTAATTTACTACTTGGGTCGGTATGGTTAAATAGCCATTTCAGTGGACGGTGGTCTGTGACGATGATAAATTTCCGACCAAACAAGTATGGTCTGAAGGTCTTACAACCCCAGACAATTGCTAATAATTCCTTCTCTGTTGTGCTATAATTGGTTTCACATTTATTTAGGGTTCTTGACGAGTAGGCTATTGGATGATCTTTACCGATAGGACCTTGGGATAGGATAGAGGATATCGCATAATTAGAAGCATCACAGGTAAGGATGAAGGGTTTTGTGAAATCAGGGTAGATAAGGACAGGTGCGGTCAAAAGTTTATTTTTTAAAGTTTCAAACGCTAATTGGTGTTCGTTGGTCCAATTAAAGGGAACATCCTTTTTTAGAAGTGACGTAAGGGGTTTAGAAGTTTTGGAGAAATCAGGGATAAAACGTCTGTAATAGGAAATAAGGCCAAGGAAAGATTTAATATCTTTTACGCATTTAGGAATAGGAAATACTTGGACGGATTTAACTTTATTTTCATCTGGCTTAACACCATTTTCTGTTATATGGTGACCTAAATAACCAACCTCTTTTCTCAAAAATTCGCATTTATCCGGTTGTAGTTTCAGATTAAAAGAGCGAAGCCTGTCGAAAATGGAGGTTAAATTTTGGATGTGAGTTAGCAAATCTTTTGAATAAATAACAATGTCATCAAGGTAGACAAAACAGCGCTCTCCTTGAAGCCCAATGAGTACATTATTCATGAGGCGTTGAAAGGTAGCAGGAGCGTTTTTTAGGCCAAATGGCATCCTGGTAAATTCGAAATGGCCTTGTGGGACACTGAATGCGGTTTTACATGCATCGTTTGGTGACATATTAATTTGGTGGAACCCAGATGCTAAATCGAGAGTGGAGAAATATTTAGAATTACCTAACTGGTCCAGTATTTCAACTATGTTAGGAATGGGATAAGTTTCGCCAATTGTTATGTCATTAAGTCGACGGTAATCGATTACGATTCTCCACTTTTTCTGTCCGGAAGCGTCAGTTTTCTTCGGAACAATCCATATTGGAGAGGACCATGGGGATAAGGAAGGTTGGATAATTTTTTGGTTAAGCATTTTTTTGATTTGGGAATTGACTTCTTGCTTATGGATTTCAGGGAATCTGTAGGATTTTACATTTATTGGTTGGTCTGAGGAGGTACGTATCTCGTGTTGGATTGCATCAGTAGAAGTAAGTATATCATTCGGCAAATGGAAAATATCGGAATATTTGGAGCACGTTTCATAAAGGGCGTTGCATTCTTCGTCATTTAAATGTGAGACTCGGAGTAATTTTAAAACTTCATTAGTTCTATTTAAACATTGTGTATTTGAATGATTAATTTGGTAGCATGCATGATCGATTGGGTGTAAAATAAGTCGAAGGTCTGAATTGATTGAAACTGATTCCTCTGAGGTATTGAGTATTGTTAAATTAACCCGATTATTATTTTTTACTCTAACTACGCAATTAGCAACAAATAAATGTTCACTCAAATGTTGGTCTAGGACTAGGCCTTCTTTTAATTCTGGATTTCTCACAGTACACTCTAAGGTGATTTCAGATCTAGGAGGAATTTCATAAACAGGTTCTGAGAATTTTAGTTTTATTTTATTGTTGCTAAGATTTAATATTTGTCTATTGTAATCTATGAAACATTGATATTTGCTGAACAGATCATTTCCGATTATACCGTCATAATTAAGATTGATGTTTTCTACAACATGAAATGTAAAGGGTATTGATTCCCTGCCAAATATCAAATTTATGTCTAGGCTACCTAAGGTAGGAACAGGATCATCAGTGATATCAATACCTTTGAGACTAATATTATTATTTTTTAATTTTAATTTAGATAACGATTCAACAGCAGATTTCCGGAGGAGACAAATTGAAGATCCCGTATCGACAAGAAAGGAAAGCGGTTTATTGGAAACAGAGGTTTGCAACAATATATGAGGTAAGGATATTTTACTAGGTGAACATTGTATTTCATATACTTCACGAATTTTTTCTTTTTCAGGATTCAATGATTTGGATGACTGGACACTTGCTTGGGGCTGATTACCCGTGTGGTCCTTGGATTTGGAAGAATGGACACTTGCTTGGGGCTGGTTACCCGTGTGGTCCTTGGATTTGGAAGAATGGACACTTGCTTGGGGCTGGTTACCCGTGTGGTCCTTGGATTTGGAAGAATGGACACTTGCTTGGGGCTGGTTACCCGTGTGGTCCTTGGATTTGGAAGCGGTGTCATTAGTGGATATTGATATTGTTGGTTGATGGTTGGGTCTCACGAGACACCTTCGTGAGCCCACTATTCGTTTAAAGTATCATTTTCAGTATAATTATTTGGGACATCAAAGCTAGTGGATGGTTGAGATTCGTCATAGTATGCATTGTCATTTTCGACGCAGTTAATACGCGCGGGCCTTGGCTTAAAAGGTTCCTGGTTTGGTTTTTGTGGAGATTGGAAAGTATTAGTTTTAAATCTGTTATTATTAAACTCACGCTTCCTACATTGTTCAATAGTGTGTCCTTGGGTTTTGCAATACCTACAAAATAGACCATTCACATTTTGCTCGTTAAATCTTGGCATTTGAGGCCTAGAAAATTGGTTAGGATAAGAAGGTTTTTGGACATAACGATTAGAGGGAGGTTGACGCTGAGACAAAGGTGATGAATGTGGATTACGCTTATTAAATAAATTTATAATTGCTTCTTCGGATAACGCTTCGTTAATAGCTTGATTTAGGTTAGTAGGACTTTTACTGCGCACTAGGTTAGAAACTTCAGGCTTAAGGCCGATCAAGAATGTGTGCAAAGCTAGGTCTTCCATCGCACTTATTCGACCTTGTAGCTCGCTTTTCTTTTTATTTGATAGGTTAATTTCAGTTAACAATTTTGACAAGCATGTTTCTACGCGTAACGCGAATTTATTGACTGGCTCACTATTTAATTGCCGACATTCTTGTAAGTCAGTTAATAGATGAGCGTAATGTTTTCGCTCTCCAAATTGCTTATTTAGGAAAACACTTAATTGCTCCCATGACTCGAACTCCTTAATGGAGCATGTAGACTCCGCTTTACCTTCAAGTTGTGATAGTATGAATTTAAATAGTACGTGTTTTTGGTCCTCTGTGGCCAGTTTTATGGCATTGTCACAGTTAGATATGAATGAGTTTAACTTTTCCCTTGACCCGTCGAAGGGCTTTATGAATTTGAATAGGATACTAATGTCTAGGTCTACTTTAGAAATTTGGATCTGTGTTTGAGACCTTGTTTTGGGTTGGGTTAATGGTTGCGACAGTGGTTGTGGTTGCTGTGATTGTTGCGGTTGGGGTGAAGACATTTTTAAAGCAAATATTAAATAAAATTTTAAATGAATATTTCGGTGTGATAGACAGCCACGATGCAGCGAAATATACAATGCGCTTATCAGCTAGTTCTTAGAATTGTCTTTAAATGAAAACAACTGCACTCGTAGAGCCCGAAGGATAGTTATTATTTTCTAACACTCACAGTTGGCAGGACACAATGATGAAAATTGTAGAATACAGGAACATCACGATCACGGAGCAGCACAAATAATGCTATTGACAGCAGAATAAACACCAACACTTTTCTTTTCCTTTACTTTTTGGAACACTTTCACTTTTGACTTGATTTTTCACTCAATTTTCAGGATTTTAGAATTCTTTTTACACACACGATTCACGTAAACAGGTTAGGAAGACGGAAGGAGACGTTTTCCACGGATACCCAGTCGGTATCCCGCCGCGTAGCCACCAATGTTAGACGGTCAATTATAAACCTCTTTTTAAAAAAAGGATTTTATTTAAACACACTTAGTTTAATTCACAATAAGAATTTAGAAATAGACTTTGAAATATAGCCAGGCAAATGCCGCGCGCGGATGTAGAAGGATGGACAGGAACTGAGGTCTCGGGCCGAATGCAGGGATTATATATCAAAATGGAAAGAGTAGTGCTAGGCACTATTATATACTAACCTAGTATATAACAGTACGGATATAATTATACTTATTATTGAGAATAAAGAATATTATCTATGTTCTTTATTCCGTCAAGCCCCATAAGGACACAGGTGACCGCGACAACAATAGTATACAATAGCATTTCCAAGAATCCCCGATGGAAGCATTATACAAAAGTAGTCTGTAAGTCAGCGAAATATGTTACATAATTGAATAAAAGAGCGCGGTAACCGGCTGCCGCTTGGGGCTTGAGTCTTGAGTGAATGGCGTACCGCGCAGTGCAAAGTACAAATAGCGCGGCTGCCGACTTGCCGCTTGGGGCTTGAGTGGAATTAAAACAAAAAATATTGTTTATGTGCCGACTGCCGAGTGACAATGACAATCTGTCAAATCTGTAAATCGTGTGTTGAGTTCCGATAAATCACAGAGTACTTTAATAAATTAATAAATCGGTAAATCTTGTTGTGTGAGAATACCTTTTATTTATGTGTAAAACAAGCTTATTAATTTACTTTAAATTTTATATAAGTTTTAAATTTGTTTTTCATTTAATATTAGTTTTTATTAGATATACTATGGAAGTTCCAGTGTGGTGAGTATGACCTTGGAATTATAATGATATTATATACTTAAATAACTATTTAAAATTATTGTAAAAGCACAATAATGGTTTAACATAATACATAAGTATTAATCCTTCAAGCCCAATAAGGACACCGGTGACCGCGACAACAATTGAATACAATATCATTTCCAAACAAAGCAATTATTAATACTTAGTTAGTCGTGTCTTGTTTAAAATATTAAATAAATGTCGTACTGTAATAATTATGTGTTAAATCTTTAGGAAGTGTTCATTGAACAATAAATATTTTTATTCATAAATGCAGTAGGTATATGTATTAATATTATTAAATATATATATATATATATATATATATATATATATATATATATATATATATATATATATATATATATATATATATATATATATATATAATAAAAATTATTATATATATATATATATTTAATAATATTAATACATATACCTACTGCATTTATGAATAAAAATATTTATTGTTCAATGAACACTTCCTAAAGATTTAACACATAATTATTACAGTACGACATTTATTTAATATTTTAAACAAGACACGACTAACTAAGTATTAATAATTGCTTTGTTTTATTCTTATCATTAAACAATTTCATCTAACAATATCCGCCATGACACGGTTCTCGAAGTGAAAAGATTTCACGAATCTCGGAGGTGGCGGGAACATTCCGCGAAAACGACTCTAATCCTCGGATAATTTCCCGCCGTCGGATGTCAAACTCCCATCCGCGGTGAGATCTTTTTGAATCCGTGGCGGAAACTATTTCACTCATACAAAAGAAATGTCACTACTGTCAAAATGATAGCAAAATCGGAAAGTATTAACTTGTCATTTGCTTGAAAGTGAAATAGTTTTCGCCAGCGGGAAGATTCCACGCGGAATCGCTTAGTGAATCACCCCGCAGTCCTGTATATTTTGCCAGACAACCAAAAGCAACTTTTGATGAGTCCTTAAAAATATTATGGCTTTCTCGAACAAAAGAATTTATTAGGAATTTACAAATCTTGTGGATTTTCTTTTGTGTAATAAGGAACCTCATAATTAATTAACGTTCTAAGAGATTTTTAAGGGTTCCGCAGTGTTCTGTTGTAACTAAATGCTATCGATGTATTTGATTCGAATAATAAATGGCTCTTAAATTGCATTTAATTTTCTGTCACCATAACCTTAGGTAATACCAATTATTTTTCTATACACGCTCTTCTTATAGTATTCAACATTTCTTTTCAACTAATAATACCCAGCTGGGTTTAGCTAAACCTCTTTGAACAAATGATTGACACCACTCACAGCAGTCAGTCATTCAATTGAGACTCAAATGAGACAATTTAGTTACAGACACGCACCACGAAGTAGTCATTAAGCTCTACATTTTAAGTAGAGTCTTGGAATTTAACGCATCAGGCGTGATACATTGAATTATTATTATGGGAGGTATACTTCGTTGTTAGACAAACAGGCGCAATGTATGACGTTCGAATAAAAGTAATCACATGAAAAATTGGATGTAATTAAGAGTAAAAGGTATTATTTCGGCTCACAGCCAGGTTTACTTTCTCGAAATGTTTTAATTCAGTCGCGTCATAGTGGCCGGTATCGGCTACAACGCCGCGCCGCGCCGGTACAGCTACAGGCTACAGTATAATAATTGTAGCCACTAATTGTCGGTGACTCGACTTTTTCCTTTACCGTCGCTGGTAATTTTGGTCATTAATGGCATTTTTCTCACAAAGTGCAGGATAATTATGCGCTTGAATGTACATAAAATAGACTTAATGACGTTTAAAAGATTTATGGACAAACTTTATCGCTTAATTCCTTTTATAGCCTATCGGGAAAATACGGGTATTAGGAAATTATTGCAGTGCCTAATAGCTTCTGTAATTTATTTTATTGTGCATGTACATAATAATGATAATTATTAATTACTATAAGATATACAAATGAAAAGTTAAATTGCAAGTTAGTTCGCAGGTAATTACTAATTTCCTCAAACTTTCGTAAAAATAGTTCTAAAAGCTTAAATGTCAAAAGTTGATTCTTAATTTTAACTCTGCTGGACGCCGATGCAGCTCAATAGCCGAAAATAAAAAACAATATAATATTTTCTTTTGTTTTTAACCAACCGCCTACCTCGGAGCTGTATATAAAGTATCCGCTCATGTATATATGCTACATAATTCTTCCTATCTCCAAAATAAATTAGGGAAATTCGTTGAACGACACGTTTGTTCCCGTGGGGAGGCGCGGGCGCCCTGCGGATGTGAGCATTAGTGCCGCTCCCAGCCCATTACACAGAACAAACTATTGTGCTCGATACCACACGCTAAAATACTCCCTAATCCGTTTGCATAGAGTGCCAATTCCCTCGCCACACACACCGTCACAATTTGACTGCGGTTTCGGCGCCGAGTACGTTAAAGCTGAACTAGACATGAACCCCGCAACGAAATTATAGAGCGCATGAAAGTATCGTGCAATTTAAATAAAGCATGCGGCCATTCCGGTCTCCGCTATAATAATAAATCGTCCGCAAATTCTAACCGGAGTCGCATCCAAATGTAGATGGAAATCTCGTTTAGTCGAGTTTTAAATTGGTGATAAACACAACTAAAACTTTTGCAGTTATTTTTGTTTGCAGCGGAACTCTCTGGAACTGAAAAATAACATTAATTCAGACATTTTGTTGAGTTTATAAATTTAAATAGAATATTACAAGACGCCATAACTATATTATGTAGTTCATGATTTATCTCTACATTATGACTCTACTGTGTAGATTCAAAAGAAAAAATAGTTATTCTTTTGAAGCTACAATTCTTAGGAACCTGTATCAACACTTCTTGCTTAGCCTATAGGCTGTAACTATACTATACCTATGATATTGTATGATTTCGTAACTTTACCAAAGATCTCGCATCCTATTCTAATATATTCTCAACTTCTTCTCAAGAGAACGGAAATCAGCGCGTCGCAGTCGCACGCCGTCAGCAATATTTTAGTGCCGACAAGTGCGGCTTTTCCATACTTATTGTTATGTTTTTGCTAATGTAACATGTGTGAGCTAGACTGTAATCATGAGCTAGAACAAAGCGGGCGGTTAAACAAAGGCGAGTGTTCTTTTGCATTATTTAGAGCCCGCGGTTAGAAACTTCAGCACAAAGCAATTTTGTTTCTCTAAGTTCCTATTGATTTTGCTGAGAGTAAGTATTTGACTGATTTCAGTAATTTACTATCAGCGCTAAAAATAATGCGTATCTTATCATTAATTGTAATAAGCGTAGTTAATTTATTTCGGTGTCAGCCTAGCTATCCGTTTTAGCATATTTTCGCACGTTTGGGTAGCAACGGTTGAAAAGGGGGGAATGAAAAACTTTTATTATCTTCCCTTTCATTTAAGCAGTGATTTGAACAAAATCTCCGTGCAATATGTTCCCTTCAATAACAATGAATGAAGATTAATGGCAAATTATATATATTATGTTGTATTTACTTTTGAAATTGGTTACTTTGACGATTGTATGCGATTCAGTTTGTAAACTTAACAGTAATGAGCAGAGGTATAAGTCATTAATTAGTGTTATAAGTCATTTAATTTTTTTTTATAAGTCATTTAATTTAATTTGTTGTCACTCTTAAAAGTTGTGAATTTGAGTATATATTATTTATAGCCGTACCTTCTTTTATAGTAAACGAAGTCGATTGGTACGTAAGACGGAAAAAGTTTGATAAACTTTTGTAATTATTATTTTTATTTATTTATATATCTAAGTATATACTTATATATAAATAATATTTAAGTTCATATACCTACCTACACCATTTTATTTTATTTTTCACATTGTACTAATACATTTAGAAACCTTCACGGGTTTTATGTCACAGTCAAATTTATCGTTTGATGATAGTTTCTTCTCTTGCTCTGAGTCATATAGCGGCGATGAAAGCTTTCACAGTACTTCTTCTAATCCATTGCTTACTACCCTTACTTCTCACCTCTCGATGAAAAAGAATAACTTCAACTTAATCCACATAAATGCTCAAAGTATTCCTGCACACTACTCCGAACTCCTCAATTACTTTGATTCTCAATCCTTTGTTCATGCTATCCTTGTTTCCGAATCCTGGCTTAAACCTTGTCTGTCCTCTACATCCTACTCCTTGCCTGGCTATCGACTTATCAGAAACGATCGAATTGGCAGACCAGGTGGCGGTGTAGCTATATACCTCCGATCTAATATCGGCTATAAAATCCTTAAATCTTCTACACAACCACCACCTGCTGATGAGACGGAACATCTTCTTTTAGAAGTGACAAATGGTTTTTCAAAATTACTTTTAGGAGTGTTTTATAGCCCTAATCTTTCCGTAAATTACTTTTCTTCTTTTGACAACATCCTTGACAAATTTTCTCCTCTATACGACGATGTTATCTTGATGGGAGATTTTAACACATGTCTTCTTAAAGACGACAACCGGTCAAAAAAACTAACTTCTCTAGTAAACTCCTTTAACCTTAATCTACTTCCCTTACAAGCCACTCATCACTATCCCCATTCCACACCCTCTCTCCTGGATCTGATGATTGTGTCGTCTCCTCACCTTGTTGACACGCATGGCCAGCACCCAGCTGAAGGTTTTTCATATCATGATTGTATCTTTCTATCGTACAAATGGCGAACAGCTAAAGCTAAACCCAAAGTTATTATCCAAAGAGCATTTAAAAATATGAATTTAGATCATCTTCGCGCGGATGCAGATAATGTTGATTGGTCTGAAATTTTCAACGCCCAGACGATTGATGACAAAGTAAATATTTTCAATAGCATTATTACTGAACTCTTTGACCAACATGCCCCCTTGCGACCTATTAAAATCAAACACTTACCGGCACCATGGCTAACTGAAGAAATCAGAACATTAATTAATAGGAAAAACAGAGCCAAAGCGAAATTTAAAAAATCTAAATCCGAATGTGATAAGTTACTTTACAATAAGCTACGAAATCGTTGTAACACTGCTTGCAGGGATGCGCAAAGGCATCATATTCATTCTTCGGTAGAAAACGCTGACCAGGCCAAAGTCTGGAAATTTTTAAAATCCTTGGGTGTTGGCAAGGATGCAAAAGCATCGGTTCCTTCCGATATAAATCTAGAACACTTAAATTCCCATTTTGCTAATACAAAACGAATCTTCGATGCACACCAAAAGGCTCAAACCTTACACAATCTGTCCACCTTACCTTCTCCCGATTATGCTCCTTTTTCCTTTAGAGAGCTGTCTACTACAGAAGTTAAAAGAGCTGTTATGTCAATCACATCCAGGGCTGTGGGCAGTGATTGCATAGGTCGAAACATGATTGTTCCCTTGTTAGACATTTTAGCTCCGGTTCTAACCCATATTCTCAATCACTCACTTTCTACCGGTTCCTTTCCCTCCTCCTGGAAAAGCGCTAATATTATTCCACTTCCCAAAAAACTGAATCCTAAAAGTTTATCTGACTATCGTCCGATCTCTATTCTTCCTTTCCTTTCAAAAATTCTAGAACGTTCTGTACAACAGCAACTTCAGTCCTTCCTTAATTTACATAATTTATTAAACCCGCTACAATCTGGATTTCGTTACGGACATAGTACCTCCACAGCCCTGGTGAAAATCACTGATGACATTCGTCTGGGGATGGATAATCATCTTTTAACTATACTTACGCTCTTAGACTTTAGCGATGCCTTCAACTCTGTAGATCACGATATACTATTACTTCTTCTCAGCTCACTCAACCTATCTCCTATCGTGCTCAACTGGTTCCGTAGTTTCCTTCAGGGACGCCGGCAACGTATCAAAATTGACAACACATCGTCAAGTTGGTGCGATATCTTTGCCGGTGTTCCGCAAGGCAGTGTCTTATCTCCTCTCTTGTTTTCTATTTTCATTAATTCCGTTTCTCGACATATTTCCTCCTCCTATCATTTGTATGCAGATGACTTACAGATCTATACTCAAGTCCTACTTCACTTACTATCCAAAGGTATTGCCCAAACAAACGCCGATTTAAATGAAATTTTGAGGTGGTGCAATGCCTTTGGCTTAGTCCTTAATCCTAACAAAACACAATGTATTATCATCGGCAGTCGACAGTTAATAGCGAAAGTGGACTGGAGCACCTTGCCCAATATTGTCCTCGATAGGACTGTCATTTCCTACAGTTCCTCTGTGCGTAATCTTGGAGTTCACTTTGACCGCACTCTCTCCTGGAACATCCAGATCCAACAACTTCGCAAAAAGCTGAACAATGCCACAGCTTCCCTCAGACGACTGAGCAACTTTTTGCCACTTGCAACAAAAATAAAACTTGTTACAACTTTACTTTTCCCTATTCTGGACTACGCTGATGTCTGCTACAGTGACATAAACGAAGTTCTTCTTTCTTCTCTTCAACGCCTTCAAAACTTGTGTATTCGTTTTATTTTTGGCCTTCGAAAGTTTGATCACGTTTCAAATTATCGAACTCAGCTCGAATGGCTCCCGATCAAGTTGCGTCGAAACTCTCACATACTTCACTTACTGTATAACATCCTTTTTAGTCCTTCTACTCCTAACTACCTCAAAGTAAAATTCAATTTCCTTGGTCACAACAATCCTATTCTTCGCTCTGGAAACAAATTGACTCTAGCGTTTCCTTCTCACAATACTTCATTCTATGATTCTTCTTTCACCATCTCCGCTATTCGTCTCTGGAATTCCTTGCCCGATTTTATAAAAAAATCGGAATCAATTAATATCTTTAAAAAACGTTTAAAAACACACTATCTAGAACAGGCTCACTCCACGTAAAACTTTTAGTGTTTTGGTACAATTATTATTATTTTAATGTATTTTTGATAAGTAGGTATATTATATAATTGTAGACATGTTTTTTATTTTTAACCCTCTTATATCTATGTAAATTTGTGTAGTTTATTAGATATTTTATGGTATGTAATATATATACATATATATTATAATATATAAATTACCATATAATATTTTATTAATAATAAGATTTTTTGTTTAAGTTCAGCATTTATACATTTTCTGTTATCATATTGTGGTTGTCTGGAAGAAACCGCTGAAAGCGGTAAGGCCGCCTATTTGCTATTCCTTTATATTGTTCTTGTTATTTTATATTGTTAAATTTTTAATGCAAATAAAGAATTTATAAATAAATAAATAAAATGAAAAAAAAAGTGTAACATTTTACCAATTTTATTATCGAAGGGTGGGTATTATCGACGTGGTTACCTGTACGAGTTCGTTTCACATGCTGTCGTGACGTGTAGGGTGTAGGGACTTTCAAAATCATTAATTTACCTAGAATTTCCATGAAAATGGTCTTTATATCGTGGGCATAAGATCCTGTTAGAGGTAAAATGATTTTGAGCCGCGGTGTATAGCCGTAATCAAAACATGGCGTGTTTACCCAAGAATGTTTACGTTTGAGTCGCGGTCGCGGATAGACCACCGAGGAGCTGTGGTTGAGGAGCCCTGCTCCTGACGTCTTATGAGGTTGAATTTTATTGGTAGGTAGATTGAAAACATGATGTTACGATTTAATTGCAAACATACCATTCGCTTTGCCTAGCTTAATCAAAATATTTGCTTTATGATGGTTGTAATAATCTTGTACCATTATATCAATAATATGTTTAAGATAATATTAGTTGTTACTAACCTAACTTAATTTTAAAACTTAAATAAAATATTTAAGTTTTAAAGTTATTAGTAGTTCGAACTTCGACCTATTTATTGTTTTCTTTACGTACATAGGTCATAGACTAATATAAACATAGTTAATTTCTATGAGATGCAGATGAGGACTTTTGATTAGTTATTACTTATTAGTTAAGTAATTATTTGAATTTTATTTAGTTTTCCAATACCTCATAAAAATAAATTATTAATTTATTATCAACTAGCTGTCCCGGCAAATGTTGTTTTGCCCATATTATTTTATTGGAGTGACTAAAATATAAGTATGGCGCCATGGTCGTCCGACCGCTATCTCTTAGGCATTTTCAAATATTTAAGAAAATAATTGAATGCGCCAAATGCCAATGTCGTATTGGCATTTGTTGAGGTTGAATGAAAGAAGGTGACACAGTGTGGACATAGCTATGATTGTATTCTCTTTGGACATAGCTATAGATCTAAACTTCCCTCTCGCACGCACACCCCCGCCTTGATGATGCCCACTTCGCAACGGGCCGTGCAGTAGATAGTAATATTTTAATTTCGCCATAACTTCAAAACCAAACGTCCAATTTTAGTCATTCAAAGACCAAATATTATCTACATAAACTGTACTTAGTGGTGAAATAATTTATTTTGATAAGGATTAATAGCATGAGTAAAATAAACGCGTTTAAATGTAGTCCAAATAAATTCAAGAATTTTTAAATAAAAAAAATGGTTGTTGTGCCTCACTCGACATAGATAGGTATAGTGTGTCGCGGACTTTTTTGTAGATATTTATAAGATCTACAACTAATTTGAACATTTTATGGTTCTATCTTTTATAGTTTAGGCAGCGTACGCAAAATAAGTAACTTTTCTGGTTGATTTTTTTCACATTGCGTCCGAAAAACTCAAATATCTTATAAAAGTCTATTTTTTTTCAAAATAAAATTTAGGCTATGTTACTCGTGGATAATGTAGCTTTCGAATGGTGAAAGAATTTTTAAAATTGGTCCAGTAGTTTCTGAGCCTATTCATTACAATTATACAAACAAAGTTTACCTCTTTATAATTTATATATAATTATATAATATATAATATATAAAGTAAAGTAAAAGTATGAAGTATATAAAGTATAAGTATAGATAATCTATACTTATACTTATACTTTTATGTAGCGAGTAAATAGAGCTAATCATTAGCTCTATTTACTCGCTACATAAAAGCCTGATTTATTACTATATAGGGCTATTTTTTGTAAATGCCAAACAAATGCTAGTTTTTACTGCAAAATTAATGACACGACAGGAGAAATACAGTCGAAAATCTATTTCGTTAAATTCGCATTCGGGTTTCGTTCCGGTTGACGGGGCTAACGTTTATTGTTACTACCCTCATAACATTAGATGGATACGGCTGTTCACAAGTCACAACTCATTGTCTGTGTGAGCTCCGCGTAATACGATTACAAGATTATATTTTAAAATTATAAACAAAACTTCTCTTTGAATGACAATAATGAGATAGGGGAGTATATTGTTTTGGTTAAAGTCTAGCATGACGTTGCGATTATTTCAGAACTGAAAGTTTCTTAACTGAAGGAAAACATGAAATTAAAGCCACAAAATATAAATAATTTTAAATCAAAAGCTATCCAAACATAACTGGAGTTCCCTCTATATTGCAATATTATGCCGTGTTTACATTAAAAAATAATGATATTTTATTGCAAACTTGACTTACCTAAAGCATTTTCTGTGTGATAAGGCGCTTGAGTATCACTAAAGGCAACATGACATAACAGTTTAAATTGTGTCTCGACTCTCGACTCGATCGCTATCTCGGAGTCGCTTCCTTTTCGGTCTAGCCGGCCCTGCCCAAGCCATGTTCTCGTTTTTTACTGCCAGTATTTGGCTTGCTTGCCAATGCCAGATAAACTCGGAGTCAGCGGGATGTTTTAGCGTCCCAATTAAAGTTTTATCCTAAGTCAACCTTAATGGAACAACATGTTTTGCTGACGCGACGGAGTATAATATATTTTTTACAAGCTATTTAGTATCACCTGTCCCAACGATCTGTCTGTCTCTAATCAAGTAGGAAGTAAAATTTGATCTACTTTTCGATTTCCTATTTAGTTTACATTTTGCAAGAATTATGCAAATCTGATAATACTTTCACCATTATAATCACGTGGAAACTGGAGCTGATCTGATGATGGAGGTGGAAAGCCATAATAAAACCATCGAGTTTGGTTCTCGCTTTACGCGTTTGGCGACCGGGCTATATCTCTATATAATATTCATACTATAATATTATAAATGCGAAAGACACGTCTGTCTGTCCGACTGTCAGTCTGTTACCTCTTCACGCCCAAACTTCTGAACCGATTTTGCTGGGTATAGAGATAGGGTACTTAGTACTTACCTACTTTGAGTCCCGGGAATCCCGGATACATGGGATACCTTTTATCCCGGAAAATCGCGCGCGTGTCCGCGCGATAAACGAATTGCGGCGTAAGTCGCAACGGATTTGCGGGTATCCTCTAGAGTCTAGAGTCTAGATTCTAGTTGTGTTCTAGTGTAAAAATATATTTTGATGATTTGTTAGTCATTAGCCATTAGTAATTAAACAGACATTTTACACATTTGGCGATCATTTTAGGAAACGGCTACCGATAGGTTATTTTAATACGTAATCCGTATACGGTTACAGTCTATTAAATAATTACTAATAATGATTTTCATTACACACCATATGCGTTTAAAATCGTTAGGAATTTAATTAAAGATAATGCATTTCCTTTTGAAATGACTTATTGTGAAAGGAATAATAGCCTGCACGGTTTTACGATGGAAATCGATCCGATCCGCTCCTAAATCAACGTAATGTTGTGGTGATTATGCACACGATAAGGCTGTTAACCCATAGAACATGTAGTGACCTCGGTCACTTATTGTATTAATGTAGCAAAATTTATTTTATTTTGTCCAATTTTATAGTTCCTAAATTAACATTCAAATAAGTTTTAGAAATAGGTTTTTACAAATTTTATCAAAATTATATTTACAAAATCAGATTTTACATTTTACATATTTTATATTTACAAAAGTTATATTTACAAAAATAGTTTTTACATATTTACAAAAGTTGATTTTATATTTACACTTTTTTATACAACTGTACTTTATTAATTTAACGACTGATAACATCTAGTCATTTATCTTGTATTATATAATTGCTTTGTATTATGCCTAAACTACTATTAAACCTAAACTTAGTTAAGTACAACAAAATTAAAGATTATTTACAACTAGTATTATACATTAAATAACTACTTACATAAACTAGAATAAGAATTGTAAAGTAGGATTCTAAGTTAAATAAATTATTACGGGCAGCGAACAAATTAGACAAGTCGGCAATTACTCGCAATGTATGTTGCGGTGTACATAAATTCGCACACTAACTGTAACATTCCGTGGCGCGCGCGCGGAACCGGTCCGGCCGGGCGGCCGGCCCTCCTCGCCCCGCCAGTCGTGCGCTCGCGCAGTACGCAATTATAGTCTGATCGATGCTTTTACGCAGGACGCATGACTCTCGCTATTTTGCTCCTTGCCCGCTTCGCGCTAAACACGTATTTTATTTTCGCCTATTCTCTCTCGCTTGGCTGTGTAGCTCCTTCTAGCAATAGAAAGGGTGCGGTAATCTACATTTCGCCCACTTCATTGGTGACCATCCGAAGAACACGATGTCGAAGCCGGATAGCGATAACGAGAACAAAGGCGAGCCCGTTCAGTTAAATCGCGTTGGCGTGCGGGTACCGCCTTTCTACCCTTCAAAACCGAAGTTGTGGTTTGCGTCGTTGGAGAGTCAATTTGCTCTGGCTGGAGTTTCATCAGATGCCACGAAGTACCATTACGCCGTGTCACACCTCGAACCTCAGTACGTGGAGATCGTGGAGGACATCGTCGAAGGGCCAGCTTTACCAAACAAGTACGAGTTATTGAAATCGGAGCTCGTGAAGAGGTTGTCTGCGTCGCGTGAGAAGCAGGTCCAGCAGTTGCTGCACCACGAAGAGTTAGGGGACCGGAAGCCATCGCAGTTTCTTCGGCGGTTACGAGGCTTAGCTGGTTCTGAAGTACCTGATGACCTTCTCAGGACCCTTTGGGCCAGCCGTTTACCTAGCAGCGTGCAGCCGATAATCGCATCACAGGCCAAGATGAAGTTGGACGAGGTTGCCGAGCTTGCCGACCAGGTTCTGGATGCAGTATCCCCCAGCGTGCAGGTAGCAGCAGTTTTACCAGCCACCAGCGGATCTAGCGAGATTGCGATGTTGACGCGGCAGGTAGAAGCGCTAGCACAAAAAGTTGAGCGTATGTCGCGGTCACACTCTAGAACCGGACATTCTTCAAAACGTCCGGGTCGTTCATCTTCGACGAGAAGGTCGCAGTCCAGCTACAGACGACATCCGATGTGCTGGTTCCACTTCAAGTTCGCGGATAAGGCAAATAGGTGCGTGAAACCCTGTGACTATTCGGGAAATGCGGCAGGCAGTCGGTAATGGCGGCCGACGACTGCCCAAGTGCCGGTCGCCTGTTTGTAACGGATAAACAGACTAAGTTACAGTTTTTAGTGGACACAGGAAGTGACTTGTGTGTTTTCCCTCGTAAATTTTTAAAAGAATGTCGTGCTAAAACTAATTTTGAATTGTGTGCCGCTAACGGCTCAGTTATTAATACTTATGGTTTTTATCACATTGTTTTAAATTTAGGGCTACGCCGTGACTTCCCTTGGAATTTTATTGTGGCCGATGTCACGAGGGCTATAATAGGTGTGGATTTCTTATCGCACTACAACCTAATAGTAGATGTACGAAATCAACGTCTCATAGACGGTAAAACTACGCTTGTTACGGCGGCTTCACTCGCGTCTCGTAACGATAGCATTTCTTCCGTGAAGGTGGTATCTGGTAACTCTGTGTATCATGACATACTTGCTCAATACCCAGAAATTACACGTCCACCCGGGATACATCGCACAACACACCACAACACCATTCACCACATCCGCACAACACCTGGGCCACCGGTTTCTTGCACACCACGCAGGCTTGCACCCGATAAACTTAAGATAGCAAAGTCTGAGTTTGAGTCGATGTTGCAGAGTGGTACCTGTCGGCCTTCAGAATCAGCATGGGCTTCCCCCCTTCACCTCGCGCCCAAGAAGGACAATGGGTGGCGTCCATGTGGGGACTACCGCATGCTGAATGCCCGAACTATTCCCGACAGATACCCCATAAAGCACATACACGACTTTGCTCATTGTTTATCGGGCTGTACGGTCTTCTCCACCATCGACCTGGTTAAGGCATATAACCAGATCCCTGTTCATCCCGACGATATCGCGAAAACCGCGATTACGACGCCGTTCGGGCTTTACGAATTTCCATTTATGACATTTGGACTTCGTAACGCCGGACAGACGTTTCAGCGGTTCGTCGATGAGATGCTACGGGGTCTGGATTTTACATATGCCTACCTGGATGACTTCTTGGTCTTTTCCAGGGACGAGGAGACCCACAAAGACCATTTACGTCAGCTGTTCGAGCGGCTAAGGCAGTATGGTATGGTCGTCAACACGGCCAAGTGCGTTTTTGGTGTCTCGCAGGTAACTTTCTTGGGCTACCAAATTTCTAAGAGTGGTACGAAACCCATGCCAACGAAGGTCGAAGCCATTAAAAACTTCCCCATCCCGAAGACGGTAAGAGAACTCCGTAGGTTTCTTGGCATGGTGAACTTTTACCGCAGATTTATCCCAGGCGCTGCTAAACAACAAGCGCCATTGAACGAGTTGCTCACAGGATCGGTGAAGGGTTCGCACCCGGTCAACATCAGTGGTAAGTCACTTGTGGCCTTTGAAGCCTGCAAAGAAGGCCTGAGTCAGGCCGCCTTGCTGGCTCATCCCGATTGTGAGGCAAAGTTAGCGCTTGTCACCGACGCATCGGACAGCGCCATTAATTCGGTGCTACAGCAAAAAAGTGGTGATAGTGAGTCCTGGGAACCTCTAGCATTTTTCTCTCGTGGGTTGAGCCCTTCCCAACGGAAGTACTCACCCTACGATCGAGAACTACTTGCTATCTACGAGAGCATTAAATATTTCAGGCACATGCTCGAGGCCCGGGACTTCACAGTCTACACCGACCACAAGCCTCTGACCTTCGCGTTTCGCAATCGGAAGGAAAACTGCTCGCCAAGACAGTTCCGTCATTTGGATCTGATCGCGCAGTTTACCACCGACATTCGCCACATATCTGGCAAAGACAATGTGGTAGCTGACACTCTTTCGCGAGTTGAAGAGATTGCCCAGCCGATTGATCTAGAACAGCTGGCTGCTGCTCAACTGTCCGATCCAGAGCTGACACAACTCGCGGAAGGCACGACGTCGCTGCGCATCAAAAAAATCAAATGTCAAGATGCGAAGACGGAACTGTTTTGTGACATTAGTACGGGCGTCAGGAGGCCATATGTACCCAGAGTGCTGCGCAAAAGGGTGTTCGAAAGTCTGCATAGTCTTAGTCACCCTGGTGCCAGTGCTAGTGTTAAGCTGGTTTCCGAGCGATACGTATGGCCCGGAGTTAGACGGGACTGTAGGAACTGGACACGGGCATGCTTAGCATGTCAGAAGTCCAAGATCACTCGCCATACCAGCGCTCCACTTGGCAACTTCCACCTTCCATCGTCCCGTTTCAAATTTGTTCACATTGACCTGGTGGGTCCTTTGCCTCCATCCCAGGGCTACAGATATTGCCTCACTGCCATTGACCGTTTCACGCGTTGGCCTGAGGCAATACCATTGGAAGAGATGACGGCCGAGGCCGTAGCGAGAGCCCTTGTGAGTGGATGGATTTCAAGGTTTGGTTGTCCTGCTGACATCGTGACAGATCGTGGCAGGCAGTTTGAGTCGGCGCTGTTCCGAAATCTTTCTAGGATCGCTGGATTCACGCACCATCGAACCACTTCGTATCACCCAACTAGCAATGGTCTCGTGGAAAGATTTCATAGACAGCTAAAAGCTGCCATAATCTGTCACGGTGACAGCAACTGGGTGGAGTCACTTCCTCTTGTGCTGCTTGGCGTTCGCAGCTCGTTTAAGGAAGACCTGCAGACCACTTCAGCTGAACTGGTGTATGGCGAACCTTTGCGTCTACCGGGTGAATTTTTCGCTTCAGAGCCGGACTGTCCTCTGGACTTGACTGAATTCACGTCAAGACTACGAGGCATAGTCCAGAATCTGAAGCCTTCACCTGGCTCTCGTCACCACGGAAAACGTCCGACATTTGTTTTCAAGGAGTTAGCCACTTGCACTCACGTATTCTTGCGTGATTGTACTGTTGGTGGCGCCTTGAAACCCGCTTATTCTGGACCTCACGAGGTTCTGCAGCGTGACGACAAAATTTTCACCATACTAGTGAACGGCAAGAAAGTCACGGTATCGATAGACCGGATCAAACCGGCCTACATACTTAGTGACCCAGACACCATGCCACACACACATAAACCACAAACACAACAGCCCAAGAGACAGAACGTGACACTACCGGAGAATCAGAGTCCACCGGATCGCGAAAGAGTTGCCTATAAAACCAGATCCGGACGCACAGTAAGATTCCCCGATTATTATCGCCCTTAACGGTCTCAAGGGGGGGCTGGTGTAGTGACCTCGGTCACTTATTGTATTAATGTAGCAAAATTTATTTTATTTTGTCCAATTTTATAGTTCCTAAATTAACATTCAAATAAGTTTTAGAAATAGGTTTTTACAAATTTTATCAAAATTATATTTACAAAATCAGATTTTACATTTTACATATTTTATATTTACAAAAGTTATATTTACAAAAATAGTTTTTACATATTTACAAAAGTTGATTTTATATTTACACTTTTTTATACAACTGTACTTTATTAATTTAACGACTGATAACATCTAGTCATTTATCTTGTATTATATAATTGCTTTGTATTATGCCTAAACTACTATTAAACCTAAACTTAGTTAAGTACAACAAAATTAAAGATTATTTACAACTAGTATTATACATTAAATAACTACTTACATAAACTAGAATAAGAATTGTAAAGTAGGATTCTAAGTTAAATAAATTATTACGGGCAGCGAACAAATTAGACAAGTCGGCAATTACTCGCAATGTATGTTGCGGTGTACATAAATTCGCACACTAACTGTAACATTCCGTGGCGCGCGCGCGGAACCGGTCCGGCCGGGCGGCCGGCCCTCCTCGCCCCGCCAGTCGTGCGCTCGCGCAGTACGCAATTATAGTCTGATCGATGCTTTTACGCAGGACGCATGACTCTCGCTATTTTGCTCCTTGCCCGCTTCGCGCTAAACACGTATTTTATTTTCGCCTATTCTCTCTCGCTTGGCTGTGTAGCTCCTTCTAGCAATAGAAAGGGTGCGGTAATCTACATTTCGCCCACTTCAAACATGTGAAGGATGAAAAAAGTTACAACATAATCTTTTAGCAAATAATTTCGTTGTAATTTGGAACTGAATAAAAAAATAAAATCAAAGTTATCAATCTGCAAAGGCCCCTCCCCCTTTAGACTATGCTATGATAATCATGATTGCAAAGCTTGTCATGACTCATGCTGCATGCACATTGCACAATCAACGCCTTTTTACAACGTTCGTAATTGCTTGTCGTGTGTCTATCATGAGCCAAGCGCCAACATGGAAATACTTTGTTTTAAATAAAGACTGGTTGCAAACAAAGTTTTGAGTTTGAGCTTTTGTACTCCTTATCTCTTCAACGAGGGCCTACCTCATCAAATCAAATATCGTCATGCTGTGTTAAAAAGTCACTAAACATAATTATTATTGATTGACGAATTTGTACAGTAACTGCTATATTTGTCATCGTCACGTTATGAATTAAGTCACTTAACAACATATCGATAGATCTCTCTATGGACTTTCAATGATCTCACATGACAGAGTTATTATGAAAAACAACTACTAGATGACGTGACTGCTATAATCAATCATCTTCAGAAAATAAGTTGCGTTAGCTAGTGTAAATAGCTCTTTTAAGGGTAGGTACTTGACCAAAACCGACAGAGAGGCTTTGGCTAGGACTGCGTATTCGATTTCGACATTTAGCTATATACATATTTGGCTTGGTTAAGGGACCATTGCTTGTAATTATTAACTGATGGCTGACGCTACATTAAAAATTAAAATACAAACATTGCGTCATGTTATTAACAAAAATATATTTCCACGGAACGCGTAAACCACGTAAGATAAAATATTCATGTTTAATCCTTTTCATATTCCCGTCGTGTCCTCCACGCAGTTATAATTACTGTTCCTAATAAATTACCATGAAGACAGTTGCGGCTTGTACGGTCGGCGCTCAATGGATAACCACTTTCTAAGTACGTTAGTATGAGACGGTGGCTGTTTATTCGAGGGCATCGACTGTACATAAACTCCCCAGCAAGAGCGTGGCCACACTTCTCCGGTACGTCGCGTCGTCGGAACGGAATAACGCATGCAACATAGCTGTGTTGCACGTCACACTATACGAGCTAGTATGACAGTACAACGCATTATTTACCCTCCCATTTCATCGACTGTCCGACGTTACGTGGCACACCGTGGCTGACGATTTAACGCATCAATGTAATAATAATAATAATAATAATAATAAATATTCTTTATTGTGCACACATTTAAATTACAATTAATGTAGTAGATCATTAAGATATTATGTAATGATCATAAGTCCCAAGACGGCTATCACGGTTGGGAAACTGTCTACATTGGGAAAAAAATGGACGCTGATGAATATACGATGAATGTACCCTTCACACGTTCGTAATAGATTTTCATGGTAACACGAAGAGGCCGTATAAAACGTTAAAGTACGGCCTCGCAACGCAACGCAACGCAACAGCGCATGTGGCTTCACTCTAATTGCGTCGTGCCGCGTGTCAACTGCACGTGGTCTCTGCGGGAGTGCGGGAGTGCAGCACAAAGACACTTTTTGTTCAACCACCTACAACGGCTGGCTCGTACATAATTATGTTTTAAAAGGGTTCGTAGGAACACGTTTTTGTGTAATACTCATTATGATATCTTTTTTATCTTTCAAGGGTTCCCTTTGAAGATTCTGCCTCAATTATCCTGCTTAATAAGTATCTACATTGTACGTATCTACAGGTATAATGTATATTCTACAGGCAAAGTCAGTCATGACTAATGTGGACATTGGAATATAGAAAATGTATGTTACCATTGTCATACAGTCACTTGTGAAAAAAAGTGTGTCAGCTCCGACGCAAGACTGGAGTTTACATCAATTTTTTTTCTCAATTCTAAGACCAGAATCGAATAGTCCTCTATCCTATATATTATATAAAAATCCAGGAAGATCAAGCCGAAGAAACTCATATCCACGACAAATAGTTGCCGAGTTACAAGCATTCAAACTTTGACATTGACAGCTCGGCAACTGTCAAACGTCGAACAAAAGCGGCCATAACTCAGCTTCCAATAGGCCTAGAGGAATGGGGTTTCTGCTAACATCAAAGGCAACACCTCGGCTACTCCCTCCCTGGGTTTGAACTAAATCAGAGACATCAATTTTTTCTCAATTCTAAGGCCAGAATCAAATAGAGGAGAAAAATCCAGGAAGATCAAGCCGAAGAAACCCATATCCAGGACAAATAGTTGCCGAGTTACAAGCATTCAAACTTTGACATTGACAGCTCGGCAACTGGAGCCGAGCCGAGCGGAGTTATGGCTACTTTAGTAAGACGTTTGACGTCTTACTAAAGTAGCCATAACTCCGCTCCCAATAGGCCTAGAGGAACGGGGTTTCTTCTAACATCAAAGGCTACCCCCTCCCCGAATTTGAACTAATCTACTACTCTACTACTTTTTTATCTGAAAAATATAATCATATAATAATATAATTATATAATAATATAATAACATATAGTATATAGGTATAGTCGCCTTAATCTTATCCTATAGTCTTAATCATAAAGTTAATATACCTATCGGAATATAATATTATATATATCGGCGCAACAGTAAATTATAAAAGTAGAACTATAGAGTTATAGACAATTAATTACTTATTATTTAAAAACAATTAAAATTACAATGAACTATTGATTAAAATATTGTTTATTGATTTTTTAAAATGTAATTCTTATTTTTGAAATGTTAAAATTATGAATAATAAAATACTTCCGGTGTTAATACTAAAATAAAAAATGTCTCGATTAAGTTAAGTTTAGTAATTTGTAAATTTAAGTATTGATTTTTGATGTAATAATTACAACTCATAACATTTGTTTACTTAAAATTGCATTATTTTGTAAACAAGTTCAAACCCTATAAAACCGGTTGCACAACACTCAATCAGTTCAGTTCGATTTGAGCTGTTGAGCTGTAAGGTTCGAAAAATATTGGTGTTACGTTAAGTTTTAAGAAGAAATTTGGAATTTGTATTAAGAACAGTTGGAATAAAAGTGTTTGAGTTTACTAAGTGAGTGTTTTACTAAGTGAAGTGTTTTTCTACTTATATCAGCATGAGTTCCGGATTTGATATTAATTCAGATAAAGAGAGTGATGTCAGCAATGCTGACGTCACACATTTTAAAAACAATACTGGTGTTCTTCCTTCGTCATCAGAAGTGGGATCGCAAACAAGTGCGATCCAAACCACTTCCTCATCAGATCGTTCAGCTCCTGAACAACTGGAATCAACTGAAATACAGCAACCTTCTGTAATTGCCCA
The DNA here is from genome assembly GCA_905333045.1 of Lysandra bellargus. Classification (NCBI taxonomy): domain Eukaryota; kingdom Metazoa; phylum Arthropoda; class Insecta; order Lepidoptera; family Lycaenidae; genus Lysandra; species Lysandra bellargus. The sequence continues at coordinate 1,037,638 of HG995321.1, forward strand.
AGTAATAACTGATGAACCTGTGCGAAATATTCAACATGGAGTACAGATGGATGGTATTCCACCACAATTTGTTATGCAAATGATGGAAATGATGCAGAAAATGTCGGAACGATTGTGTACTGCTCCGAGTGAATCAAAAATTAAGGTCAGTGATGTTTATTTACCATCATTTGATCCAGATACTCATGTGGGAGTACGTGAGTGGTGTCAACATATTGACCAAGCCATTGTCGCATATAAATTAAACGATTTTGATGTACGCATGAAAGTTTGTAGTTTATTGAAAGGACGCGCAAAAATGTGGGCCGATAATTGGATGGTAACCACAAACAATTGGGAGCAGCTGCGCAAAAACCTCATTACAACTTTTGAACCAGAGAATAGATATTCTCGTGATATCATCATGTTTAGGGAACATGTTTATGACTCCACCAAGGATATTGCAGAATTTTTGTCACGTGCATGGATTCTTTGGAAAAGAATCACCAAAGAAAAACTTGGAGATGAATATGCTGTGGAAGCTGTCGTTGGATGTATTAACGATGAACGTTTGCGTATTGAATTATTGAATGCAAGGGCATCTACAGTTCCTGAACTGATTTCCATCGCATCATCTATTCGTAAGAAACGTTCCCATCCCAATTCAATTTCGGCAATTCAGAATAAACGCCCACGATTCTCAGACCATACACAATCAACCTCAAGCTGTCGCATTTGCAAGAAAACAAATCATTCTACTAATGATTGCCGATTTAAACAACCGGATAACAAACCTGAAAACGCTGATAGAAATATCAAGACACCAACAATAATTTGTACATTTTGCAAGAAACCCGGACATAGTTATGATACATGCTTTAAGCGTGAACGATCATTGACTTCTAATGTTAACTGTGTAGTCGGCAATAAACTTGCTCCTATTACAATCAAAATAGGAGAAAAGTTGTTACAGGCTATTTTTGACAGCGGGCCGGAATGTTCCGTTATAAAGGAGTCAATTGCTACAACGCTACCTGGACAAAGGATTTCAGCCGTTAATTACCTTAAGGGAATCGGTCAGTTTCCTGCATTATCTTTAACTAAACTTATGGCCCTGTGTACCATAAATACTATTAGTGTTGAATTGGAGTTTTTTATTCTTCCCGACTATGAAATGTCAACAGATATTTTGGTTGGTATGAATTTAATTCATGGAACAAATTTGAGTGTGGTCATTACGTCCGGTGGAACAGAGCTTATTCACAAATCTGTGATTAATAACATGACAATGCACTCTCCATTATTCAATGATTTGGACTGCGACCTTTCTGATGAAAATGAAGTTAAACAATTGCAGGGACTTCTAAATAAATACGAACATTTGTTTATCCGTGGATATCCTAAAACCAGAGTCAATACTGGTGAATTAGAGATCAGACTTAAAAATTCTGATAAATATGTTGAACGAAGACCATATCGTTTAAGTCCAGTGGAACGAGAAAAGGTTCGCAATATTATACAAGAGCTGCTCAAACACAATATAATACGAGAAAGTAAATCACCGTATTCAAGTCCCATTATACTGGTGAAGAAGAAGAACGGCGATGATCGCCTTTGCGTGGACTTTAGGGAACTTAATTCAAATACATTACGTGACCATTATCCGCTTCCATTGATTAATGATCAAATTGATCAATTAGCTAATGGTCATTACTTCACCTGCCTGGATATGGCGGCAGGGTTCCACCAAATCCCTATTGCTGCAAATTCAATAGAAAAGACTGCCTTCGTCACACCAGATGGCCTGTACGAGTACCTTACGATGCCATTTGGTTTGAGTAACGCCTGCTCTGTTTACCAACGTTGCATTAACAGAGCCCTTAAATCGTTACTTGGAATTGCAGCACAGGTATATGTGGATGACGTGTTAAGCAAAAGTAGTAATTTTGCTGAAGGATTGTCATATTTAGAACAGATTCTTTTAGCGCTTCAAGATTCGGGATTTTCTATTAATGCTGATAAATGTAGTTTTTTTAAAAGGAAAATCGAGTACCTTGGAAATGTTGTAGCTGATGGTCAAGTTCGACCAAGTCCCCAAAAAGTCGAGGCATTGGTCAAGTCTCCAATACCTAAAACGGTCAAACAGGTTAGACAATTTAATGGTTTGGCAGGATACTTTAGGAAGTACATACCTGATTTTTCTCGCATTATGGTACCCTTGTATACACTCACTAAACAAGGCGCTAAATGGGAGTGGACCGAAAAACATGATAAAGCACGAAATACAATCATTGAGTGCTTAACATCTACACCAGTACTTACCATATTTAAAGAAGAAGCACCTATCCAACTTTTTACAGATGCCAGTAGCCTTGGATTTGGAGCTGTCTTAGTACAGGTCATTAATGGACGTCAACATGCGGTTGCTTTTATGAGCATGAGAACCACGGAAGCAGAGAGCCGTTATCACTCCTATGAATTGGAGACTCTTGCAGTGGTAAGAGCTATAAAACATTTTCGGCAATATCTGTATGGAAGGAAATTCACAGTGATAACGGATTGCAATGCTTTGAAAGCATCTAAACATAAGAAAGACCTTTTACCTAGAATTCATCGTTGGTGGGCATTTCTGCAAAATTATGACTTCGATATAGAATACCGAAAAGGAGAACGCCTGCAGCACGCTGATTTCTTTAGCAGGAACCCCACAGAATTTGCAGTAAATGTTATGACAAGAGATTTAGATTGGCTCAAGGTTGAACAGCGACGAGATGAGAAACTAAGACCAATTATGGACAGCCTTAGTGATAATAATAATTCTCTTGATGGTTACGTTTTGGAAGACAATGTTTTAAAAAAAAAGGTCAATGACTCGGTTCACGGTCAGCAGCTTAGTACAGTTGTACCCGAATCATTTCGGTGGAGTATCATAAACTCGTATCATACAGCGCTCAAACATCCTGGCTGGGAAAAGACACTGCAGAAGATAAGAGAGACATATTGGTTTGAAAAAATGAGTTCTATTGTACGAAAATTCGTGGACAACTGTGTTATTTGTCGAACTTCTAAAGGAAGATCTGGCGCAATACAAGCTCAGTTGCATCCAATACGTAAACCAACGGCTGCTTTTCAAGTTATTCACATGGATATTACTGGCAAACTAGGTACTCCACAAGACCAGCAATATGTGATAGTAACTATCGACGCATTCTCAAAGTATGTTTTGCTGTACTTCACCAGCAACAAGAGCCCACATAGTACATTGGGTGCTCTCAAACGTACAATACATTTATTTGGCTCGCCAGTGCAAATTATAGTGGACGGCGGTAGAGAGTTCCTCGGTGAGTTCAAAGAATATTGTGACAGAATTGGTATAGAAATCCATGCAATCAGTCCAGGAGTTAGCCGAGCTAATGGCCAAGTTGAAAGGGTGGTGGCAACTCTCAAGAATGCTTTAATTATAATAAAAAATTACGAAACCGAACAATGGCATACTGCTCTCGAGGAACTTCAGTTAGCAATGAATTGCACAGCTCATCGAGTTACTGGAATAGCTCCTTTAACTCTCATTACACAACGAAAGCATTGCGTACCTCCTGAGCTACTTCATTTAGTAGATATTGATAACCAAACTATTAATATTGAAGCTCTTTCACAACAAGTGCAGCAAAGAATGGTTCAATCCAGTGAACAGGATACAAGGAGGTTTAATCAGCACAAGGCTAAAATTCACCATTTTCAAAGAGGCGATTATGTGCTCATTAAAAATAACCCTCGTAACCAAACGTCCCTCGATCTTAAATTTAGTGAACCTTTTGAGATTTTTCGAGTTTTAGATAATGACAGATACTTAGTGAAGAAAGTTATCGGTAGGGGTCGACCTCGAAAGGTAGCACATGATCAACTTAGAAAGGCTCCACAACCTGGTGATCAGCTAACCGTATCGGCGCCAGAAAATAGACCACCTACTCAACAAAACTGCATTGGTATCCCCACCGAACCTGGTCCATCTACTTCTCGAGATGAAACGCTAACGGAACAAATTGACCATCACCAACATCATGACACAATATAATGGGTAAGTTTATCATTTACTCTTTTAAATTTAGATTTACATCTGCTAGACTCTCCGAGATTCTACGGGACTCTCCGAGATCCTACGAGATCCCACGAGACTCTCCGAGATCCTACGAGACTCTACGAGATCCTACGAGACTCTCCAAGATCCTACGAGACTCTCCGAGATCCTACGAAACTCTCCGAGATCCTACGAGACTCTCCGAGATCCTACGAGACTCTCCGAGATCCTACGAGACTCTCCGAGATCCTACGAGACGCTCCGAGATCCTACGAGACTTTCCGAGATTCTACGAGACCCGCCGAGATGCTAATAAATATAACCCACTCTATAGCTTTGATATTCTCTAAGGATCTTCGAGACACCACGTTTAAAATATTTAAATTGCTTATTTGAGTGATAATTGAATTCTTATTTATTACATGGAAATAGAATTTTCATTGATACCATATTACAAACAGATCATCTACTCATCAGAAAATAATTTATCAATTTACAGTTCGCTGCTACGAGAAACTACGAGAAATCCCGAGAATCTACGAGAAACTACGAGATCATCCTTCTTCCTGCAACAAGGCTGGTGCAGAGCACGCACCGCCTGTCAGTATGGCCGTATCGGCGCAACAGTAAATTATAAAAGTAGAACTATAGAGTTATAGACAATTAATTACTTATTATTTAAAAACAATTAAAATTACAATGAACTATTGATTAAAATATTGTTTATTGATTTTTTAAAATGTAATTCTTATTTTTGAAATGTTAAAATTATGAATAATAAAATACTTCCGGTGTTAATACTAAAATAAAAAATGTCTCGATTAAGTTAAGTTTAGTAATTTGTAAATTTAAGTATTGATTTTTGATGTAATAATTACAACTCATAACATTTGTTTACTTAAAATTGCATTATTTTGTAAACAAGTTCAAACCCTATAAAACCGGTTGCACAACACTCAATCAGTTCAGTTCGATTTGAGCTGTTGAGCTGTAAGGTTCGAAAAATATTGGTGTTACGTTAAGTTTTAAGAAGAAATTTGGAATTTGTATTAAGAACAGTTGGAATAAAAGTGTTTGAGTTTACTAAGTGAGTGTTTTACTAAGTGAAGTGTTTTTCTACTTATATCAGCATGAGTTCCGGATTTGATATTAATTCAGATAAAGAGAGTGATGTCAGCAATGCTGACGTCACACATTTTAAAAACAATACTGGTGTTCTTCCTTCGTCATATAATTATAAAATTATATAATATAATATTCCGATAGGTATATTACCTTTATGGTCTTAATACACTCACAGCCAGTCAAACCAAATTAGAAAGTTGCGCACTAAAGGTGCGCACCAAAAACGTGACACATTTTCGTTACTTGTTAGTAGGTTTTACCCCTCGGATTTTTCTCATACCGGGCGCCTTATATATGAAAATCGATTCTTAAGGAGTAAACTCCAAAAATATGCAACAAAAACATGTTCTTAATACCTTATTGCTATTTTCAAATATTATGCCAATCTCTATGAAAATCACAGAGATTGGCATCTTTGAAAATAACACAAATGGAAAACGAGGTATGTGAACATCGAAAATACAGCCAATCGTGCCGTATTACCTCTAGTCAACCTTTTTATAAATTGTAACTTCCGGCTATGTGAATTCTGATCAAAGAAGCTTCTTATTTTTTTCATTTACAATATTAGCCTAATTATTGGTATTATAAATTTACTGGACTATAAAGAAAAATATTGTTATTTATGACAAAAAGTAAACAACACAAAAACGTTTCTTCAAAGAAAGAATAAATTATAGTAAATGTTAATTGTCCATAAAATAGTATAAAGATCGTTACAAAGACGAGCGATATACTACCACTCTATGTAAAAAGAAAAGAACATTAAAATACTTTTATGATTTATAATATGAACTATCTGAAACATAATTTAATTCTTTCAAGGACTGTAAAATAAGCTTCGTACTGAGAATTAAATAACGATTTAATAATAAGTTATTTAAACAAAATATAGTTAATTTATGAAGAAATAAAAGAGCAATATAAATATTAATTGTGCCGCTTAGCTTATCGACAAATTCTATCTAAAGCCATAAAACATGGCCTTAATTATTTAATTAATAAACACGCCTGTAGGTGGCGTATCAGCCAAGTTAAAATTAGGGATTAAAATGGTTGCAGACAGCAAAATTTTCAAAAAAAAGAGACAAAAAGCTTTGTCCCCTCACTAATAAAATATTTTCACAACAGCTATACTATTATCTATTCTGTGGCTATGACAAGAAGATAAGACTTGCTTTGTCCTTTTTGAAAAAGTTTCTGACAAAGGTAACGATCCTTAAATAGCTAGTTATTAACTTTGTAATAGTTTTATATAGGTAAATGTGTTAAAATGTTATTATTTATTAAGTTATCATTAAATAATACTTTTTATTAAGTAGTACATGTATTGTTTGTTACACAAGAATTTTTCCTCAGCTATAAAAATCCTAAATAACTTTATTAGTAAGAGTCTTTAAAAATATTTATAATCCATCACACTTTAATGAGCTTTTTACCGCAACCCCCAGTTTATTAATAAGGGCAATAGCGTCCAGCTTGGTCTAGCGCTAGACCATTAAACCCGCACAAAAACTTAATTAATGCCATGACTAACGCAAGCCTACTCGGTTTCTAATTAAGCTAAACTACTCATAATAGAAACTGAGACCATATAGCCACAATACTATTATATACAGTAGTGTAACAAAGCTCTGGAACGAACTGTCACCAGCAGTTTTTCCGGGCCTTTACGACCTGCAAACCTTCAAGAAGAGAGCGTATTCCCTATTAAAAGGCCGGCAACGCACCTGCAATACTTCTAATGTTGCGATCGTGTCCAGGGGCGACGGTATTTGCTTTCCATCACGTGACCCGTTCGCTCGTTTGTCCTCTTATTTAATAATAATAATTAAAAAAATTACTGTACAAGTGCACATCATAGTTATCTGTGGAAAGTATAAGCGGCGACGTCGTTAATGTGCAATTATAAACAAATATGAGCCGTATAAGGCAAACAAATCTTAGAAAAACACTGAGATAAATAATATCAAGTGTCAAAGACCAAAGTCAAGGGCTCGCAACAAGTTCCTGAAATTGCCTTTTTCCCTGATTTAGGCAGTCTGATATAACGATACTCTACTGTAAATTATTTATTCTGTGCTACAACCGTCTAATGAAATTCTAAGCCTTGCCCAGCTGCGACGGTTTTTCCTTTAAGGTTTACCCATGCATTATTAACTTTATCGTCCAAATAAGAAAACATTTTATAGGCGTGTTAATCAGTTTATCATGTTCTACTCGTAGGTCTGACAAAATATCCCTTTTCCTGATTCATTCGTGACTTTTCTCTCGTTTTGGATCTTATAACTTACTTGTAAGTTGCAGCATCTACTCTCAAAATCCAATCTCTTAGAAACCGTAAATTTTTCCTATTTAAAATTATTGTAATTAGCCTATATCCAATGTCTATCTCCGTGGTGCACTCTATTAAGGCGCTATATTGAAAGTAATTTTATCGCAAGGGGAAATTTTATACTTAATTTGTATGACTATAAAGTCGTGAATACGCTGCGGCCAGAAGCTATCGATTGCTCGGAAAACATGCGAAAAACGTAAATTTAATTATTAAAAAAATAACTAGGAGCATTTAAGCAAAATGCTTCTATACGGTTTTGAGCTGCAAAGGTGTCTATCAATTAGACTAATTTCCTACAATACATCTATTTTCGTTTAAAAATAATTTTTAAATTTCGTATTTTTAAGAGGTCATTTCGATCGAGAAATATATCGAGGCAAAATACATTAATCGTGTATCTGGTTCTTCTCAAACCTAGATAAGGCAATGAAGATATGTATATTACCAGATTTGTAACATTTCTGAGGGTCCTATAGTATTACGTCAAAAAGGACAGTTTTTTCAATATAGCGCCTTAATTCTATGATTTTCATGAAAATCGGTTCAGCAGCTTTTTAGCCTATTCGATGCAAACATTAAAGTATGCACATTTTGTCATATTATATGTATAGATTTTGAAATGACGATTCGTATTGATTTCAGGATATTATTGAACAGGCAGATTTTTTAAATAATCAAATAATTAAGAATTTCGACAAAATTCAGAAAGACTGATAGATATCACGTATTACGTAAATTGGATTTATTTACTAGAATGCTTTATCAAATCGTATAGTTACAGTGTACGTGCTCATACCGGGTCTATGGAGCTCAGGGTATATAAATAGCCAGCTGTAGATCCCCTCGATCACGCAGGAGATATCCCCGATCTTTGTGGAGCTATGCCTTTCATGTTGATGCGATTTTTCTCTGTAGTTTAAAAATACTGCCTTTATATTACATGACGTCCACAACTCAGCTGCGCATCCATTTATCGCTCGGGATAGATAATTTTTTCCAGGACAAAAAGTATGTCCTTTCCCGGGACCTAAATAATTTTCATGCCAAATTTCAGCAAAATCGGTTCAGCGATATTGGGCGTGAAAAGTTAGTTGATATTCAGATAGACACACTTTCGCATATTTTATAATATGTACAGTGTACACTATTGCAGAAAGTTTTAATTCTATTTAAACGTTTCCATTGTTTGATGATTAATATATTATTCGATCTATTAAACACAGAACACTGCCATAATCAAAATACTTAACAACATTCAGCAGTTGTTAACAGAGTTTTTGTCGAGTAACAATACCAATAAATTCGGGGTCTTTATTGGCTCGTGAAAAAACGCACCATAAACTACATTTTATAATTCCCAAAACGGAAATAAGAACTACGAATACACGTACACGATAATAAGACGTATTCGTTCTTTTATAACCTCGATGGAACCAACCTGGAACCAACAAAGGAGAAAATATAACTAAATTCCTCGCAATGTACGGAAACATAAAAACTTGGTTCCTACCAATAATAACTTGGTTCATATAATAAATCCGTCCTTATTATTTCAACTTTGTAAAAGTAGTTCAGAGATATGGCCTACAAGTTACATCTATATAGCCTAGACGTCTGCACCCTACAAAAGTGTGAACATTTCCCAAAGTGTAGTCAGTGCAGCTAAAGTTTTGGGGCGAGCTACGAAGCCTTTGTGAAATATTTCTTGGAGAAGTTTTTCACATTTCCAATTTATTACTTGTGGTTGTATACTTCATGCTCTGTCTTTACATAAGTACCTATTACCTATGTAATATTTATATGCCGCATAGCACATTTAAAATGTATAATTACTTTTTATTTCAAAACCTAGCTTTGTGTTTTTTAATGCCCATCGAAAGGAGTACTCTGGTGTTTCGTCCCAAAGTTTTTGGGCCCACCAATGACCAGATATGAATTTTTATCATTTTTTCATCTAGCGATTGGTCCCACTTTATGATCCATTGTTTTCTGGGAAGAAATTTTGAAGTAGGGTTGACACAAAAATAATCAGTTATACATAACCATAACATTGTTTTGTACATTTAAAACATAGAACACTTTCACCTTAAACCGTATATTACAATTAATATTATTATTACCTAAACATACTGCTTCGAATTGGGTTTTAAAAAAATATAAATATATTCTTAAATGTCATAATAATATTTAAAGTAAGTACATACTTAGTATACTAACGTTAATTACTGTTAAAGTATTCATATAATATCATTGGTCAAAGTCTTAACTAATCGATCGGCGCGGGCGCCCGCGCCATGCCTATTTTACTTATTTGCCCGCCTTACATAAAAAGCACAATAATTTGCACAATAGGTTTAGTATGTGCGAGAGAGATGGCATTTATTTAACAAGTTTGCCCGGTCTGTGATAAATTATGGCATTTAAGGCGTTTAATACTTGATTTATAATTGCTTAGATATTATTATACAGTGTGTAACAAAAATAAGTTATAATACTTTAGGGTGTCACGTACACACCCTAAAGTATTATCACTTATTTTCACAAATTTCAATTTCAAAAATTTTCACTTTTGTATGGGCAAGAGCCCGAGCGTCACGAGTTTCCCCATACAAAAGTGAAAAAAAATGTTGGTATTTCAGCGCTGCTACTTTCACAGTGAACTCTCTACAAGGAACACGTACACACCCTAAAGTATTATCACTTATTTTTGTTACATCCTGTATAAAAATAAAGAATATAAAAATTTATAACCACAGAAATTACTTAATGTAACATATGATTATTTGTGTGAAAAAATTGTAATATTATTGAAAATTAGAAAAAAATAATGTAGGAAATGTATTACTTATATTTACTTCAATAATTTTATATTATTACATAAGTATTATAATATTGAGTGACCAACTGGCAATTCTAATATTTTAAAAACTTTGTAAATTGTATTATTAACAATAAGCTCACAATTATTACAAGGTACACCTGAGATGTTATTTCATAATAAAACCTGTGATTTTAATTGATATAAGATAATTACCTACTAGACTTTTATTTCAAAGTTTTCAAACAAAAGAAGTACCTACTGTTTACTAAGAATCATAATATTATTATTTTTACTAATTGTTTGAAGTTTTAATTTGTCTTGAGCCTTGACGATGTCAATAGGTAAATGTTTTCATACAAAGTAATTATTTGGTTTTTTATTCAAATCTGCAACTTATTTGCTAGCCCTACGGACATAAGCCCGACAGTCATAAAAAATAATTACTTGGGACCAATCGCTAGATGAAAAAATGTTAAAAATTCATATCTGGTCATTAGTCCCAGTGGGCCCAAAACCCTTGGGACGAAACACCAGAGTACTCATCGAAAGGACGGTCACGTCACGGAAACCGTAATAAATCGTAACTTGTTTATATTAGTAACAGCTTTATAATTAATTTCTGCAAAGAAGTAAGTTAGCGACTAGGTGTTTCTCCTTCAGTAGCTTTCAGAAGTTATACCCGATTTCTGCTCGGTTTTTTACAGAATTTTATCTTTTCGCTAACGTTGTTCATTGGTAATTTTTTTGACAACTTGGTAAAAAGATAAACTCCGGTCATAAAAACTCAGAAACTGGGCATTAGACTAGAAGACTACAATCACATTTTTACAGCCATGGACGTATAAAAAAAGGCGGACGGAGTCCCACCATACACAAAACTGTGTCCTTCAGAGTCGGCCAGTTGACTGCATGTACACGGTCCGCACGCACACATTCTTACGCTAGTCCATACCATTTGACAGGCGTAAGAATGTGTGCGTGGCCGACTCTGAAGACACAGTTCTGTGTATAATAAGACTCCGTCCGCTTTTTTTTCTACGTTCATATTTACAGCATATCACCCAGACTATTCAAAACGGCAACTATTACTCATTCCTGGGTCAGGTGTGATTCTGCATCTGCCTATTCCGCGTTTGTTTAATCTGAGCGGGCCTAGATACGGATCTTCGGAGATCTTTGTTCGTGCACTGCCTCAGGATAGGACCGTCTCCGTGTGACCATATACAGACAAAATCGCGGAAAAATGTTACGTGACAAGAACAGCTGTTGTGTTTTAGTGGTTTTTACACAAGCTACATCAATAAATTATGCACAAAAGATAAGAAAAGAAACACTTCGGAGTGTAATAAAGATAAAACTAGTCGGTACAGAAAATTAAATGATTCACTTTTATGTTTTAATTATGCTTATGATATTGATTATAATATGTATGATCCATAATGTTCGAATAACAGTCTAATTACTAATCTCATCTTAGATTACTGTTACATAGGATGCTTTGAGCGGATCGGATATCAAACAAACAGATGCTTAGTTGATTGAATATTGTTTGTCTTTCACTTTGGCTGGAGGCTGGAATGTAGCCGGGAGGGATGTTTACAAGCACTGTTTGCAGTAACTTTACTATCAATAAATACAAAATGATACAGTTGTAAATTATAACAATATAAGGTATAAAAGGATTAAAGTGAAATAAAAGCATTCAGATTAATAATATTTTTAAAGTAATTATTAAATAGGACGTAGATATTATAGTATTATATCTAGGATTCTAGAACACACAAAGTATTCTTTGCGATTTTAAAAAAAGATTCTATCATCATGATTCATGGCATTCATGGCATTAGTGCTCGTAACTATTCTAAGACACATTTTAAGTCTTAAAATGTGTCTTAGAATTATTGAGATGTACTTAAAATATTTTATGTGTCAAAAACTGTTGGTCACCCTACATTATCTGCCACACAAATTGTAAAGATAGCTTTGTATTAAGCGTTACCTTTTTATGTTTTGTTGCGAAACAGCGGCTGCATTGAAACATGGCGGCGCACGAGAAAAATGACCCGCCTCTCCTATTACAGAGATCCGATATTAAACAAGACACGTTCCGTTTCTCATTTTTATTAATTTCATTCCGCCATTCGAGTATTTCCTTTGGCTTTTATGAAATTCCATAACGGATAATTACTTGCCGATGTAGTAGCCGATGTAATTATCTTTTTACTTCTGCGATTCCTTTGGCAAGTAAGGTAACTCCAAACGTAGTTTGTTGATACAAGACTCTCGACTAATACTCGAGAGTTTACTTAACTTCTCTCTAATTTATAAAGTTAATTTAGAGAGAAGTTAAGTAAACTCTACTCTAAAAAACAAAATGAAATAAAGAATGGCGTTAGAATAAAACTTAGATACCACGTGATCTAATATGTGCGCAGCACGGCTACGTTAAACTATATCACAGAAAACGTCATATTAGTGCAAGTAACTATATTCAGAACTTAAGGCGACGCCTTGATAATTTGGTTGTAGCGATGCCGATTTTTCTCAGCAATGACTAAAGCTAAGAAACTAAAGTTCATTGTCAGTATTTATCATGTCTTTGTCTTTGAATTGCCCATAGCATAACACGATTGGACAACTTTTATAACACAGAAGTATCAATAGAAAAGACCTCTGTAAAAAAAGGGATTCCTATTTTTCCAACAGAGGAGAGTGATTTAAGGTTCCAAAATTTGTACATAAATTGGTTGAGGCATGCACTTTAATATGTGCATAGCTTATATGAAATGTATTTATGGTTTTTAAATTACGCGACAAAAACCATTTTGTCGCTTACGCCCTTTGCATTTTTTGCTGTTCCATTGCTTGTTTTCTATGAGAGGCCGGCCCGGCCGCTCATAGAAAACAAGCAATCTAAAACATATCCAACACGGTTTCTTACTTTAACGCGGCGTCACCTTAAGAAAATTTGTATGATGATTTATAAGATTTCAATAAAATATATCAAGGTACTCGTAACACTCAGAAACTTCAAATGCTTAGTCACAAAAGTGGAATTCTAAGATTTTTAAGATGGTTCAAGGGTAATTACAAAAAAACGCGCGTAGCTTTTGAACTCAATGTATGGAAGCCTAAACCCACAGAATTACTCACTAAGTCCTCGTCTGAGTACCGCCGTTAGTCTTAATTAGATGTAAGTTCTGTAATCTCTTAACCCGTAGGATAACTAGTTCGGAATGTTACACTATGTGTCCGTACTAATATAATTATAATTTACTAGCTGACCCGGCGAACGTTGTTTTGCCATATAAATAATTTTTGGTATGAAAAATAGATGTTGGCCGATTCTCAGACCTACTCAATATGCTCATAAAATTTCATGAGAATCGGTCAAGCCGTTTCGGAGGAGTACGGGAACGAACATTGTGACACGAGAATTTTATATATAAGACTAGCTGTCCCGGCAAACGTTGCTTTGCCATAATATAAAGTACCTATTTCGCCCATATTATTTTTTTAAGTGACTGAATAAGTATGTTACCATAGCAACGTCTATCGCTATCCCGTCGCACAAACAATGGTCGCCCTCAGTCTCGAGTTGTAATAATTTACTATTATTTATTCAACAAATGCACTTATCAATATATAAAGTACCCAGTAGCCGATTCTCAGACCTACTGAATATGCATATAAAATTTGGTAAAAATCAGTAAAGCTGTTTCGGAGGAGTTCGTGGACTAGCATTGTGACACGAGAATTTTATATATAAGAAGATATAAGATATATAAAACTCAAAGGTGACTGACTGACATGGTAATCTATCAACGCACAGCCCAAACCACTGGACGGATCGGGCTGAAATTTGGCATGCAGGTGCATTATGACGTAGGCATCCGCTAAGAAAGGATTTTGATCAATTCTATCTCCAAGGGGTTAAAATAGGGGATCAAAATTTGTATATAATAATACTTCTAATGCGAGCGAAGCCGCGGGCAAAAGCTCGTATAAGATAAAGCTAAAAAGTTTGTTTGCTTAAGCGTTTATCAAATTCATATATTTATTAAGCTATTGCATAGCTTTTACCTAGGCTTTGAGTGTGGCAACTGAATTAAGAAACTCTATAACGAAAATAACCTGACACTTGTCTAACGTTGCTTCAGTTCGGCAGACTTCGGCACGGTATTTGTGTGCGTCCGACTAGATGTATGCGTGTAGACTAGCTATTGCTATGCAATAGCTTTCCCGCGGCAGTCTCCGAGTGCCACGCGTATCATTTTGTTAGTCGATTGTCGAATTAATAAATATAATATAGATTATAGAGGAAGACTTTAGGCTTTAGTAATAGAACATCACTAACTTTATGATAATATTGCACGTAAGCGTTGAATTTCTGGTGCAACCGCGATGTTATAATCCCCATGGCTAGATATTATCAATTATTCGCACGTTACCGCGCCGCGAGTAAACTCCGTAGACTGTAGAGAATTCATTAATATCAACTAAACAGCGGAAGTTAACTAAACATCTTCTGTATATTGCATTAAATAATAATATAATTTAAAATATTCTATTTGTATACTAAATAATAGTAATAGAAATCATTGTTTAATTCGTATATTGTTTTCAGTCTTAAGGGAGTTGCACCCTCATGTTGCAGAAAGCAAGCAAGTCTAAAATGGCCACGTTTCGTAATCTGTTTCACGAATAGCGCATTTTATGAAGAAATATAGATTTTGATAGTTTACTAAATATATTATATTCAGTTTTCAGCTGAAATATCAATCAGGTGAATTTACAGAAAATGATTCGCTCAAAGTGATCATTTTCTATATTTTGCTCTGTAAAATACACACTAATATGAGTTATGACATTAATGTACTTCGGTAGCAATTATTTTAAGTAAAAATTACTCATATTTTGAAATTCAACACTTAGGCTGCCTTCACACTAGCGTTTGTCCAGCGTAGGCGTTCAATGAACGTATGCGCACGCGCCGCGTTGTCGCCGCTCTCTACTGGCACAATCAGTACGCTGAGCTAGCGCCGCGTACGGTACTGACTACTGATTGTTCCTGAAGAAATTGTGTAACGTCTGCGCCGCGCCAGTTTAATTAATTCTGCAGAGGAAACGTTACTACAACGCGACGTACACGCCGCGTTGTCGCGGCGTCTGCGCTATTCATCGAACGCCTACGCTGGACAAACGCTAGTATGAAGGCAGCCCGTAAAGTACTGAGTTAATTAATGCTACAGTATAAAACTTTATGAATTTATTGTGAATACAGAATGATGGCCATAATTAATGTGAAACTCGTTATCTGAGAGATATAATTAAAAGTATATTGGAGGGAGTTTAAAATAGTAATATGTGAAAAGAGAGCCAGAAACTTTATGCATAAAAATAATATCAAGTTTACTTGTAAAACCTGCAACTTTATTATAATCATTCCAGCTTCAAATATCCTCAAACAACACTATTTTACATTTAAGCATTGTTTTTACTAAATTCGAAGTATCACAATAAAGTCGACAAAACAATTATTGAAAACATTGAAAAGTGAAAATGGGAAAAACAAACAATAAAAAATAGTTAAGAACCACGGATATTGGAGTCCACTGGACAATGACGGAGTGATTTTTTCAACGGTTTCCGGCAAACGCGATCAAATTGTGCAAACGACCTCAGATACGCTTTTTGTGACATTTCGCCCCCGTCACAGTAATCAGGTCAGGCCACTCGAGCGATAACTTGGACCTATCAATCCGATTGAAAAACTCCGCCCGGCCTAAAACATCGTCCTCTCAAATTAAATACTTCACCTACTTTGGTGTACGGGGTGTTCATAAAAATTGTGCTTTTGGTCTCTACTCTCGATAATATTGTAAGTAACATTTAAATTGCGGACTGATATTTTATAAGTGGTATAAATAACTTACGAATTTAATAGAAAAATTAACGAAAAATGCTAACTTTATCCTCATAGCTATTTCAGCATTTGTGATAAACATCACTAGTTAAATACCTACCTTAAATCAAAGAGGTATTATGTACTTAAATAGGTAGGTATTGAACTAGTCGACATTAATTTGTAGACTTTATTTCAGTGTGCAAAGGCATAGTCGTTCTAGTAACTAGTTCTACATGCGGTATTCAAACATCACCCTGTAGTCTGTACATTCTATTCGCGGCACCGCACACGTAGTAACGTCATTTATGTAACACCACTATGCACTTTATCTTATGAACGTGTCAACGTGCGAACACTTTAGATCCTAACCAAGTGGAGCTAAAAATATATGAAAAAGTAGACGATGCAACTACGCGGTAAATAAAATACTTACTAACCATTTCAAAAGATACTAAGGATGATTGATTTAAACGCACTGTGAAAATAATTTACTGCGTTTTAGTTTGAACAGATTATTATCTCAATTAACCAGTAAATTCAAAGCTAAGTAGTTCCTCTGTAAATAATATGATAATCGATTTAAGGAAACAATTATTATGAACAAAGATCTTCCACTCAAAAAACACATCACATGGTATATCAGTAAGGACTTAAACGACTACAATACTCTATTATCTGGCATGCCCACGGGAAAACGTAACAGACAAAGCATTAAAGAGCTTCCTCGCTATAAATGAGTCCCGAAAGCAATCAAGGAAGTGGATCAAAGGAGCGACCGTGCGTGACCGACGGACGGACATTTTAGACGGCCAGAAATATGATATCCTCGCTGGATATAGGGTAACTAGCGTGTCGTTGCCCCGTCCCAGGAGATCGCTCTTACCGCACGACTCGCTGCAAGGTAACACAGGTTATGGTTATGAGATGAAATATCAATACTCACGCCAGGGATCTATTACATTTTTGATAACATAATATCGAGGCTCCGCTTACAGCATTGAGGGCAGCATTGAGGGGGCACTCAGAATAACGACAGGTAATGCTTCAAAATTGTAAAGCACCTAACGGGGCGTAAAACTAAAATGTCAAGAGAATACTGCCTATTCATAACCGCACTCGAGGTTTTAAAATCACTCGTGGAACCCCAAAGATCTAGACTGTTATAATTTGTACGAGAGTGTTTGTCTAGCAATTAATCCTCTCGGGTATTATGGATCTTATGGCGCGGAGATAGGGTCGTCGCGACAGTCTGTTCATTATACAAATTGTTTGCACAGTTGGAGTGCTCGCTCGCTGGAGCTGCGTTCAAATTCAAACAGCGCTGCTCTAAAATGCTTAGTATTAGTGTCGTGAACGTCTGCATAGGGCCGCTGCCTGTTCGTGATTTCAATTTTAATCTCTTTCCGACGTTGGATTTTTACGTAACGATACTTTAGGTAGAGCAGGAATGAAGTAACAATAAAATAAAATTGAAGTGGCTGCATTTTATTATACTTTTACCGCAATTCTGGTTACTAAAATCTTACTACAGTTTTCATTGCTACTTTAATTGCACAGTTTCTGATTCTTTATGACAGCAGTTAATATCATTTCAATTAGCGCATTTGATAGCGCTTAGGTCAAAATATTAACTAATCAGCAATGATATTGGATAGGAAAATGCTGTTAAAACGTCTGAAACCGTGCTTTGTTTTATGAATTCTGTCCAAAATGGAGGTTCTTTTCAGCTCTTGAAATAAATTATAATCCCCAACTGACTCATTTGGCAAAATTTTGTTTTATATACAGGAAGAATGTTATGAATCACCGACGATCGTATGTCGGAATTAGCTATGATACACTTGTTTTAGTAGCGACTTGGGAATATGATACGTTTCCTGTGTCTGATGTCTCACGTTTTCGTCGCAATTCATTTTTATATCTTGTCTATTTCTGCATTTTCCTTTTTATTTTACGAAGAATTTATACTTTTGGTATGACAAAGTAACGTAGGAATAAACTATGACAGATCTCAACTCACTTGTAACCTATAATAAAGCTACCATTTAGAAAGGCCGTTTAATATCAAAATTAATTTAAACTCGATTTGGCGATACAAATTTTAATACAACGTTCAAATGCCAAATATCGTGGGGCACTTGATATTTCAATTTTGTATCGCTATCAATTGTCATGCATCGTTGCGTCGCCAATCATTTCGTTAAAAGGCCTTCTGAGTTTTTGGCAGTTTATTTATTAACTAGCTATATGACCGAGCTTCGCTCGGTGTTCAAAATATTCAAAAAACACATAAAATGACATTTTATTAAAATGATTCCTAGCTAGATCGATTTATCGCCCCCGAAACCCCCTATATACTAAATTTCACGAAAATCTTTGGAGCCGATTCCGAGATTCCAATTATATACAAGAATTGCTCGTTTATAGGTATAAGATTTATAACTCGCGACAAATCAGCAGCGCTTTAAATATATAGAATTCCGTAAGTTTCAAAACGTGACTTATGTTTTCACTTTTATAACTTTTTAATTAAGAACGCTCCTGACTCAAAAAATCAAACATCATCCTTCTCTCTTCACACTCACGCCCGTCTTTCATATGACAGGTGAAAAAGGACGACGCGAAATCATCGCCAAGTTAGTTTTACTTGAATAAAAGACGAACTATAATGCTTATGAAAAAAGTGTTTTGAGCAAATTGAGGTTTTATCAATGCCTTTTTAGATATTAAAAAATACTAAAGAAAAGACAGCAAACTTCGAAGATCCAAGCGAAAATGTGTCTAAAACAAGGTTTTTTGTAAAAAAGAAACTATGGAGCATTTTTTCAGTAATCGTGTTTTCGTCTTGAGCATTTAATCTTCATGAACTGAAGTTACTTGTGTCAAAAAATCAGTTTTCTAGACCTTACAGATTTTGAGATGTAGGTTTATGTATGTAGTCAAGTTAGGGTCAGGTGCGGTCTTAAGTTAGAAAACACAATTTTACCAAACCCTTAGTAAGTTCTTTTTCTTGATAATGGCTTCTTAGTGAGTTGACAATGTCAGAGTGAGTGGCGAAGAGTCTGGTGTTAAAGTCCTGCAGGGCAATCGCGCTAAATGTTTTCAACTGAACCGCAAACGAAACTCGGACGTTGATCGACTTTTGGAACGATTCGGTATCGCGCTAACGTTTTGACAGCCAGTTGAGACGTTACTGAACCTCAGCCCAAGCGCAAACGCTGTCAAAACAAAAAGTTGATACAAAGCTACTTCTACTCGCACGTTTCTTATTTTGGTGTGTTAAATTGACGAAAATCGATGGAAAAATATAACATAAGCTATAATCAAATTATAATATAAGCTTATGTTTTACTTCAAAGCTCTTCAAAGGGCTATTTGAGTTTGTTAAAAAGTGAATTGAACTTTAAAATTACTTACATACTTCTTTACGTAAATGTTTTCTATGCCACAAAAAACTTTTGTCACAACTTCACAAGTCACTTCTCAACACGGCTATTGTAAATTAAAGTAAAACAATATGAATTTAACTACGTAAATTATAAACTCCAAGTAATATAATCATCCACAAATCACAATAACTACTTGAAACAACTTCATTCGTGTCATAATATTCATTCGTAAATAGACAATTTGTCAATTAACCAATTAACGCATCGGAAAAAATGTGTTCATATTTAAACCAATCAAGATTAAATCAGAAGGGCGCTGATTGGTCCGCTGCAATGTCTGTCCAAAGGTCAAACGTTGCGCTCCGTTCGAGTTCCATCTAAGGTTGAGTTACGGTTGGAACGTTAGCACGATACTGAAATTTGTTCAGACGCAGCGGAACCGAACCGTAACTGAACCACAACCAAAGCAGATGTGAACCTGAATTGAAACGTTTCAAAATAACGCGATTGCCCTGCTGTTAATTTACGAAGACACTCAAAAATTGTGAACCGTTTTCACGGGTTTATCGATTGGTTAAGCGCCTATTGGACACTCGAGTCTCGAGGTGGCAGGACGCCCCCGGGATACTTATGAGTTCGATATCGCTGACTCATCGCGGATAAGCCCACAACTTTCTATTTGATTATGTTCGGTAAACTCCAGTTTGTCGTTGGAATACTAAGCGATATTTATTGGGCGGGATACACCAGAATAGAATCTACTAAGTTTATTATATTTGTTGGGCTGACCGTAAATGTTATATTCTGAAGAGTTAACCTGCTGGCATATGTTATTGAACTTATCAGAAAATATTTTCTTATATTTCCTACGTCATCAGCGTTTCTTTAAATCAATTAACCAAAAGTTTTATTTACTAAAATAAATAGAGCAAGCAACGTAATAAAATTTCGACCAGTAAAATTAGGTAAGATCCAAACTACAATTCGCGAGTTATTTCCTCCAAATTACTCTTTTGTAGACAACCTTCAAGCTAGTTTAGAAAAGAACCCTAATTGAAGGCGGCATTGTTAGAACAAACAAAAACTGCTCACCATAGCGAAACGTTTCATAAATTTACAATGTCGGTCAAGAACTGAAGAAAAACGCTGTTTATTATACCGACTGACGAGAAAAATTGTAAAAAAGACCTAAAGAATTTCACAATAAGGATTAAACCAAAACAAAAAGGTTACCCTTATGACTATTTTTAAAATACTATATTATTTTCTGTAATTCGTGACAAGTCGTCGTAGGATATAATTCGAGCTATCAGTCCCTTATAATCGTGGCACTATTAATTCGGTACCGTCGAGACGAAAAGTGGCTCGTGACGCGAAAGCCGAAGCCTCCCAAGGGCGGCTCTGACAGCGCAATCTTGATTGTGGTCTGACGTTATTAGATCCATCTTGCTGCGTGTGGGCTAAATTGTCTGCTATATAAATAACACGAAGACAGGGTACAGTCATCGGAAAAAGTTATTTTTAGGTTAAGAGATAGTCTGCTTGACTGCTTGACTTGACAAATAATAATTATGATTTGGAGGGAAGTATTTTAAATTGAATAGGCTTGGAAACTAATAGGTTGATTTTGTTGTATTTGACATAGAGACCACAAGAAAGATAATATGTACTGCATGATCGACATCATGTGTGGTCCATGAAAGGCCTAGTAGTGGTCAAAAGCCAGTACTTATGTTAAAGTTAAAACTAACAATTTATTTTCAACTTTCCACTCGCCAATTCTCAACAGTTCTCGTCGGTTGTTACAGCCCATAGGTATTGTTTATTGCTAACAATGTAAAACTTCCTGCAAACTGTGTTACTAAGTGAGATTGTCCCCATTGCAACGAAATACGAGTAAATGTAGTAAATACTTACAGAGGAATATTCTGTTACTGAATTGTTAGCTTTCGCCACCCCAGCTCTTAATCCCTTTTAACGTAAAAAAGGATTTGCTTTGATGTTATGTAGGAAGTTATCGAAAATATTATTCTGTTTATTGAACGGAAATCTAATATTATTTAAAATACGAAAGTGTGTCTGTCTGTCGGCTCTTCACCCTCAGACTATTGAACCGATTTTGCTGAAATTTGGTACTTAGTACTTATGGAGATATTTTGAGTCCCGGGAAGGACATAGGATACTTTTTACCCCAAAGAATATACCGTTTTCCAACGATAAACGAATTTTGGTGCAACGGAGTTGCGGGCGTCATCTAGATTCTAGTCTTTAATATTTCATTGTCATTATTTATTTAGTTGCATCCAAAGTTCCAAACTCATTAATTTACACGAAGATTCCGTTGTAACTTTATCGTAAGTTTCTTAATTTCGTCTTTTTGCGGCGGGTTTAGGTTTCAAAGATCGTAAAACCGATAGAGGACGGCTAAATTAAAAATGTAATGGTTCGAAGAGCTATTCGATATGCAGTTTCGTAAAACTCCCATTGTTCTTTAGCTCGTTAATAAAATTCCGTCGCTGTTTACCGCCTTCCTCCGCCCTGAGCAAACATACCAGGTAAATACAAATAGGAAACCATATTACGTTTACCATAGATTTACACCTTATTTATACAAGCATAAGTTGCATAGTACCCCAGCCAGCTACGTCACAAAATGGTCCGAACGCTAACTTCAATTCGTGTCCGAGTTGTTAGGGAGTTGGAGCACACCTATATGTGCTTGACAAAACTTCGTCCGATACTTCGCGTTCGGTTTACATTGAAGTTTTCATGTGTCTTACGTAATAATGGGCTACGAATTATCATCGATGTATAGATGAATTCGTGTTTGTCCGTCGCCGTGTAGAGGGGATGCGGTCGCCCGGGTATCGGCTGTCACGAGGGAGGTCGTGTTTGCTCGCTATTCTCGTCAGCTCCGGAGACATTTGACTCGACAAAACTCTATTCCATTATGAGTATTTGTACTGTATAGAATAACGTTAACAATACCTCCCTGAAGAGCGACCGGTGCGAGGGATATTGGTTGTTATGGCAGAGGGCGGAGGCGCGGGAGTTGCGCGCGGAGGTTTGAACTAGTTCAGGCGAACACACTCGGCTAACAATAGACATAATTACGGCAGGTCGGTGACGCACCAGTGTCGCATTGTGTGTGCACAAACTTTCTTGCTATCGCCGAACAAATACAGACCTCGCCGGGGAATAAGATTGTTAAGTTTGTATAAGATTACTTCACGGCTCGCGAAGCTTTGCCTCAGAGTAAAAATATACGTCGTATAGAGAAACAACTATGTACATAGAAAGTCAACAAAGTAAGCCAATTTCATATACAAGCGTACAAGTTCGCATGTTATCTCCTATTGTATGTATCGTATGTCGTAGGTTAGACGGTCAAATTTTCATCAATCTGATCCATCAATCCGGTAAAGATGGACGAAAATTTGATCGTCTAACCCACGGATTGATGGATTGATCATATGTATTTTTAATATTATGGACTTTTTATAACCATCAATATTCCGCCAATCAGATTGATGGATCAGATTGATGAAAAATTGATCGTCTATACTCTAACCTACGTATATTATGTGCCCACTATGAGCCAGTGTAGTGGTGAAAGAGATTTGACAGTTCCCTACGTTTACGTACGTACGTGCTTACAAACTTTTATAATATTACTAGCTGTCCCGGCAAACGTTGCTTTGCCATAATATAAAGTATTTCGCCCATATTATTTTATTGAAGTGACTAAATAAGTATGTCGCCATGGCAACGTCGATAGCGATGTATGTATCGTATGTCGTAGGTTAGACGGTCAAATTTTCATCAATCTGATCCATCAATCCGGTAAAGATGGACGAAAATTTGATCGTCTAACCCACGGATTGATGGATTGATCATATGTATTTTTAATATTATGGACTTTTTATAACCATCAATATTCCGCCAATCAGATTGATGGATCAGATTGATGAAAAATTGATCGTCTATACTCTAACCTACGTATATTATGTGCCCACTATGAGCCAGTGTAGTGGTGAAAGAGATTTGACAGTTCCCTACGTTTACGTACGTACGTGCTTACAAACTTTTATAATATTACTAGCTGTCCCGGCAAACGTTGCTTTGCCATAATATAAAGTATTTCGCCCATATTATTTTATTGAAGTGACTAAATAAGTATGTCGCCATGGCAACGTCGATCGCTATCTCGGCGCACAAACAATGGTCGCCATCAGTCTCAGGTTGTAATAATTTACTATTATTTATTCAACAAAATATGCACTTATCAATACATAAAGTACCCAGTAGCCGATTCTCAGACCCACTGAATATGCATATAAAATTTGGTAAAAATCAGTAAAGCCGTTTCGGAGGATTTCGTGGACTAACATTCTGACACGAGAATTTTATATATAAGAAATATTTATTTTATCACCCTGAAGCTCTAACGTTGAAATATTTCCATCCTTTATTTATAGAGTTTAATCTGCGACTAAGTTTTTCTACGTTTCAATAATTCTTCACGAAAATCCGTTTCCTTATAAAAGGGAAAAATGGGAAATAGTTGCACTAATGTAGAGCTGTTTTGTGGTAAAGTTTTCTAGTTAAAATGCATTTGCTTTCTTGCAGACATGTATAATACGTATGTACGTTACGTTATGTTATATCGTCGATTATAGACATTATCTTCTCGTCTAGACAATATCAATCTATCCACTAAAGGATGACTTGCGTTTTTACCTAAAAATGAATAGAGATGAGGTGAAACTGAGTTGATCTCAAGTGTGTCAGTGTCGGTAAGTGATAGGTGTGTTGTATCAATCATCGCGATAGAGCGCGGAGCCCGATACCACGATAGCGAGATAACTGATAGCGCCGCTCTCTTTCCGGTGTACGATGTAATATAACTACTAGAATAAATATACTTTTTTTATAACTAATAAGCTTTTATCGCTATATATCGTGGCTTTGAGTGCGGTGACCTATTCAAGAAATCCGTAACGAAAAAAACTTAACACTCGTTTAGCGTCGTTTCAGTTCGGCAGATTTCAGCACGGTGTTCCGTGTTTATGTGCGTGCGACTAGACGTATGCGTGTAGACTAAGCTGCTGAGGTCGTTAGTCGTTACAGTGGTATTGTTTATTTGAGCCTTATTAATTAAATGAATTAAAGGGCTTCATGAGATGAATTCAGTTATTGCCTTGCATACATGAATCATGATTGTTATTAAACGTCGTAGAACCTTCGTAGAGCCTCTACGAATCAATACATTTATGATTGCTGATTAGAGACGAGAGTCAATTATAGCGAGGCTACCCTCTGAAGTAGAAGTAGCCTAGGCTGCAGCTAAATATTATAAAATAGATAAAGATTTGAACGACTGTCTTAAAAAATGTAAGATTATTCTCAAAATGTTAGGAAGTCGTATGTTTTCAGGGAAAACGATAGAAATTAAGTTATCTAACCACAGCACTATTGATGTTTATTCATGGTAATATAATAAATGGAAAAGTGTGTGATTTTAATAAAAGAGACTTGAAGACCACTCGTCTTTAAGTCTCAGGAAAAGTAGGAGTGTAGGTTTATCTCGACGAAAATTTTCGTTCACGCACGATATACTAATTTCGGCGCAACGAATTTACATGCAGCATCTAGTATAAATACATCGATGTCGTTCCACTCGCAAGATTGATGTTCAGCGAGCGGCGCACACTGTGCAGACATTGTAATTATTGTTATACAATTGAATCTGATAATGCTCATCTACCCTGCGGTTATGTGCTTTCATCGTAAATACAACGTACAGACAAACATTAGGTTAATTATTGCGGATATCCATACTAATATTATAAATGTGAAAGTGTGTCTGTCTGTCTGTCTGTCTGTCTGTTACCTCTTCACGCCCAAACCGCTGAACCGATTTTGCTGAAATTTGGCCATGCCAAATATACCTTGAGTCCCGGGAAAGGACGGGAAAGGATACTTTTTATCCCGAAAAAAGGTACGGTTCCCGCGCGATAAACGAGTTTTGGCGCAACGGAGTTGCGGACGTCATCTAGTCCATACCCAAGCAGCAACCAAGCGTAATGAACACCTTCAAAGCAGCCAATATAACACTTAACGCTGTTTTAGAGCTGAATAAGAGCGTTGAAGAGATATTGTAGTGTTATAATGTCGGTTTAAGAGTAATTATTCAGCTCTAGCTGTATTAAGTCGGTATTAAGAAGTCAAAGTACGCTTAAAGTTCTAAATCAGTGTATCGAAACTGTCATGTACAGCTTTAAGTTTCCTGTAACGCTTTGATCCGATTTTTAGTATTAAAGCTGTACAATAGCTGTATTATGCATACCGTCACTTACTTAATACAGCTTAAAGCTGTATTATGGTGGTCCTCAAATCTTATTTCTGTATTATGGAGTAGCCAAACTCTCTTCTGCAGCTACTTTTTATGGTGTAATTGTACACCCTTTTACAGACTAAAGCTGTATAATTTCTCTCTTTGAGAGTAATAAACAGCAATAATAGTAAATTTATTCGCTTATACAGCCCATCAACCGCTAAAAGCTGAATTTTGCATACCATGACTTACTTAATACAGCTCTAAGCTGTATTATGGTGGTTCTCAAATCTTATTTCTGTATTATGGAGTAGCCAAACTCTCTTCTACAGCTTCTTTTTATGGTGTAATTGTACACTCTTTTACAGACTAAAGCTGTATAATTTCTCTCTTTGAGAGTAATAAACAGCAATAATAGTAAATTTATTCGTTTATACAGCCCATCAACCGCTTAAAGCTGAATACTATATCCATTACCTACATAGTACATCTATTAATGATATAAGACCATCAAAATAGAATTTAGGCAGCTTAGCAAATTGTCGCCATTTTATCAATTACAAATCGAAGATTAGGAACATGAGTACATAAAAATTAGACTAATGTTATTATATTTATCAATATTTTTAGTTTGTCCAACAACCTTCTATGCACCAACGAGGCTCTACGTCCATTAATTCAAACTTTTTAATTTCTAACCTATAAAAACCATATTTAGTAACCTTATTTAATATCTCTTCCTTGATTATTTTGCTGGCGCGTTTATTTTTTATCACAAAACATATATATATATATATATATATATATATATATATATATATATATATATATATATATATATATATATATATATAACCACAATAAATTTATTTTTGCACGATATCGAATCTCCTTAAACACAGCGTTTATAATCGTTTATATCAACAGTTATTATAAACGCCATCATTAAAATATATCTTCTGTTTCGTTTTAATTCTTTTGTTACTCTGTTCAACAGACTTTTTACAGCATAAAGCTGAACAAGTCAGTTACAATGGAATAATTGGAGTGTATTGGTTTCTTCGTACACCATAGTACAGTCGCAAAACAGCTATTATACAGCCTATTT
This sequence comes from Lysandra bellargus, assembly GCA_905333045.1. Taxonomy (NCBI): domain Eukaryota; kingdom Metazoa; phylum Arthropoda; class Insecta; order Lepidoptera; family Lycaenidae; genus Lysandra; species Lysandra bellargus. The sequence goes on from HG995321.1 coordinate 1,064,721, forward strand.
TATGCTTATACAGCTACTGTACAGTCATTATAACGCAAAACGCTGTATAATTTGTGCCTATTTCAGGGGTATAAGGACTGTATAAGCGCTTATACAGCCTTTATGCAGCCTGGAAATACAGCATTAAGAGTATAAACGACCTTTAATACAGCTGTTATACAGCTTGTAATGCTGCTTGGGTACTAATATTATAAATGCGACAGTATGTCTGTTGTCTCCTCACGCCCAAACCGCTGAACCGATTTTAATGAAATTTGGTATGAAGGTACTTTGAGTCCCGGAAAAGGACATGGGATACTTTTTTACCTAGAAAATATACGGTTCCCGCGCGATATTTAGCGCAACGGAGTTGTGGGCGGCATCTAGTAATTTAATAGCATCACGTTTTAATGTAGTTTTCACTTAGAGATTTCGTGAGATCGATTTAAAATATGCCCACGTCAACGTCAGCGCAATTTTTCATGAAACACTGTGATATTTGTCCTTTACCAGGCCTTAAAGTTTATGCAAAATTTCAAAATAATTACTCAATTTTTATAGAGTAAATAGATGTAATATAGACATACATACTCATTACTTATGCATAAATAGCATATTTAGTATGGTGTATGGATATAAATTGTAGCCGTGTGAAGGCGAGGTATATTTCTATGAATATGACGTAGAGTTTACCGCGTAAACTATCTGTGTAGTGTGGGACTATCCGTTGGTCGCGTTTAAAAAACCAACGTGCTTTTGATTGAATAATGTTTACTGATTGGTGTCACGTTCATAGAATCGACGGCCCACAAAAACCCCCAGTAACTCCTCCTTCGCAGTGACTTGATTAATTTATTTTGAACAAAAATTTCAATGTCCCTTAAAACTTTATGTGAATTGTGACAAGGCACAGTAGAACATCCATACTAATATTTTAAATGTACTAATATTATAAATGCAAATGTGTGTGTCTGTCTGTCTGTTACCTCTTCACGCTCAAACCGCTGAACCGATATTGCTGAAATTTGGCATTTTTTTTATTAAATAAGGGGGCAAACGAGCAAACGGGTCACCTGATGGTAAGCAACTCATGTCGCCCATGGACACTCGCAACATCAGAAGAGCTGCAGGTGCGTTGCCGGCCTTTTAAGAGGGAATACGCTCTTATCTTGAAGGTTTGCAGGTCGTATAGGTCCGGAAATACTGCTGGTGACAGTTCGTTCCAGAGTTGGCATGGAGATACTTGGAGTCCCGGGAAAGGACATAGGATACTTTTTGTCCCGGAAAAATGTACGGTTCCTGCGCGATAATCGAGTTTTGGCGCAACGGAGTTGCGGGCATCATCTAGTTATTCGTATGTAGGGGAGACTGGGTACGTTTGTGCCAGGGTACGGTTGTGACAGTCGTCATAACAGCGAAACTATACGGAATATGGGGATGGGTGCTAAGAGCAAAAGACGCGTCTTGCAAGTCTGTATGCTTCTCCTAACATTGCTTTTGCCAGCACTTGACGATAACGTTATCAGGGGCCTACATTGCTTTTTAACAGTCAAAAGTAGGTTTTCTTGCTTGATTTATTTTAATGTTTACTATTGTTTGTATACAAATAACCTATGTCGCTTATTTTCTTGTGATAAGTTGATCATTAGTAGTTAACTGCGAGTGATTATTTTTTACGTAAATCGTTTAGCCGATTCGTGACGATTGTTTAATAATTGAAATTCTGTGTTGGGTACGGTTGTGACAAATCTTATAGGTACGGTCGTGACATACATTTATACTCTTTTTTTAGGGTTCCGTCCGTCTGTCAGTCTGTCTCCAGGCTGTATCTCAAGAACCGCTATAGCTAGAGTTCTGAAATTTTCACAGATTTTGTATTTCCGGTGCGCTATAACAACAAATACTAAAATAAAAATAAAATTTATATTTAAGGGGGGCTCCCATACAACAAACGTGATTTTTTTGGCCTTTTTTGCTCGTAATCATTAATGATAAGACCTGACCTACACTTGAAACTTTCACGAAGGCCTTAAATATAATTGTACTTTAATAATTAATAGTAATATTTAAATAACATAAACAAGTAAGGGGGGCTCCCATACAAAAAACACAATTTTTGGCCTAGTTTTACTCTATAACGTAACGGTACGGAACCCTTCGTGCGCGAGTCCGACTCGCACTTGGCCGATTTTTTTAGATGTACTGAAAACGCTTGCAGAAGGCCAAACGAGCGCAGAATATTATCAGTCAAGACGAAAATACTTATGAAAAAGTCAAGTGTAGGACTTATTTACAGAGAACGGTGAAATTCATCAAATTAATCGGATGTCGTTGTTTTGGTCGATAAATATGTTTCAAAATAGAATATGTATTGATACGCTAGATGAATTTGTTTAGAATAATGTTTATGGTGTTTTATGGTACAATTTTATTGAAATAAAAATTATTTCAACTATTTTTTGTAGATGTCACTACTTACCCCAACTACTGTCACACCCGTCCTTTGGTTGTGGTCGGTTGTGACAATTTCCCCCTTTCTTTAAAATTTGATTCCATGACTAATACATCGTATTTTGGCATGATATAATGGTATTTTTATGTAGCTAAATAAATAAACTATGGTTTGTGACAAAATTTTCCCAGCTAGCTGTAAAATTAACAAAATTATTGGCCTCCAAACCAAAATTGTCACATCCGTACCCAGTCTACCCTAATACAGATTATATTGTATTGTTTTAACAATTTTAGAGCAAAATTTTAACAGTTAAAGCTAATTTATGAACAACATATTCTATTTAATAACATACTGATGTCATCACCATTATTAATCAACAAAACAAATGCTTTTCCATAAAACCATACGCAATATGTGTTTGCCCATGTCATTACATACTTACCCGACAATGACATTAACGTTGCGGCCATGTCATAAAGAAGCCCGCACACTGGCATGCCGACACGCGCGGACGTGAACACACAATATAAGTAATATTCAGTAGACTAAATTTTCATATTATTATTATTAGACTACCTGAATCTGTCGCACGCAGATTTCGGATAACTTGTAGTCTCACACGTCTAAAACATGTTAACATTGAAAAGCACTTTGACACGGCAGTTGCTCTTCTGTTTTTGATACTTACATTGGAATAAAAGTGTGGTCTTTTATAGTTCATCCAAAAATATTTTACCTCTAATAAGATCGTTATGCCTATGCCATTAGATTCACTTTCCTGGAAACTCTATGGCTCTGAATAGGCTTTATACAGTTTATTAAGTCCTTCAATGGCCATTCAGTTATAGTTTATACGTTTTTCATTCGTGTCTGTTGGTCAATAGAGGTTTATGAATTTTTATGTCCCTGTTTACCTTTCTAGGAACACTTTTATTACCTTTTACAATAGAGCCTGCAGCTTTGAAGTTAGTGGTACTGTATTAACATTCACAGAAATTCGAAAGTTTGTCCATCCATTACCTCTAAATGCTTTATACTTTTGTACCAACTTTAATACAATTTGATATAAAGATACTTATAAAAAATTTTTTAGAGAGACAAAAGAAATAGGATGGACGATAGGAACTTCTGCTTTCGCAATGCAAGCATCACTTGACTATCTGAATTGTAATCTGAATGAAGAATCTGTATTGTAAAATTATTTTGCTCTTTGATTTTTTAAATAAAATTAGGGTTCAAACTAGCAGACAGGTTACCTGATAAGAAGCAACTACCGTCGCCCATGGACACTTGCAATCAGAAGAATTGCAAGATTTGCAGGTAGCATTGGTCCGGAAACTTGTACTTGTGTTTAAAAATGACAAATTTTCCTGCGCATTTATCTCTAGTATACATACATCTTAATTTTTATACTAAAATAGAAATTGTACAAATATTGGCAAGCGCGTGCATGCTAGCGCGACAAATGCTAAAGCAGATTCGGTGTTCACGGCTCATACATCAGCTACTTTTACTTTTATATACGATTAGAAGTTTTTTTTAATCTTTATTAAAGGAATTTAAGTTCTGAACGGAGTGGCTTAGTTTGTAACTAAGCCACTGCGTTACACCATCTATATAATATTATACTAGCTATTGCCCGCGACTTCGTCCGCGTGGACTTCAGTTCTGGAGAGTTTTTGGTTTATCGGAGAAGTTACCAGTGTCTCAAGTCTCAACTACCAATTCTGTTATAAAAAAATCTTATTTATTAATTAATATCATAATAATATGAATCAAAGCTTGACAAAATAACAAAAGAGCCGACAGTTCATAATGTATCCCAAAGACTGGCTACGGAAATTTTACATATCTGGTGAAAAGCGTCGCTACCCAAAAAAAGAAGTATATTATTTACTTGATTAACGGACTGCAAGAAAAATGATGATAGGCCGTGTAGATTTAAATGCGACCGTAAAAAATATGAAGAAAATTAAAATACAAGAAAAAGAATCACTGCGTAACAAAGAGATAATGGGTCCTAACCAGATGTCTTGTTCTCGTTCTTTGCATGATGACTTAACAACCGAAAGAACGAGTTCAAGCAATTGTAGATTCTTCTTGTAGCTTTTACAAGCTAATCAATCACCATAATAAGTAGCTGCTCAGCCACCCAAGAAAAAGATATTCAATTTTCCATCATTAGCTCTCGTATGCGATCGTACCTGAGTCTCTGACAGAGCAGCTGCTATATAGCTTTATCTGCTTCTTTATCTGACTTAAAAGATGTTGATTGTTGGTATTATTACATCAAAGGATTCTAGTGCTGTCATTGGTCGTTAAAAATTCGATGAGAAATAATGAAAAACAGATCAGCACACACGATGTAGATCGCAATTATAAAAGTATACGCAGAAATTATTTTGATGGTAAAAAAGGTGGCTGTGATGGTTCAGTTGTGAATATAGTTTTCAAAGGAGATGTTATTCGTTTTATGGAAGAAGTAATTAACAAACTAATAAAGTAGTTTTTTTTTGTTTCGAATGCCTAATAGTAGAAATAAAAAAAACAATTTAATATCAAACAACCTACTTTTTTCTGATGATCATTCCTTGATAATATATCATAAATAGTTTATTTTTCTTGATAAAAGCATTGATACTACTAACCAGAGCCTGTAGCCAAGACTTTTTCTTCATCGTTTCTTAATAAAATCGTTGATCAAAATGTATAGAATTGACATTAGACGAGTCGAACGTCAAGGTCATATTCGCGATTTTTTAAATCAGTTCCATACGTTTTTAAAAGGCGATTCTATAGAAAAGCGATAAAGAAAAGGTCTTGGCTAAGGGCTCAGTCTTTTATTTAACATATTACAATGTAGTTTTTTACAAGGAACAGCAAATATAGAAAAATACTAATTATCAAAACTAGACCAATGTTTTAAAAAAATTCGTATTTTTCGAATTTTCAATTGCGTTGGGGCACCTCATAACATCAAGACAAGTAAACCATATTTTGTATGCAGAATTTACTCATCATAAGGCAACTTTCTATTGCTATGCCATTAAAAAAAATGAAAAAAAAATTCTTCATAATAAATCGCTCCACCCTAAATAATATACTTAATACTTTTAAAAGTATTAAATAAAATAAAAGATTTTATGTTTGTAACTTTGCAAGAACAGTATGAGTTTCGACTGCATATTTGTTTGACGTACAAAAGGCTTTAAGTTAGTTATGAAATTAATGAAATGGTATTAATTAATCCTTCAGGCCCCGCGCGAGCACCGGTGATCGCGACAACAATAGAATACAATAGCAATTCCTGGAAATTCCGACTGAAGTATTAAATAAAAAATAATATTAACAACGTTAATAATGAAACAATAATTAAATTCGATTTAAATATTATAATTAATGTAATCACTAATCACTAATCAGTACTGAGATATACACTCCTTACTTGCTCGATGTATTAAGGCGCTATATTGAAAAAACTGTCCTTTTTGACGTAATACTATAGGACCCTCAGAAATGTTACAAATCTGGTAATGAGATATACATATCTTCATAGCCTTATCTAGGTTTAAGAAGAACCAGAAACACGATTTGGCCTCGATACATTTCTCGATCGAAATGACCTCTTAAAATACGAAATTTGAAGATTATTTTTAAACGAAAATAGATGTAATGTAGGAAATTAGTCTAATTGATAGACACCTTTGCAACTCAAAATCGTATAGAAGCATTTTGCTTAAATGCTCCTAGTTATTTTTTAAATAATTAAAATTACGTTTTTTCGAATGTTTTCGAGCGAGCCGATAGCTTCTGGCCGCAGCGTATTCACGACTTTATAGTCATACAAACTAAGTATAAAAATGCCCTTGCGGTAAAATTACTTTCAATATAGCGCTTTAAAGGAGTTTTAAATTATCGCATGAAATAAGGTGTGCTCCTTTCCTGCGAAGAACGTCGAGACGCTTACAACAGTGCTGCTATGTATTCAACGGTAATGCTAAAAATGACCACCTTCAAGAGCTTAAGAGTCAATTACATATTATGAACTCAGAACTCAGAAATATTTACGTTACGTTGTCCACCTATAGAACTAACGAAGCATCAAAGAAAAAATATAAAGGAGATAGGGAATGGCCAATGGGTAAGCTAAGCTAAGCTAAGTACAGAAAAGTTATATAACGTGACCTGAAAAGAAAAGAAAAAAAATATTCAAAAAGAAATGAAATCCCACCAAAACATGAAATGTAAAAGGAGCCAAGCAAAATATTGCATAGCTATTCAATTCAATACTTCTGTCGTAAAAAGTTTTCAGATCACATTCAAGCCAAGCCTTCAACTTATTTTGTAATTTAAATTAACATTCGGGTGAGGCCGCCAATTTTTTCTGATATGGTTGTGGTTTTTATTATAGCCCCAAACATGGCCCTTTTGACTACTCACATGATGCATTGATAGTTTTATGTGAAACAGTAACTTACATTTGTGTCACAAAAAACTTCCTTTGAAAAAACTGTGTACACATTCCGACTGAGGTTCAAATGTGAACTGTCGAGAAATGGCGAATATTACGAGATTTTCCATAGAATACGTAAAAACTGAGCGTTGCCACCTGATTTTACCTTCCCTTACACCCAACGATAACAATAAATCGGTATTATTGATGACGTTTAAAATGTGGGGTAGAATTGATGTTTCTAACGATTCACTTGATTTTAAAAAGTTTATAAAGAAAGTTGTCTTAAAATACTATAAGAATTAGATGAGGTAATAGCCCTTTATATAAGTATTCATAAAATATTCGATTTATCTTCAAATCTGTCATACTTACTGCTACAGCGACAGTTAAAGTGCACCTCTTCCACGGAGGATTGTATATTTTAAGATATTTTTTATGTTTAATTGTAAATATATTTTTACACTATTATTGGAACTCAAATAATTCTAATGCATGCTTGAGTACTTTGTTTTCTTCGTTAGAATCAGTTTTCGAGCATAAGATAAACACAATACTTTTTAAAATACAAAGGGCGGAGAAAAAAATTTGCAAAATCAGCAAAAATTGGCGGCCTCGCCCATTCAGTAAATGTATCAATAGATTTCTTTATTTTATAATTATTATAGTGGTTTGGCAATGAGCACAATAGAAAGAAATATAAAACTGCATATTGGGAGGAGTTCATACTTACACAGACGGCAAGCGTAAAGTGTTTTAATATGTAACGACGCATGTGGCTGATGGTATCCAATAAATCCAATTAGTAGCTGATTGTTTCTCTAGTGCTCATTGCCAAGCCACTATAATAATTATAAAATAAAGAAATCTATTGATACATTTACTGAATGTTGATTTAAATTACATAATAAGTTGAAGGCTTGGCTTGAATGTGATCTGAAAACTTTTTACGACAGAAGTATTGAATTGAATAGCTATGCAATATTTTGCTTGGCTCCTTTTACATTTCATGATTTGGTGGGATTATAGTTGTTCCCGTACATCGATTGAATAGTTTACGCGCAAATCTATCTCTATACTAAATTTTATCAAAATATATTGAATAGTTTAGGCAAAAATCATAAAAGTTTATTGTGCGAGAACCGTACATTTATTGAGACAAAAAGTATCCTATGTCCTTTTCCGGGACTCAAAGTACATATATCTATATTCTATACCCAGAAAAATCGGTCCAGCTGTTTAAGCGTGATGTCGTAACCGAGGGAAATATATTATGGATTCATTTTTATTATTTATAGGCGTTCATGTATTTCACAGAAAAATTAGTCCACAAAAAAAAGCCTATGATCCTTCACGTGAACTTCCTATCTGACCCAAAATATAACAGAAAAATTGCTCTAGTAGTTCGTAAGATAAGCCCTTTCAAATAACTTCCCCCGTTTATTCCACATTTTCCTCTATATCTTCGCTCATATTAGTCTAAGCGTGGTAAAATATAGCCTATAGCCTTCCTCGATAAATGGGCTATCTAACACTGAAAGAATTTTTCAAATAGGACTAGTAGTTCCTGAGATTAGCGCGTTCAAATAAGCCCTTTCAAATAATTTCCTCCCGTTTTTTCCACATTTTCCTCTATTTCTTCGCTTCTATTAGTCTCAGCGTGATAAAATATTGCCTATAGCCTTCCTCGATAAATAGACTATCTAACACTGAAATAATTTTTCAAATCGGACTAGTAGCTCCTGAGATTAGCGCGTTCAAACAAACAAACAAACAAACTAACTCTTCCGGTTTATAATATTAGTATAGATATAAATAAAACATATTACCTACACTCACATTAAACATGATATTTTTTAATTGGACTGCGACGAAAACCAGTAGTTATAACGCATAACATACAGGGAAAATTTTTAAACGGTTCATGGAAGGCGATAGAAATTTTTAGAGCCGAAACTACTTTCATTCATATGCGTAAGCCGTAAGGATATTACTCGTATCACAATCGATACTGTTGCACTTTACATGCTGATATTTTCTTATTTGTCCAGCAGCGGGATCGGATCGATCATCAGCTGATGTAGCAACGATATAATATAGCGTGGATGTATGAAAATATAATATCACCACATACAGTTATCCAAATAAAGTAGTAAAAATTCAATTGTATGAGTCAATAAAATGATAAAATGTTTCCGGAGGCTATTACGGACAAACTGTTGGATTAGTATGTACGTGGATGTATTCACGTAGCCCGTAGGCACGCAGGACGAATACAAGGACATCTCACGTAGAAGGTTACGTTTTTAGCTGTGCAACCACGTGCTACGGAAAAGTGTTATTTGTATGTAGCTGTGGATTGTTTTGCAATTTACCGTACTTCAGCGAAATATCCTGTGTATAGTGATATTAAATCGACACCTTAAAATAACATACAAGCTTCACGGTAAACTGTCTGTTTGACCTGACGCAGGCACTAAAAGTTACAACGGTAGTTCTGTCTATTGTGCTACAACTATAGTCGCGACATTTTAATGGGCCACATTTAACAGTTCATCAAAATTGTACCAGGTAACCTTGTAGCGACGTACATAAAAAATAAATATTTTAGTTTTGTTATAACTGCACAATTGATTAACTTTTTTCAATTACGATTACATATTTACTGTAAATATGACCGATACGAATTATTTAACGATTTGTTTTTACTGATAAACAATTCTAAATGTAATAAACAAATTCTGATCTTAATAATTGCACGTCGTTACAATGTTACGTCAGCTGACCTTTTTTCTTTTTAAACTCTAGGGATGTTACTCTAAAAATCGAAAGCAAATAAATAGTATCGATGCATTGATTATTTGTAACGAAATATCCCCATAAATTAATAACCGCGTTGTGAAAAGTAACACATATTTATGTGAAATGAATAATGATAATACTAAATTTAACAGTTTTTATAATTCAAGGGAATAAATGCATTTCTTTGTAAATTATGTACTTGTCTTATTTTGCTCCTTGAATTAAAGTAATAATGGGACAGGAATTTGTTTCTGATTTTACAAATAACGTTTAAAAATCAAATATTTTATTTCAAGTCCGTATCGATTTATTCGTTTTGGTCGATGTTGTCACGCAACTTACCTCACTATGTAAATTAATCTGACAGATGTCAAATGTGGCCTATTATAATGCCCCGACTGTAAGACCTTTATTCGCAGTACACTATACTTTAAAATAATATTTGTACTTCAACCTTTTGGCGAAAACGTATGCTGAATGTAAAAGGAACAAACAAGGCAAAAGTAACTTCGTTTGTAGTTTGTACCCCACGTATTTATAAAGTAATCATAGAATAGATAAAAGTTAGGGTTGTTATGTGTTTAATGTTCACACGATCAGATATCTCTTTGTTCCATAACATTGTTAGTGCCGCCCGCCCCCCGCCCCCCGCCCAAACCGCACGGACATCCCTTAACTTTCTAAAGCAAACAAAACATTACACTTTGTGCGGATATTTCCATTATCTGATAGGCTTTAGAGGGGATAATATTATAGAAAAAATAGTGTTGTGATAAACAAAATTACTTATCGATATTTGAAGTTATGCGCTTTTTTCACAATGCTGCCCCGATATATTAGCCTCGGCGGTCAGAAGTTAATATGAAAATAAACATGATGTTGAATTAGATACATTATGATTATTTACATCAACATTCAGGGGAATTAACAATCAAATTGAACAGAGGTGCTCTAACGCGTATGCATTAATGCGTGGACTACTCGTTTAAAAGTTGGTTAATTTCGCGGCATATTACTATAAACTTAATACTTAGTTTAAACAACGATAATAAAACTTAAGATAATGTTGTGGATTTCCACAAAGTAACGCCCAATTCTATTAACAGCTATTTAGAAATAATAATACCTATGTATTTTATGTGTTTAAATAACACAAAGTTTCGTATATAGACACATTTACACGCATTCTTAAGAAGTGACATTTCGTGTAACCTCCTTGTTAATGTATAAACTGGTAAAAGTGGTATTTTCATCTTTATACCCTTGGAATTAAAGCTAAAGTCGTATAACATTAACATTTTAAAGTGTTGTAAAGTGATGTTGGCAGACGGCCGCTAAAATATCGAGTGTGGTGAAGATATTAGTATGGCTTTAATAAACGGCGAACCTCGAGGACCGAGAATTAAATTTAGACGGACCCGTATTAAATATCTTAAAAGCTATTCATACAGCAACATCTTCTGCAATATTAAAGCCTGTCGAAGACTCCAAGAGATAATAATATGGAGTAAGCAATATTACATAAATTCAATATTTCGACTCACTCAAATGTTGTTTCAATAATATTATATAGCATACCCTAAAAATGTTATTCCCATTGTGAGTTACATAAAGGACATGACATTTTAATTCCTGTAAGCTAACATAATAATTATATGTGTATAATATAATTATTTATATTTAATAGCTGTGACCCACGGGGTTACCCGCGGTTTATTAGGGAAAATAAATTCGTTATATTCTCCCGCAGTAAAAAGTAGCCTATATATTTCAGTTTATCCAGGATATCAACTAACTCCTATGGAGTTAGTTGATACCCTGGATTATTGTTAGACTGTTGGTAAGTTGATACCACAATTTATTAAAATCGCTCCGGCCAAATGGCTGGCTGGTGTGTCTAAATGACGTTAAGAATTAATAACAAACATATAAACTCACTCTCATTTATAATATTAGTGTGATAAAAAGTAAAAACTTTCAAAATATCGTAACTTACCAAACCCAAAATATCTGTTTACTTCGCAAAAAGCTTGCCCACGGTAAGCCGAGCCGATTCTACCTGACTGTACTGGGGTTCGATTCCGTGTGGCCCACAGGATATTGCGGTGCCTGCGGGCAAGACGAAGATATTGGATCATCTTTGTTTACGATAAGGGGACGAATACTGGATAACAATTTTATGTAGATTTTCGCAAAAGGAATCTTTTTGGCTCGGTTAATGATTTTCTTTAACATTGAGCATATTCAGCAGCAGCTGCATTTAGGACGATATTTTATATATAGATTATTTGCAAGATATATGCGCGAAAACAATCTATACTCGGCGAAACATTTGCGGTAGCGGCTTTGTATAGAAAATGTCAAAAACTTGTCATTTTCTATACAAAGCCGCAATTGACAACATCTGACACTTAATTGTCAATCGCGGCTTAAATAAAAAATGACAAGTTTTTGACAAAGAGTCAATGACCGCTACCGACATGTTTCGCCGAGTATAGTATAGTCTAAATTATCTGTAAGCCTGATGTAAAGATGTCATTATGAAACGGCCATTTTTGACAGACTTCCAAAAAGGAGGAGGTAATAATATGTTCGGCTGTATCTTTTTTTTTTTGTATGTTCAACGATTACTTAGCCATTTGTGGTCCGATTTTCAAAATTCTTTTTGTGTTATATAGGGTTTAATTCGAATTTGGTACCATGCTCACAAAAATGGTGATCTGATGATGGGATCCTTCAGGAATCGAGGGGACTCCTTGAAATTTGTATGGAAACATCTAGTGATTTCGATTTTTTCTGAAGCATTTGAGATAAATCCTACCAAAAAGTAAGATTTCGCACCAGGTTATATCCTGGATCCGAAGGTACCGAACAGAACTTTTGAATGCTTATAGGTACAGATTCGGGGATTTCGGCGTTCTTTAAACAACTGAAAGCATAAGCTAATACATCAATTTGATTAATCATCATCATCACAACCATAATTATACCATGGGTCATTACACTATGACCCATTATTGGTACTTTTCGTGATATTTTGCATCGAAGCAGACGTTTTTGACGATGATTTCGCTGTTTGTGGACCGATTTTCAATATTCTCATATTGTATAGGATATAATCTTAATTTTGTATAACAATTACGAAAGTGATGAGCAATCGAGGAAAATCCTTGAATTTTATCAAAACACTCATAGTGGTTAAAATGTTGTTTCTAGTAAGTTAAAATTATGTTACGAATAAGAGAAATTTCATACGAAGGTGTCTCTTGGTCCAAAGGCACTGAACAGAACTCCTGAATCTTTAAAGATAAAATTTTGGAAATTGCAGCATCGCTTAGGTAACTGCAAGCATTTACCACAATTTCTCTTACGGTAACATAATGTGAATAGTTAACATTCGTATTAGTTATTTACGCATAAAGCCTTATTTTGTAGATAACTAAAAAAGAGTGAAATTATTATTTTTAACAAAAAAATTAAAACCGACTTCCAAGGTAAAAACAATAGTAATATGAACTAAAAAGTATTAAATAACTCTTACTCTTTAATAGCACGCCTTTTTCAGAATTCGTCTAATTTCGCAAGCCGACATATACTAATACCACTATTCATGCTTCGTCATGTCATCCTTGGCAACACAAACTCGCGGCCTTTCATAGTTACATTCATAGATTATTATCGATCCCTCTTAGTAAAGATAATTATCAAAATAAGCTTAATATCATTTTCCAAATTGCGATATCCAACGGATATAGTCCAAAAATTATTAATAATATTTTGAAAAACAAAAACAAGAAAGAACTGGTTAAGTTTTTGTACGCAGGTCCTATTGATAAGGAGATAGATATAAGTCAAGTTTGACCTACATGGGAGAGGTATCTGCACGCTTATCCAAAATAATGAAAAACAACGATATGCATGTTGCATTCAGGACAAATAATACTTTAAAACATCATTTGTGTCATAATAAAGACCGGATTGATGAAAAATATCAGTCCGGTGTCTATAAGATCGATTGTCCTGAATGCGATAGTGTATATGTGGGTCAAACTGGACGCAGCTTTGAGACTCGGTATAAAGAACATATCGCGGCTTATAGGAATGGTCATCCTGATAAGTCACATTTTGCTAAACATCTTTTAGATAGTAATCATACCGTGCCCAATGGCCATTCCTATAAAGTTTTACATAAATGCGATAAAGGCTTTCGGCTGAGCGTGTTGGAACAATTAGAGATCATAAAAGAAAAGAAAAATAACAGATTTGCATTGTTGAATGACCAAACTTGCTTGACTACGTCACCGCTTATTAATATGTTCGGGGGTACTGGTGAGGGTAGTGGGGGTAGTGGGGATAGTAGCGGGGCTCGATAGGATATAAAAAGGCGGTGTTTTGGCCGGTGGCGGCACTTAACGGACGTTGTTCGTAGAGTCCACATCCTGAGGATGCTCCGGTGTTGGAGCGAAACGCGCGTCGAGGTTTTCAACCTGCATGGTGGTGAGGGGCCTTGCACGGATTTGCCAACATTATTGCTTGTGTGGTGGTGATGTTTGCAAGTTCTTGCATGCGAATGTACGCATAGGCAGTGTGGGAGGAGGGAGGTGCTGTACGCATGCCTATGCGTGCAGTCACTCATTTACTTAAAGGTGGAAGTTTTTTTTTTTTTTTCGCGGAATATTGCTAAAAATAATAACAAACTAAATTTTAAGCTATGGATTTCCTCAAAGTAACGCCTGATTCTATTAACTATTCGTCTAAAACTCAACTATTTCTGTACATATACTACAGTCTTCATTACTTTGAAGTCGGTACCAGTCCCAAAAGTTTCAGATATTCTGACATTGCTGAACCCACGATTAAATTAGCCGGTAGCGACTTCAAAATAATGAAGACTGTAGTATATGTACAGAAATAGTTGAGATTTAGACGAATTCTGAAAAAGGCTTGCTATTAAAGAGTAAGAGTTATTTAATGCTTTTTAGTTCATATTACTATTGTTTTTACCTTGGGAGTCGGTTTTAATTTTTTGTTGAAAATCATAATATCGCATTTGTATGCGATATTATTTTTTTATATTATTATTTCTCCGAGTCTACAGAAATTTCCATTGAGTTATACATACATACATTCCTATAATAATACTTACTATAATATACAGACAAAAATACTATATGACGCTATGTTTTATGATCAACTATGGGAAAGGAAATAAATATTATCATTGCTACCGTACGCTGCAGGATGTGTGATGCGGGCGCCCTTTACCACTGGGAAAACATGTGCAAGTTTTGTTTGAATACACATAAATACACTACTGTACACCTGCTATGGTGTCAATATATTGACACAAATATCCGGCTTATCGATTACCCATCACTATAGTTGATTGGGCAAAATTTCCCTATTTTCCGTATGAAAGCCAATTTGAAAAGATTACAGAGCAGTTTTAGAGATTTTTAGCGGTGTCACTCAAGTTTGTTACGCAGAGTTTTAGGAGAGACTTAGTAGGTAAACTAAAATTTGATTACACCGACATACACAGTGATAAAGTATGTTGAAATAAGTGATAAAGGTCGAAAGGATCAAGCAGGATCTAATTATAACGCGACGATAAAATAGGCGAAGCTGCAGTTGACTCAGCCAAAGGAACTTTTATTCTCCTGGCTTTGTCCTATTAAAATATTCGTCTGTTTGACGATCTGTCTCAAAATTGTTTTGTACTATTTTTAGTAGATTATATACAATACTGAACCTTTGAAGTTTAATAAATTATAACAAGACGTGAGTGGAAGAATAAGGTAAGTAACATGAAAAAAAAAATCCGTTTTTTTGCTTAAATAGAGGCAATTTTTGCTTAAACAGAAAAAAATATTTGAAATAGACAAATAAATTGAACTATGGTTTATATGTTTAGCCAGATATATTAGCTAGGCTATGAAGTAGATAAGTTACAAGTTTTATTAAAATAATTAGGGAAAAATTAATTATTGTCTGTATATTACGAAATGTTACTTGTTCGATTCTTCCACTCACGTCTTCTTAAATATTATCATGATATTTTCCAATTTGGACCTTATTAAGTGCGCATAAATGGGCTCACATACAGGACTACCAGTCCCGGCTAGTATGGAGCTAATGAACGTGACACGTCCCTCACAAAAACTCGCGTGACAGTGACGAATCGACTCATGCCCTTCTCCACTTGTTCCTTACTCCAATAAAACTGTATTGTAGCCATTTATCATGTCTTTTGCCTGTTATAAAAATGTAGATAAAGTAAGCGGGCGTTTCATATTTAGAAGACAACTTGCCATTTTGTAAAATGACTATAATAACGAGCTAAATAAATTGTAAGCAGTCAATAATCCTGGAAGTACCTATCATTCCAATAATTAACTGATTAGTTAACCCAGGGAACTTTGTATCACACTGAAAAAAATAATTGTCGTTTACAATATTTTTTTATACTTACCGTACAAACATTCCCTTGACTTAATATTTTAAGACAAAAATGAGCTCAATTCAGTCAAGTTATAGCGAGATAACAAAATTGAAAATCCATTTTTATATAGGTAGATATCGTAACTGACGATCTGCCCCAGCTCCGCACAAATGCAATACAAACTGCTGCACTCAGAAATGCTGCTAATCATAAATTGCTAAAGGGCGAAGCGCCACCTTAATATCTTAGAGAATTTTCGGTTGCCTTTTTCGGCAACCGTAAATTGAAATTGTCCAATTTATAGATTTTCACACGGCGAGGCGGTGCCAATCGTCTCGTTATAGTGACGTAACCGCTCGCCGCAATCGGACGAAATCGATTCCAGTTGTGTCCAATCGGACAATCGCTCAACCGTCCGGACCGGTAATGGATAATACCCGGTACAACTATCTGGTTCCTGTTTAAAACTCTTTCGACCATATCGAGGGATGACGACCAAAATCTATGCAATGTGTCCTGACACCAGTGTCCGATCCTTGTCGATAAAATACGCCATACATCATGTTATTAAAATGATCGGACACTGGTGTCGAGACATATTGAATATATTATGTATTATAAAAATAAATTTTAAATTTTAGTTTTCTTGCTAATACTCGAGAACAGATGAAACGAATGGCTAATTTTGGTCTTGAAATATTTGTGGAAGTCCAGGGAAGGTTCTATATTAGATGGAAAGTGATACGAAGTTCACCGAGTTATCTAGTAAATAACTAAAAAAATAGATTTGAAAGTAGCAAAATTTTTGGACTAAATAGGGCCTGACGAATAAATTCGATAAGGCGTGTAATTGACTCGAATCGGCTAAAGGGTTCAGTTTAGCTTCACGATAAACTTAATGTGACGAGGGTTGAAACATGAATTTGGTTGGAAATTGAGGGAAGGGGCAGATTTGAAATTCGTGTCCTAGCACTAAGTGCAACTTGCTAGCAATAATTAAAAAATATATTAAATTCTAAATTCAAATTTTCAAAAACCATTCTGCTATTCAAAACAGAACTTGTGCTAATTTTGTTAGCTATTTAAGTAACCCAAAAAATCCTCGCTCCAAAATGAAAGTACCACCAAGTCACATTCTTAATATCAGAAATAGCAATAATAAGCAATTTGCGCCATATCGGGCGCCATTATGCGGTGCACCACGTCTAGTTTTTATAGTTTCACGTAGCGTGGTGTTAACTAAATAAATTGGATATCGATAGCGGCGAGGCGGAACTAGCGACGTGCCGCGGTTTTTGTCGTCGCGGCCGACTGCCACCGATGCCGGGAATGTATCCTGCAGCCAGCGATAAAAACATCTATCAACCCGTCTATTCTTTATGTTCTAGAATTTATGGTTTTTACGCTGATAATGCTTTGTGCTTGATGTGACTGTAGTCTGTACCTAGTTTTTAACTGACTTCAAAAAAGGAGGTTATCAATTCGATCCGTATGTACTACCGTATTCCAGAACTGCCCAGTTTTCGTATGTTAGTCTATATCAGCGTGTGAACAAATGTGCTAAATTTCAAAAATGTATATGTATGTATACATAATATACGATTTTATGTTTGTGTTCGCATATTATCTCTAATACTACAACTCACAAGTCCAATTTAAGTGATTATTTTTTGTTGTACTAGGTATATACAGCAAGTTTCATCAAAATCGGTTCAGTAGGTTTTGAGATAGGGAATTTTAGTTCTCAATTACATACAATTTTGAAGTCTGTTTTTTTTTTAAATTAAAATATTTGCTGTTGTTTTAAGTCATTTCTGTACTAATTTAGATTTATTAATCATCCCTCTTCTGAAAAATAATTTTATTATTAATAATACTTATTAATTACTTTGAATTACGATGTGAATGTTAAATATGTTTTTTGTAGAATACACATTTATAAATTTTTAAGATAGCTTTTTGTCCCTAATTGCAAGCTATCATTTAGACACAGAGTAATAAATCATTTATCAGAGAGCACACCGCTGTAAGATCCTCAATCTGTAGTTTTAACTTTATTATTCTGAGTAATAATATTAATACGCTCCAATTAGCGCTTTATTTACATTATTTTTATTTGAAGTTATTAACAATGCTTTATTAATTAATTTAATTAGTCATTTTTATTATTGTCGTTCAAAATTTGTCATGGTAGGAACGTATAGGAAAACCCTCACGAAATTCACTAAATGGTCCATTCTCACCATGGCTACAAAAGTCTATTATTCAAACAAGCATTTGCTCAATAAATCATGTTCAATTGACGCCTCTTATCAACAACAAAGTATTTGATTCGAGATCCTTATTTGGTTCGAGGCCCCTAATTCTTATAATACATGGGGACCTTAATATAATATAATATTATATAGTATGAAAAACTTTTATTCTTTTACATTAGAAAGATGACATTCACGAGACGATTCTGTGCATTTTGAAATTTGAAAGTGTTTCTCCACATTATTACAATTTTGTTCCCTATATTATTAGTCGTTATATAAATATTATATTTTAATGCTCAGAATGGATATTTTAAACACGTTAATAATGTTTTAGTCTCTGTATATTACGTACGCGCATTAAAATGTGTATGTTTCATACATTGAGCTCATTACCGCCAACTAATTAGCCACAAATTCATTTGGCGCAGTCATTCTGTGGATTATTCTGTCGTTTTATTTATAATTCATTCATAATTATGCGTAATGAATAATTTACAATCATTATCATGATCGAACGAAAAAGCTTAACATGTTGCGCGTCGGGTTACTGGAAAATATGCTGGAGTTTCTTTTTTTACAGGCTTTGGCCCACCACAGATTCCCACCGCTCTATCTCCTGTATCGCCAGGATTGACAGCGGTATTCAACCACGAAAACCCTTTGATATGATCTCAGGGAGTCAAATGTGATGGGGTTGTGGCTCGTTTTTTTTACTTGGAAGTTGGAATAACGAAGATCGTTCGATGTACTGTCTGTCTGTCTGTCTGTCCGCGGTTTTGCTCAGAGACTATAGGACCAAAGTTGTAATTTGGTGTAAATGCACATATTAATGATGCCGACAAAATGGTACATAAAATCTTTAAAAAAATATATTTTACCTCCCCTACATGAAGCGGGGATTTTTTCTCGCACCCACCCTATCGTGTGGGGTGTCGCTGGATAAGTTTTTTAAAAATATCATGAGTATTCATAGATCATTTTCCGATTTAGGGATCTGTTTGTGAAATATTAAGTTTTAAAGTGGAAAAAATCTTTAGAGTCCAGTGTCCCCCCCTTCTCATGTCCATCCCAGCTAAACGGTTGCTTCTGGAAATGTGGAAAAAATCACGGGAGTTGTAAATATGCCGAGTTTAAAAGGAAAACTATCACGGCTAAGAAGACTTCATAAGTTATTGAGTATTAGTCGATCAGCTAAAAAAAATGTATTCGGCGAAGTATAAAGGAACTCTTTGTGAAAGTAACTGAGATGATGTTGTTAGTAGTGTAAAACACGTTATAAATGTACATTCATTGGCCATACAAAAAATTTAAAAAACTAGCGGTACTACGGTACCCTATATTGCGCGTGGCCCGACA
Source organism: Lysandra bellargus (assembly GCA_905333045.1). Classification (NCBI taxonomy): domain Eukaryota; kingdom Metazoa; phylum Arthropoda; class Insecta; order Lepidoptera; family Lycaenidae; genus Lysandra; species Lysandra bellargus. Next base: position 1,084,466 of record HG995321.1, read on the forward strand.
CGCACTTGGCCGGTTTTTGGCATTTCCTCTGTTCAATAATAATTTGTGCTGCAATAAAAAAAAAATGATGATTCGTAATCAAATGACGTCTGGTAATAATTATTATCATAGGTTTCTTTGATAGTGCACAATGCACACAATATTATATTGTTTCTAAATTCTAACACAGAAATTTTCCCTGAATATTATCTACTTAATTATTGAGAATGAACTACGACCTTACCAAGAGAGTGGTTTTAACTTTAAAGCAGAGAATAACTAATAGTTTTTGTATTAGAGAAATAGGCGTTATTAATATGGCTATTAATTTTTTACTTAACATTTAAAAAAATAATTTCTTTTCAATATTCACGTTTCTGATAAATTACATTCACGCGTTTTGTAGGAATTTTGTAAATATTTTCATATACTCAGTTCAAAGATCAAAATGTTTTCTATAGATTATGGATGATGAATTGATGATGTCATTAATATCTTAAATTGGTGTTTTGTTTATCACAATGTCTAAATAGCCCATTAGTTTTGAATGAATGTCAAGGCGTCTCATTTCCCAAAATTATGAATCAGAAGATGCGAACAGGATGAAACAACGTCTAAGATTAGACTATCAAGTATTAAACGGTTACTTCAGAAGATTCGTCTTAGTTATTAGTTTAAACTTTAGGAGCGTGGCTTGACTCAAATTTCTTTATACTACTACTTCCATTAATACTTAATACTTTCCATTCTTGCGTTGGAAAAAATTATTTCCAAGTTTGATTCAATGCAGTCTGATTGTCTAACAAGAAAGATGTCGTGCATATCAAAGCGCACGGCCGTGCGCCGCCAAGTTCCAGCAGGCCGCGCGCATGCCGTGCACTATTTACACGAACGGTTTCAACGCACTTTTGACCCCCCTGTAGCTCAGTAACTATTGCAAGTACAAATATAAAATTATACGTACGTAATCGTGTACTAGTACTTACGCAATATACCAAATTTCATAGATATAGCGTTGTTACATCCTGAAATATGTCCTTGTAAAAATAGCTAATTTTGGCAATCACTCACTCACTGACCGGTAATCAAAACGTCTAGGCCACTTCCAATTGTCCTAGCGCTATGAAATTTGGCACACAGTTTGGGTTTTATATGTAGATTAACAAAAAATTTAGAAATTTAAGAAATCGGTCAAGCGTGAGTCGGCTCATCTACGAATTTTAGGAAAAATTTCTTATGTAACAGTGAATACGTGTGGGAGGAGGAGAGGGGTTTAAAAATATTGTCATGTATAATGCACACTGTATAGCTTATAAATAAATACTGCTACCTTAAAAATTTCGCTTCTATTGATAGGTTAACAAATACCACTAGCGCCATCTATCGAAAATATTGTTTATAAAATACTTTCAATAGATGGCGCTAGCAAAGTTACTTTGAAACGCAGAATGACTTAGATTAATAATACATGCGGGTGTGGCACTATAAAAATAGACCGTACGATTTCTCGAAAAAAAGTATTGAAATCCCACCAAAAACATACCTGTTAAAAATGGGGCCAAGTTCCTATTGGTTAATTATTCGCCTTAAAAAAGAGTTGAAATCCAATCCAATGCCAAGTTTAGATGCACTTCAAAATCGATCATAATCATCATCATTAACAGCCTGATCCTTAATACTTCTAAATTGGAACTTGGCAGGTTTTTATTATATACGTAGCATTTGATTAATTGTATAATTAAAATTAATATTGGTATTTATGTAATCAAATCAACCTGCCAAGTTCAAATTTAGAAGTATTAAGGATCAGGCTGTTGATGATGATGATTATGATCGATTTTGAAGTGCATCTAAACTTGGCATTGGATTGGATTTCAACTCTTTTTTAAGGCGAATAATTAACCAATAGGAACTTGGCCCCATTTTTAACAGGTATGTTTTTGGTGGGATCTAACCTTTCGCCAGTCGTGTCGGTCATCCATCGCACTTAGTTATGTAGGTAACGAAGAGATCAAATGAAGGGAAAATGCTTAATATGTGTACACATTACTGCGCATACATTTGGGTACTGTAATAATTAATAACATTCCTTTTTTGCGTTGGGGAAATGCGTTTACGCATCCCTGGCAGTCTGGGGAGGGCTACTGGGGTATGTGGGACTCCCTGGGGGCGGAGGGCCGCGCCCGGGCATACCCACTAAAACCCCAACGGTGTTCCTGCTCTTCCGCTTAAGGCAGGGCCGTGGGATACGCGGAATACACAACCGCAAATTAATAACACTCCTGGGTAGCTGGCATAGTTTTAATGAAATCGACCACCGTTACCAAAACCTATGTGGGAAGCATAATAAGAGGATAAAATCTGTGGTCTCTATCTCTGTAAATCTATACTATATTCTACAGTTCATGACTGTCTCCTTAGTTCTAACTCACACATTCCTAGCCCGCCTAGATGCTACGTTCATTCCCTTCTCACGTGAACATTTCACGTTAATAACTTCTCGTAATTCGACTCAGTTAATGCATTATCGTTTTGCCGCGCCTCGATCGATTGGCCGTACTGAGAAACAGCAATTATGCACGTAGATTTTATGGAAACGCAACCTAACGTGTGCGACTAGTAATATTTTGTATGAAATAGACCGTGAAAATGATTGAGAATTGTCTGAGACCCGATTCTTGTACCTCGACTCCTCGAATGATGCCTCACGTGAGATGTGAGAGCGAGGATGAAAGGGCCTGGCTCCATAGTTTGAGGAAAAAGAATCGGGGTCCTTATGATTGCTTCTGGTCAGTTTAGGTTGTCGGACATGTCACATACCTTTCGCAGTATACAATTAAAATCTAAAAAATCTGCAACATGCCTGAACTCGTAATGAAACAAATCACTTCAAACATTCAGTTAAAATCGAACTATTGAGTATTGACTCACGCCCCACATGCGACAAAGTTGGTGTCACTGATATAGTCAACAAGGGATTGTAGATATGGCAAAAGTCATTTCAGTATGCTAAGTTTTCAAATGGTATTACAATTTACAGTCCCGTATTTTGTAGAGCCAAATTATATTGTATTAGTTGAATTAAATTACATTAATTATGTTTTGTAACACATAACACAGACAGACAAATTAACTTTAAACTTTAATATAGTACCGAGTACGGTTATCTCTTAAGGCGAAGACAGCTGCCAATTCGACATCTTTGTGTCGTTTTCTAGACGTATGTATTTCATTGATTGGCACAAAAAATATATGTGATTTTTGATTATATTTGGAAAAACTTGTCTTTAATTTAAATAATAAAGTAATGTACTCCTACTGGATGAAAAAAATACCAAAGTCACATCTTTCAGGAAATTTAAACAGTTCTAACTAAAGTAATAATACAATATTTGCTTTAAAAATTTGTTATTTGATACCTTTTACAAAAATCCAAAGATTCCCAGATTTAATTTTCGGTTCTGACATCTAGATTTCCCATAATATTTATTTTTTCCTCTAACAAACGAAACATTTATCCACGCTACCGAGTGAACATTTCACATCTCTGTCTCTCTGGCAAGAAAATCGACAGTGGTGCGAGAGTGATGCGAGATCAAGGTCATTGGCAGTTGTCAACGTCTTAATATTTTCGTTTCTTAGGTATATCATTTTTATTGCTACATACCTAAGTACATTTTAAAATCTTTATGTAAATTGCTGCAAAATATTCCTACGCCTTTCAATGTTAGGCATTGCAACGCTTAGTATGTAGAGTCTGCTGAATAATCAATAAATATAATCATACACGAATCTTAAAATTGTTTAACAAGTTCCAGTACCTAATCAATCAACAAAAGTATTTTTTATAATAATTACTTGCCCTATCTAAAGCTTTATAATATATCCGTGGTATAAAGTTTGTATCGACAAGTAGAAGTTTGCACGTGTTAAATGTGTAAACTGTAAACCAATTCGACAAACTTCGGTTGCGATCCAAATCAAACTGAATTAGTGAATTACTGAATTTAGTCGTGTTTCCCGTCAAATGTAACCACAGGTTATAGATATGACCGGTACGTTCCACACTGTGTATTGTGTTTACAGACGTTTTGGTTGTTTTGTATTGTCTGATTAAATTATTAACTGTTAAAAAAGTGTCTTGACTAAAAAAGGATACTAAGGTCCTGTTTCACCACTTAACTTGAGAGATGTGAAGTATGGAGAATCGGCACTTTATCAGAAAGTGAAACAGGCCCTAACTTTATCCATGGAGCATACAATTTTTTATTGGAAGTTGCCGGCAACTTTGTTACCCCGAAATCCTTAGTCATACGGGAACCGTACATTTTCCAGGATAAAAACTATGTTATCTCCTTAACCTGAAAAGTATACTCATCTTAATCGATCCGGTGGTTTGAGCATGAATGTACCTAACAGACAAGCAGAAACACTTTTGCTTTATAATAATATAAAGTAAATAATATAAAGTAAAGTGCTTTATAATAATAGTTATTACTTATTAAAATAGTAAGGATAACATCATAACACATAACTGATTCTGATTGCTGGATTACTATACTCTTGATGTTAAATATATTACATCCTCTATCCTCTTCCCAGTCCGGATCAATCATAGCACTACGTGAGAACATTGCAAATGGCGACGAGATTAAAATACCCAATAACTATTTTAATTGGATTCCAATTGTGTTCCGACTCAACGTGAATATATGGATTACAATTTACAATGCAATTTTAGAATCCGCTTAGCGGATGAATGATAATATTATAATATGTTACACGCAGTAATTAACTTGGCACCTGCTTCCAAAGAGCTTCCTCAAGGTCAACCCAAGGCTTAGTCAACCCCTACTTCTTTTACTTCAAATACTCGTGAAATGAACAGTATCGCATTTCTAATATGTATGTAAATAAGAGGTCAACAATAATTGATTTAAATAGCTCTCTAAGTCATAATAATATTATTCTGTTCGATCTTATCAACAAAAGGTTAACTGGTAGAGATTGTTAAGTCAGCCCCGGATTTGGGGGGGGGGGGGGGTGCCCATGCCCCGGGCGGCAAATTCAGGGGGCGGCAAAATTCACACTTCATCATTTATTTAAGAGTCCGTATACGAAATTTTGCCGATTTTGCCGAAATTGCAAAGGTTCGCTACAGAAATATTAATATTAGGTTTTTTCCCCTTATTAGACTTAAAAATATATATATATTAAATATATATTAGTTTTAAAATATATTTAAGCGCGGAAATCCAACTCGAACTTGCGGCGAATAATATAATGTGAGATTTAGGTTGTTTTGAATCGTGTTTTTTTGGCACAATTTGTTTTTTTTTTTCTTTTTTCTCGAATTGGATAGAATTTTATCTATAGATTATTTCTGTCGTTTTCTTTTTATGAATTACAGCTCCAAGTTGCCGAAATTAACAGCAATTCTTTGCCCATTTTCTCTAAAATTTTGCCGAGTTACATATTTTTTTACTCAACTATTTCATATTAAAGTCGTAAAAAGTAATTCCAACGTTTTATAGACGACTTTCTCAACATATATTGTATTATTTTATACCGTTAAGACGTCAATACAATCCATAAACAGGTGATATTCTAAACCTTTTACAGCAAAAATCACAAAACTGTCGCGGGTTTGAGTTGGATTATTTATAAATACTTACTTAAAAAAATAAAAAATCTAGCTCCAACAATATATTATAATTGAAACGATTTTACATGTTGTGCATTAACACTTATAGAAATACTGTATTTTAACTCTTAAATCACGTCTGTAAAATCAGCGAAATCGGCAAATTTCGTATACGGACCCTTAACTTTGACCACGGAATAAATAATAGCACAAGTACAGCAATTTCATGGCCATATCAACTTGACCGATACCCTGAATGCGGAGTGAGACGTGCTGCACGAACATTTATTATTCGCGAGGCGCGTTCAAAATACGCGCCCGGCTCCCGCTCGCCTGCAGGAATCGCAGAGCTCGTTTTAGCAAACTAAAACTGGTTAAAAATTATTTGCGATCTTCTGAGCCAGGAACGCTTATCGGGTCTTGCAATCTTAACGATAGAAAAACGTATTGCACACTGGGCTGCTGCAGTTATCACCTCAGGCGGGTCCAGCGGCTCAGCGACACGCGGAGAGGAGGCACCGTTGGGTAACCAAGGGTGCTCCTCCTTACCGCAGCACCCGAGGAGTCTCACATATCCAGGCGCCCACCCAGGCTGCCGGGAATGCATCAAGCATTTCCCAACGACAAAAAAAAGGCGGGGCGGCATTTTTCAGTTTTTGCCCCGCCTAAAAAAAAAATGAAGATCCGGGGCTGTGTTTAGTAGTTGTAAGTTTGCCTTTGGTAAATTACTTGTACAGTTTAGTTCTGTGTTATTTATGTATCTTTTGCATATTATATTTTAGTATGCAATATTGTAAGTTTCTAAAGCCTATAAATAGGTACTTCAGTTTCAAGTACTATTAAAATCTCACCAAAAAAATGAACAGACATAGTCTGATTGAAATTTCGATTTAGTCTCAAATCATCTACACATTCGATTATAAACAAAGTTAACTGAATAATTCATATCGGAGTTCCCTGTTCCGTGTGGTGGTCGTGCGCGCCGCCAGCGACGTGGGATCCCGAGATTGGGGCCCCTCCCACTGGGGCACGGGCCGGGGCCCCGCCGGATGCCCCGGGGCCCATCATGCAATCCAATTGTGTTTTTTGCCAACTCCAAATTGTATGTAGTCGAACCTAAAATAGTGGAATTATGGGGTGTCTACGCGATTGATTGTTATCAGAGGAATTTAATGATCAAACTATTTTGAACACTTTTCAATGTGTAGAGTAGTAGGGGTAGAGTTTGTAAGCTTAGGACTAAGCTGGTTGCTAAATTATTATGGATCAAGCTCTATACTTACTTCATTTGTCATTTATTTCGTTTGGAATCGGTTAGCTCTACGAAAAAGTTACAGTTCTGACTTCTGACTGCCGAGTGCCGACATCAGTCTCGGGCCTCGGCAACAGATCGTTATGTGAGCTGTAATATAATGATTTACCTGAATTTAAAAAAATACGATAACTTTTTTGGGAAAAAGAAAACTTCACAGTGGCCTAAAAAGCATAATTCGCAGCAGGGCAATTTGGAATACGACAGCAATTATGGGATCCTTATTTATGGCCCCTAATTATTTACGAGGCCATAACGGCCGGACATATTCTAATGCCGAACAACAATAGAGCTAAAAATACCATTATCAGCTCAGGCGGCATCTTTGTAACTTTCATCACGAGGTGCGGGGAAGCGTTCGGTTCATTGTGAAATTCACATTATGGAGTACCATTAACGTGTTTCTGCCATTTAAGGCATTAGGATGAATTATTCTCTAAGAAAACATTTATTTCTAAAGAAATGCTCCGTTAGTGTAACTGTTAACCCAACCAAGTCCGAAATATTTAGGACTTGGTTATTAATTTTATTTAACAATAATAATTAACAAGTAATTTATAAGCTATATCATAATAATATTTTAGTATCTTCGCCATGTGTAACCCGTTTAAAGGTGGTAGAAAGTGTGAGATATAGTCGTGATGTCAGTAACAAATGTACTCGCGCCAGGAACACGACTTGTCTCCGCCACTCGTAATTCCAGATTAAGCCAATTTGGAACACTCCTTATCTAACTATTAATGTTATATCACACGCCAACAATTAAAATCCTGCTATTATGTGAAAGTTTGTGGGTATTTTTAATTACATTTTTAAGTATGTAACTACTGAACGATATTTAATGATTTTAGGTATGGTAGTAGTTTGCGTTTTGAATTGAATCTACATGTTGAGCTCCGAACACAACCAAAGTAAATAAAGTGTGTATATTTATAGTTTCTTATTGATAACGAATATTGAGTTTAAAAAACTGTTTTGCTACATCGTTTAGAATGATTATTTGTTTCTTAGAAGTAATTAATTTAGGCAACCAATCTGTAAGGAGAGAAGAAACACAAAGAATAAAACCTTTCTCGTTAGCTGTAAAATTTTTAGCTATTGTTTTCTTCGATGGCGTTACATGATATTTTTCAAAGATCTAAAGTTACGACTTACGACGGACGATAAAAACCTCACAGTTATTCAAGCTGAAAATAACAAAAGAAGATTAAACTGACAATCATAGACGCAATCGATAATTCGGGCGATCGATCACGAGTCGTCGATTACAGATAGGATCGAGTCGGTTTCATTAGTTAAGTTAATTAAACATCGCGGTAGGCGGCCTGCCCTCGGGCTAACGATATCGACGTTTTCGCATCACTAGGATTTAAAATAATGATGGTAACAAAACGTTGAGCTAGGTCGTTTGTCCACCGCCGCCGTCACCGGGACGTCACCGACAAAAATTCGAATAAAATGCCACTTTATAACCTACGCTATAGGTTTCATTTGCTCAACGGTCAACGTCGCTACAAAGCAGCGGTGGCATGCGCATGGGTCGCTAGACCAATGTCGATAGAAAATGAAACCTATAATAGCCTCTAGGCTCTAGGTCATAAAGTAGCATTTTATTTAAATTTTTGTCCACTCCTTTGACAAACAGCCATATGCTGGATTTATATTCGGTCGCCTTAACGCGCGGTTTGGCGGCTACACCGTGAGATTACAAGCAAATGTAAGAACGCACAGTTTGACGCCTACAACGCGATTACAAGCAATTAATGTAATGGTTGCGCTATCATATACATTTTGCTTGTGATCTCGAGGTATAGCCGCTAAACCGCGCGTTCGGGTGGAAGAATATAAAATTGATCCTAACAAAACGTTAAGTTACCGCCGTATCGACAACAATACAGTGTTGTTCATCAATGTATCGAGCTCTATTGTACTCGCGACAATTAGAGAGTTCGACGTGTGAGCACCGAACACAATGCTCTTTGTTGTTTAATTGAGTCACATCAATTTCCGCGTTCGCTAAAACTAAACCTGAAGTTTCGTTAGGAATTCGAAATATCATATTCCTCATTCAGAAGTATTTTTTCGCATTTCGCCGGTAACATCAATCATATGCAAGCAGATGTCAAGTAACTTTTTGGGTGTAGTAAAACTAACCAACCAAGTACGCAAATACATTACAAAATACAGTAGCCAAATATATTATTCATTGTTTATGGCGCCACAGCTACAAAAATACTATCCATTATTTATTTTTATTCTCCTTCAGATGGGATACAGTTATGCATTCCTTAGAATATAAATGCTGTCCAAAGGTCGCATCTAGTTTACAGCATCTATGTCCCGGTGTTTATATGGCAACGTGATGAATAAAGTTCAAACACGTGACCGTTACGGTGTTGTTTATAGGAGCCAGGGGCGGCTGAAATAAAGAAGTCATGTTTATAAACATGAAATGTCGCGAAAAACAATAGTCCCAAAAAATTTTAACCATTTGGAATTGTAATAGTTTACTGCTCATAATAGTTACACAGCGCCACTGAGACTACGTGCTTCTATAAGTTATAAAAGCCAAGCTTCTAATGACAATAAGTTAAGTGACTTGGAATCTTAATTATTAAGAAGTGCTTAACGAATGACGGCTCGTACGTTACGCGTATATCGCCGGCTATCGTCATGATGACTTTAATATTATTTTAGTGATGATTAAGCAGCTGCTTATTCACATTATGATGATCACATTAGTGATTAGGCACACTTAGCGTGGGATGCCCTGCAGCTCGATTTGAAGAAGGTGGTAGGATGGATGAAGGCTGCCCAATTAAGATATGCCCAAAAAACAGTCTGCGCTCGTAGGGAAAAGTCTAGGTTCAGCTTGGATAATGATAGGCTGATGATGAATCTAAGTGATGATGATGATGATCAAGGGGAAGGGGGTGTGGGCGGTATGTTTTGGCGCTAATTGAATATTACTCAAACACGGCTTATCTCACGGCTCATGGCTCACGGCTGATTCATCGTGATTATCATAACGGTAATTGCACCTGCTCGCCGTGTAATATGGATCAAAGGTTTTTGGGTTTATAGCCAATTATAACTTGGCTTAATTATTACTATTAAGTATTAAGAGCTAGGTTATATCTGGATACGATGTTACAGTGTTTAATTATGGAGACTTTATACTAGTGTGCTAAAAATAGCAGAAGACGGCAGATTTTCATTACAATATAATGTACCTACTTAAAAAGCTCCTGAAGTACCTACAAAGTCTCTACTTCTATACTCTACCTTGTGAGTAAAGCTCAACTCGAGAGTTCGAACGCTTTTTGACTGACTTCCAAAAAGGAGGAGGTAATTCTACTTATCATAATAATATTGCAATGGTGATTAGATAAACAGCCACTTCGTTATGACTTCTATTTCCAACGTAATCGACATCATTGTCAGTACTAAACATTACACAAAAAGTTACTCAAAGCTACCCAAGCTAAACGGCTCGAAAAGAATTCGAAAATCTAACGAATCGATTGTGTGCATCGGCATTTATCTCGACTTCGCCCATTGACACGTCTTGATTAATCCTGACGTCAGCAGATCCGCTGCCAGCTCACACCTCCGCACAGGGAGTATCGCTCGTATTATGTAGGTCATAGACATCAGTATCCCGTGATGCGTGCGCTCGCAGATGTTATTGTTCGTGCACGTTTAGCCGGAGCGTGTGTAACCAATGCGGCGTGTTAAATTTTAATAATGGAGTCCCCATAGATCAAGGGAACTGGAGATATGACAGGAAATTTGATACTTCATTATAATTATTCATTATAATTAAAAATTAAGAACTAAAAGTCGGTATCGTGTAAAAATCGATTTGGCTTGCCATAGCCTCTTCCTTCTCAACAGTCAGATACTAAGAATATAATGCAATGCAGGCTTATAATATTATTCTACATATTATATGATTTACCTTCTCGCCTTGAATATGTACATTCTGCTTTACTGAAACTTAAAAGTTGTTCAATCTGCTCTAAGACTGCATTGTCCTTTTGTAATGGATGATGCCATTTCCTTTCAGTTTTCTAGTCTGCAATAATAACATAGCATGGCTTAAACGCATATCTGCGGTATAAAACGACGTTGATCAAAACATTTAATCTTAATATCTTAACCAACCATTTCGCTCCAAGTTTATAGAGCTAGAAAGCTATAATATCTAGGATCTGCTGCTTGATATTCATCATTTCATATAATTTAGTATTAAAGAAGATAAATCGATGGTAATATCTAAAATTAGCGTAGTATCCATCTCTACTTGAATTATACTGTTATTTTCATTTGTTTAGTAATAGATAAGTAGGTACCAGTTAAGAGTCTAAACTACAAAGTAATCCATGATAAATAGATCCATTTGCTATTACACTTCTGCATTTTGTCTGCAATCCTATGCTGTACTTTAATGTTCAGTCGACGCCTTTTAAGATGAATTGTCAATGTCGATTATATTAAGCTGTAATATAATGCAATGATAGTGTTGCGTAGACCATCTTGCGTGGAAATTTTTATATTTGTATGCTGTATTGGTACTTGCTATCAGTTCTAAATTATTATTATCTGCATGTACCGTACTGTTCATTATTTTCCACCATTATTTTAAATTTCTACATTGGAACCAGTTAACTCTGTAACAACAAACTACATACTTATAACCATTTTTCACACAACTCTTTCAAGACAATTGAAATTGTTATCGAGTTCCGTGGCTAATGGCAAATATTTCTACTGCGAGTATTGACTCATACATAACCTCAATACTTTCAACTAGGTCGAGTATACTTATCGACTTATTCTTCATCTTATTAGCTTTTCATAACTATCCGACATTTCTTGTAACTGCGCAACTGTGTAAAGAATCGATATTGAAAATATTGGTGATCGAAGTATTGAAAGTACTTTGTAGCTGCTGCCAACTAATATATTATATTCTGTGTTGCTGCTATGACAATTGACAAGCTTTACTTAACTATTCATTTATATTAAGTTTAGGAAATATCTGTAACTGCATTCATCATTATTACTACAGCATTAATGAATCCAAACTAATATTATAAATGCGAAAGTGTGTCTGTATGTTTGTCTGTCTGTCTGTTACCTCTTCATGCTCAAACCACTGAACCGATTTTTCTAAAATTTGATATGGAGTCCCAGGAAACGTTATAGGAAACCTGATCGAGTTGAGAAACCTCTTCCTTTTTGGAAATCGGTTAAAAATGTACGGTTCCTGCGCGATAATAATTGGCGATAATATAATAAAATATTATGTTTGTTCAAAGTGCTCGCATTGTAATTGATCACTAACAATTTCCATTACCAGTAACATTTTATTTTTAAATACGATAATAAAATTTCTCCAACTCCAAAAGATTTTTCAAGACAATTTCATACGTAATTGAAGAATCCTCTTATTCATATTTAGTTTCGTTTGATCAACTCAACTGCACAAACATACTTAACGGCCGACAATAAAACCAAGGCCAGCGAAAATATCTCATTTCGGTTGATATGATAATTCAATTTTATATGAATCACAAAAGAATTCATAACCCAAATAAAACGAAACGAAACAAACACGTAATATTGCATGGGACAGAATATCGGTCAAGTGACTTGTGTATGTAGATGATTGGGTTCCGCACGTACAGTATTTATTTGAAGCCAAAGAAGACATTAGATAAGACGACAGAATGTGAAGACGACTGTATAGAAATAATTAGTATTTTATGCAATGAATATTGCACTAAAGTCATAGATAATAATATTTGTAACTAACTAGGTACTAACAGCTAACCAGTTAATATTGGAATATGTATTATGATGATTTTCAATTTATTGATTGACGTCAATCGTCATCACATTCACACATTTATTGATGTTAAAGGTTTGTTTCTATTGGTAGAAATTGAGACAACTTTCATCATGTTTTATTTTGAGTATAATCATAGGTATAATTTATTTTTTGAATAGCCTGAATTAAACGAATGTGAATTGAACCCTATTTATATCCGATCCCAAAAAGTTCCCTATTTTCTTTTTTGAACGCAACCCTAACACAACAAAAATAAAAGCACAGACTGTATCTAGAAAAGTTATATTCCCGTCTTAAATTACATCGAGTTTATCAAACGTACTGGGCATTTTCAGATCTCACGCTTTCTGTCCGTACACGTAGTCTCTATGTGGGTGTCGTAGAGTCGGTATTTGCGTGGCTCATTTTTGCATGGGCGGATATCCCGCAGCTGTTTCGCGTATTCAGAGAACATGAATGACTAGTTCAATGGCGGACGCGTCCTGAGCATAAATCCGCAATTGAAAACAGACATGTTGAAATGTACTGCAAACAATTATCTAAGCGAAGTTCGCTGTGCTAGATTAACATGCATGTTTATAGCTTTTGCTCTTTTTTGCGAGAACTTGATAGAAGACAGCTTCTTTTAAGTGCTCAAGTCGTGCGTATTATGTTTATGAATAGCCAGTAGATGTAACATAGAGCTATGGCTCTACATTCTTGGATACATTTTTTAGAACAGAAGTTAGGATGTAATAGGGTTCTTTCTCTATAATAAATAATGATATTTCAATATCTATATTAACTTTTGAGTTATTCTTATTTTTCTATATTAAAAACTCTTTAAGGATAACTGTAGAAATATCTGCACATTTTTTTATAAAAGCCAAACGTCGGTTTCTATTTAAATGGATCCATTGCTACCCTCACAATTTTTAGACTAGGTACACAAACTAATCGAATTCGAAGTGTCTTTATGATAAAGCAAATCTAAAATATCTACATGTCAAAAATGAAAAACAGGTTCAAAATTGGATCGCTTTGTAAAATTAAATAAGCTATGTTACCTACGACATTGTGACCCTTAGCACACGGAAATAAGGTTGTGTTTCGCTCGGATATAAGTGTTTACTTTATGTGCGTTAAAAAAACTCTCCCGAACAAAGATTAGCCGCGGGGACGGCGTAATGCGGATCGCACATGTTCCAGATTACATTATACGGCTTCTCTTTATTAGTTTTATAAAAATCCTCGGAAATGGAATCCAAACAGTGACATCATCAGCCCCGCTGGGATTTTCTTTTCGTTCGGTCACGCTAGCGGGTTCCCTATCTTAGTGGGATTTGATGTAATTTGCGGTTACGGGATATTGCTAGTCAGCCATGGAGCAATATGTACTACTCTGTACTCGTATAATATATATTTTATAGATGATGCCCGCAACTCCGTTGTGCCAAAACTCGTTTATCGCGCGGGAACCGTACATTTTTCGGGGATGAAAAGTATCCTATGTCCTTTCCCGAAACTCGAAGTATCTCCATTCCAAATATCAGCAAAATCGGTCCAGCGGTTTGGGCGTGAAGAGGCAACAGACAGACAGGCAGACAGACGGACAGATAGACAGACACACTTTCACATTTATAATATTAGTAATTAGTATGGATTGAAATTTCTGGATGTGTAAAATTGTACTTAGATATCACAACTCGAACTTCGAAGAAATACTTCGAGTTGTCTTTTAGAACTCAATTTATGTATAACAGGTAGAGTAGAGCGAGTTTCGTGTTTTATTTATTGCGTCCTCTCCCCTCACGTTTCTTTATCGGATTCCTTTTAGATTTTATTTATGTTATCTTTCCGCGCTCCGTTAAATTTACAGAGACGTCTCCGGTCACAATGGCTCTCGGGCGACCGATTTCGGCGAAAAAACCCGGCGATAGCGTACCGCGACGATATCTTTTTTATTGCCGCCGCGAGAAATGTAGTCGTAGTTAGTTAATGTCAGTTAATTGGCAATTCGAGCGCGTAGTCACGCCTAGCCGCGGTAACGTCGGGCGAGATTATTCCGTCTCCACTCCACGGGAAATTGATCTCTATTGTGCGGGGGGAGTAGAGACGAGAGCCGCACGAGTGGGAGAAGTAATAGCTTCCTCGACAAATGACGCGGCCCGTCACGAGCGAGTGACAGGCGTGCCTTCTGTGGTCGGACTCATCATGAGTGTTTACGTCGTGCTCCGAACGTGGCTCAAGAAGCAATTTGAATGTGCTTTGACCCACGCATGTCTGATAATACACTATCTGTGTTGTTTATAAGATGCTTAACGATACTCGACGACGGACTGCCTTGTAAATATTTAAACTGCAGACCTACTTTTTATTGTCAACATCATTTACGAAAGAGATTCTCTACAATTATAGCACAACAAGCGTGAAACAAAAATGATAGTGCAAAAGTTTATCGGCCTCATTCAGAGACATTCGATGATTAGTTAACTTTAATTTAAGTACGTTTTGACATAAACTATACACATTTTCTGTTAAACTTTTCATTCAAATAAAGTTAAGAAATCATAAAAGAGTCTGAGCGCGGCTATCTCAGACCAAATAAAGACTTTTTATTTGGTCTGTGGCGGCTGTATCATCTGCATGCTATTTAATTATATACGATGGCAAGTATATAATTAAATAGCAGACTATGATAGCTATTAAGCTAATTTATTCAGTTAAAGAACTATTAATTATATTCAGAATAGATCTAAATTAATCATCCAATACGATCGCATTGAATCGCTTGAAATGGAAATTAAACACCACTACATTTAATATGATTTACGGTATCATTCAATAGACCTACGAAATCAATTTTGATTCTAGAATTACACACATATTTTAGAATTTATAAATGTTACTAGTTGTAGCCCGTAGTGTTACACGCGTTCGGCGTTTTTTAGTGAAGTATAATAAAGTAATAAGTATTGCTTATTATTAACAGCTAAGCCTATACATACATTGTATTAATCCAGGATGTCAGCTAACTGTACGCCAAATTTGATCAAAATCGCTTTAGTGGCTAAACATACAAAATCACAGACTTTCACTTTTATATGTAATACTAGCTGTTGCCCGCGACTTCGTCCGCGTGGACTACATCGATTGAATAGTTTACGCGCAAATCATAAAGGTAAATTTTGTGGGAACCGTACATTTTTCCGCGACAAAATATATCCTATGTTCTTTTCCGGGACTCAAAGTATCTTTATACCAAATGTAAGCAAAATAGATTGAATAGTTTAGGCGAAAATCATAAAAGTTTATTGTGCGGGAACCGTATATTTTTTGGGACAAAATATATCCTATGTCCTTTTCTGGGACTCAAAGTATATAATATATCTATACCCAGCACAATCGTTCCAGCTGTTCACGCGTGATGTCGTAACCAAGGGAAATATGGATTCATTTTTATTATTTTTAGAGGTTCTGCGCGGCTTCGCCCGCGTAAATTATATATTTCACAGACAAATTAGTCCACAAAAAATAGCCTATGATCCTTCACATGCTCTACTTCCTATATGGCCCAAATAAGAGAAAAATTGCTATAGTAGTTCGTAAGATAAGCCTTTTCAAATAATTTCCCCCGTTTTTTCCACATTTTCCTCTATTTCTTCGCTCCTATTAGTTTTAGCGTGATAAAATATAGCATATAGCCTTCCTCAATAAATGGCCTATCTAACACTGAAATAATGTTTCAAATAGGACCAGTAGTTCCTGAGATTAGCGCGTTCAAATAAGCCCTTAAAATAATTTCCCCTGTTTTTTCCACATTTTCCTCTATTTCTTCGCTCCTGTTAGCCTTAGTGAGATAAAATATAGCCTATAGCCTTTTTCAATGAATGCCTATCCAACACTCAAATAATTTTTCAAATCGGACCAGTAGCTCCTGAGATTAGCGCGTTCAAATAAACCCTTTCAAATAATTTCCCCAGTTTTTTCCCTATTTTCCTCTATTTCTTCGTTTCTATTAGTCTTAGCGTAATAAAATGAAGCCTATAGCCTTTCCCAATTAATAGGCTATCTAATACTGAAATAATTTTTTAAATAGGACCAGTAGTTCCTGAGATTAGCGCGCTTAAATAAGCCCTTTCAAATAATTTGCCTCTGTTTTTTTCACATTTTCCTCTATTTCTTCGCTCCTATTAGTCTTAGCGTAATAAATATAGCCTATAGCCTTCCTCGATAAAGGGACTATCTAACACTGAAAGAATTTTTCAAATCGGACGAGTAGTTTCTGAGATTAGCGCGTTCAAACAAACAAAGAAACTCTTCCGCTTTATAATATTAGTATAGACTATTAGTATGATTATGAGATTTGGTTGATTTTTTAATATATGTAATATCATTGGTGTAACCTCAATATTATAATCCCTTGCTAACAACGTGATGTAATTAATAGATACAATATGAGTTATGATAAAATTTATTACCTACGTATATAATAATTATTATGTTGTCTATTTAGGTCTTATTTATGTTCGATATTGCTATCTATCAATAAATTCGATTGAAGATTAAAATTATTATGACAATCAATTACGATGACTGTTTTAATTAAATCGAACAGATAGTAATATTTGTAATATTTATACAACGCTTAAAGGGCTCTTAAAGCCATAAGAGCTTTAGATATTTGCTCATAGTCGTAGTTGACTACTGCGTAGGCCGTAGAGGTTGCGCAGAGGCACAGAATATAATAATATATTAGATGTACCAAGTAGAGGTAGATATTATTACTTTTGTTTATTTCGTTATCAATGTTTCGATTTTATTTTACGCTACTTTATTTAAAAGCATTATGCTTTTTGAACTATATTTCAAAGCTTACCTAATACTTTTAACGAAAAAAGCTGTAAAAAACTAAAATATTAAACTGATCTGTATCGGCAGTCGGCACGCTATCGGCTATAGCCAATAGCCATAAACGTAGAAAAAAGGCGGACGGAGTCTTATTAATTCTTATACACAGAACTGTCTTCAGAGTCGGCTACGCACACATTCTAACGCCTGTCAAATGGTATGGACTATCGTAAAAATATGTGCGTGCGGACCGTGTACATGCAGTCAGCTGGCCGACTCTGAAGGACACAGTTTTGTGTATGGTGGGACTCCGTCCGCCTTTTTTTATACGTCCATGGCTATAGCCATATTATAATGGTGGGTTTTTAGAAATGGGTGGTTAGAACAAAAAATATTGAAAAGGCTCATCGTAAACTAGGTGACGTCTGCAACACTGTTGCAACCGTACCTTTTTTTGAGATAAAAAAATCCCTTCCCGGGACTTCAAGTATTCTTACCAAACTATGCTCAGCGGTTTGTGTGTGAAGGGGTAATAGACAGACACATTTTCCAATTATAATATTAGTATGGATATGGACTTGTTTGGTCAGCGAGTCATGTAAGCCTAAAGCTAACTAGAGCAAGCCACACGAGGGTGCCAATCATACCCATAATTTGTAGTTTGAAAGTTTTTGGGTGTAATTGAAGTTTAACCCCCGGGCGATCCGAAGCTACAATTACAGTGGAACAATTTATCGACAACTAATAAACACGTTATTATGAAATATGGTACAGTTGTAATGGTTTAACGATTATTATTACATGGCAATTAATGTAAAGTCTTTACAGGGTGTAACAAAACTAATCGATAATATTATTTTAGGGTGTGTATAATATATTGTGTTCCTTGTAGAGAGGTTACTGTGAAAGTAGCAGCGCCTACACACCTACCCACCCTAAAATATTATCACTTAATTTTGTCGCACCTCGCACCCTGTATTTATGTAGGGTGTATTTTAAATCTAAATTAAATTTTATCCAAAGTCCATACCACAACAATATAATTACCAAGTAAGTACCAAATAACAATGACATCCATTAGCCACTATATTTAGTAACTTAGCATTTAGCTAAGCTATTAAATATAGTAAGACCAGGGCACAAATCATTCAGAAAACTTTACTCTTACCGAAAGTACTATATTAGTAACAAAACTAAAAATGTTGACTCTCGCACTGCCGTAGTCCGTACTCTACACCTCGCCAAAGCTTTGAAAGTCACGGTCAAGTAATTATTATGTGAGTCAGTAGCTTAAAAGGGACAATTCGGTCAAAATTTAAAATTTTAGGGCTGAAACTTACGTTTCACTATTACATATAATATTACCTATATAGGTATTATATTGAACAAAATCAAATCAATTATTACTCATCACGCTCATTTCCTAAGTTTGTTTTGAAGTATATTGTAACTGTGTTTAAAGTGTTATTAAAGTACTTAGTTATTGGGTACTTAGTACAGTCGCAATATAAATTCATTTTACTTTCTTACGAATACCTAAAGGTCATAATATAACTGTTGTTTTAAAAGCCAAAATCAGTCACGGCATATAAATGTTTAGAGCTGGCTATTTTTAATGGGCACTCGTAATAAATCAATTTATCGAATCATTTATTACTCTATAATCTTTATCAATGGCTAACAGTGGTGCCGGGGGCTTCTATTATAAATTAGGGTCATAGGCTCGGCCGATTGTTGCGACCAGCGTGTGGCGAATGCGCTAAAAACGATAATAAATAAGCGGCTCAGACGTCGTGTAAAATATATTATGTTTACATGTATTAGGTACAGTCGCCGGCAAACGTTGATAAACATTTTAATGTTAGGAATTTTTAGAGACTATTGAATTTTCAAAGCTTGCACTGGACCACCAAGCCAATGGAACTGGAACTCTTTAATATAGTAAAGCAGCTAATTAAAATGATATTATAATTGTTGACCTCTTATATTAAATAATGAAAGGAGAAACATGGTACCAAATATCATTTAATGGCGAACATATTTTTAAAGAAGTTGCGCGTGTTATACGATGTTGTCGATAAATTTTAATAAAAAGTGTTCGAAATAATCAAAGTGTTATAAAGTGATGAAAATTAATGATCCTGACTGCGTCTCGCCGCGCGCCGTGACCTCAGCACAAAATAGCTCCTAACAGCTTTTGTAAATCATTTTGATCTACTTAGACATGTATAGCCATCATCAGAACCCATTAGAAGTTGTATGTATTTAATAGCCAAGGTACATATAAATACGCTTTTATCATATCATCCTATATTCGTCCACTGCTGGACATAGGCCTCTCTCAATGAACGCCAAGATGACCGATCTCCTGCTACTCGCATACAACATGGACCCGCAAATGGAGATCGTCGTCCCAACTCCCACCTAGTTGGAGGTCGACCTACGCTTTTCAAATACGCTTTATACAATAAAAAATAATTAAAAATAAAAATAATTTATACAATTGTATAATTAAAAATATATTGTACAGTAGAGTATACAGCTGTATAAGTAGAAGCTTTAAACAAAGCACAATAAAAGCTTTTACTATAAACTAAAATATAACTGTAAATTACCCACTTTAAAGTTTAAGAGCCCGGGTAACCCTCGAAATTCTCATACATACGTAATACCAAAATAATTTTGTCATACGAAAATATTTAACATGTTTGAGTTATTTTTCAGCATAAAATAGTAATTACCTAGGTTCCTGAACAAAAATTAACTTCAAAATATTTAAACACTAAAAAGTTTTTTTTTGTGTATAAATTTTTTTTACTAAATTTAGTACTAAATATTTAAACACTAAAAAATAGAGTAAAACACTCAAAAATTTATAAATAATTAGTAAATTTACTACAAAATATTTTAATACTAAAAAATATTTTTTAGAGTTGAAATATTTTGTAGTAAATTTACTATTTATTTATATATTTTTTAGTGTTTTACTCTATTTTTTAGTGTTTAAATATTTAGTACTAAATTTAGTAAAAAAAATTTATACACAAAAAAAAATTTTTTAGTGTTTAAATATTTTGAAGTTAATTTTTGTTCAGGAACCTAGGTAATTACTATTTTATACTGAAAAATAACTCAAACATGTTAAATATTTTCGTATGACAAAATGATTTTGGTATTACGAATGTATGAGAATTTCGAGGGTTACCCGAGCTCTTAAGATAGGTTTATCGGCAAGTCTATAGACCTAGCTTCCTAAGTAATCGGAATTCGGAATTACTCACAGAAAATTAAAATAGAACTCGTAATTCAATTGTTTTTCAATCAGTTCTAATTTTGCTTCTATAGCTATTCTGCTAAGGAACCTATTGTTAGGCTATTTATGGAGTTCGCGCAGGCTCGCGATATCGTTCACACCTACCGACAATACGGAACATAAAAGAACACTCGCACTAACTCTCTCTCCTCCTACGGCGTTGTTTATTACTACTATGTTGGAACAAGTTAATAATAATACATATAACTATAACTTGGTTTAAACTCCACAGAATACTACCTACTTTGTTTATAAGAACTTGACCAATTACGCATAATTAAGACTGTTTTGTCGTACAAATAAATGCAGATTTATTTATGTAGTGCGCGTGTACGCTGTGTACGCATTACAAACAATACCGTACGTACGTCGTACACAGCGAAAATTTTTCGTGCTAAGTGCGGCGTAGTTTTGTTGCATGTGTGTGCGTAATTTTACGACGCGGCGAGGCGTAAATATTGGAGTCACTGTCTAATTCACTTTTTTGTTTGATCTCAGCATAAAAGATGATTACTTTTTAACAAGCCATTTTTTAACAAGCTATAATATGCATCAAAATTAATCAATGCAAAACTTTCGACTACTCAACGGTTTAAAAATATATTTTTTCTAATATAAACACGAATAACAGACATAAATATGAATTTCTAATTTGCATAATGTTGTTCTTTTCCAAAAAGTTTGTGTTCAAGATTAATGTTGTTGTTTAGAATAAATTGTGCGCGCGCATGATGTTCATTTGCTTCTCGAGAATCGGAAGTTTTAAATTCAAGCTGCGTTTGATGTTTAGCTTGATTAATCGTCAGGACATGCCTTTATTCCGTTCATACTTCAGCAGTCAGCTTCAAAGCTGGAATAAGCAGCACTGTGAAATATAAAACAAGTCAGTCTTACGTAGGTGTAACTGTGGAGGCAAACCTGTCAGTTTTATACCCAAGTTAAAAGTCACTGTAACAAAAATAACAATGCCACAAAGTGAGCCTAAAACAAGAATTGTAAAAGATCCAACACTATGCTTATCTAAATTCATGTTAAGAAATGTTTTATGTTACGAGAAATTCTTTTGCAAATAAACGATAAGAGTGGGCGCATAGTGTGTCGCCAGCCTTACTGCCGGCATCAAATTATGTCAGATGTGACAGAACACGGGCGGGTGTGTGTTTCAGTGTTGCCAACTCAGATTTTTTAAAGGAGCTAGATCATATCTGAAAAAAAGCTAAAAGAGAGCTAGATTTTTTTAGAAAAAAGAGCTAAATTATTTTATGTACTTTTTATTAACAAACATCTTTAAAAAGTAATGAAATAATATTTACTGACTTTAAGTTTAAACAATTCCTAGTCTAAAGCAGGGCTTCATAACGTTATCGAATAACAGAAAAAATATCGTAACGTAACATTATTTTTTTAACGATATTTAGTAAAATAACGTTATATTTACCGTTATTTTTATAACGATATTTTTTCGTTATGTATAAACGAAAAAATATCGTTATAATAATAACGGTAAATATAACGTTATTTTCTGGTATCAGGTATGCGATCGTGCACGGTGCACTAAATCTCACTCGCAGCCCACTTTTTTTGCGAGATTTGTGTGAAAATACAAAGAAAAAATACACCTTTTAAGCGTGATTACGTTTAGAAAATTTTCCCGCCTGTCATGACTTTCTTGACGGACTATAACGTTATCAAAGAACATATATTTACCGTTATAAATCCTATATAACATTATAACATTAACCGTTATTAATATCAATTTTTAACGTTATTTTTAATATCGGGTAAATTTTCATAACGTTATCTATGCCCTTGAAGCAGTAACGTTATGAAAAAATAACGTTATTTGAAGCCCTGGTCTAAAGTGATATTGTGTCGGGGGACCGCCAACAGCGACCCTTGCATTTTGTATTGCCAAGTCACTGATTGTCTCGATTCGGTTCGCACTTTGCTATGAACTGACCATTAAACTTTAATGTTATGTGAAATCAAACATCTACATTAGCGGTCCCCCGATGGACTAAAATATCACTTTAGACTAGGAATTATTTACACTTAAAGTCAGTCAATATTATTTCATTATTTAATTTTTAAAGTTTTTTGGCGGTTTTTTTTTTTAATTTCTTAATTATTTCATGCTTTTTAAACTTGTGTTGGTTATACTGCAGAATAATTCCTATCAACAGGATCATAATATATCCTAGTGAATACCATCTATGAATGTCCTCTTGGACGAGGCCGTCGATATGAGTCCAAACAATATGAAACCTTCACTTTGGGTTCATGTTATGGAGCTCGGTATATATAGTTTATCTACGTCTTACTACTTACTAGTTGTTGCAATTAAAATGTGCCCAAACACGAAGCCATTGTCTAAGTTGGTGAGGAGTTGGGTATCCATGGTGAGGAGATGCTGAATGTATGCTTGAATTTTAATAAATTGGTTTTACTTTGTAAGCTGATAATATCATGAATATAATAATCAAAAATAGAAAATTTAAAACGAGGAAAGGAATGTTGATATGCTGAAGATAGTGAAGATTACTGCTGTATTATAACTTTGTAGCTTTCAAATTAAGAGTTTATAAGGCTTGAAATACGGTAAATTACGGTATCTCCGCAAGGAACGCCCTTAATCTATTTTCTAAGGATTTATTCATAGTGAACACGGAAAAAAGCTAAGATTGTAGAAGAAACAAAGCTAAAGAGCTAAACCCACTTTTTTAAAGCTAACCAAGCGGATTTAGAGCTAAATCTAGCTCTAAAAACTCCGTGTTGGCAACGCTGGTGTGTTTGCCGGAATAGGGATGTGCCGCACGAGTTATGATAAATGACGGCTTTGCGTTTATATTTGACTGGCACTTATATTTATACTTCGTATAAACGTCTCTTTAATAATTACCGAATAGTAATGCTAATTAATAAAGACAAATATAATTGAAATAGTTTTAACTCATTTAAGTGTTTCGTATACATTGTTCACTTTTTAATCGTGATTTATTTCCACATAAACTAGTTAATTATTAAACACTGCGCGTTAAATGTTAATTTATACTGATTAGTGTGTATAGGCACTCAGTTAAGGTGACTACTAAAAACATTACTTTTATTCTTTAGAGTTAATTTATTTCTACTACATAATATGTACTGCTTTACGAATGACTAATGCCCAGCCCAAGTAGCAACCAAGCGTAATAAACACCTAAAAAGCAGCCAATATAGCACTTGTACCGCTGTTTTACAGCTGTATAAGAACGTTGAAGAGATGTTGTAGTATTATATGTCGGTTTAGGAGTAATTATTCAGCTCTAGCTGTATCAAGTCTGTATTAAGAAGTCAAAGTACGCTTAAAGTTCTGAATCAGTGTATCGAAACTGTCATGTACAGCTTTAAGTTTCCTGTAACGCTTTGATCCTCATTTTTAACCGACTTCCAAAAAACGAGGAGGTTATATGTTCGGCTGTGGATATATTTTTTTTTGTATGTTCAACGATTACTCCACCGTTTGTGAACCGATTTTCGAAATTTTTGTTTTGTTGTATTAGGTTTCACTCCAATTTGGTACCATGTTCACAAAAGTGGTGACCTGATGATGGGATCCAGGAGTAATCGAGGGGACTCCTCGAAATTTATAAAGAAACATATGGTGATTTTGGTTTTATGTGAAGTGTACTAAGAATATGGTACCAAAAAATTAAACATTGGGTCAAGGTATACCATGGTTTCGAAGATGCTGAGAGAACTCCTGACTCTTTATAGATACACGTTTGGGAGTTTCGGCGTTGTTTTAAGAACAGAAAGCATATGCTACCATGCAATTCAAATTCATCATCATCATCATCGTCATCATCATCATTACCACGTCGTGTTAAGGTCACCTGCAATTCTCATGGCACAAAATAGATAATAATACAAGGCATAGGTATGGATACAATAATAATAATTATATACACAACAACACCAATTATAGGCTGTTTAATATACACGATTATAGGCTGTTTAATATACACGGCGGTCGGCGCCGCAGAGGCAACGGCATCGCCGCGCGCCGCGCGAGCGTAAACATCGTATTCAAGTTCTAACCGGAATGTCAGGGCATGCGGCATGCCGCGCTGCGAGCATTTTTCAGCACGTGTTCACTTAGATTTTTTAAAATGTATTGTTTAAATGTATCTATCTACCTGATATTTGGGCCTTGGGGTATGCCGTATGACTCTTAACAGTCTTAACAAATTGTAATAAGATACGTAGAATATACGCAGTACCACCGACGACCACTTATAAATTCGCGGACTATGACGGAGGTCAACTTAATAACAATTATACGAGATCAATTACCACTCAATATTATGATTTATGTTGTCAATTAAATGCTCGCTGCTCACACCAAGCGGCAAGCTCACTGTTGAGTTGTCAGTTGCTCACAAACTTTCAACAACACGAGAGACATCTGTTACAAGTTACAACTACCTATATAAAACTTCTACGTACAAGTGATAGCGCGACACAGGAGCGCCTCAGTGACATCTAGTGAAGACAATATGAAACTATTTTTTATACAATTTGAATTGGCACTAACAGTTTACCTACTAGGTAACTAAAAAGAGTGAAATTATTATTTTTAACAAAAAATTAAAACCGACTTCCAAGGTAAAAACAATATTAATAGCATCCTTATAATATGAACTAATAAGTATTAAATAATTTTTCCTATCTAATATGTAGTGCCTTTTCCCGAATTCGGCTAAACCTCAACTATTTCTGTACTCAATCTTCATAATTTTGAAGTCGGTGCCAGAAACCTCTCAAAGAAATAAATATTCAGCTATATCTGGTACCGACTTCACTTACTACTACAGCTTAGAGCTGTATTATGGTGATACTCAAATCTTATTTCTGTATTATGAAGTAGGCAAACTCTCTTCTACAGCTACTTTTTATGGTGTAATTGTACACCCTTTTACAGACTAAAGCTGTATAATTTCTGTCTTTGAGAGTCATAAACAGCAATAAAAATAAATGGCGCCTATAGTACAGCCTTAATTAGTGTATCCCTAAAAAGAGTTACAGGTTATATTTGTAACACTGCTATGCAGCATTAATAGTACATTTATTCGTTTATACAGCCTAGCAACTGCTAAAAGCTGAATACTATATCCATTATCTACATAGTACAGCTATTAATGCTATAAGACCATCAAAATAGAATTTAGGCTGTTTAGCAAATTGTCGCCATTTTTAACCGACTTCCAAAAAAGAGGAGGTTATATTTTCGTCTGTATATATATATTTTTTTGTATGTTCAACCATAACTTCGCTGTTTGTGGACCGATTTTCATGATTCTTTTGTTGTTGTACAGGGTTGAATCCGAATTTGGATCTATGAGCAATCGAGGGAAATCCTTGAAATTTATCAAAACACTCATAGTGGTTAAAATGTTGTTTCTAGTAACTTACACTTAAGTTACGAATAAGAGAAATTTCATACGAAGGTGCCTCTTGGTCCAAAGAGACTGAACAGAACTCATGAACCTTTAAAGATAAAAGTTTGGAAATTGCAGCATCGCTTAGATAACTGCAAGCATTTACCACAATTTCACTTACAGTATTATAATATTATGGATACGAATACTATCGTAGTGGTTATCTACGCATAAAGCCTTGTCTTGTATATAACTAAAAAGAGTGAAATTATTATTTTTTAACAAAAAATTGAACCCGACTTCCAAGGAAAAAAACAAAATTCTTAAAATGGCCTAAAAAGTATGAAATAATTCTTATTCTTCATTAGTGCTTTTTTCAAAATTCGACTAAATAGCAACGAATTGACCCTATTTATGCAAAATGAGTCCAATCCACACCATTGCCAAAATTGAGTTAATAATGCAGAAGTATTCCAAAATGGCCCTTTTATCGACCCTATGAAGATCGTACTAATCTAACAATTTTTTCAGAACAAAACATTTTTACAACAAAGTTACCAACTAACAAATTAATGAGTATTGTTTTTTTTATATAGATCCAAGCTACATATTGGTCTCTCGATTTTTATATTATATTTATAAGTATTTTTAGTTTTATATTTATAAGTAGAATCATGCGACTTGTTTGCATATTAAAAAAGGCTTAGTTCTTAATATTTTACAAAGACTCACGGGTCATTGTGACACAGGCCCGACACAAAATAGACATATCCCATTTTTTGATAGGGTAAAACGACTAGTGATTAGATAGTACCAGTTATTGGACAAAACACAAAAACGCAATATTATTTAATAAAGTTTGCTTTAAAAACTGCATTTTTAAAGTAATAAAACGCCTGATTTTAAAGATAAACAGGTAGCTATTAAAGCAACCTTAATAAATATTATAGTGTTTTTGTGCTGTGTCCAATGACTAGTACTGACTACTGTCCAATCACTAGTCATGTTCACCCTATGTAATATTTATATTCAAAATCAGTGGCTAAGACGTTATTTTATTGCTTTCTTTTTTTCTCTTTAGGCCCAGTAAGAAAAGTGCTAATACGAAGAATAAGAATCGTTATTTGCATGTTTTTTGCAATTATATTCAATATCAGTGGCTAACACTTAGAAATTATTATTTTCATACCGTGCCTAAAGAAAAACACAAAACCAAAAAAAATTTTGTTTACTGAGGTACATTTAAAAAGAAATCGGTCAAGTGTGAGTTGAACTCGCGCACGAAGGGTTCCGTACCATTATAGAGCAAAACTAATAAGTAGTAAAAAGTTTTATAGTGC
This sequence comes from Lysandra bellargus, assembly GCA_905333045.1. Taxonomy (NCBI): domain Eukaryota; kingdom Metazoa; phylum Arthropoda; class Insecta; order Lepidoptera; family Lycaenidae; genus Lysandra; species Lysandra bellargus. Next base: position 1,112,161 of record HG995321.1, read on the forward strand.
CCAAGTGTGTGCCCGTGTAAAAAGTCGGTCGTGCACCTGATCTCTCACCAGTCATGTCTGTCTTCCGCTTCGTTGGGTTACGAGAGTAAAGAATAGTGCTCTTGTGTATTGCGCACAAAGTTTGGCACTATAAAATTACTCCTGCGTAACTGGCCTGGTTTCAATGAAACCAGAGTGGTCGTGTGTATTGCGCACACACGACCGTTACGACACGATCGTATAGAGGGGGAAAATCCAGGAAGAACAAGCCGAAGAACCCCATATCGAGGACAAACAGTTGCCGAGTTCTAAGCACTCAAAGTTTGACATTGACAGCTCGGCAACTGTCAAACGTCGAACAAAAGCGGCCATAACTCCGCTCCCAATAGGCCTAGAGGAACGGGGTTTCTTCTAACATCAAAGGCAACATCTCGGCTACCCCCTCCCTGAAATTGAACTAAATCGGAGACATCAAATTTTGTCTCAATTCTGAGGCCAGGATCGAATAGAGGAGAAAAATCCAGGAAGAACAAGCCGAAGAACCCCATATCCAGGACAAATAGTTGCCGAGTTACAAGCATTCAAACTTTGACATTGACAGCTCGGCAACTGTCAAATGTCTTACAAAAGTAGCCATAACTCCGCTCCCAATAGGCCTAGAGGAACGGGGTTTCTTCCAACCTCAAAGGCAATACCTCGGCTACCCCCTCCCCGAATCTGGACTAAATCGGAGACATCAAAACTTCAAGGACGATTCTTCTACTATATACTTACAATACTTTTAAATGAGTAATGTAAAATTTGTCTATTACATTAATGTAATGGACAAATTTTACATTACACATTCTTTGCATTTAATGGACAATAAAGGTCCGATAATGGCTCATTATTTTGTAAAATGGCAATGTAAGATACTCCATTACTATTATTTTTTGTATTATTATTATTATTTTTTACATTAAGATTTTTGCAACGTTGCTTGAAACCATCACTACTAATGCGAAAGTGTGTCTGTCTGTCTCTCTGTCCGTCGGTCTGTCTATCTGTCTGTCTGTTTGATATCTCTTCACACCCAAACCACTGAACCGATTTTGCTGAAATTTGGTATGCAGATACTTTGAGTACCGGGAAAGGACAATTCATCCCGGAAAAATGTACGGTTCCCGCACGATAAACGAGTTTTGGCGAAACGGAGTTGCAGGCATCATCTAGTTTTAAACATCCTTGTAAAAACCAGAAAAAAGTAGGAGCCCCACATTATATCAGGTAGGTACTTACTGCCGAAGCATACAACAAGATATATTTAGGATATGCTCACCTAGATACAAAAAAATATTAAGTTTTAAATCTAAATTATATATTTTTTTCATTTCAATATTTTTTTTGGGAATATAAGCAACAATATAAACTAAAAAATAATGAATATATATTTAATTTTATTACTACATAACCGAAAGAAATAAATGCCGGTTTTCTTCAAAATTTTAAAGTTCATGAGGCCTCAGTTTATTTAAAAGCAAATTTTATAAGTTAAAATCGTTGTTTCTATTACTAATTAGATGTTAGACATCCAAATCGGGTGCACAGATCTCATGCACGAAAATCCTGTTGACTTGTGTAATAAATCTAAAAAGATGGTTCGCCTTGGATTATATGTATCCCACACTAATATAGTTTTCCTAAAAGGAACCCTCCTGTTTTTGTTTAATTTTTGTTGGAAATAGTAGTAATTTTTAACATATTTATGTTTGTACGCATAGAATAAATTACCAAATATACTATTGTAAATTAACTTTACTTAAAATAACAATAAGTTTTAAAGAATACACAATTTTAATAAAAACGGCTTTTTCTCAAAACTGTCATCGTGTGAGTTGAGTCCGGTATGCATAAATAGGTCCAATTCTGTACTCAATTTTCATTCTTTTGAAGTCGGTACTGGCTAAGTTCTATCTCAAGTATCTCAGTTCTGGGCTGGTACCGACTTCAAACGAATGAAAATTGAGTACAGAAATCGTTGAGATTTAGTCGAATTTTGAAAAAGGCACTAATGAAGAATAAGAATTATTTCATACTTTTTAGGCCATTTTAAGAATTTTCTTTTTTTCCTTGGAAGTCGGGTTCAATTTTTATCAATTACAAATTGAAGATTAAGAACATGAGTACATAAAAATTAGACTAATGTTTTTATATTTATCAATATTTTCAGTTTGTCCAACAACCTTCTATGCACCAACGAGGCTCTACGTCCATTAAGTCAAAATTTTTAAATTCTAACCTATAAAAACCATATTTAGTAACCTTATTTAATATCTCCTCCTTGATTATTTTGCTGGCACATTTATTTTTTATCACAAAACATATATTATATATAACCACAATAAATTTATTTTTGTACGATAATGCACTGTATCCTGCGCCTATCGAATCTCCTTAAACACAGCGTTTATAATATGTAACTTTGATCAACAGTTATTATAAATGCCATCATTAAAAAAAAACCACAGCCGAACATAATTATAACCTCCTCGTTTTTTGGAAGTCGGTTAAATATATCTTCTGTTTCGTTTTAATTCTTTTGTTACTCTGTTCAACAGAATTATTACAGCGTAAAGCTTAACAAGTGAGTAACAATGGAATAATTGGAGTGTATTGGTTTCTTCGTACACCATAGTACAGCCGCAAAAAAGCTATTATACAGCCTATTTTATGCTTATACAGCTACTGTACAGCCAATAATATAACGCAAAACGCTGTATAATTTGTGCCCATTTCAGGGTTATAAGGGCCGTATAAGTGCTTATACAGCCTTTATGCAGCCTGGAAATACAGCATTAAGAGCATAAACGACCTTTAATACAGCTGTTATACAGCTTGTGATGCTGCTACCGTTCTGAGGTATTTCTAACAGTAGTTTAACTATTCAACAGTTTTGTATTGTTAGGGTGAAGCCAAACGAGCCTAATTTTGTGAGTCGTGAGTCGCAGAATTTCGGTCGCGTAAATATTTTTTCATACAAATCTTGAATCACAAAATAACGCTCGTGTGAATGAAGTAGGAATTTTCTATGGAACTGAATGCAGCTGATTTTATGCCATCCGAAATTCTGCGACTCACAACTCACAAATTACGCTCGTTTGGCTTCACCCCTAGTGTATTAGCAGTAGCAAATCATAATCGTTAGGGAATAGATAAACTCCTTTCAAAAAATTCAGGACACTAAATATGCATCGCGATTTTGTAAACCAAATAATAAAATTATCGATAAAAGTTAGCACATCTCTAAAGGAGAATCACGTTACGTCAACATGGGCGTACACGACGCGACGTTGATAAATAAAATTACTGTTTTATTATCTTCTACTAATTACTTAGAATTTTCAACCACTTAACCTTAACTTAAACCTAAACCCAAAACTTATTTAGGACTAAAATACATATATTTTAGAGATGTGCCGACTAGTCGGTAAAGCTGACTATCCGGCCACTTTTGTAGTCGGCGACTAGTCGGCGAATAGCAGGAAAAAACCGCCGACTAATCGGCTTTTTACTTTTTTGCTATTATTGAAATTACATTAAAGAAAGACCTTGATTATTATATTTATTTTATAATGTGTTCAATATAAAATAAATATTATAATGTTACAGTTTACACATTTTAAAATTAAATTATTACCTCGATCGCGGATTCTTGGAAATCTTTTACTCTCGCGGAAACTTCCGAAACCATGATCGGCTTGGCCGACTAGTCGGCCGATTAGTCGGCTTCTTTGCAGCCGACTAATCGGCTAGTCGGCCAAAATCATGATCGGCACATCTCTAAATTATATTTTTAGCAGCATTTGAGTATTCCGTTCACACAGTAATTTCACTTTAATCATTTTAGCCGTCACAAATATTTACAAGGCCCAGAAATGGAATTATTTCAGCCTAACAATGTTTAGTCTGCAAACACGTTTTAAAATAAAGCAGTTGTGTTTTGGAACAACAATATTATTACCTACTTTAAAAGCCCGGGTTACCCTCGAAATTCTCATACATACGTAATACCAAAAAATTATTTTCTCATACGAAAATATTTAACATGTTTGAGATATTTTTCAGCTTAAAATAGTAATTACCTAGGTTCCTGTACAAAAATTAACTTCAAAATATTTAAACACTAAAAAATAGAGCAAAAAAAAAGCATATGCTACCATGCAATTTCATCATCATCATTACCACGTCGTGTTAAGGTCACCTATGTCTCATGGCACAAAATAGATGAATAGTACAAGGCATAGGTATGGATACAATAATAATAATTATATACATAACAACACCAATTATAGGCTGTTTAATATACACGGCGGTCGGCGCCGCAGAGGCAACGGCGTCGCCGCGCGCCGCGCGGCGCGAGCGTAAACATCGTATTCAAGTTCTAACCGGAATGTCAGGGCATGCGGCATGCCGCGCTGCGAGCATTTTTCAGCACGTGTTCACTTAGATTTTTTTAAATGTATTGTTTAAATGTATCTATCTACCTGATATTTGGGCCTTGGGGTATGCCGTATGACTCTTAACAGTCTTAAAAAATTGTAATAAGATAGAGATCAACTACGATAACTTGGCGCGCCCCTCCAAATAACTGTTTCAATGTGTGTAGTCACATCCTTATGAAAGAGTTTGTATGTAGTAAGTATTCAACCAATCACAGTACACGTTATATTTCAGTTAATGTCACTTATTACCAAGATTTGTTGGTCAACTAATCATAACTAGCCTACCGCGCAAGACAACGTACCTCAAACGTTTTGACAACGCACTTCAAACGTTTTGAATTTTGGAGGGGCGCGCCAAGTTATCGTAGTTAATCTCTACGTAGAATATACGCAGTACCACCGACGACCACTTATAAATTTGCGGACTATGACGGAGGTCAACTTAATAACAATTATACGAGATCAATTACCACTCAATATTATGATTTATGTTGTCAATTCAATGCTCACTGCTCACACCAAGCGGCAAGCTCACTGTTGAGTTGTCAGTTTCTTACAAACTTTCAACAACACGAGAGACATCTGTTACAAGTTACAACTACCTATATAAAACTTCTACGTACAAGTGATAGCGCGACACAGGAGCGTCTCAGTGACATCTAGTGAAGACAATATGAAACTATTTTTTATACAATTTGAATTGGCACTAACAGTTTACCTACTAGGTAACTAAAAAGAGTGAAATTATTATTTTTAACAAAAAATTAAAACCGACTTCCAAGGTAAAAACAATATTAATAGCATCCTTATAATATGAACTAAAAAGTATTAAATAATTTTTCCTATCTAATATGTAGTGCCTTTTCCCGAATTCGGCTAAACCTCAACTATTTCTGTACTCAATCTTCATAATTTTGAAGTCGGTGCCAGAAACCTGTCAAAGAAATAAAGATTCAGCTATATCTGGTACCGACTTCAAAATGATGAAGATTGAGTACAGAAATAGTTGAGGTTTAGCCGAATTCGGGAAAAGGCACTACATGTTAGATAGGAAAAATTATTTAATACATTTTAGTTCATATTATAAGGATGCTATTAACATTGTTTTTACCTTGGAAGTCGGTTTTAATTTTTTGTTAAAAATAATAATATAGTTACGTGTCCGGTGTCCCTGAAATGATCTCTGGGACGCCAAATTGTCCCGTTTTCTGAAACCGCGCGAAAATTTCGATTTCGATTCGATTGATTATTCTGCCAATGTAATATTTTTCTCGATATTGTCTGGTAGGTAGGTACAGCTTAGATAATATTATTATATTATAATATTACCAGCTCAATATTCATGATATGATAATTAAAAATATTATATAAAATATAAACTATATGTATTATAGGCATGTACCTATAAATAAAAAAATAATATGTTACCGTACCGATTGATATGATTTTGAATAATCTCCTATCGCTGATTGAAACGAGCCATCCATCACGGCGCGGCGATTCAAACTAAAATATATAGTATCTCCTTCTAAAAGAGTTAAAATTTGAATGACATATAATATTTGTTTTGCTAGTTAAAATATGTTCCGGGCGTTTGAAAATATGAACAATTGGAAAATTCATAAAACATGACATTTGACAATGTGGGCAGTTTGGGAATATTATAATATTTAGCTAGGTACAGTCGTTGACAGACCTAATTTAAAGTATTTAATTCCTTTCCTACGCCACAGAATACATAATACTAATACTGTACCTACGCGCGTCAGTGAAGAAATCAGTCATCCCCGAAACGTCAAACGAGTGAGCTCACTCTTTTGAAAGCAGTGCGCCTCAGGACGCGGTGGCGATCGGACGTGTCACGTGCGTGATATTTTGATTAACGCATTGTTTTTGTCTACAAGTGTTCAAAATGCCGTCGTGTGCTTTCCGAAATTGCAGTAACAACACGAGAAATACAAGTAAAACTAATGGTGTTACATTTCACACGTAAGTACAAAGATTTAAGTAACTATTATCTTCCATCCATTATAATTTAGAAGATAGAAAAATCAAAACAAATCGGAAAGTGAACGAGAGAGCAAAAGAAACCCTTCAATTTTATTGAATAGTTTATTTAACATTTAGAATGAAGTTGCGACTTGCGCGATGTTCAATATCAACCCTAGACGGTCAATAATATACGCAAAAAGTAATATTGTGCCATTGATATACAAATGATTTTTTGTATAAGTATCAATGTATTGCGCAATAAAATTGCTCGTCTAGCGGCCCGCCGAGACAAAAAGAACGACAATATTTTCTCGATACATATTTTTCTGTGGTGCCCTGTGATGTGACCAATATCTTGAGACCCGTCATGGGATGTTCCGACGTGCATATTTACAGGGGTCATTTAACAGTAGACTTAATAAAAACGGGTTACGGGAATATCTAGGTACCGTCAGCATACTCTAAGTATTCTCTTTACCCTTTGGGTACGGAATCATAAATATTAAATTGAGGCCAAATTCTATTAAAATAATAAAGGGTTGGGGATAAGCTGTTTAAACTCAGTTTATCTATTTTATGTGAGCTTTCTATAAACTAAATATAAACAAAAAGGCTTTGACCAACTCTGCTGTCGCGTCTTTAAGCTATTAGCAGCTAACCAGTTCAAATTTATTTATCGACTGATTAATCTTTTACTGTTTGCATGATCGCCAAATGGGTGGCGACTATCAATATTTTCATCTCTTTTTTAGGGTTCCGTAGCCAAAATGGCAAAAAACGGAACCCTTATAGATTCGTCATGTATGTCTGTCTGTCTGTCTGTCTGTCTGTCTGTCTGTCTGTCTGTCTGTCTGTCTGTCTGTCTGTCTGTCTGTCTGTCTGTCTGTCTGTCTGTCTGTCTGTCTGTCTGTCTGTCTGTCTGTCTGTCTGTCTGTCTGTCTGTCTGTCTGTCTGTCTGTCTGTCTGTCTGTCTGTCCGTCCGTCCGTCCGTCCGTCCGTCCGTCCGTCCGTCCGTCCGTCCGTCCGTCCGTATTAAAAATTTTAGGGGCCCCCATAGGTACAACTGAAACAAAAAAATTTTTTCGTCTAACCTACGCGTATAGGGTATCTGTGGATAGGTCTTCAAAAATCATATTGAGGTTTCTAATATCATTTTTTTTTCTAATCTGAATAGTTTGTGAGAGAGACTCTTCCAAAGTGGTAAAATGTGTCCCCCCCCCCCCCTCTAACTTCTAAAGTAGGGGCATGATAATTCTAAATAAAATATATGATGTACAATACTGTAAAAACTACCAACGAAAATTGGTTTGAACATGATCTATCAAGTAGTTTTTTTATACGTCATAAATGGTAAACCTTAATTTAACCTTCATTAAATCAACTAAAATATAATATTTATAGAGTATTTTAAGGTTTTTTATTATTCGTAGACTTATCCCTACTATATGTAATTATTTATAAATATAAAAATAAATCAAAAACCTTTTAATTTTATAGAAATAAACCTTATTGCTGCTGCGGAACCCTTCAGTGGCGAGTCCAACTCGCACTTGGCCGGTTTTTGTTTATTTATATTATAAATTAACAATCGACACTGTATGTCTAAAGATGATTCAGAATAATTACATGATTTTAAAAAATCATTAGCTTTAGGTACCGTATATGTTTCAGATTTCCGCAAGACCCAAGTTGTAAAGAAAAATGGATAAAAGTTATACAAAAGGAACAAAGGAATAAGGAGTGGTTACCTACACAATATAGCCGAGTTTGTTCTGCGCATTTCAAGGAAAATGATTTTCACCTGACTCCATCGGGTCGACGTAAAATTAAAATTCACACTGTACCATCAATTTGTCCAACACAAGATTTATCACAAGATTCAACTTCTGATCTAGAAGAAACGCTACCTGGTTCACCCCTTGAAAATGTTCACGTGTCTGATACATATTCTATTTATGATACGCGTAAAATACATCTAAGAAAGAAATTGAGTATCGAAACATGCAAAGAAAAGAAGTGCAGAAGAGAGATGCTGAAACTTAAAAAAGAAAATAAATATTTAAAATCCAAAATCTCGTCTCTACGAGAGATAGTGAAGTGCTTAAGAAGAAAAAATATTTTATTAAAAAAAGCACAGACGGCTGAGTGACCCGATTGCTCGTTTGCCCAAAAATAAAAAACAGGTTTTTCTCATAATTTTCAAATTATTTCGTAATAACTTTTTAAACTTACAAATTAGACTAGTATAGCCTCAACACCACTAGCAAGTAGCAATGTCAAGATTATAATATGTAATAATAACTACAATAACAATATATACTTAGGTTAAATGTCTTTTAAAATTCGATGGCATGATGACACAGTATTTTTTACTTTTTAGGGTTGGACCTCATCTGGCAGCACGGAATCGCCTTTTCCCGTCGCCCTTTCTCTTTCTGTCGCTTAGAACTGCCATTTGCTAGACTGAGACAGAAAGCATAATGCGATAGCACGCGGCGACGTCTGTCTGTCTGTCTGTTACCTCTTCACGTCCAAACCGCTCAACCTATTTTGCTGAGGTATGGAGATACTTTGAGTCCCGGGAAAGGACATAGGATACTTTTTATCCCGGAAAAATGTACGGTTCCTGCGCGATAAACGAATTTTGGCGCAACGGAGTTGCGGGCATCATCTAGTTATTATAATAAAATCCTAGAGCTTTGTAACAAAACGTGACGTCAAAACTGTGACGTCATATTTGTTAATGGCTTGAGATTCTTATTTGTAGACAAGCAAACAAATTAAGGTATATTTCTTTTGAAGTGAAACCCGAAAATGTAGTCAACATTTCCACGAATTTTGTATGTTTTTCGCGATTCGTTTATTCAAAGCTAAAAACGTTCGCTTTTATTTCTCACTCTGCATGAGTATTGAATATTCGAGTCGGTGTTTTTCCGAGCTATTCATTAGTCTTGTTATTCAACATTTTATTCGAGGGCCTGCTTTTAATTCTATTACAAAGAAATCTGATTCGTCGAAACTCCTACTCCATATAACATTGAACATTAGATACACAAAGAATACTAAGGGCCTGTTTAACCGCTTCCTGATAAGGTGCCCGATAGGCTTATTTGACAGATTCTCCATACTCTGTTTCAAGTTAAGTGGTGGATAGCCTTATCAGGAAGCGGTGAAACAGGCCCTAAGTGAACAAATATCATTTGAGAATTCAGGACTAGTTTGTACTTTGTAGTCAAATAATAATTTAATCTACACTTGTAATTATTCAAATGTAATAGAATATTTAACTTTATTGTAACCTACGATTGTAACCCTTTTGTGACGGTGAAGAGCTGAAATAAAATTAGCCTTTGTGTTTCCACAAGAGGCTATTCTGTCAGTGTTAATATTATTTATTTCCCTATTAAAAATAATAAAGTTTACGAGCATTTCTTAAAATGGTATATAATTAAAAAATAATATTAAATAGGTATATAATTATTAATTATTATTTATTACCGTTATAACTTATTCTTCGTTACTTTTAAGTTGAAAGTAGTACATTAATCATAATAATCAAATAATAATATTATGTACTTTATTATAGTATCTTTATTCTACTCTAGAAAGGGGTCATTCCATGACAAACGATACCGAGGCTAAAATAAATAATATGTGCTTTTTGCATTTATTCTGATAAATTTAGAACTTCTTTCTAAATTTATTATGCGATACTCCAAATTGTATTAAGCGACAAAAAAATTAGAAAAAAAACCCGTAATTTTTAAGTTAATTGGTCTTCAAAATCTCCAGTAATCTGAACTGGCTTAGTGACTATTATGCCTTTGACTATTGGAAATTCGAAAAATGAAAGAACTATCAATGTGACAACCGTTTTGCCACGTTGTGATTCGAGGGTGTCATCCGTATTATTGGTGGAATACATTAAAATTCCGAAAAAATTATAATTATCAAGCAAAAGGCGTGTTTTCTTGCTACATTGGCACTGTAACGCCCTAAACGAAAAATCGGGTAAGTAATTGTTTTATTATTGTAACTTATAGATTGATTAGTTTAATAATATTGTTACGTGCTAGGGTTCGAGGATTCGGAGAGAGAGACCTGGCCTCTTGAAGACTTTATTCACAAACACTAGCTCACACAAATCACTAAGTCCAAACTAGTGCTTAGTAGCACTAGATCCAAATCACTGAGCACTATCACTGTCACTCACTATTGATCACTTGTTCTCACTTCGAAGTCGCCTCGATGATCGCTTGTATCAAACTGCCCTGACTGCCGACTTGTTTAACTTTTATATGGCCCGCCATACTTTCTGGAACGTTCCATTCTGGATTGTTTACGTAAACACGTAATTCACATAAACAAGGGTTGGACTTCTAGAAAGTACGCGCAACTGTCGCGAGCAGGTAAACAACTGCCCGTATCCGTAACAATATTTAGTAAAAGAAAGGTTATGGTGGTAATGATTTCAAATACTAACTAATAATTCAACAAGAGACAAATTTGATAGCTTTTTTCATGATTGAAAACTGTAACGCCCGATACGTTTTGGTTGTTACAACTTTTTCATACATCATATTTCATCGTATCTTCAATACATGGTGTGTGGGTACATGAGGTGATGATTTTTAAGGTTCCGAAGTCAACAAAGAAGGGTTCCTTTTTAACTACGGAACCCTAAATACCTATAGTTTCAGTCTATCCGTCCGTTTGTTTGCTGTTGCGGTTTTGCTCAGAGATTAAATAATAATACCCTCACCGATTTCGGTGACGGTGGCTGGTTTCATTGAAACCAGGCCAGTTACGCAGGAGTAATTTTATAGTGCCCAAGTGTGTGCGCAGTACACAAGAGCACTCTCTATTCCTTTTACTCTCATAACCCAGTGGGACGGAAGACCGAGACGACTGACGAGAGATCAGGCGCAGGACTGACTTTTTTCATGCCCATCCGACGCATGGATCATACTTACTTGAGAGAGAATCAGGTGATCAGCGTGCATTGTCCTAACCAAACTTGGAAATAACATGCCGGCCCGGCCTCTCATAGAAAACAAGCAATGGAAGACCATATAATGGTAAGGGCGTAAGCGACAAAATGGCTTTTGTCGCGCAATTTAAAAACCATAAATACATTTCATATAAGCTATGGGCAAATTAAAGTGTATGCTTGAACCAATCTATGTACAAATTTTGGAAGCTTAAATCACTCTCCTGTGTTGGCAAAATAGGAATCCCTTTTTTTACAGAGGTATTTTTGATTGGTTATTCTGTGTTATATAAGTTGACCAATTGTGTTATGCTATGGGTATTTCAAAGACAAAGACATGATGAATACTGACAATGAACTTTAATTTCTTAGCTTTGGCCATTGCTGAGCAAAATATTGCATAGCTATTCAATACTTGCCCCGTTTTTTTATTTAAAAATCTTTAAATTTTTTGGACTACATTTAAACGCGTTTATTTTACTCATTCTTTTAATCCTTATCAAAATAAATTATTCCATTACTAAGTACAGTTTATGTAGATAATATTTGGTCTTTGAATGAATAAAATTGGACATTTGGTTTTGAAATTATGGCGAAATTAAAATATTACGATAGTTGGAGTGCGCGTGCGGGAGGAAGACAATCTGTGCAGGGTGCAGCCTGCTTATAATGACTGCGTCGCGTCGTCGATGTTAGTGTCGGAGTCTGTGAATTGACCTGGGAATCATTTTGCTAACCGAGTCTTTCCTGGGTATGCTTTTTGCAGAGCTCACCGACATCCACGCAGGCGGAGCCGCGGCCGACCGCTAGTAATAAAATAAGACAAAACCAAAATCCGCCTGCATGGATAAATCCAATATTAATTAAAAATTAATTGACATTACTGAAACAAGACGAAAATTCAATGACAAGGTATTAAAAAAAAAACAATGATTTGGTACTTAAAACTAGAAACATACATTGAAACAGTACCAAACCTATGTTTTTTTTTTATTAAATAAGGGGGCAAACGAGCAAACGGGTCACCTGATGGTAAGCAACTACCGTCGCCCATGGACACTCGCAACATCAGAAGAGCTGCAGGTGCGATGCCGGCCTTTTAAGAGGAAATACGCTCTTTTCTTGAATGTTTGCAGGTCGTATAGGTCCGGCAAAACTGCTAGTGACAGCTCATTCCAGAGTTTTACAGTGCGCGGCAGAAAGTTACGCGAAAAACGCACTGTGGAAGACTGCCACTCATCAAGGTGATGAGGATGGTATGTTTTTCGCGTGGGACGATGGCGAAAAGTTGCAGGTGGTATGATTCCGAACAATTCCTCAGAGCACTTCCCGTGATACAACCGATAGAGGATGCAGAGTGAAGCTACATCTCGGCGTAATTCCAAGGGGTCCAAGCTGTTTGAAACACTATGGCAGTCAACAATTCGAGCGGCCCGTCGTTGGATACGATCCAGAGGGAGCAGTTAGTATTTTGGCGCCCCTGCCCAGAGATGAGAACAATATTCCATATGAGGCCGAACCTGCGCCTTGTAGAATCTTGAGAATGCAGTCGGAGGCATAATATTTTATGATTTATGAATTAATGTTAAACTTGGTGCGACATGCCTCCGACTGCATTTTATTATCCACTTTCTTCTTCTACATTTTTCTATGTAACCTTCTAAATAGAAGGACGGAGTTTCATGCCAGGAGAAATCTCCTGGCATGAAACTCGTAAGCAAGAGTCGTATCAATCAAAACATGGATTCGATGCCTCCGGCAGAATTAGGTCTTGTTTCGTTCTTTTTAGTTAACATTTTTTGCAGTCGGGTTTTTTGATTTTTAATTAATTTATTATTATCTAGTACCTAAATTAGTTAAACACTAATTTTGTTTAATATAAAGTGTTTAATTTTTGTACTCGTAACGCCCGAGACAAAACCATGGTAACGCCCGAAACGAAGCTAAAACGTATAAAAGGATAGTAAAACCTTATATGTAACAGTAATTATGTTGTAGCTGGATAGTAAATATTATACTCTTGGGGGCCTGTAATTTTTAGAAAAGGTTCCCTAAGAAAATTCGCTGAATTTCATATAAATGTAACAGTGGTCAGGTCATAGAGGCAGAATCGTGTAACGCCCGAAACGCACACTTTTTGACTTATAAAATTGTTAATCTTTATGCTAAACTCTACAAATTTTACAATTAAGATAAAGCTACTAAAAACATAGAGAATTAGACATTTTAATCGCTACAAAATCATTTCAGAATACATTAAAATGTTAACTTTAGTTGTACAAACGTAACGCCCGAAACGATGGAATGACCGAAAAGTAAAAACAGTGTCAACTATCCAATGTTCTTAACCGTGGTCTACTGAGCTGCGGCTATGCTTTTAATTTTAATCGGCTCGTCGTTTAGTTAAGAAACCTAATAATTCGTTGTAAAAAAAACTTTTACGCTTTATATTTAGAATACATGAAGAGTAAACCCAAGTAACAAAATCTGGTCTTGTAGTGGTTCCGGGGCCGGGACTATAACAGGCTAGTAAACGTTTATAACCACAGAAAAGGGCCCATTTTATACGCGTATTTTTGCTAACAAAATACTCATAGTAGACTTGCCTAGACTACTTAGTCCAATAATACACTTATTGTTGGACCACGCAGAACGATTTGCTCCCGCGAAGCTCACTATGAGCATTTGATAGAACCAGGCAGGCCTGTTACGTAATCCGCGCTTCTATTACTAGCTACTTCAAACATACTTTGTGAATTGTGTTGTGAGGTTGATATGATGAAAAAAATAATAAAATAAAAGGTAATTTAATCTATATTAAATGAAATGTATTAACAAGTAAGTATTTCGCACGTAATATTATACGTGCACACATGTTTGAACGGCAAACGCGTAAGTGTTTCCAGTGAAGTATATTGTGTTTTACATCTCAATTTTTGTTCGCCCATTGAACACGGCGTATTTACTAAGTTGTGTTTAAAAATAATATTAGTCCTAAAAGCATTCAAAATGGCCGTGAAGGTGTGATAAATTTTTAAAAGCTTAGATGGACTTCACGAAGTATATTTTATATACTAATAGTTTTCAAGAAACCTTTATAAAGAAATTAAGACTATAACAGCATTCGAGAGCCCACAATAATACCAAGTACAATTACTCTGGGAAGAAACCACTGTAGAACTAATTCACTTACAATTGGCACATAAAGTTGCCTTATACACCACTATAAGGTCAAGTAACAAGGTCAAATGGTTCTAAGTGCATTTCGTTCTATAAATTACTATTACTGGCGTATGACCTTATAGCGGATTTATAATTACTTCTTGTAGTCTATTACAAGTGTAACTTACTGGAGCAAACTTTCTCAAGTATATTTACACCTTTAAAACACTCGTGTGGGCCATCTTAGCCTTTACTGCGCCTATAATATCGTTCCATACACGACTATAAGTCAACTTATAAGAACAGGTCTACTACAAACCCAAACGAACTCCGTGTAACCTGTTATAAGCTTGGTAGTAAAACCTGGAACCATTAAGAGAGAGTTATTAGTGCTGCAAGCTTATAAACTGTGCACTATAGGAAAACTATGTTACTTGGGAAATCTTCTTTTAAGAAGCTGTAGTGTATATTGTGGATGAAAGGAAATGAATATCTGTGGAGAGTATAGCTGCAGGGCAATCGTGTTATTTCTAAACGTTTCAATTCAGGTTCACATCTACTATAGTTGTGTTTCAGTTACGGTTTGGTTCCGCAGTCTGAACAAATTTTAGTATCGTGCTATCGTTTCAACCGTAACTCAACCTTAGATGGAACTCGAACGAAGCGCAACGTTTGACCTTAAGACAGACATTGCAGCGGACCAATCAGCGCCCTTCTGATTTTATTTTGATTGGCTTAAAAATGAACAAATTTCTTCCGATGCGTTAATTGGTCAGTTGACAAATTGTTTAATTACATAATATGAACGAGTGAAGTTGTTTTGGTAGTTATGAATGCGAATGCCGAATGATTATTACTTGGAATTTTTAATTTACGTAGTTAAATTCATATTGTTTTACTATAATTTACAAACGCCTTAAGTGATGAGTAGTGACTTGTGAGAAAAGTTTTATGTGGCACAGAAAATATTTTACGTAAAGAAGTAATGTCAAAATTCAATTCACTTTTTAACAAACTCAAATAGTCCGTACTGTTATTTTACAGCTTAAAAGTAAACATAAGTTTATATTACAATTTGATAATAGCTTATTGTTATATTTTTCCATCGATTTTCGTCAATTTAACACACCAAAATAAGAAACGTTTCAGAAACGTGCGAGTAGAAGTAGCTTTGTATCAACTTTTTGTTTTGACAGCGTTTGCGCTTGGGCTGAGGTTCAGTAACGTCTCAACTGGCTGTCAAAACCTTAGCGCGATATCAAATCGTTCCAAAAGTCGATCAACGTCCGAGTTTCATTTGCGGTTCAGTTGAAAAAAATTAGCGCGATTGCCCTGCTGATATTGAACCCCCACCGCAAGCTCGATGCTTGGCGTTTTATTTTACTTGGCGGGGGTCGACCTACGCGCAGCTCATATCACTAATTAAAGATTCCATTTTTACTTTTTAATCGAATAACGAGCACATAATGGTCGTTGCATTTATTTCATCTTTAAAATACAAGGTTCCTAAATTAAAAATCATACAAAGACGAATAGGAACTACTTATAACAACTAAAACTCTCGAGTCTTATGTCTTCTTATCTTCAATCCGTGTGGAATATTCATGGAATTCTTGAAGTACATATTTCATAAAGACTGTTTATCTTGGCCATAACGAGTCTTCGAATGGACGTGCCCGTGTTGTCACAAATGGCTTATTCACTAAGAGACTTAACTCTTCCTTCGGTCGTGTATCAGATGAATGCCTCGATTCTGCTGATAACCACATAAAGGGAGCGCTCAAACACGCACGACTTGCTCTACAATAGGCAAATCGACCACGACGAATATGCGATTTTGTCAGGTAGAGGCCACGTAGCACGTTACTTCGTTGCGGTGCGTTGCGTCGTCGTAATGTAGTAGCAACGTCAGCGACGCTATTTTATCTCCTATCCATCGTTTCATCCAAATCCGACTACGCAAATACAAGGCCATAAGTGTCGCTGCGGCGAAACACCGCACCGCAACAAGCAATGAGGCATCGCTCTAAGGCAGTGCAAATTATTTTTATACGCTACGCAACATTATTATGTTTGCCGAGTTAGTACATAATACTACGAATATATCGATGAAAATGAGAATACATAACTACCAGGAATTCATAATATAACCTCGCAAGAGAATTTTCAGAATTGAATGCGATAAAATTAAATTGTGCGCAGGAAAATATTGTTATCGCCGCTTTCTGGAACGGAATCAACAAGCGCCGCGGATATTATCAGATATCCAATAAAATCTAATTAATGGCATTATAATGTTAAGCGAGCACGGTAGTAACCTTAATGGACACTCATTTTCCTTGCGAGCGTCATAAAATAAGTCTTTACCCTAGTTAGGGTATACTTAGTTGGCCGTTGAAAAATGTGTCCGCGACGCCAAGACGCTTCCACGATGAAAGACAGGCTCCTTCTTCAAAACTAAAGTTGGCCGTTTTCCACCTCACGAATTCCAGAGTTACGAGATGCGACGGGAGCATTGAGCACGAATGCGGAATAAAAATATAATATTTCACATTCGAGAAAAAACTTGGAACCGCAAAGTTTTAATTGAAAAGTCAATTCGATACAATGTTGAGTGGAAAACCGAACACGTTTTGGCAGGGAGACTTGTTACCGTAAAATTAGTGATACATTCAAGACGTGTCGCAGAACGATCGATGTTTTTGAATTATTATCAACATTGGTACTCGTCCGGCATTCGTCAGTCAACACGCGATCATAAATAAATCAGGCGGGACAATGGCAGATCGGACACGTGCACACAGACCGACCGCGTATAAATTTTATCTATATTTAAAATTATAGACTGATAGTTTGTTGCCTAGTGTCACGATCACGATATATAAAAAAAAAACCTAAAAGCCGCGCGGGTTTCTTCCATCTGAAATTACAAAAAGATATTTTCGTGCTTGAAATTACGTTCCAGAAAGTAAGGTAATGGCTATGGCTTATCAGTTATCACATATCGCAATATATAACGCAAATGAGCCATTTATAAAATATTATGTCAATATTATGTAAGGCTCTTGCATTTTATGCGGTGCCAACACATTTATCTGATGTCGATAAAATGTCTATGTAGTATTTATAGTTCGCACTTGCGAATTGCGATAAAGAAAGAATTTTTTTCTACGACAGCAACGTGGCTCGTAAATTTAAGTGCATTATCAGCGGTTACAAAATTGCCAAGATATTCTTGAATTGTAACTTGTATTTACATTTTGTTGGTAATTGAGTTGGAAAAGCAAAGAAAATCTCAGAAAAAAAACAAAAAGACCTCATTTGTATCTAGATACCAGAATCTACCAAATCGTGAATCCTATGTAGCGCTGCAGTTGCAACTCAATTGAAATTCACACAAACGCAGGGTGCAGTTTCAAAACATTTTGTATGCGAAGTTCGAAGCACCTTTACTGCTTTGTAAATGGCAACATTATGATCAGGAAGAGCTCCGCCATTAGTGGAGTCTATGAAGCGGACCCTCATTCATAATACTGAATAGTGTCCCGTTCAAAGAAAAGCTAATTATAAATTTCAAAGGCAACTCGATGTAGCTAAGTCGGCAATACAAGCAAAAATTGCCTTCCGAGTTAAGATATTACGATGAAAATTAAATTTCTTTCTCCGATCGTTTCCGATTGAAAAATAGTTTTCTTTGCAGTAGAAAATGTAATAGCTACTAATTAATTCTTCGATAGTGTTTTTTACGTTTTGTTTAAGTAAGTATATTTAAAGGTGAATTATTTAACGGGCTTATGTCTAAATATTGTATTTTGTTCGTTATTGCATTTACTTATGTAAGTACTTACTTAAATTTAAATAAACTCTATCGACAAAGTTATCTTTGCAGTCATACTATAATGGAAAATGATTAACAGATCCGTTAATAGGAGTTAACATTATAAATAATGTAGAATTATTTATCAGTGCTGTGGCCTGCGCCGCGAGAAAAAATACTTATTCTGATTTTAAACGACGGCCGACGCCATGTTGATTCGTTTAAAAGGATTCCATTTTCAAATCCGCGACCTCTCCGATGCTTTGTCTGCAGCGATGGCGCCAGGGAATCCGTTTATACTAATAGGTATTTACATTGTTAGACAATTTAGTTTATCTGTTCTATGTTAGTCCGAAGCCTTATACGACCTAAGTCTCAGTGCGCTCTGAGTTAAAGATAGAATACTGAGAAGATCTAATTAAATTGATTGCAAATAGCACATCGATTTAGAAATAATTAAAAGCTTCGAGGAATGCTGGTTATGTTTTTTCGCTATTTGTTTATATTATAATGTTAAAATTCTAATATTATTTTAATGGATATATCTTGGCAGCTAGATACGTAGACGTTGGTACATATTATAGACTATTATACAAACTTCAAAATTTGTATTTTTGAATACATTGGTGCATCTGGGTTGTTCCAAGTTTTCGAAGTTCGAAATATAAAGACTGCTATCCGAGAAGTTTATATAATGTAATACAAATTTTATATAAGACAAAAAGCTTAATAAATCATTATCTTTTGAAAAATGCGATAATTTCAAACGTCTAATTTTATTTATATTTTTCACGGCCGGCAGTAAATGTGTTAAAAAATGTGATTTCAGAGTTGTTTTACCTTGTTTTTTTTAAAGTGGACCTTATATACAAATCGAATAAAGGTCCTGTCATGTAAAAAAAAAAAAACATTAAACAGCCTAAAAGTAAAAAATCGTTATATTGATCTGGTGTGCTCGTTATTTTCACGGTCTAATCAAATTCGTTTTATAGATGTCATTAACTTAAATGGCGATTAGTTGATCTACGGTTAACACAGTATAAAATTTAACATACAGTACAATGGCCTCAACGAATAAACGTGCAATCGAAAAAAGACAACTTTTCAGGAAGACAAAAAAACGTTTGGAACCACATAACTTTGACTACATAATAAATAGACAAATATAATGTATAATCAAATTAAATGTCAAAAAAATATCTTTCAGCTCATATATTTATTAAAAATCAAATGTTAACGGTTTACTACATATTTAGGAAAAACCATATTAAATTATTATTCTAGTGAATAATATGTGACTTGTTAACACTATTGCATCAATGCACGTTTATTCGTGTCATAAATGAAGTTTTAACAAGTGCAGTGAAATGTTGCATGGTTATTCCACGTATATTTTTTTCCTCCTGAGCCATGCTCTGGTCATTTACACGCTTATTCTTGTATATTTTGTTGCTTTTACTTGTTTGTAAATATAATAAGCCCGTATATTAGTGTTAAAAAGTTGAATCATTATTTATGTAATAGAACCTTATTAGTGTATGGTATAAAATGTAAATCTATACTAATATTATAAAGTAGAAGAGTTTGTTTGTTTGATCGCGCCAATCTCAGGAACTACTGGTCCGATTTGAAAAAATCTTTCGTTGTTAGATGGTTAATTTATCGAGAAAGGCTATAAACTATAAAATCATCACTCTAAGACGAATAGAAGCAAAGAAACATAGGAACATGTAGAAAAAATCGGGAAAATTATTGGAGGGCGCTTATCTCGCGAACAACTGAATGAATTTTTAAGTTATTTGGCACAGATGTAGAGTAGACCATGATGTGAAAGAACATAGGCTATTTTTTGCGGGAAAATGTACGGCTTCTGTAAAATTTCTCATTTATGCGGGCGAGGCCGCGTGGAACGTCTAGTTAGTTATTGTTGACCTATGTTGTTGTTGATAAATATTGACCTTTCTCGCGTCTATGCGTGGACACATACATAGTATAAAATGGAGTACAACCTTGTCTGTAGATCCTACAAGAGAGAGATCAATCGGGCAAAGAAACAGCACGTTAATAGTATTAGTGAAAGACTCGAGTGCCTTCCTTTGGGAACCCGTGAATTCTGGTCTCTAGCCTAATCTATTGAAGGGTATTTTTTAAAGCCATCCTACCATCCCTACAAGTAGGAAATGGATCGTTGGCCCACGACGCAAAATACAAAGACGATCAGAAGATCGTCTTACCCAGAAGGGTAAGCTCCTTGCGTCAAACTTGACCCTTGATGACCTTGGGATAAAACCGCCGACCATACCACGATGCAGGGGCATCATGTCGGATATTAGATTACATCAGCGCTCAGTGTGAATAGCCCTGCGTGCCCTTGATATCCAAAAGTCGAGTGGGTCTGACGGAATCCCTCCTATTGTGTTGAAAAAGTATGCTCCAGAGTTAGCTCCAGTCTTAACGCGTCGTTTTTGGTTCTCCTACTCTTCTGGCATTGTCCCGGTTTCTTAGAAGACAGCCTTAGTGTACTTGATCCCCAAAAAAATGTGATCGCTCAAATCCTTCCAACTACAGACCAATTGCTAAAACCTCCGTCCTCTCGAAGATAATGGAATCCATTTTCAGCACTTTCGATACTTGTGCGGCCAGACATTACAAAGCGACAAACACGACAAACAGTACGGGTCGCTTGGCTGGTTATCTCTTGGCGTACCAAACTCATCGTTGGGCTCAGGTAATTGTGTGGAAAGGAGAGGCATTGGCTGTTAGTTTGGACATTGCGAAGGCCTTTGATCGGGCTTGGCTCAAAGCGCTACTATCAAAGCTTCCGTCATAATATTATTATGATGGAAGCTTTGATAGTTTTCTAAAATAAAATTTATGCAATAAAATTTATGCGAGAATTTATGCAAATAGGTCACAAGTTTTTTGGCAGATCAATGACATGTTACATTCCAATGGCATTTATTACTATGCGGATGATGGTACAGGTGAGGCCCTATCTACCGGCTTCCACCATATTTCTCGGCTAAATGTCATCGAGAGTCGAAACGAACTTATGTCTAAAATAAAAAATTCACAGGAGAAAGTCTCTGAATGGAGTAGACGATACTTTTCTGATTCTGTTCTTAACAGGACGAGACAGTATTTCAGTCTGTACCAATGCCTGCAACTCTACAAGGTGCAGGTTCAACCTCATGTGGAATACTGTTCTCATATCTGGGCAGGGACCCCAAAATACCAACAAATCCCTTTGGATCGTATCCAATCAAAGGGCCGCTCGAATTATTGACTGCCATAATGTTTCAAACAGGCTGGACCTCCTGGAATTACGCCGAGATGTAAATAGCTTCACTCTGCATCCTCAATCGGTTGTATCACGGGGAGTGCTCGGAGGAATTGTTCGGAATCATACCTCCTACAACATTTCGCCATCGTTCCACGTTAAAAATATACCATCCTCATAACCTTGATGAGTGGCAGTCTTCCGTCGTGCTTTTTTCTCGTAACTTTCTGCCACGCACTGTAAATTTTGGAATGAACTGTCACCAGCAATATTTCCGGACCTATACGACCTGCAAACCTTCAAGGAGAGAGCATATTCCCTCTTAAAAAGACCGGCAACTCACCAGCAGCTTTTGTGATAAACTTTACAATAGTTCTTCGAATAACCTTTACAAAAGCAGAAAAGACAGGAGAAGTTAGTAAAAGATAATAGAATAGCTATGATTATTATATTCAAAGTTACGCCATCTGCATTGAGGCATTAGTGATAGAAATCGCTTGCATTTTTACACGAATAATCGTGCAAAAGTTATAACCCAAAGGAAAAGATAGACACGAGCGCCAGATTGCTTTAACACGTTTATTCTGGTGAACTCAAATAAAGAAATAATCTGCAATAAGCGCATGATTTATTATTAATGTGATATATGTTATTATTTTTTCCGTACAATAAAGATTTACATTGCTATAAAATCGTTATTTTAAGTCAATTTTTTTTAAAAAAAAATTACATAGGTGTATCATAGTCCATGCAAACGAAAAATCAAAAAAAAAATTTGGGTAAGAGCTCTTGCACGTTTATTCTTTGGGGCCATCGAGTAGATTTAGCACTCACATGATTCGCATTTCTTAAGTGAGTGTTTTTATGAATATCTATTATATCTACTTAAGAGCCCGGGTTACCCTCGAAATTCTCATACATACGTACCTAATACCAAAATTATTTTCTCATACGAAAATATTTAACATGTTTGAGTTATTTTTCAGCTTAAAATAGTAATTACCTAGGTTCCTGTACAAAAATTAACTTCAAAATATTTAAACACTAAAATAATAAAATCGATTCTTAAGGAGTAAACTCCAAAAATCAAATAGGTGAGGAAATAATTACTAAAAATACAAACTAAAATAAAATATACAAACATATACAAACTTAGAATATAAACTTAGAATATAAACTTAGAATATAAAATTATAAAAAGAAAAACTTCCCCATGTCGTCCCCATCTGGCAGAGTGCCCAGCAAGCTGACAGCATTGCCACGTTGGATTGCAATTGCTATCCGCTGTGCCAGGTAGCTCCCGGCTCTGGGGTCTCGGGTAGCTTCAATAAGCCTCTTAGATATTTCTCTAAAAACCTTATGTGCCCCCGGACCCCATGCACCTAGGGTTTCTACCCCAAACGGTTCAAATATGAGATCTCCGCTGAGGTTCTCATATTTGCGCCGCTTGAGGTTCTCTGCTTGGTTGGCGGCTGCGCCCGCACAGCTCGAGGTGCCCTGAACATGGGACGAGGCGAGTGTGTCGACACAGGTAGCGTCCCAAACAAGGGCCCGTCCCATATTCCAGGGGACCAGGGTCATTCCATCGGGTCTCTTGCCATCGTCGCGCGCCAAACCGGAGGGCTCCCGTATCGCTGGCACGCCGGCAGTGACAAGAGCCCGACGAATGAGGTCATTCAGGTTGTGATGCCGCGTAAAGCGTCCAGCGCTTCGCGAGCAGCACAACCCGTGGTGACCGTAGCTGTCTACGTGCGCGCCGCAAACACACTGATGGGGGACGACATGGGGAGCACCAAGACGCAGAGCAGTGGCTAGGCGGAATGTATTTCGGTCCAGCAATGTTCCTATGTTTTTAGATGGTAGTGCCCGCAGCCAAGCTCCCGACTCCCACCTCTCCACAGCTAAAAGTCGAGCCCGTTCTGCGACGCTGGTAGACGTATTGAAAAGTTTATTACGTACCAGTTCGCAGACGGGCCCGTCCCAGAGCCTTTGCGAAGACGTGTTCTCAGGGACCCTACTGCCGGCACTAGCAATATTCCAGGCGTCCTTGGCCTCGTCCGCAAATGGAATGACTAATGGGCACGATGAGGGCTCTAAAATTTTTGCTATAACTGCGCGATTTGCGTGGAATGAGGACAAGAACGCCGGTAATGCTATGTCAGAAATTTTTCGTACTCCCAGGCCACCGAACCTTACGGGTAGTGTAGCTTGGGTCCAGGAGCGTTCATCAAAATTAATATTTAAAATTGTGGAGAGCGTATGTTTTAGAGTGTCATCTAAACTATGGAGAAGTTGTGAGAACTTCCAGAGCTGACAACACCGCAAAACATACGTCAATTTGGGAACAAATAAACAATACCGAATCAAAGTAAAAGCCATGTGACTGTTAATTTGGAGAAGTCGGTCTAAACTTTCACTAAAATTTTGTACTTTTTCCTTTATGTAGTCTGGAAACGAATCGGCTAGAATAGGTGAACCCAAGAGAAAAAGTGAACTCTTCTCAATCACTGATAATTCTGGGGCGACGGCCTTAAAACTGGATACTATTCCGTCTCTATCCTCACAATCATCAGGGACGAAAAGCTCACACTTCCCCAGGTTCAGATCTAGACCTATAATTTTGAATTCGTGAATCAGGGTCTGAAAATCCGAAAGAACTGTAGATGCGTCGCTGGCAAGAGTCCCGTCATCTAGGTACCACACGTTGAATTTGGAATTTAGGAGTTCGATGACCGGGTGAATAGCTAGGCTAAAAATTGCTGGACCTAGAGGGTCGCCCTGTTGACAGCCAACTTCAGACTGGATTAAATGGTTCTGGTAAATGAGTTTAGTGGGTTCTCGGTAGCACTGTAGCATGAAGGGCAAAATGGTGGGGGCTTTAGTTTTTATCTGTGTCAACATTGCGACCCTGTCTACAGAATTAAAAGCGTTTTTAACATCCACCTTTAGGTATACAGTGTTTTTTGAATTTTGAATATGGGTTCGAAAAGAATGAACGGCTGCCTCACAGCCACCTTTGCAGGCAAAACCAAGTTGTTTGGGTTGGAAGTATGATGATAGCGAGTTTATGGATCTGCAGGCTATCTTGGCAGTGAGGCGCCGGTATGTCGAGCCGACAGCGATCGGACGAATGCCACCATCTCTCTTCCTCAGCGCGCAGAGGTTTGCTCCATACAGAATGTCTATGATATCCGATGCAACGTCACCGCGAAGCATCAGGTTGCATAGATTCGTGACCTCCTGCAAGAGTTTCTCTCCGGCGTCCCCGCAGCAACCGCTGGTGAGGTCCTTCAGATGCTGAGGGGTGATACCGTCGAGACCGCCCGCTGAGCCCGGAGGAAAAGACATGATGGCTCCGCGAACACTGTCGACTGAAGTTTGAAGGGGTGGTGCAACGTCATGGGCGTCAGAAAAGGGTTGAGATGACAGTTGATGTGGGTGTTTATTTTGTAAGGCCAGAACGGTTTCTGGGGAGTTCGGAGCAATCGTGTCGCTGGAAAAGAGCAGCCGCGCAGCGCCCTTAATATCTCCCTCACTAATTTTATCTTCAACATGTTTAACTATGTTGTTTTTTGTTGAAGAGCCTAAAGAAAAATGTTGATTCAACTCAATTTCAGTGACGCAGTTTTTTTTGACACGGGAAGTGAGGGAGGCATTATTTTGGGGATCCCTGGTCACGTGGAGAGTGTGGTAGGAAAACGTCAAGAGGTTTTCCCAGGCTTGCCTCGAGTTTTCATTTACCGTTTTGTGTATAGTTTCGGCAAGCTTCTGGGCTACCGCTACTCTAGCACCCCTAGGGATCCGCCTGAGCACTGGGACAGAATGTTTTAATTTGGATAATGTTTGCCAAAATGGTTCGCGGGCGGTGGAGTTCTGGGAAGGTGGAACTGAGGTCTCTGAAGGAGAAGAGAGTAACGGTTGCTTATGGCACTTACCTATGTGGATACGTAGGCCCCTCTCACTTCTGAAGTATCTAAGTATAGTATATTCTGAAGGGGACATTGGCTACACTGTACTAAGTTTTCCAGCGGCAGGATTGCATCATCAGTGGATGTCCCTGCGTCTTGGCTATTTCTTAACATCTATAACTTAAAAAGAATAACGTTCTAAAATAGCCTAAAGTAAAACTAAAAAATAATAAAACTATAGAAACAGAATATATAAAAAAAACAATAAAACTATAGAATAGAAATAGATACTAAGTAAAACAACAAAAGGAGCTAGTGGACTTGTCACTTGAAGCCGCCGCGCCGCGCCGTCTCCTTAGGACGTGCTCATGGTTCACTCCTGTCGATACAGCCAATGCGCTAATAATATCTTGTGTTTGAGTGCATGCTTAATAGTTTTGTCGGGACATGTTATCTTGAAAAAGCTCAAAAATTTTGCTCAACGGACCTTCAACGGACTATACAGTCAAAAGGATACAGCAGACTTCTTCTCCGAGTAAAATATATAATATTATTACTTCCCAATCCTTTGTATCTCAATGTTGTATGGGATCCACGAGCCACGGTTGTAGAAAATTAAGTCGGCTTACATACTCATGAATTTGTCCTCTTAGGGTTCGATAAATTATTATTGGTTGTGAAGAGAATACTTGGGAATGTATTTTCTCCCACTTTGAGCTAAACGTGTTTAGATTTTATTAATTTATTTGAAAATAAATTGTAGAGAAAATTTTAATCTGACATGACAATTGACAATTGACAACACTAAAATAATTTTTTTTGGGTATAATTTTATGTTACTAAATTTACTACTAAATATTTAAACACTAAAAAATAGAGTAAAACACTAAAAAATATATAAATAAATATTAAATTTACTACAAAATATTTCAACTCTAAAAAATATTTTTTAGTATTTAAATACTAAAAAATATTTTTTACTACAAAAAGTAAATTTACTATTTATTTATATATTTTTTAGTGTTTAAATATTTAGTAGTAAATTTAGTAAAAAAAATTTATACACAAAATTTTTTTTTTTTGTGTTTAAATATTTTGAAGTTAATTTTTGTTCAGGAACCTAGGTAATTACTATTTTAAACTGAAAAATAACTCAAACATGTTAAATATTTTCGTATGAAAAAATGATTTTGGTATTACGTATGTATGAGAATTTCGAGGGTAGCCCGGCCCCTTAAAGTCCAAACGGCGAATCGAGACAGAAAACTTCGTAATACTATGAAAAAAAAGTGAACTTAGAAGTTTAACTGCCGAACTCAGATTACTTGAATGTAATTAAATGAATAATTATTTTGACACAAGTTGCATACAATATCTAACTCTTCAATATATTAAGTTTTAATCGTCATTAAAAGTCTCTGAGTGCGGTCGTAAAAATTATTACTAATGGTTCTGTTTTATTTTGCTTATCGCTTCATAATGATGTTTATTGTTACTATTTCCATCGCCATTAGTTTTAATGTTGGCGTTGTAATAGTAGTAGGTTTGTATTTATAACAGTGTAGGTTTTTTCCGCTTATAGCTGAGATAAATCTCAGTAATCATTATTTTTTTGACAGTTAGCTATGACCTACATATCTATAAGATGCAAGTTTTTGCCTAATTTTTTAATCGACTTCCTATGAGGAGGTTATATGTTTGGCTGTGGTCTGTGCTCCGTGGATATTTACTGCTATATTGTTGCACACCTTAAGCTCACTGTACACATTGGACGAACATTGGGTCAACGCATTGAGCCAGAGCATTAGGCCAATATGTAGAGTGTTATATGGAATGTAGCTCCCAACTAACGTTGTGAAGCCACTCATTGGCCTCTGCAGAATATCAGTTCAGCGGGCTTGCTTGCTGCGTTTGCTGAGCTGGGGCAAATTTTTGGCGTCACACCCCGAGTAACAAAATCTGGTCTTGTAGTGGTTCCGGGGCCAAGACTATAACAGCCTAGTAAACGTTTATAACCACGGAAAAGGTTCCATTTTATACGCGTACTTTTGCTGATAAAACACTCATAGTAGAATTGCCTAGCACTACTTAGAAAAATAATACATTTATTGCTGGACTACGCAGAATTATTATCTGCTCACACGAAGCCAACTATGAGCATCTAATAGAACCAGGCAGGTCTATTACGTACCTACTTAAAAATATGTATTATTATTAAAGTCTAACTGTACAACTGACTTATAATATGTTGTACCTATTGTAAAAAATAAATGCATTCTTATTACCCCAGGAAAATTAAACATTCAACCTCGGAATAATCCGCATAGAGCTGAAAATTGGTACAGACGTTAAATACACCATTACAAATAAAATCTCAAAAGTCCCCGGTGATCCTCCTTGTGCAAAAAATTTTATTCAAGGTCAAAGGTGTGAAAATAAGGTTTTTCCTGGTTTTTTTCCAAACTGTACATTTTATCACAAAAATAGGTAGGGCAAGAGTGTAGATCATAGAATTCTCTACAAAAAATATTTACACACTTTTTTATACGACTTACCATTCCTTATGAATGGCGGGCTTAAAGTTTGGGAAAATCATATATATTATACTTATATTATAAAGCTAAAGAATTTGTGGAACTACTGCTTTGAAATGAAGAATTCGTTTTTCGTTGGATAGTCTTATTTATCAAGGAAGACTTGAGCTATATAACATCACGTTATCACTAATAGGAGCAAATAAACAGAGGAAAATGGGGAAAAACGGGGAAAATTATTTGAAGGAGCTTATCTCACAAACGGCTGAAGCAATTTTTATGTTATTTGGCACAGATATAGAATAGGCCACGTGGAGGGACATAGGCTATTTTGTTTTTCAGGAAAATTTACGGTTTGCGTGAAATTTATAATTAACGCGACCGGGCGGAGCCACGCTTAACATCTAGTACTACATACTAGGGTTGTTTGAAAAAATTGAAATGTTCTCGGCCTGACATACTTCTGAGTGACTTGCATGCGTACTGTTTTACATGTATTGTTCGCGACTCGAAAAGCTTAGATTTGGTAGCGGTAATAAGTCACACAGAAGTATGTTTGGCTGTGAACAACCCTC
This sequence comes from Lysandra bellargus, assembly GCA_905333045.1. NCBI lineage: Eukaryota > Metazoa > Arthropoda > Insecta > Lepidoptera > Lycaenidae > Lysandra > Lysandra bellargus. The sequence goes on from HG995321.1 coordinate 1,140,879, forward strand.
GTATGCTGTAGTACAAGAAGTTCCGCTCCACCCTGTTAATTATGTATTTCACGGAAACCGTACATTTTCCCGAGAAACAAAATAGCCCATATTATCCTTCCTCGTGGTCTACTTTATATCTGTGCCAAATAATATAAAAAATGGTTCAGCCGTTTCTGGGATAAGCTCTTTCAAATAATTTTCCCCGTTTTTCCCCATTTTCCTCTTTTTCTTTGCCCTTATTGGTGCCAATGTGATGTTATATAGCTCAAGTCTTCCTCGATAAATAAGACTATCCAACAAAAACGAATTTTTCAATTCAAAGCAATAGCTCCACAAATTCCTTAGCTTTATAATATAAGTATTAGATATGATTTTCCCAAACTTTAAGCCCGCCATTTATAAGGAATGTTAAGTCGTATGAAAAAAGTGTCTGAATATTTTTGGTAGAGAATTCTATAATATACCCTCTTGCCCTACCTATTTTTGTGATAAAATGTACGGTTTGGAAAAAAAACAGGAAAAACCTCATTTTCATACCTTTGACCTTGAATAAAATTTTTTGCACAAGGAGGATCACCGGGGACTTTTGAGGTTTTATTTGTAATGGTGTATTTAACGTCTCTACAAATTTTCAGCTCTATGCGAATTATTCCGAGATAACGATTTTTTGCGTCTTATTAGACCGGTCTATATTCTTATTTTAACTAATGGCCAAATAGGCCTCTATACTCTACAGTCTACACCTACAGTCTTTATGATAGCCCAATGCGCTGGCCCCAATGTGTACACTGTGCAGTGTACAGCGGGCTTCAGATTGTTTTTGCGGTTTTAGGGTAAAGCCAAACGAGCGTAATTTTGTGAGTCGTGAGTCACAGAATTTCGGTCGCGTAAATTATTTTTCATACAAATAATGACTAACAAAATTACGCTCGTGTGAATCAAACAGGACTTTTGTATGAAACTGGATGCAGCAGAATTTCTCCCAGCCGAAATTCTGCGACTCAAAACTCACAAATTACGCTCGTTTGGCTTCACCCTTAGCGAGTGAATCGCAGGCAAGTCAGGTGGGCCTGCGTTCAGTCCAACCAGAGCGATCCACCTCCCCGTATATTGCCTTTAATCATACATGAACAGAAGTTGAACATGATTATTGGCGTGGTTTTACGTAGAGATAAGGATCCGTCCTTATTACCGACCACCTGACTGCCGCCTAATGACTCACGACATCAATGTCTTGGATCAATTTAACGAAAAAACCTTATCTGATTAATTACCCTGTGATAGCAAAAACTTGAGACTGAAAATTTAAGGGGAACTTAAAAATTTATAAACACTGGACGTTTCCTGCAAAACTTATCTTATAACAGTACTATTTAATGTCATTTTTGGGACTCAAAATAAATTCCAAAGCGATAAATTCCAAATTATTCTTAAACCATTGAACCGATTTTGATCAAATTCACGCTTACGTGAAGAGGTAATAAAAGACACACTTTCGCGTATTTTATAATATTAGTTTTATTTTATTAGGTTAGGAAAACACGATCTACTTCTTGTGTATCTAGAGAACAGATAGTTTACTAATAGTGTACTATCCTTGTTTAACGCGTTAGAGAAATAACTTAACAAATACAAATCACAAAACACAGTAAAATTAAGGCTTCTTCGTAATATATTATGCAGTGTATATATTTTGTAAGGAGCACAATGTCCACTAATTATTATTTTTAACAAAAAAATTAAAACCGACTTCCAAGGTAAAAAAAAGGTTATCTGGCAGAAACTGCTGTTAGCAGTAAGACCACCTATTTGTACATATATTATGTACATAGTTTTCCTCCATTGTGTTTATTAAGTTTAAGTTTAGTTTTAAGTTGTCCAAATAAAGTATTTTCTAATATATTCTATTCTAAAAACAATAGTAATTTGAACTAAAAAGTATTAAATAACTCTTACTCTTTAATTGTGCCTTTTTCAGAATTCGTCTAAATCTCAACTATTTCTGTACATACTACAGTCCGAAATCCCCGAACTACCTATAAGCATTCAAAAGTTCTGTTCGGTACCTCCGGATCCAAGGTATAACCTGGTGCGAAGTCTTACTTTTTGGTAGGATTTACTTCGAATGCCTCAGAAAAAATCAAAATCACTATAATATTATGTTTCCATACTTTCAAGGAGTCCCCTCGATTCCTCAAGGATCCCATCATCAGATCACCACTTTTGTGAACATGGTACCAAATCGAGTTAAAACCTATACAAAAATAATTTTGAAAATCGGACCACAAACGACTGAGTAATCGTTGAACATACAAGAAAAAAAAACAGATACATACAGCCGAACGTAATCCTCCTCCTTTTTGGAAGTCGGTCAAAAATAAAGAACTTTAAAACTGCATTCTCAAAATGGGTACGTTTAGAAATATGCAATTCATGCCCTGCCGTCTCAGGACAACCTTCTTGGGAATTCGGATCATACGCCCATTCAAAACTAAGCGGGTCCAAAACAAAAGAAAAGCGGTGTGATATTATCTCCGTACTATCTCGGCTCACGTTAAACAATGAAGACTCGGTACATATAAAACACGAGTTGCACCAAACGATTTTCTACCGTATTCGTATATAGTTGGAGTTAAAATCGTGTGGCGCTACTAATTTTATGAATAACGTTATCAACTGTACAGCACGATTGGCTAATTGCTAATTAAACTGCTTTTTATTTGTAATGAATAGATGGCGGTCGTGAGCGCTCACCGTACACATTGTTCGAGCTAAACTCTCATGTAGGGTTGCCACAAACATTAACTTTCACATTCTACAACTTGTAAGTACTAGCAACAAATCATATTGTATTACCTGCCCTCTATCAGTCGTACATATCATGTCGGAGATCGTGAATTATATATAACCGACCTTTGTATTTGTCCTAACTCCTAATAAATCTTCATATTATTACAAAACATTATTATGACATTTAAATTTTCTTTTTCTTGTAAATTCGAAGATAATATACTTAATTAAACGATAATATTATGTTACAAAGTTTACATAAAATTATTGTGAAAATTAGAATGTTTGCCAATTTTCATAGCAATATTAGTTCTATTTAAACGTGTTAAAACAACCTAAAGTAAAACACACGTGTTTATTTTGATTTTTGTTACACTTAGGGCCTGTTTCACCGCTTCCTGATAAGGTGCCGGATAGGCTTATTTGACAGATTCTCCATAATCCATCTGTCAAGTTAAGTGGTTGATAGCCTTATTAGGAAGCGGTGAAACAGGCCCTTACCGTCTATTAAAAGAAAACTTCCCAGCAACAGCCCTGGAAAATGCAGCTACCATTATGTAGCTACATTGTATTAAACTTTACACTTTTTACAAGACTATTCAGCATATTAACCTACATTTATTTAGACTGAGCTGTATTTGACCTTTTGGCTCATGGCTTCATTCTGCAATTAAGTTCTTAACTAGCGTGAGCTGGCAAGGCTGGGATGCTCAAAGATTCATCAGAAATGCCTTCACACAACTTGTATTGCGAATGCGAAATTACTCGTATAAGCCAAATTTTAATTAATAGGAGCTATGAGAATTAAATACATACTTTCGAGTTGTGATTATGTACTTTGTTGTTTGTAAGTACTTGTGGGATATGAGATGAAATCCCTCAGCAAGATCCTCTGACCGGAGGAGATAAAGAGTGAAAGGTAAAAAGTAGCATAGATACCTATACAGTGGTACTCAGATTACTATTCAGAATTGGATCACTAATTAAGAATTATTGTTCCGCTACATTATACATACTAAATTAGTTAATATAATAATATTATTATTATGTCACTGCACTTTTACCAAAGCTCATGACCGGGCTGCGGACAAAGTGTAAACTACATATAGTATATCCATACTAATATTATAAATGTGAAAGTGTGTCTGTCTGTCTATTACCTCTTCACGCTCAAATCGCTGAACCGATTTGCTGAAATTTGGTTTGGAGATACATTGAGTCCTGATAAAGGACTTTAAAGGAATAGAGAGAGATAGGAGAAAAGGATACTTATTATCCCGGAAAAATGTACGGTTCCCGCACGATAAACCAATTTTGGCGCAACGGAGTAACTCGTCTAGGAGTAATCTGGTGTTTCGTCCCAAAGTTTTTGGGCCCACTGGGACCAATGACCAGATATGAAATTTTATCAATTTTTCATCTAGCGATTGGTCCCACTTTTATGATCCATTGTTTTCTGGCAAGAAATTTTGAAGTAGTGTTGGCACAAAAATAATCAGTTATACATAACCATAATATTGTTTTGTACATTTAAAACATAGAACACTTTCACCTTAAACCGTGTATTACAATTAATATTATTAATAACTAAAATACTGCTTCGTATTAGGTTTTAAAATAATACTGCTCTATATGTATCTTAAATGTCATAATAATATTTAAAGTACATACTTAGTGTTTAAACTAACGTTAATTACTGTTAACAGTTAAAGTATTCATATCCTTTCATCTGTCACGAACTGTCAGGTTTGACAGTTCGTTTTTCGAAAATCTTTCAATTTCCAATTACTCTCATTAAACTGATCAAATTATATAAAGAAATTACCATGAAAGCTATATGTAATTTTTATATAATTATAATTTTTAATAAATAAGCTATTAGTCGCAAATACACATAGTTTTATGTCAAAATACTAAATCGGTGGTCTGAAAAGTAGAAGAAGAACTTTTGAATAGTTTTAGGGTAAGGCGCCCATTTTGGGCGCTTGACAGATGAGCTATTATAATATCATTGGTCAAAGTCTTAACTAGTCGATAGGCGCGGGCGCCCGCCGCCCGCGCCATGCTCACTTTACTTGTTAAAAAGTGAAATAATTTGCACAATAAGTTTAATGTGTGCCAGAGAGATGGCATTAATTTAACAAGTTTGCTCGGTCTATGATAAATTATGGCATTTAAGGCATTTAATACTTGATTTAGAATTCGATATTATTATTCTTATAAAAATAAAAAACATAAAAATCTATAACCACAGAAATTACTTAATGTAACATAATATGATTATTTTATATGAAAAAATATTACTTATACTTCAATATTTTTATATTATTATTATTACTTATGTAATAACGTTGAGTGACCAACTGGCAATTCTAATATTTTTAAACTTAGTAAATTGTATTATTAACAATAAGCTCACAATTACAAGGTACACCTTTTCATAATAAAACTTGTGATTTTAATTGATGTAAGATAATTACCTACTTTACTTTTATTTCAAAGTTTTTAAACAAAAGACTAAGAATCATATGTTATTGGTTATTATAGTAAGTACTTTATTTTATTATTGACCAAGTATTGATTAATTTCCTATTTTTTTTTTTTTTACTAATTGTTTGAAGTTTTAATTTGTCTTGAGCCTTGATCGATGTCAATAGGTAAATGTTTTCATACAAAGTAATTATTTGGTTTTTTATTCAAATCTCCACCTTTTTTGCTAGCCCTACGGACATAAACCCAACAGTCATAAAAAATAATTACTTGGGACCAATCGCTAGATGAAAAAATGTTAAAAATTCATATCTGGTCATTGGTCCCAGTGGGCCCAAAACCCTTGGGACGACACACCAGAGTACTCCTAGTACCTAATAATTATTGTTTTATTTTACAAGACATTCCGCACGTAATATTAGTATGATGTATAGCGGTAAAATGGCGAATGATTACGGAATTCCTTAGGTAATTAGGGTCCCACAAATATAGAAATAATAACAAGTAATAAATAACTTGTGTAGCGGAAGCCGTCTAGCATGTTAGTTCATATAAAATGATGAATCGCGCACTGCATCAGGAATCGCACGTTATTTCTGCTATCGCGGAATATTTCAATTTTAATGTTAACATATTCCTCTCTTCTTGTAATAATATACAATGGAAAAGTCGTATACAAAATGTTGAATATAGCTTATTCATTGGGCAATTTCTTTATTAGTATTAGCATGGTAGTCAATATACTTTTGGAAATGTTACACATACGAAACTTCAACAAAATGGGCTCAGCGGCTTGGGCTCGAAGAGGTAACTTTGAAAAGGTGACTTTGAAATCATTGTGGCCTCAGAATTTTCCAGTTTTCCATCATAGACAAATAAATGGCCCTAGCGCAACAAGTAAAGAGAAGCTTTAAAATAATAATAGTTACCATCAAAACTCCTGATTTGCGAATTGCACTTTCTACTAATTATGAATAGTTTCAATGAAATACAAGTCATAGATAAGCTAAGCTCAAGAAATCTACCAGTTTAGTAGAGGTAGTTCTTATTGATTGCAACAGGCGTCTTCGAGGAAATGTATGACATGTAACAAATATAATTAATATCAAAACATTGCTTCTCAAGTGGCATAAATATATTTTCTTAGTATATCTAACGTAAACACGGGATTATTTGCTGCATCGACAGCTTAGGGTCAGTTCACATTGCAAATTGCAATGTGATACGGCGAATGGCGATACAAATTTAGGTCATAGGTAAATCTAATTTTTTTTCTACACAAGAAGATACACATTGAATAGACAGATTGATATGCTGTGTTTGGTGTCGTCCTGCTAGTTCCTTTGAATGGCACATTTAAAATACATTTCAACTCTACGTCTCGTATATTGCAACCCTTGGAATAATATAAGCTTACCTTAAAATGTCTGCCAAACTGCTGAATCGATTAGTAGAAGGATACTTTACGTCCCGAGATGGGCAAAGGATAGTTTTATAACGACGAAATATGCTGAAACCGAGCTATAACGAAGTTGCGTGTTTCTATAGAACATAAATAAAATTTATAAATGTAAACTTCTTAAAGTAAACATTAAAGAAGTGATGTGATTTTCCACTTTTAATTCGTACTGTTTTGAAATGTAAGTGTGCACATAAAGATTGTATCTTAAAAATAATTACATGAGATAAGCAGTAAACAAGCATTCCAAAATTGTGCAGTTTCGAACATGTAGCTGTGAAATGATGTTATGATAAGAAAAGAGTAAATAAGTACTTATGTACGCTTTTCTTTATATTACTAATGTTTTATGTAGTATTTGCCTGTAGGTACTTATTTTTGAGTAGATGACGCCCGCAACTCCGTTGCGCCAAAATTCGTTTATAGCGCGGAATTTTTCCCGGGATAGAAAAACATCTCATAACCTTTCCCGAGACTCAAAGTATATCCATACCAAATTTCAGCAAAATCGGTTCAGCGACTAGGGCGTGAAGAGGTAACAGACAGACAGATATACAGACAGACAGACAGACATACACACTTTCACATCTATAATATTAGTAATATGGATATGGATTAAAAGAATATATTAAGTAATTATTATTATTATTTCAGTGATTATGATTACCAATTATTGCGTAGTTTAAAGTCTATCGCTAATAAATAAATGACATATTTTTTTTAATGAAGTAGGCATATTGTATTAAGTATAACTTAATTTTTTTCCCGTGGTGCTTTCCCTTTTGTTCGGACATCAATGTCTTTACAATTTGGCTGTCTCCCGCTTTTCTTGGGGAGGGAAATTGGATATCTCCTACTCCTCCTACCTTCTGCTGATTAATTTCGTTGCGGTTCCCAATACAGATTTAGCTTGTCCCTCGGGCATCCCTGAGATCATATCAAAGGGTTTTCGTGGTTGGTTACCACTGTTGATCCTGGCGACACAGGAGTTGCAGTGGTGGGAATGTGTGGTGGGCATTTTGCCCGTTAAAAAAAAAGTCTATCGCTATAATATTAATTTCTCTACATCTGCGAAGTAATCATAATAACTATAAAATATTTTAAACATTAGGAGCGTTTTCACACTATCCGATACGATTTCGAGTTGATAAAGGCATAGACAGATGTGCGTATCAAGCGGAGCGTTTATTGAAACGATCGGTCGAACGATGTAAAAACGCTTAAGTTTAAAATATTATAATTGCATTCACGCTGTCACTTTATAACCTTTCTCGTGGTTTAACGAATGGTGTAGGAATAGCAGGAGTCGCGTTCTCAGAACGTATAAAATTGTCATTCAAATGCACAAAGGGATGACACAGGACGATTGTTAGCTGCCAGTGCCACAATCGATATTGTTTATTTTTAATTTATTATCGTGTCGGACGTCGTATGATATATTACGCATTATGTTCACGAAATGTGCAATGTTCGAATGTAGAACAGTCAATGGACTTTATATTATTCGTTTTTTATTTGGCTCTTTTGTTTAGGCCAAATGGGAATTTTCTTTTACTTGAATGGTAGTAATAAGTTGTTGAATTGTATTGTTATAACAACTACATACTTACATAGTAATAAAATATGCCTGTATTTTCTCTTGTATCCGTCTTATGAACGGTATTATTAACTTAATTCTTTAAAAAACTAACTTAAGGGGCCGGGCTATCCTCGAAATTCTCATACATACGTAATACCAAAATAATTTTCTCATACGAAAATATTTAACATGTTTGAGTTATTTTTCAGCTTAAAATAGTAATTACCTAAGTTCCTGCACAATTTTTTTTACAAAATATTTAAATACTAAAAAAAATTGTTTAAATATTTTGTAGTAAATTTACTACTAATTAATATTTAAACACTAAAAAATAGAGTAAAACACTAAAAATATATAAATAAATAGTAAATTTACTACAAAATATTTAAATACTAGAAAATATTTTTTGCGTTTAAATATTTTGTAGTAAATTTACTATTTATATTTTAGTGTTTTACTCTATTTTTTAGTATTTAAATATTTAGTATTTAGTAAATTAAATTTAATAAAAGAACCTAGACAATTACTATTTTAAGCTGAAAAAAAACTCAAACATGTTAAATATATTCGTATGAGAAAATGATTTTGGTATTACGTATGTATGAGAATATCGAGGGTAGGTACCCCGGCCTCTTAATAATCTATTCTAGATTTCTAAGTTATATTTTCTGCAATGTTAAAATATCTAGCAATTAGTTAAAATGTTACATCTTATACATACAATAAAGACAAAAGTTTATTAGCGTTTTGCAAATTAACTGTTCTTTAGCTTTTAAAGATCTTATAATAATTTGTATAATGACGTATTAATGTCCATTATTATTTATTGCACATCTAATAGCAACATTTTAATTTATGTAACGACTAACATAATATAATTTAATAGCTCAATTAAACCCAATTCGTTTCGCACAAAACGTTAATTAACTAAACACAAGAGCCCTTAGGTTCGAATGCGCTAAAATATGAAATTTGGAAACTTAATAACACCATTCCTCATAATAAGGGCTTCCGAACGCAAAATTAATACCGGGAAGACAAATTACCTTATTTTCTACTTAACGTTTCCCGAAAATCGACAAAAAATTAAGATTTAAGTGGATAAAGTGGGTAACTAACATTTTACAACAAAGCAATTACTATTTTTTGCAGTATAATTTTAACAAACCTTGTAACTACTTCAACATTTAGCTACTCGTAATATATCATACATAGATTCCACATTTTTTTCAAAAGCCTAAATTTATACAAAGAACGGCAGTTTATAAATTACCCACTTCATCCGGTTATGTCTTAAATATACCTGCCCCATAAATTCGCCTGCCAATGCCCGCTGCTGGATATTTTCGGGATCTAACGAGTGTAAATAGCGACTTTCAATTTGGACGTGACAACGCGGGGGTTCTGAGAAATGGCGGCTTATCAAATATCAACGCTAGCTGACATGTTTTTGTAAAGCCAAAGCTCCTCGACTTTATATTAGGAAGAACCATCTGGTGTATGAGTGACAAAATTAAAGGGCTTTTCATACAATCCACGCTAATTAATGCGAAAATGTAAGCCTTTTTCACTTTGATAAAATTTCACATTAAGATACTTTCGGTCTCAAGAAATGTATTCGGAACGCATCATTTAGAGATAGTTTATCTAATAAGTTTATGTTTAATAGCGTAGGCGGCGTTAATATTGTACTCTCGGAGCCTTCATCTAATGATGCTATATGTTTGTATAAGTCAGTTAAGTTTGGTTTAGATGTAAGAAATTGTTCAATTGTAATTTTGTAGCCATATGAGGACGACATGGTCGCTGTTTGTGAACCAAGTCCTAAATAAAGATAAAAAAAAAGAAAGGACGTAGCATATTTTTTGCTCCCCGCTCACCAAAGTTGCAGGCGACATCTAGCTATCCGTAAACACAGTTGAACTTTGTCAGTCATTCCGAATGGGGAAACATTACGACAGTGCCGTGACGGGGCCCGCCCAGCGCCGGTCCCACCCCCACAGCCCACTTCTGGGTGGTATAGCAAAGCCTCGAAGTTACGTTACGCGATTGCGAGAACACTATTGAAACGGGCGCTAAGCAACATTTACTGCTTGCTTTCATGATAACTTACGATTTACCCGACTACGATAAAGATTAGGTCATGATTTTCGCAGACTTACTTACTATCGAGCGTAAGGATAAAGTTTGGAATACGAAATTTAATCAATAATATCGTTAGTAATTTAAGTGTTAGATTTTTTTTTGTTATTAAATAAGGGGGCAAACGAGCAAACAGGTCACCTGATGGTAAGCAACTACCGTCGCCTATGGACACTCGCAACATCAGAAGAGCTGCAGGTGCGTTGCCGGCCTTTTAAGAGGGAATATGCTCTTTTCTTGAAGGTTTGCAGGTCGTATAGGTCCGGAAATACTGCTGGTGACAGTTCGTTCCAGAGTTTAGATGACATAAACTAGCTAGAGCATTATTTAATTATATGATACACCATGTTTATGCCAGAAAAGTCGTAAAAATCGATATACAGTGTGTAACAAAAATAGGTGATAATACTTTAGGATGAGTACGTGTTTTTTCCAAAGAATTCACTGTGAAAGTAGCAGCTCTGAAAGACGATTTTTTTTTTCACTTTTGTATGGGCAAGGGCCCGAGCGTCAGGAGTTTCCCCATACAAAAGTAAAAAAAATTTTTGGTCTTTCAGCTGCTACTTTCACAGTGAACTCTCTACAAGGAACACGTACACACCCTAAAGTATTATCACTTATTTTTGTTACACCCTGTATACAAGTTTAATTTAATTCAATAAAATTGAATAATATGCATTGTAACATGGAAAAGTAAGCATTTGGACTCATTTTATAAAATATGACAGCGAAAAAGGGTTAAACGATAACTTGTTTATGATTTTAATGATCTAATTTATTATGGTTACACATTAATTAATGACAGTTTTAATGAATGAGGAAACTGTGTTTCCCAGTACCGCCACTAAATTTGTATTGTTTTAGGAAAATAGTCCATTTTCCCTGTTCATATCCGGTGCGTATCTCATTATGCCGGATGTTTTTGTGGTGGGATGGTATGGGGTTGCCTAGAGATACACATGTGCTCATGGAAATGTTTTTTGTTTAAATAAAAACGGTCTTACTACAAAAGATTTGAACATCCGTTAAACAGTTAATTAGCGAGAAATTCAGTATAAAATGGTCTCAAAACAACTTTTCGACAGATGTTTAATCTTTTATGGTAAGACCGATAATGTCTTACGGCTAGAATCAGAGAGATTTAAAAATTACTGTTATTCGACACAGTATTTATATATTTTCGATCAGACTCTTAATTGAATGATTAATTGCAGCAGCTACTTACTGCCCTTAAGGTGGTTCGTTTTTCATACAAAAATAAAATCGCCATTCACAAGCTAAATATTAGTAGATATGCCTCGATATTTGCGTAGGGAATTACTTTGGGATACTTATTTTCGCAAAATCAATAAAATTTCATATTTATAATGTCAGAGATATTATATCAGACGATGAACATGACACGCGTAATTTATATAAGATTTTTCATCGTCTGATATAATATCTCTGACATTATAAATATGAAATTTCATTGATTTTACGAAAATAGGTATTCCAAAGTAATACCCTACGCAAATATCGAGGCATATCTACTAATATTTACCTAGCTTGTGAATGCCGAATCTTTTATTTTTGTATAAAAACGAACCACCTTAATGGGTCGTTGCGTAAAATTAGTTTAATAAGAGGGAATCGTACATTTTTCATGGATTACAACTATCTTTTGTTCTACCTCGAAACTTATAGTAGCTCCTTGATCAAAATGAAAACTAGTTTAACATTTTAAGCGTAAGTAATAGACATAGTTACATACACTTTTATGTTTATAATGTCAGTGGACATGGGCAGGTAAAATATGTTCAGTACCATCAATTTCTTCCATTTCAAGCAAACCTATTATGCAATAAACTTTGAATTAAAATTTAGTATCTAATGAAACGCCTATTTTGAGAATGGAATAAAATGGATCGATCAGTTTCGCCCATAACAATACTTTACGATTATTCACAGCTCATCACTTTTTGCTTTATCCGAACAAGGAGTTCTGAGTTTATTTGATAACACGTCTTGGTTCATGTACCTACAATTTTTTTTTTACAAAATTATCTACGAGTTTATTCATGCTCATTGTTTTAAATTTGTTTACGCCATAAACCTGTATTAACTATAGTTCAACGAGATAATATTATATTATTGTATTATGTAGTTTATAAGTTTCTTCGAATAAATATAATAAAAAAAACAACTAAGCCATTGTTATTAAAAGCAATAAATATAATAAAAAAAACAACTAAGCTATTAGTTATTAAAAGCTTAAGACTACGTCGCATCGTATTATAATTCGTAGACGTTAAAACTTGTTTAACTTTAATATGATAATTTGGATTCCTAGAAACTGATATTGCTTTATCTGTACAAAGCAATATATACTAGGAATTCAAATTTCAACATTTTCATCAGTTAAAATTTAAAACCTAAAATAAATATTGCATTACCAACATACGTGCCCTCTAGTTGTAACTTGCAACAGCTGTACAAATATTTAATTAAAATATGAAATGAAATTTGTTACAAGTAACTCGTTAAAAGTTTGGTGTAGCCTGTAGAAAATAGGTGTAATTTCCTTTACTTATTGCTTATTTCCCATCAATGTACTATAATATTATTGTAATGTGTATACTACAATGTAGATTGTGGGGTATTGCAGACCCTAGAGTCGCAAAACATTATCGAAGTGTGATTACTGATTTGACATAATCGATAAAGAGATAAAACGATCATAATAATAATATGACGAAATGAATTTCGAATTAAAGAAGTTCAGATAAAAATAAATTCATCTATAATTAAAAACCGAATATTATACTGTATATTGTTAAAATTGTAAAGCCAAAATTACCAAAATAAATGAAATTTTTACTATCCTAATAGTAATTAAATGAAAAAACCGTTCTACACGATTCGTGGGTGGTCGATTGTAAGTTGTAACACAACAATTAAGCTGTTAAAGCGAATTCTGAAAAAGTGGAAATAAACAAAGTTTCTAAGAACATTTACAAGTAATCGTATACGCAACGGAGTATTTGGTAGAGTCAATATTTGTTGTTAGACAAAGTGATCGGCCTCCCAGAGAGCCGATTGTTTGACCAGCGTGTTGTTGGGCTAATAACTAAAGTCGGACCTGTCAGAAACATAGCAGGCGTTCACTAATACATATTATATTATATGGTCTCTCTAGCATGGCTCATAGTGCATACCATAGACAACTTTACAATCATAGTAATACTTACATCACGCCCTAACAGCCGCGGCATAGTGTACATTGTACATTTTAGTACTTATGCATCTTTTATTTGGGATTGCTCCTTTTAAATCTTTATTTTTACTAGAGATTTTGGTGAAAATTTAACCATCCCACTCACGTAGAGTATATTTGGGCTTGTTGCATAAGTATTTTTGTAAGTTAAAGCTTTGTCGTCGCTTACTAAGCTACAGATACACTTTAGAATAAGCTATTAATCACTTAATTATCGTTCTTACAGGCTATATGGGCTAAATTAAAAGCTTATCCACAAACTATATCACCTATATTGATGATTTTAAGAATGGTAGGAAATTTTGAATCCAGATTTACACATAGGCTCTTTTTGTCGTAGAAAAATGTCTTATTATATTCTCACGTAAGGCATGACCTTTTATCAATATAATATTGCCAGACCATTTGTGATAAAAAAGTAGGTACCCAATTTAAATAAATTAAACATTTCTTCAGTAATTAACAACTACTTATGTAACATTTTAGCACCTGCATAAAACATACTTAACAAACAATTTCCTGTGAATAAGTATACACTTTCTATTTTTATATCCCTTGATCTAATTAGAAAAAACACGACTTTGATGTTGAGAGCAAACAAATTCATAACAGTGCCAAATAATATCATAATATTATTTTGCTCTACATAATATAGAGTGGTTGTTATCTTTTTTTTAATGACGACTATTTTCAAGACTAATATACAGGAGCTTTTTGATATTTCATCATCCGTATATCGGCGATCGCAAGCTTTATAATACTAAGTTGAACGTCAAGTAATAAGATGATACTTTCAGTTATTATAATAATTAAAGATATTAGTAGATCAAACTGTTAGCCAATTGGGCTAACAGTTTGATTTTTTTTTTTTCATAATTGGAGGCTTTTGGACCATTAAAATTATTCAAAATTAAAAACATGTGGATTTTATGTACCTATAATCTATAGTTATTATAAATTAACTAGATGATGAAGTAGGTAGTTCATCAATGTTTTGTTTGATGACGATTTGTTCAAATTATGATTTATGAGGGAAAATATGAGTAATTGGCTTTATGTTATAAAATGTTAGTTATCCAGTTATCCACTCCATCCGCTTACGTCTTAAATTATTATTTACCTTAATTAATACTGGCACAATGCACACAATAACAACTTACATTTTATAACATTGTGTTGATAAAACATCGCGATAAAATGATTTCGCTCGCGTATTTCCTAAACTAATTTTGATGATACTTATCACAATTGACTCGGCATGCTCGTGTACTATGTAGTACAAAAGTGATTGTGAACGTGGGATGAGAAATAATTATGTTAACTAAGAGATTAATGATACAGTTTAATTACAACGAAAGTAAGAATGTTTTCCGCTTAGAATGCACTTAATAATTTTAATTATATATTAAAGAAGAAAGGCCTATTTGTTTGCATCGTAAGTACTTTATCGTAAGTCCAACGTACTAAATCTAATTTGATAAAACTTAGTACAGATATAGAGTAAAACCAGTGCAGCAGCATTTAATTTCGCGTGAAAAGGTAGAGACTTCAGATTCCTAGTTTTTCAGTTGTGAAATATTATTGATCAAAAACTAATTGTGTTTACAGAATAAACAGTTATGCATTTAATTTTTATAGCTAATAACATCTCCCACACTTAATAATTAAAGTTTTGTTTGATTAATTAAAACCAATCAACGATAGTTCTGGATAGTTATGTTCGTATGTTTGGTGAATCTAATTGATTTGCACGTTCTTGCCAATAGTTTCTAGGGTTCCGTACCCAAAGGGTAAAAATAGGACCCTATTACTGAGACTTCGATGTCTGTTCGTCTATCTGTCTCCAGGCTGTAACTTAATAACCGCTATAGCTAGCTGAAATTTTCACAGATTATGATTTATTATATACAGATTTCACAGAGGTTTTATGTGTCTACTTTATTAATTAATAATAATATTTAAATAAAATAAAAATTGAAGGAGGGCTCCCATACAAAAACACAATTTTGGCCTATTTTTCGTCTATAATGGTACGGAACCCTTCGCGCGCGAGTCCAACTTGCACTTGGCCGATTTTTTGAGTTTAATTAATACCATGGCCTTATACTTATTAGTTATTATGCTATGCACGTTCATATAAACCATACAGGAAAAAAGTTGAAGGAAGATTTAGTGACATTGGTACCACGATTTGTTCAAAGTTCAAAACTCTAGTGACTATAAAGGTTCAAGTTGGAAGCCGGCTACATGAAGCGGCAGCAGAGAGCAGAGAAATTGGGGTTGAAAGTTTGAATGAAAGTCCGTCATTTCTTGAGTTAGAAACATGAAACTTTATTTTTGGGCTACTGATTACAAATGAATAAATACGTCTTTAAGCGTTTTTGGAAATTCTACCCCCAAAGGGATGAAATTGGGGTTGAAAGTTTGTATGAAACTTTGTTAATTTTAAACCGATCGATCTAAAACTTTGCATGCATAAAGCTACTGTAACATAGGCGTTTCCTAAGACAGGATTTTAAAAAAATTCACCCCTAAGGGAGTAGAATAGGAGATGTAATTTTGCATGCAACTTTGTCAATTTTAAAACGATCGGGCTGAGACTGTGTATGCATAAAGTTACTATGACGTAGGCATCCCCTCAGAAAGGAATTTAATAAATTCCAACCCTAAGGGGATAAAATAAGGGATGAAAGTTTTTAGAAATTTTCTTAGACTTTATTAGACTTAGATATAAATCTATACATATTATGATAAAATCGTAGGAAAGTTAACTCTGTACATTAAATATATTTTAAAAACTAAGTTATTATATTAATTCAAAGCGAATTTATTCTGACCTAAACTAAACATAATATTATACTTTGTAAGTGCCATTTAATTACAATGTATAAAATATACAAAGAGTTTGGTTCAACATAATATACAATTTATGATATAATTTATAACTTAAAAGTGCATGCTATTAACCAGGCAAGTTTTACATCCATACATTCCCAATTCATCAAAGTCCCATATACTTTGCAGCTTAACCCTTTCAAAATGAAGCCATACATGACTACAATAACTTTCGAGTGTCATTTGTCGTGTCGTGTCGTTATAAGTGTTCAATAATTTTAATACTACATTTTTAGGTACAAACTAAGTTATTAATTAAAAGTACATTTACCTGTATTCTGACCTAAACTAAACATAATATTATTCTTTGTAAGCGCCATTTAATTACCATGTGGTAACTTTCGTCAATTCAACCCGGACCGTACTACGCCCCCCCAAACCCCTCACATGGAGATGTTTTCGCATCGTTAGTGTTGAGTTTGAATGAATTTTTAGAAACAAAGTCATAAATTAAAAGTGAAATTATTGTAACCTAAACTAAACATACAGTTTTCGAGTGTCATTTGATTAATATGCGCTTACTTATTAACGAAAATCCCCCCAAACCCCTCCCCCCCCCCTCCTAGAAATATTTTCGCGTCGTTAGTATTGAGTTTCAATTCTCTATGTTTAGAAACAAAGTTATTAATATATATATATATTAGTCGCATAAGCACTATAGCGGCAACAGAAATACATAATTTGTGAAAATGTCAACACTTGACAAAGTGCGGTTCTTGAGGTACAGCATGGATATGGACAGACGGATAGGCCGATATTTTGTCTTTGTGAATGGGTCCCGTTTTTATCCTTTGAGTAAGGGACCTAATAAAGGAGAAAATTATCCATCTCCGCTTATTAACTGCTAACGCGGACGAAGTCGCGGGCAACAGCTTTTTGGGCTACTGATTAAAAATGAATGGATACGTATTTAAGCGTTTCTGGAAATTCTACCCCCAAGGGGTGAAATTATGGTTGAAAGTTTGAATGAAAGTCCGTCATTACTTAAGTTAGAGACATTACAGTTTATTGACGTTTGCTTAAATAGGGTCCCGTTTTTACCCTTTGTATAAGGATCCACAAAAAGGGGAAAACTATATATCTTTGTTATTATATTATGCTAACGCGGACGAAGTCGCGAGCAACAGCTAGTACTGTATAAAGCCCCTAGAAATGAAATATATTATTTACACCGCAAAACAACGCAAGGAATACTATTAAGAGGCCGGGGTACCCTCGAAATTCTCATACATACGTAATACCAAAATCATTTTCTCATTCGAAAATATTTAAGTAACATGTTTGAGTTATTTTTCAGCTTAACATAGTAATTAAACTATTAAACTAACACAATAAATTTTTTTTTAGTGTTTAAATATTTTGTAGTAAATTTTTGTACAGGAACCTAGGTAATTACTATTTTAAGCTGAAAAATAACTCAAACATGTTAAATATTTTCGTATGAGAAAATGATTTTGGTATTACGTATGTATGAGAATTTCGATGGCACCCGGCCCCTTAAGCTTACTTTGCAATCCTTAGGTACTTATCCTTGTAAAGCCTTGTATCTAATATCTGCTATTTCATTTAACTTTTCATATCTACCTTTCAATATATCCTTCCATATCAGAGCGCAGTTAAAGACAGGCATAAAACTTAGGCTATTTAAAGTTATAAACGTGAGGCCGCAGGTTTTACTACAGAGTACAGTGTAACACATCGGGCGAACTTTGTAAGTGTCAAAAGTTAAGCTCCGGATATCGTCAGCAAAATACTGGGCAATTAAAGGCGTATTAAAAAGTTTTAATGTTATCTTTACTGGATCACTTCATCTACTCTATCTACATAATGGGACTCTATCTACATGATTCAATCTCTATCTATTTAATATTATGATCATACCAAAGAGAAATTCTACCTGGATTTCTCCAAAAAAATAGAGTTCATCAAGCGTAAATAAGCTGTTATTGTTAAGAATAAAATATAATATTACTAGCTAAAAGCCGAACTTTTTAATGGCTCGCGTCGGTTTTTTGCGTGGTAATAATCTTTAAGGCAGTTTTTATATTTTAATAGTAACCAAAGTTTGACTGACCTATGATCACATATCTACATATAAAAAAAATTACTTTGTTATAGCACTAATCAATAGGCTAGATATTTTTGCCGTAAAGTGTACCACAAAAGTACTCAGGGTGTGGAATTTATTAGGGCTCACTTCGCTCACCCTGACTAGCCCTGATGATCTTTCAAATTCTATAAAAACATCATCAAATCGGTTTAAGGACGTTGCAATCGGTACAAACTAAAGAGCAAGTTATACGTTTATACAGCTGAGCCGCACATCCAAGTTCCATTAGTCGGAATCAGCGCCGTGGGGGGCGCACAATCAACATTCTGTCTCCAATCCTCCGTAGCCCATGCTTCGAATAGGTTTAGGTTTTTACGTAATTGCGGACTTTTTCGATTCCTTCTGTCCGTAATTAACGAGTGTCATTATTGCTTTCTACTTAATTAGTAATATTTAATGCCAATCTGTGGCTAGTTTCGACTATCATATTTTCTTGTCATATCTTCACTCATTTTGTATATCTGTTGGTTACTAATTGCGGTGAACTTCGTTGTGCTAAACCAAACCACAAGTCTGCAAAAACAAAACAACCTATATTTTTCCCAGGACCAAAGTTTCAAATTTTCACTTCCATCCAAATCGGTTTAGCATATTATACGTGGGAGAGCCATGCTTCGGCACGAATGGGCCGGCTCGACCGGAGAAATACCACGTTCTCACAGAAAACCGGCGTGAAACAGCGCTTGCGCTGTGTTTCGCCGAGTGAGAGAGTTTACCGGAGGCCCAATCCCCTACCCTATTCCCTTCCCTACCCTCCCTTATTCCCTTCCCTTCCCATCCCTACCCTCCCCTATTATCCTGTTCCCTCTTCAAAGACCGGCAACGCACCTGCAGCTCTTCTGATACTGCGAGTGTCCATGGGCGACGGAAGTTGCTTTCCATCAGGTGACCCGTTTGCTCGTTTGCCCCCTAATTTCATAAAAAAAGCATTCCTAAGTTGTAACGTGAAGAGGCTTACACACTTTTGCAATTTAAAATATTAGTATAGGACATAAAATTCCTGTATCTTATACAAATTTAACGGACTCGTAATCACTCAGGTTTCGCAATATATGTAAAGCTATAGTATAGCTATAAAAGTATAATATGTTGTATGTGGCATCCGCTTCAGGGCCGGGGCAGGAAGCGCGGCTCGCCACAGTGCACATCTGCCTGTTTACAGCTATATCATAGCGTAATTCCACTACTGGAATCCATACTTCCATTCTAATATTATAAATGCGAAAGTGTGTCTGTCTGTCTGTTACCTCTTCACGCTCAAACTGCTGAACCGATTTTGCTGAAATTTGGCATGGAGATACTTTGAGTCCCGGGAAAGGACATATGATATTACTCTTTGTCCCGAAAAAATGCACGGTTCCCGATAAACGAGTTTTGGCGCAACGGAGTTGCGGACGTCATCTAATGTCTTCATAACTCCACATATATTATGTAAATTATGAAATTTAATATTATTTAAGGTAAGTAACAATATTTTACTTAAAATATGTGTACAATAATATCTCTATTCTCTACATTGATAATACCCAATTATATTTTAATTGTACGCTTTGCGAAAAATTCTATCAAATCTTAATATTAGGTATCTACGTGGTATCTACCTACCCTACCGTATCTACGTATCTAATATCTACCCACGCGTATCGAGGATACTCAATACAGGTACCTACCTAAGTGAGGATTAGGATAGTTATTCTAAAGTTTTGATAAAGTAGTTTTTAAGAAATGCTTAGAACGGTTTAAGACCTTACTACTTCAGTAACAGTAACGCTGACGCGTATATAGTATTCATAACATGTGGCAATACTTGAAACAAATAATTAAACTGAATAGTCGACAGAACATTATATTGAGCCGTTAAAACTACAAAGCGTTTGCCAATCAAAATTTAATAAAAGTTGAAACAATTAACAAAAATGTAGTTAACAGTTCTAGCGAACGTTAACAATGAACAATACACAAAATACTCAACAATGCTCAGTAATTGCTCACTCATTTCGTATTGTTCGGATACTTGAGCAACATCATCGATTCTTTACTTATAATCAGTACGTATTTCATATCGCACAATGCATGTTGTTAGACATGTCTGGTTTATCTTGTTATTTTTATCATTTCCATGAACTTAGTAACTACATATTTAGCAATGACGTGATAAAGTATGTGTGAGAATTTAAAGTAAAGTCTTCTTAGTATCACTTCATTGAGCATTCAGTACCTACGTATAAAGTATAAACACAGAATACATATTAGTACAAGTATAAAGCAAAGTCGTTTCTCCCTGTATGTACCTCTAAGCCTAGATGTTTAAGACTACACTATAATTCCCTTTGTTTTTAACGCATATAATGTTATAATATAGATTGTAGAGAATGTAGAGTGAAGCCTCCTCCTCCTCCTCCCGTATATTTAATTGCATGATAAATTAGAGAAACAGCGATATATTTCATTAAAATCAGCAACTCATCCATGAGAAGCCATGGCCGGTTACTAAATAATGAGAGCTTCAAAAGAGGTATCTGATATAATAATATTATGTTGGTTCAGTGATCAGCCCACGTATGTGACGTTCATGTTCAATCGTATTTGTAGGTACCATGTATTCCAGAAATGTCGACGTATGTGACATGAAAATGTATTTTATGATAATGTACTCTATTTCGGATTCGACATCAGCTCGGTGATTCTACTATTTTAATTCAACACTAACACAGCTTCGCTAATGTTTCGAATAAGTATTATCACTTAACAGATTCTCGATATAAAAACCTGTCATTGTAAAATCGTCATTCTTTATAAGTTAATATGTATACATATTTAGAATTTGATAGGAAATGTTTTCAATCAAATTCTGCTACATCTGATAGAACCTGCATGTCTAGGTCCAGCTGTATTGATGCTGGACCAAAAAAGCAGAATCTGGTGACAGTCGGACACTGTCACAACTGCATTACCCCATCAGTTCCGATGTCATTCGTTGCAATTTTACTTCATTTTCATATTTTCCCTCGTTTCCCCGTCAGGCTCATTATGCCGCCGCACGCTCGCACTAATGCGGTTTTTGTACGCAAGTTTTTGCCTCGGCGCGCATCTGGGAATGAGTTGCGTACCTAATAGTTTGGAATACCGAGGGCTACGTGCTTCGCTTATGCCCGCCACTGTAATTTATCTTGCGTCTCGCTCCATCCTTTACAGATATGGATGCTGAAGTTGAGATGGCGATATCAAGGAGTGTTATCGTGCGAGAATGCTGTCGGAACTGGGCTCCAAATAAAGCAAGATAAGTCCCGTCGTTAGGAAGCGCCGGGGTATTCACGCCGCGTGCTGATAGACACATCCATTACGATGTTCGATGAATATAAAAAACCTGAAATTAGAATGCTGTAGCTTTCTATTGGGTGGTTGGTTGCCAAATAAACTACATGTGATCGAAATTTTAGAGATATGGATTCGTAGGCAGATAGCGGACCTGCGGTCGTGTGTCACGCGTTTCCCGTAGCCACCTTCAGGAGCAGGAACACCGTCAGCCTCGGGGAGTCCCACATACCTCGGTGGTCCTCCCCAGGCCCCGAGGATGCGTTAATGCATTCCCCCAACGCAAAAAAGGCAGATAGCGGATCTGTCATTTCGTCGGGTTATGTTTTGAGTTTTCATATGATCGAACCAACGTTACATCAATGTAAGTAGTGATCTATCTGGTCTAGGTCTATGGTATTTGTCTTCTATACCTAATATATCACTACCAAATAGAATATATACTATCATCACTACTAACAATGATTTGACATATCTCGACCTATTTGGTCCGTAGACCTTCCGTGGTCCGTAGACCTGATTATGAATCAGTTTCTCCGAACGTACATAAAAATATCCTGCTTAATCTCATAAACATCACACATCCATTATTATAGATCCATGACACGTCCAAGTTTATATGAAAGTAGCCTTTTTGAGAACTTCTTTAATACAAAAAATTCTGCATAAAGCAGATGTAGGAACTATCATATAAGTAGTCGTATACTTTTTTAGAGAACCCCATACATTTTCATCGCATTTCCTATCGATTCCTGACCTCTCCAATTTAATTACACTTCAATTTTCTTCGACAGTCGCCCGATCCCACAGAGACGTGAGGACTGCGGAGCAATTTCTGCTCATATACGACTCAGCTTCAGTAATTTGAAATGGAGTTCATCGAGCAGAGCATTGCTCGATATTGCTGTGCTATTTGAAGTTGAACTGTATTTGTTAGGCGTAGAGTTGAAAAAAGAGTACGAAAACGTAAAGGCCGTGCCCAAGGCATCTCTTTACGTAGGTAGAGTCGCCAGTTAAAAGAGCTATTGGTCAGACTAATAGCCCGGTCTATTTAGACGCAAAAAATCGTC
The DNA here is from genome assembly GCA_905333045.1 of Lysandra bellargus. Lineage (NCBI taxonomy): Eukaryota > Metazoa > Arthropoda > Insecta > Lepidoptera > Lycaenidae > Lysandra > Lysandra bellargus. The sequence goes on from HG995321.1 coordinate 1,163,967, forward strand.
ATCTCGGAATAATTCGCATAGAGCTGAAAATTGGTAGAGACGTTAAATATACCATTATAAATAAATCCTCAAAAGTCCCCGGCGATCCTCCTTGTGCAAAAAATTTTATTCAAGGTCAAAGGTATGAAAATGATGTTTTTCCCGTTTTTTTTCCAAACTGTACATTGTATCATAAAAATAGGTATGGCAAGAGTGCAGATCATAAAATTATCTACAAAAAATATTCAGACACTTTTTTCATACGACTTACCCTTCCTCATGATTTGCGGGTTTAAAGTTTGGGAAAATCATAATTTATGTCTTATATTATAAAGTAGAAAAATTTGTGGAACTGCTGGTTTGAATTGAAAAATTCGTTTTACGTTGGATAGTCTTATTTATCGAGGAAGACTTGAGTTACATAACATCACGTTGCCACCATAAAGTATGATTTTCCCAAACTTTAAACTCGCAAATCATGAGGAAGAGTAAGTCGTATGAAAAAAGTCTCTGAATATTTTTTGTAGATAATTCTATGATCTACACTCTTGTCCTACCTATTTTTGTAAAAAAATGTACCGTTTGAAAAATAAACAGGAAAAACCTCATTTTCTTACATTTGACCTTGAATAAAAATTTTTGCACAAGGAGGATTGCCGGGGACTTTTGAAGTTTTATTTGTAATGGTGTACTTAATGTCTCTACCAATTTTCAGCTCTATGCGAATTATTCCGATGTCAAATGTTTAATTTTCCTGGGTTATAAGCGAGGTACATTTCTGTTAGTAATAGATCTATAGTTATTAAAATACTAGTTTACCTAATTAAATATAAAATTTATCAAGATAATATCCAAATATCTGTAAATAATCATCAAAGATTTTTTTATGAAATAAGGGGGCAAACGAGCAAACGGGTCACCTGATGGAAAGCAACTTCCGTCGCCATGGACACTCGCAGCATCAGAAGAGCTGCAGGTGCGTTGCCGGCCTTTTAAGAGGGAATAGGGTAATATGTACCCGAGCTGCGTCTGCGGAGCGAGGTCCCCGCGACGTCCCTGTACATATCTCGCCTGCACTGGTCCATGGAGGTCGAAGACGTCGTGGACTACATCAGTAAGAAGACATCCCTCCACTTGAGGGTCGAACGTCTGCAGTCTCGCCACAAGGTCAACTTCAGTTTCTTTGTGGTGAGAGTGCCGACGCATCTTCTGTCGACCTTTGAAGCGGAGGAATTCTGGCCGACTGATGTGGTCTACCGAAGGTTCCGGGGGAGACTCCGGAATGAACCGCGCGTCACGTCGCCGATAACTAAGTGACAAAGTGTGGTTATTAAGTGTATATAATTTATATGCATGTTAGTCATTAAGGTATATATTGTATGGGCCTATGTAGCCTGAAATAAATAAATAAATAAATAATAAATAAATAGGGGAGGGTAGGGATGGGAAGGGAAGGGGATAGGGTAGGGGATTGGGCCTCCGGTAAACTCACTCACGCGTCAAAACACAGTGCAAGCGCTGTTTCACGCCGGTTTTCTGTGAGAACGTGGTATTTCTCCGGTCGAGCCAGCCCATTCGTGCCGAAGCATGGCTCTCCCACGTATATATATTAAATAAAAGCTGACAAGTTTTTCTATCCCCCAATGCCTTTTGATCAAATTTTAAAATACAACTAGGGAACAGAAATACATAATAGAAGTTTCTTTTATGAACTTTTGATTTGACAATAAAATTGGGCGTTTCATCAATATTATAACAAGCAAAACAGTATTTGAATTTAGAACAGACGCGACCATCGCTCGTAACGCAACCCTTCAGGGATTAGCCCTGTAAAAACTCGCAGTTGCCAACCCTAATCTAGAGTGATAAGGGCAATTTGTCTCCCGCTATTAGGGATGTCAGCATACACGGATAAAATGGGGCCGTATAAACCATAAAAGAGGCTTTGGTTACGTAAAACTAACACTTTACATAATAAATAATAACAGTATGTACTTGTATTTTTATTAACAATGCTTATAATTTCATTAGTATTATTACTTGATTTAAAACGCGGGAAACTTTTTTCTCTTGTTTAAGCCTCTACAACTTTCATACGTTAGATATTATTGCCAAGAAACCTATACATATAATTTAAATGACATTGTCTCGTTAAATATAATTAACATCCCTGTGTGAAACATTTTTAACGAGACCGGTACCTAAATGAGATGAATCTCTATTCATCTCATACATTTAGGTACCAGTACCAGTATCGTAGTTAGTCATAAATAAATCCATATTTAACAATATTATTATAATTGTATTGACACATTTATTATTTTAAAATTAGTTGGTGTCTCCCAGACTTCAGTAGGTAGTTTATCCATCTACCCGAAACGCGTTTCCAATAACCTTTAATCAGATGTAGAGATAAATCCCGCGATTATGCAGCCTCGTGTGCCGATAGCCAACGTTTCGATAAAACTTGTCGATTTAATCTATCAGACACGACCTCACTAACGGATCCGATTACTATTCCGAACGGACGACAGATAACGGATAAGGCACGGTTACAAACGAGAGGTTTCTTTGAAGAATGCCAACTACAGATAAGACTGAAGGTCCGCCTAAAGGGGAATATATGAGGAAGCCGGTCCGGCCTGATCGCAGGCCGATTTGACCGGATTCGAGCACACATGCGGGAATGTACTATCAGAGAAGTTGATTTATAGGTAGATGGCCGACCTATGTATTTTAGTCGCATATTGTCAAAACCAGCTGAAAGATGACGAGTGACGACGTCCGTGCCTATGAATCAATTTGATGATACCATCGAGAAAATTGATTCCTATGCAGTTGATAGACCAACGTTATTTGGTCGAATATGTCGATTCAATGTTAATTGTGATCTTTCGGCTGGGTTTGACGTAACGCAACCAAAACTACGTAGGTCCCCGACCTGCATAGGAATCAACTTCTCTGATAGTACAAAACAATTTGGTTGGGTCGGCCTGTGACTATAGTCCTGGGCCTTAAGAGCCCGTCCTCTCTTTTTAACCGACTTCCAAAAAACGAGGAGGTTATATGTTCGACTGTGGATATATTTTTTTTTTTTTTTTTTTTTTTTTTGTATGTTCAACGATTACTCCGCCGTTTGTGAACCGATTTTCGAAATTTTTGTTTTGTTGTATTAGGTTTCACTCCAATTTGGTACCATGTTCACAAAAGTGGTGACCTGATGATGGGATCCATGAGTAATCGAGGGAACTCCTCGAAATTTATATGGAAACATATGGTGATTTTGGTTTTATGAGAAGCATCCTAAGCATATGCTACCAAAACGCAAGATTTTGCACCGAGGTATACCATGGTTCCGAAGATACTAAGAGAACTCCGGATTCCTTATAGATACAAGTTTGGGGGTTTAGGCGCTGTTTTAAGAACTGAAAGCATATGCTACTATGCAAATTACATTCATCATCATCATCATCATTACCACATTAGGGTCACCGATGTCACCAAAATTGAACAAAACAAATTCATCCTTAAGTCCAGAGCATAAGGCACACATTTGACATTACTTCTGAGAAGTAAGCTGCTTCGATAATTAATATAAATAACATGCATGTCTCACAACAACACATGAAACAACCTAATTTCAACCTTTTGCATTGCGCTTAGCGTTCATAGTACATTAACTGTCTGGCGTCTCGCTTGCTATAATCTGCTAGGGCTGTCAAGCGAGCGGCGCGGCGCGCGCGTTGCCAGGTACCAGACCGGGCGGCGTATTTACAAAGGCTTATACCGTTTGAGTCACGAGCCAGACTCTAATAGATGAGCTTTTGTTTATTTATCTAAGATAGTTTTATAATTATATTTTGTACTCTCAACAAGTGTGTAGTTATGTACATACCTGTTTCTTACCTATTAATTAAAGTTTGTTAGTTAATTAAGTAGTATTTTTTGTCACTTAAGAGCCCGTATTCTCTTTTCTACTGCTCTCTTCACACTCACGCCCGTCTTTCATGTGCCAGGTGAAAAAGGACGATCGCCAAGTTAGCGGGCAGATAGAGGTTTTCTGTTTTTAAACGGTTTTTTATATTAAAGTGGTAAAAAGTAATTCCAACATTTTATAGACGACTTTCTTAACAGTGAATTGTATTTTTTTCATACCGTTAAGACGTCAATACAATTCATAAAAAGGTGATATTCTAAACCTTTTACAGCAAAAATCACAAAACTGTCGCGGGTTTGAGTTGGATTATTTAAAGATACTTAAAAAAAATAAAAAATCTAGCTCCAACACTATATTATAATTGAAATGATCTTACATGTTGTGCATTAAAACTTATAGAAATACTGTATTTTAACTGTTAAATCACGTCTGTAAAATCAGCGAAATCGACAAATTTCGTATACGGACCCTTAAATACAGAATAGAAACGAGTAAGTAATTTCATTACTGTAACATTAAAATAATAAGTAATAACAATTTTCATATAACTATCCACCTACATATTTTTAAAGTTAACAATGACGATGTATTTACCATATCGGTATCAAATTGAATAGCATAAAATGTTGCTGCAACGTTAGAAACAATTTAGCTAATCTCTTTCTAGGCGATTTCGGTCATTTTCTGTACTAAAACAGATAAGTGTTTTGTCAAGTTTTTGTCTAACAAAAGCTAAGCCAGTTCGGTTTGCGCTTTCACTCTAATGATATAGCCTTTGTAAATTCGCGACCGGGCGCGCACTAGCGGCCGAGCCGCAGCGGCGCGCGGCGACGGCCATCGAGATAGATAATATATTAATATTATACCTTAGTATGCAACCGCCATAGACGGTAGACCTCGCGCACCTGGGATCCAATTCCCAGAACATGAGAAAAGTTCATCTTCGAATAAAATACCGAATAATGAGATTTTTACGAGCGTAACACAGTTTGTCTATTTTCAAAACTTCACACTCAAAATTTTTCGTGCAAAGATCGCTCGAGTCGAACGAGTGGGGCCGGTTATTAATAGATGTCCGAATTCGTATAACACCACAATGTGGCCGCTTGGGAGTTGAAGCGTTCGAGACCGGTCTCTGCACGATACTTATGATTTGTTGCTAATAGTTTGTATCCTTCGATCGTGGATTCTTGGAAATATATTGTTATTCTATTGTGTCTCGCTCACCGGTGAGCTTGTAATAAGATACGTAAAATAATATAATACAGGTGTATTATTCTACGTACCATCGAGGAAATTGATTCCTATGCAATAATTGATAGACCAACTTTATTTGGTCGAATATGTCAATTCAATGTTAATTGTGATCTGTCGGCTGGGTTTGACGTAACGCAACCAAACTGCTCCCCGATCTGCATAGGAATCAACTTCTTTGATAGTACATAGTACGCGATAGTTTACTACTTACTAGGTAACTAAAAACTAAAAAGAGTGAAATTATTATTTTTAACAAAAAATTAAAACCGACTTCCAAGGTAAAAACAATAACATCCTTATAATATGAACTAAAAAGTATTAAATAATTTTTCCTATCGAATAGTGCCTTTTTCCGAATTCGGCAAAAACTCAACTATTTCTGTACTCAATCCTTCATAATTTTGAAGTCGGTGCCAGTTACAAATGTTTCAAATATTTTGGCAGACTGAAGATTCAGCTATATCTGGTACCGACTTCAAAATGATGAAGGATTGAGTACAGAAATAGTTGAGTTTTTGCCGAATTCGGAAAAAGGCACTATTCGATAGGAAAAATTATTTAATACTTTTTAGTTCATATTATAAGGATGTTATTGTTTTTACCTTGGAAGTCGGTTTTAATTTTTTGTTAAAAATAATAATCTACTGCTCTCTTCACACTCACGCCCGTCTTTCATATGCCAGGTGAAAAAGGACGATCGCCAAGTTAGCGGGCAGATAGAGGTTTTCTGTTTTTAAAGGGTTTTTTATATTGAAGTGGTAAAAAGTGATTCCAACACTTTATAAACGACTTTCTCAACAGTACATTGTATTTTTTTCATACCGTTAAGACGTCAATACAATCCATAAACAGGTGATATTCTAAACCTTTTACAGCAAAAATCACAAAACTGTCGCGGGTTTGAGTTGGATTATTTAAAGATACTTAAAAAAAATCTAGTTCCAACACTATATTACAATTGAAATTATCTTACATGTTGTGCATTAAAACTTATAGAAATACTGTATTTTAACTGTTAAATCACGTCTGTTAAATGAGCGAAATCAGCAAAATTTCGTATACGGACTCTTAAGAACGTCTGAGCCCTGAGGTCAGGTTTAAGTAAAAAATCAACCGACAAGGTACAAATACTACATAAAAAAAATATTCGCAGTGATAATTATTATTGATTCCGTCTTGGAATTCGTCATTCGCGGTATGAAGTCACGATTATAAGCAATTTTTTCTATTGCGATTGCACCTTTCTTAGCTGGCCTGTAGCCTGTACTTACTTGAAAATAAAAAGTTATTTGATATTTCCTGTTGCTTCATACTAAAGCACCTCAGCGCCTAACTCTCGTATAAAACAGCACATTTTTATTTACTCTGTATTTGTAATTCATAGGACGTAAAAAACCAACATTAGATAGAGGGTAAAATTTGATATTTATTGCAAACATGATAAATATATTTTACATCAAGACAGGAAGTAAATAGAGACTGGAATAGATAAAATGGATACTGAGACTATTATTATAATATTACATACGACCTTAATGCAAGTATATAAGGAAACTGTTGTATCCTCCTTGACATTAGTACCATAAATGCCAATTTGCTATATCCCGGTCACAGAACATTCAAGTCATTGACTTATCGCTATTTATCTCTTCCATTGACGCGAAAATATTTCGCGCTCGCTATCGTATGCGGAAACGAGATAACGAGATTCATGCGTGAATGAAACTTTGTGTTCTATGGCCGGACTATAGCGAGTGCCGAGAGTATATTTGAGATATATTACGTAGATACTTATAGCGTACTATTAGCACGTGACAAGGTTGAAATTACCTAATAAGACCCGGTAAAACTTGATAATTAGTACCTGGTAAGTAATGAAAATAATGAATATCTTCCTAGATAAATACATAATGTGTACAATTATTGCACACTTAACGTCCTAGCTAAATTGGTTTATTAATTACTATCAGACGTTGTGAAGCCATATATTAAAATACATTATGTATGTTTATTAAATTATATTATAAATTCTCATTGAAACAATTAAAATAATCGGCGAAAACACTTTTGACCCAGAAAGAAAAATAAATTCAACTTAATTTAGTGACATTGTTGTCAGCTACTGAGTCGAGTGGAAATCGATACTCGGTGTACCAGGCACCCTTCAGATCCGATAATTTTCCCATCAGCCTGATGAATATATTATATTTTATTAGGTACATAATATAATATTTCAATTTTATTTCTAAAGGCCGATGAAAAATATTATATATTGGCGATTGGTATTGATCTGTAGAACTGTTGTTGTCCAGACGTAGAAAAATAAATCATTGTAAGTGTCATTTAAATGGGTACTTTTTCTGTTTAGACTAGACTAGACCCAAAAAACATTGGAGTTGATATTTCCGAAAAAAATAAGTTGTTTAATAATTTGAACAGATACATATAGATTATGTTTTTACTGTTTTATAGAAACTGGAGGCCTACTACGAAACCGTTTTGAGACTCAAACGATCGAATCAGAATGCCGCGTCTTACTCTATCAACGTCATTTCGGGTCGGTCTCAAAACGGTTTCGTGGTACGGACCCTGGTTCGAGGAGAATCGAAGCTGTACTAACATTGCAATAATTTACCAGAATCAGTGCACATTCCACAAAAACAGATCAATCAAGTATGAAGGGGTATTCGCAAACTGTGACGCTATCAGTCCACATTGGATACGTTTGGTATCATTACAGGATGCTCTATGTTCGTAGGGCAGGAAACGTCGCTTCGTTTTTGTGTTGGACGGATGCGCGTATCGGACCCATCGGCTTTAATGACCACAACGCGGCTTTTCCTGTGCCCACTGCCGACTATGAAAACGTTTTCCTTTTGGTTTACATCTACCGAGAGTGGTGAGACAGTGCACTCGGCCGAGCACATCCATACTAATATAATATGCGAAAAAGTGGGTATGTCTGTCTGGGTGTTACCTCTTCACGCCAAACCGCTTTACTAATTTTGCTGAAATTTGGTATGCAGATACTTTGAGACTCGGGAAAGTACATAGGAGAGGATAGGATACCAGGAAAATCCTACCGAGGTAGGTGTGATCAAGGCATTTGCGACATAGTTGCCACAGTTGTATGGGATTTAGGGGGTAGACGGTGTGTCCATTCAACCAAATGGTTGGTCAAAACTCACTCGTCTCACTCTCACATCATTCCATTCAGGAGACATTTCCAAATGAGACTTCAAGGTAATTAAATTTTTACCAATGAAGTCTCGCTGACTCGCCGAAGACAAAGGTGTCCGTTGAAACTTGAAGGTACGTTCATTCAACGAAATGACCAGTCAAAACTTATAAGAAGACTGCCATTTCATTACATACATATTATATAGTAGATGTTACCAAATTGTAATTATCCGAAAATATTTTTCCTTTGAGTTAACGTGGGATTAACATGGGTTTAGATTTCAATTTAAGGTAATATTGCCAGCTCTACCTTCGCTAATTCTATCACGGTATTTTCTCAAATATATTTTAACAGCTGATCAAAGAGGATATAAACTACGTAACACAGCTGATATATTATAATGCTTAATTTGTGCAACTTTTGTCGTTTTATACGATTACTTGAAAAAGTCATTCGATAAGGAAAACACTTTGTGTAACTTTTCCGTCTGCGTACCTATAATTGTAAATATTTTCAGTAACAAAGGGTAAATAACAAGGAATATAGGTGGTTATATTCCAACGTCTCGTCATTTATAAATAAGGGTTATCCTTAAGCGATAAACTCGGTATAATTACACTTATGTGAATTAAATTGCCTTGTTTATTTTCCCTTTAGTTATTATAATAACCCTAGGTACTTCCTGTTGTTATGTTATCGTACCTTAAGAATTGAAGGAGCAGCCAGAGCAGCCAGAACGAACACTGTCCTTTAAAGTTTTACTAACGTTTATGTCACCATAGTCTAGGAACTAAGGTGATACAAAAGTTTGATACTTACTATAAGAAATCATGTCCCTCAAAGACTGCTAGCAATAGGGATTGGTGAAAAAGGAAGTGAGTTTTAGGAAATTATGTGTTTTGAGAAACTTTATTTTATCCGCTGAGTCACACGACTCAGCTATTTAGATCACCACGTTTTGCCATTTGTTTATTAGTCATTTCTGACCTTAGCAGAAAATATATTGTGCTATGTAGTAAAATCGCTTATGAACTTTAAGCATTGCATTGCATTTGATAAAAGCGTCCTAATCCTGAAATCTAATCTACATCTGTCTGATTTTTTAAAATCTTCAGATAGGTGTAAGGCGGACGACGTAAGAACCAAAGAGATAGAGTTACCTGCATAAATATTTAGACTAATCTACTCAGTAATAATTGATAATGTAAATTATTCGCATTGCTTTTTTAAAGACTGTTTGCAATTCTTTGCAAGCGGTTTTCACAAAATACAAAGTAAAGAAATACTTCAAGGGTTAGGGGGCGTCCACAAATTACGTGAAGTGTTTTTTTTTATATTTTTGATCCCCCCTCCCCCCTGGTGAGATTTTATTCAAACCCGCCCCCAATCTCACGTGAGATATGCAAAATGTGGATTCCTCTCCCCCCCCCCCAAACACCTCACGTAATTTGTGGACGCCCCCTTACATGCCAAATTATAAACTACTCGGTACCAGTAAATGCCACAGTAAATCAGACGAATGGATTATAGCTGATATATTTATGCAGTTCCTGCAATCGTATTTCTCAGACTTCCAGTGGGACGTAACTATATTATAATGACGGCATAATTATTACCATAATTAGCTTCTTTTATTACAATCACATGTAAATAAATGCTTGATTAGTCTAAATTGTGTATAAATGTTAATTCTTGACATTATTTTTTTCCGGTATAATTAAAGTCCTGACAAGGCCCCCAGTAAAGATGAAAGTTTCGGATGTATTTCCATATTTAAATTTAATGGTAAGTACCTGTTCTACCAGATATAAAAATCGTTAATAGCTCAAGAATAAAATGTTATGTGCATCTTAATTTGTATCCCTTGTTCATAATTTGTTTATTCACTGCTTTAAGAGAAAAGCAAATTTTAGAAAAGCTGATGAACAGAAAATTACCAAAAATATAATTGTTTCAATTCTTAAAACCCTGATGATATACTTAGCATAATAATAAATGTCACACTGTAAAGACAAGTATAGATGTTGCAATTTACTTCTACATCTGCATCAGTACAAGTAGCTGCCTTTTAAATATTATAACTTTTCGCATATTCTTAAAATTTAATATGTTATCTTTAGTTATCCACCCGACACGTAGGAAAACCCGATATAAATTTCCTATGAAATATAAATGATAAACACGTCATCGTAGATACCCTCGCACGATGCCAATATCTTGGCACCGCGGAACGTCAGTACTCGAGATCAACTACGATAACTTGGCGCGCCCCTCCAAATGACTGTTTTAATGTGTGTAGTCACATCCTTATGAAAGAGTTTGTATGTAGTAAGTATTCAACCAATCATAGTACACGTAACATTTCACTTAATGTCACTCATTACCAAGATTTGTTGGTCAACTAATCATAACTAGCCTACCGCGCAAGACAACGCACTTCAAACGTTTTGAATTTTGGAGGGGCGCGCCATATTATCGTAGTTGATCTCTACTACGAATGATCAATGAATGGACCGCAACGGATTTTTTATACAAATGAGTATATTTTATGCGCTATAAATATTTATGACGGGCTCGAAATCGCTGCGATGTAATTTCGATGAATTTGGCATAAACTAATTTAGGTCAAATATCGAATAAAAATGAATCACAGTCGTTATCGCTTTATGGAGAGCGAAATTTACGGTTGCGGATAGCGAAATAGGTAGCAACAATTTAATGATCCTAGGACCATTAGGAGCCCCAGATTTATAAATAGGCCGTTATAGGCCACGGCCTAGGGGCGACGACGATCATATTAGAGGCCCTACAGATTATGTACTTGGGGCGGTGAAAATGAAGTGGCATATTCTCATAATAAATATATATTCGGGACTGCCTATTAGGCTATTAATAGATCTGAAAAACAACAATTCAGGGTCACATTGGTCACAAGACGTATATCCATGGACCATGATACTAATACTATAAATGCGAAATGTGTCTGTCTGTCTGTGCCTCTTCACGCCCAAACCGCTGAACCGATTTAGCTGAAATTTGGTATGGGGATACTTTGAGTCCCGGAAAAGGACATAGGATACTTTTTATCCCGGAAAAATGTACGGTTTCCGTGCGATAACCTAATTTTGGCGCAACGGAGTTGCGGACGTTATCATCTAGTTCAATGATATTATAAAAAAATTATTATTTTTAACAAAAAATTAAAACCGACTTCCAAGGTAAAAACAATATTAATAGCATCCTTGTAATATGAACTAAAAACTGTTAAATAATTTTTCCTATCTAATATGTAGTGCCTTTTCCCGAATTCGGCTAAACCTCAACTATTTCTGTACTCAATCTTCATCATTTTGAAGTCGGTACCAGATATAGCTGAATCTTTATTTCTTTGACAGAAAATTTGAAACTTTTGGAACTGGCACCGACTTCAAAATTATGAAGATTGAGTACAGAAATAGTTGAGGTTTAGCCGAATTCGGGAAAAGGCACTACATATTAGATAGGAAAAATTATTTAACACTTTTTAGTTCATATTATAAAGATGCTATTAATATTGTTTTTACCTTGGAAGTCGGTTTTAATTTTTTGTTAAAAATAATAATTTTACTCTTTTTAGTTACCTAGTAGGTAAACTGTTAGTGCCAATTCAAATTGTATAAAAAATAGTCTCATATTGTCTTCACTAGATGTCACGTAGAAGTTTTATATAGGTAGTTGTAACTTGTAACGGTCAACAGATTTCTGTCGTGTTGTTGAAAATTTGTAAGCAACTGACAACTCAACATTGAGCTTGCCGCTTGGTGTGAGCAGTGAGCATTGAATTGACAACATAAATCATAATATTGAGTGGTAATTGATCTCGTATAATTGTTATTAAGTTGACCTCCGTCATAGTCCGCGAATTTATAAGTGGTCGTCGGTGGTACTGCGTATATTCTACGTATCTTATTACAATTTGTTAAGACTGTTAAGAGTCATACGGCATACCCCACGGCCCAAATATCAGGTATCAGATAGATACATTTGAACAATACATTTTAAAAAATCTAAGTGAACACGTGCTGAAAAATGCTCGCAGCGCGGCATGCCGCATGCCCTGACATTCCGGTTAGAACTTGAATACGATGTTTATGCACGCGGCGCGCTGCGGCGCGCGGCGACGCCGTTGCCTCTGCGGCGCCGACCGCCGTGTATATTAAACAGCCTATAATAATTGGTGTTGTTATGTACATAATTATTATTATTGTATCCATACCTATGCCTTGTACTATTATCTATTTTGTGCCATGAGACATTGGTGACCTTAACACGACGTGGTAATGATGATGATGACGATGATGATGATGATGAATTTGAATTGCATGGTAGCATATGCTTTCTGTTCTTAAAACAACGCCGAAACTCCCAAACGTGTATCTCTAAAGAGTCAGGAGTTCTCTCAGCATCTTCGAAACCATGGTATACCTTGAGCCAATATTTGACTTTTTGGTAGCATATTCTTAGTACACTTCACATAAAACCAAAATCACCATATGTTTCCATATAAATTTCGAGGAGTTCCCTCGATTACTCCTGGATCCCATCATCAGGTCACCATTTTTGTGAACATGGTATCAAATTGGAGTGAAACCTAATACAACAAAACAAAAAATTCGAAAATCGGTTCACAAACGGCGGAGTAATCGTTGAACATACAAAAAAAATATATATCCACAGCCGAACATATAACCTCCTCGTTTTTTTGAAGTCGGTTAAAAACTCAAAGCAGATATGTTACTACCGCGCGCGTTGTGAAGCCTCAAATACGGGCCAATTGGCTCGTCTTTTATTTAGTCTGTCTCTTTTATGTAAATGGCATTTCGTATCTTTTGTTTCACTTATCTGTCAAATTTGACAATTGAATTTGAAAATTGTTCGGAAGCAATTTAAGCCGGAAAATAGTATGAACGTAACAGATCTGTATTTAGTAGAATATCATTGATCTAGTTCTTATTAATTTACATTCAAAAACCTACGAAATTGAATTATTATATAAAATATTATTTAATGATGACCTATGTCGATAAGTCGTTTCGTCATCAAAATTGTCGTAGATTCGTAGAGCTCGCTTAAATAGTAGTACCTACTTAGGCTACGCTATAAAAAGTCATGTCATTACCTCCACATGCCTACGACGGCTACATTTTCATAAAAATGTCTCGTTCTCGTGCCCGTACAAAATATTGCCAAGACATAGTATGCAGTAGGAACGATAAGAATGTCGTAATCGTTCATATTTGCTATTTTTATAGACCGAGAGCGAGTGCTATCACGACCAACACTTATGACCCACATGTGCTGATAACGGTAATGGAACTGAAACGACAAAATGCTTAGAACTGCACTTTGGTCGTTTCAGGCTTAGTATATACTACGATATTAAGTATAATATCGTAGTATATGTAAGGTAATAGACCAAAGAAACGACTAAAGTGCCGTTTATATAGTAAGCGTATGCGGTGGCAAAGAAAGTAAGGGTTCTTCTTCAAAGGTGTTAGAGTTAGGATTTGAGAAATAGCTACAGAAACCCCACACCACTGCAGACCTGGTATCGAGTATCGGCCGCACTCAGAATCAATTTTAATTACTTAATAAAATGTATGCTGGTAGCACGTCACCTTACATCATAAAATAAGTGAAATTTTATATTCTTTTGAAGTATATAATATCCCACCAAAAACATAAAATATGTGAAAATTGAAAGCCAAGTTCCATACAAACATTATTCTTGTCTATGGACTTAGCCGTAAAAAGGATGGAGATCTAAATGAGTGCCAAGTTCCATGGAAAATCGAAATATGTATATATAGGAACCAAATAACATTATGAACAAATAATAGAGTCTATTTCTTTGCTTTATTGAATATCTATAACAATTAATGTTATTTAAATAATTTGGGATCTTCCTACATTTTCCATGAATATAAAATTAATGCTTTCAATATCTATCATTTAGTATCGTCGGATTTGAAAGCTTTTGATATAACAATTATTATTTAAATAATTATGAATCTAATATAAGATTTGACTTCAATTTATTATACTTCAACTAAAATTGGCTATTAATTTTCAAATATTACAATATCATGCAATGAAATTACTATTTTATCGTTATATCATTATACGAATTTAAATGTAATAAAGTAACAATAATAAAACATACTACCTAAAATTAAAATATAGTACTTATGTAGTTAAATTATAATTTGATAAGGTAACACTCGTCGTGCAGTTAGGTATGTCGCAGAAATTATTTCTCGAGGTCAGAAGCCATATCAAATCCAATGTGACTTCGCTATCTGTCCGTCTGTCTGTTTGTCACCACTCACCCGGCTATAACTTCTTAATAACATTATATTACTAGATGACCCGGTGAACTTCGTACCACTTCCCTCCTAATAGTTTGTGAAAGTCGGGAAGGTTTATAAACCATTCACAAGTTTTTTAAGACTAAAATTACCCAAGTCGGTTATCGCGATTTAGCCGTTTTCAGTTTTAGTGAGACTAACAAATTTTAAAATTATAAAGGGATAGCGGGGTTGCATCTACGCCAGTTTGGTATGAACGCAGCAGTTCGAAACATATTCAATGAGTTGTGTCAATATAATTCAAAAATTCAATCAAATTCGACTCATACTGATGCTTTAACCATCTTCATTAATTAATCGTGAGGCAATAACGATTATAAATTCAATTTTAGTAATTAATTGGACGGTTAAACGTGACTATTAATGTTATAACTAGGGTTATTAGTAATACCACTAAATCCGATTGATCACGTCAGGGTTCTATCATCTAGCGGAGGCCGCTTTCCTAAACGCTAAATGAGAAGTAATATTGACAATAGGATATAATATTACTGCAATGTCCAATGTTTGCATGTTAGAACTTAGAAGCAGCACCAGCGTAGACAGTAGATATACAAAAAGTTTGGTTTGATGTTTGTCGGCGTTTCTGTTAATATTCTGTTACTAGCTGTCCCGGCAAACGTTGTTTTGCCATTTAAAATATTTCTACTTCATCAGTTGATACAAATTCTTACCCCCTCTTCTATCCCCTAAGAGGGGTGAGGCGAAAAATTGCTTACACCAGATGTTAAGTTGGAAAAAAACAGTTAATAATATGTCAAAGTAAATTAATGAAAGGAAAAAGTTTGATACAAAATCTGACCCCCTCTTTGGTTCCCTTAGAGGGATGGGGTGGGGGGATTTTTAGTCACCAAATGTTGAGTCGGAAGAAGACAAATATATCTGCGCAAACCGCATTCACATCGGATCAGTAGTTTTCGTGTGATAGTGGAACAAACATACAGAGTACAGACATAAAGACAGACAAAAAACTAACTACAGTTTTGGCTTCTATAGCGATGTAGTGACACCCCCCGCTTATTATTTTTTGAATATCTTTAATGTACAGAATTTTCATTTCTACAGTTTTATTATAATGTATTGATAGCGGTCGCCCGCGGCTCCGCCCGCGTGGATGTCGGTTACCGCTGCAAAAAGCCTACCCAGGAAAGACACGGTCAGCAAAATTATTTCCAGGTCAATTCACAGAAACATCGACGACGCAGTCATTTTCTGCAGGCTGCACAGATTGTCTTTCTGTGGATGTTAAAGTTGTTAATGATGAGAATATTTAAATGTAATTAATAATAAGTTTACACCTCTGACGGTAGTTCCGGAGTGCAACCCGTTGTTTTAGGATAAATAACTAAAGCTATTATTGTAGAGCTTTTCTATAAGCGACATTAATTGACGTTAAGTTATTTTCAGGTAACAAAATATACTGATGGTCGGGATTCCCGACTCGTGATAGAGTAAAACATTCTTTTCATAAATCTAATTGGCCCTGGGATTTACATAATATTTAATGTTAGTGCAAAATATTTTTTTACAGGAAATTGGAGCCTTTTGAAGGGTATAGGCAAATCAGTAGGGGTCATTGGTATTCTTGGTATTATGATTTATGAGCCAATTCACCAGCTGCAGGGCCGGTCATAATCTTTGCTACTGTGCACCCCCGCCTTAGTAGCGCCCACTTCGAAACGGGCGTAAATCGCAATTTTCAATTTCGCCTTAACTTCTAAACCAAACGTCGAATTTTAATCATTCAAAGACCAAATATTATCTACATAAACTGTACTTAGTGATGAAATAATTCATTTTGATAAAGATTAATAGCATGAGTAAAATAAATGCGTTTAAATGTAGTCCAAAAAAATCAAGATTTTTAAATAAAATAATGGTTGTTGTACCTCACTTGACATAGATAGGTATAGTGTGTCGCGGACTTTTTTTTGTAGATATTTAAAAGATCTACATTTACTTAGAACATTGTATGGTTCTATATATTTTAGGCAGCGTACACAAAATAAGTAAATTTTCTGGTTCATTTTTTTCACCTTGTGTCAGAAAAATCCAAATATCTTACGGAACCCTCCATTTTCCGAAATAAAATGTAGCCAATGTTACTCGTAAATAATGTAGCTTTCGAATGGTGAAAGAATTTTTTAAATCGGTCCAGTAGTTTTTGAGCCTATTCATTACAATTAAACAAACAAACAAACAAACAAACAAAGTTTACCTCTTTATAATATTTGTAGTATTAGTATAGTATTAGTATAGTATTAGTATAGTATTAGTATAGTATTAGTATAGTATTAGTATAGATAGTATAGATTCGTTATGAACTTATGACGGGTGCAACATGTCGGATTTCGTACAAATGTTGACATATTTTATAATGTGGTTTTGTGATAATGCACCATAACTTCAAGAATTATAATTAAAAATTGGGTGCCAAACTAGAGCCTTATTACAATAAGCCTATTTGTTTAACAATTCAATAATTCGGCAGTTCAAAATAATACGTCATATTTTTTATGTTGTGATTAATTAGTTCCCAGTTAAACGTTTTGACTTTTTTCCTCGCTCTGTACGTAGGTACAAATTAAATTACTAAGAAAGATGAGGCAAAATACTGATTCTTGACCTATACAGCTGTACTATGGTCTATGATACTATGGGTAGATACAATTTATTGCGTCTCATGAAGTATCAAGTAGGTGCTTCAGTGCGTTGAGTAAATGTTATCATAACAATAAATTTACTCAAGTAAAAGCCTTAGAAATATGAGTTACGGGTGTCGCACCCAACAAACAGCTTCCTACGTATTTAGTAGAAAGTGAAGACTAGCTCATAGAATGTTATATGCCGTGAGAATGACTTGGCTGTATATTAGGTAGGTATATTATCTGATCGAGGAAAATGTCAAGTGTCTTGGCCTTCCACACTTGGCAGGAAAAAAAGATAATCAAATGTCAATTATTATCACTGAATGGAATGGGTATTCTTTTTAAATAGGCAGCAAGGTGGGTAGGCAAGTTTTTAAAGCGACAATCAAAGGCTTATAAATTAAAATAGTACATTACGCACCTAGGGCAGGAAAGTAAGAAAATATGTCTGTGTGTCGGCTTCGCCTCGGCCAACAATGTGATCTGAGGCTTTCTTATTTACTGCCCATGCAATGGTGCGTATACCTACTATTTTTCTCATCGACGGAGGCGGAAAACGGCAACATCGGTAACCGCAGCGGGAAGAAAGTTAACGTTTTCCGCCCGGACGTGAGAAAAACATTCTGTTTTAAATTTTCTATTTTTAGAGTTTATTTACCTGTAAATCCATCCATACTAATATTATAAATGTGAAAGTGTGTCTGTCTGTCTGTTACGTCTTCACGCTCAAACCGCTAAACCGATTTTGCTGAAATTTGGCATGGAGATATTTTGAGTCCCAGGAAAGGACATAGGATACTTTTTACCCCGAAAAAATTCCGCGCGATAAATTAATTTTGGCGCAACGGAGTTGCGGGCGTCATCTAGTTAGGTATATTAAGGTGACGCCGCGTTAAAGTAAGAAACCGTGTTGGATATGTTTTAGATTGCTTGATTGATTTTAGAAAACAAGCAATGGAACAGCAAAAAATGGAAAGGGCATAAGCAACAAAATGGTTTTTGTCGCGTAATTTAAAAACCATAAATACATTTCATATAAGCTATGCACATATTAAAGTGTATGCTTCAACCAATTTATGTACAAATTTTGGAACCTTAAATCACTCTCCTCTGTTGGAAAAATAGGAATCCCTTTTTTTACAGAGGTCTTTTCGATTGATAATTCTATGTTGTAAAAGTTGTCCAATCGTGTTATGCTATGGGCAATTCAAAGACAAATACATGATGAATACTGACAATGAACTTTAGTTTCTTAGCTTTAGTCATTGCTGAGAAAAATCGGCATCGCTACAGCCAAATTATCAAGGCGTCGCCTTAATAACGGAGTTGCGGGCGGTTTTTCGGGGTAAAAAGTATCCTATGTCCTTTCCCGGGACTCAAAGTATCTCCATGCAGCAAATTCGGTTGAGCGGTTTGAGCGTGAAGACGTAATAGACAGACAGACACACTTTCACATAGTAAATAATATTAAGTATGGATAATAATAATCAAAAAAAAATCGGCTTCCTACTTTTTTAGATACAATTGAAATGTTGTTTTCGTTTTATTATAATTTTGCGTAATAAATATTAATGATTTATGTTACAGTCTAATGACTTTTTAATATTAGGACATCTAATGAATTTGTAATAAAAACTAAAAAGGTATCATGTTTTTTTTATAAAATAGCCTAAAAATTAAAAATATAAACCTTGTCTACATTGTTGAAAATCCAGGACAAGTTATATAATTATACGGTGCCTATTTTAATCATATTTTAAATATTATTAATTATTGAAAATCTTTTATATTGTAATTAATTAATTACATTAAACTAGAGATCGACCAATGGTCGAAATTCGACCTTTTTATTTATCTTCTTCTTTTGGCTCCCCGTTTAAAGTACTTATTGACTATTTCAGATTTAATAAAAAAACAACAATCCATTTTTAATTTGACAACAGACTTCAATCATAAATAAAAGAGTAGAATTCGTATCACGTATGTATAGTTTTGTCATTCAAAAAGATGGTAGTGTGCACAGTGTAGTATTTGTAATCCTACTAATATTATAAAGGCGAAAGTATGTGAGTTTGTGACTTTGAGAGTTTGTGAGTTTGTGAGTTTGTATGCTTGTTACTTCTTCACGCTTAAACGGCTGGAGCGATTTCGACAAAAATTTACAAGGAGGTAGCTGACATCCTGGATTAACACATAGGCTACATTTTTAACCGACTTACGTAACGGAGGAGGTGTTATGTTCATTTTTTTAATTACTTATGTTCAACGATGACTCCGCCGTTTGTGAACCGATTTTCAAAATTATGCCGTCTCCTACTTATGTTCAACGATGACTCCGCCGTTTGTGAACCGATTTTCCCGAACCCTCCCCCCCACTCTCTTCCTGAAAGTGTTGCTTTGAACGAAACAGTGTCACGTCGTTAGTGCTGAGTTTTAATTCTCCTTTTTAGGAACAAACTAAGTTATTAATTATAAAAGTGAATTTATTCTAACCTAAACTAAACATACTTACAGATAATATTGAGTGTCATTTGGTTCATAGGCTTTCGTCCCGTCTCCTACTTGGGGGGGCTGCGCTCCCCCAAACCCCCCCCCCTCCCCCTACTGTTAGTGTTGCTTTTAACGAAACAGTGTAGCGTCATTAGTGCTGAGTCTCAATTCTCCTTTTTAGAAACAAACTAAGTTATTTATTATAAAAGTGGATTTATTCAAACCTAAACATACAGATTTCGAGTGTCATTTGATTAATTTTCGTCCCATCTTCTACCAAATCCTAGGAGTGCTGCTTATCATTAAGCAGTGTCTTCTATCAAACTTCCATCTCTCAGTCATCAAAATTGAAGTTTCCGATCATCAAACTCAATTTATTTTGTCTCTAATACTATTTACCTATTACAACACAATTTAGTTTACCTAATCACACCTAATTAATCGCGGGTAACACCGCGGGGCACAGCTAGTGTTTTACTAATTGTTAAAAAATATATGATAAAAGCATGATTTCAAAATGATATTAGCTTGCTGTACTCCTTCACCATATAAACTATAACTGTGCAATTTTTCATTCACCTAGGTTTCCGCGTTTTTCGTCAAAAGGGATCCAAAGTTTTTCGCTCGCAAATTTTTCCACAAAAAAGCCTATGATCCTTCACTTCTTATCTGACCCAAATAGCAGAAAAAATGCTCTAGTAGTTTGTGAGATAAGCCCTTTCAAATAATTTCCCCCATTGTTTCCACATTTTCCTCTATTTCTTCGCTCCAGCGTCCGATCCGTTCCGTCTTAGCGTGATAAAATATAGCCTATAGCCTTTCTCGATAACTGGGCTATCTAACACTGAAAGAATTTTTCAAATCGGATCAGTATTTCCTGAGATTAGCGCGTTCAAACAAACAAACAAAGAAACTAATAAACTCTTTCGCTTTATAATAATACTAGTATAGATAATAATGATGATTGTGTTAAAATTATGTTATTAACGTGGTCTATTGTGTCTTAAATGATGTTTGATCAGTGATTAGCGTGCTGCAGCCGGCATAATATAATAATTTAAGCTTAATCACAACACAAATAATTAAAGTTATATAAGATGAGCTGGTGCGTTCCAGTAGGTTCTAAATGACTTGGTACTAAACTGAGATATCATGCACTTTATTTCTTCGTTTATGTTTAGAACGTGAGCAAGTGCATAGCGCGATCGTGAAATGGGCTCAACTAAAGTCGAGATCACACTAGGCGACACTACGCTGCAGCGGAGCGACGCGGCACTTCAAGTTCCATAAAACTGAGGGCCTAGAGCCCTAGACAATAATAATTATGGCATAGAGATCAACTACGATAACATATCGCGCCCCTCCAAAATTCAAAACGTTTGAAGTGCGTTGTCAAAACGTTTGACTTGCGTTGTCTTGCGCGGTAGGCTAGTTATGATTAGTTGACCAACAAAATATCTTGGTAATAAGTGACATTAACTGAAATATTACGTGTACTGTGATTGGTTAAATACTTACTACATACAAACTCTTTCATAAGGATGTGACTACACACATTGAAACAGTCATTTGGAGGGGCGCGCCATGTTATCGTAGTTGATCTCTACGCTTTGAAAACGATGACAAAATTCGTTATCAAAATGTATGCGATTTGACATAGGTATTAAGTCATCGCTTCGCTATATAGCAAATACTAATGTCAAATCCCATACATTTTGTTGGCGTTTATCGCTTATATCGCTTGCTACTTGTCTAGGCCCTCTGACGTGTTGTTTCGCGTAACTTCAATGGCCACTGACCTCCATTATACAAGTACGCTGGACCGATGATTCATGATACCCTTTGCAATGACAGCTATTTCTTGTGCCTATTTGAAGCGGAACCAGCGCCCCCATTATGGGGGCTGAGAACTAAATCTGACGTAAAAATGACGTTTGAAAGCCGCCATATCGGCGCTGATAGCAGTAGTGAGAGTGCTTGGAACTAATACTAGTGATGACAACTGTTGTTATTATTTGTGGTTACGTCAGATTTAGTTCTCAGCCCCCATAATGGGGGCGCTGATTCCGCTTCAAATAGGCACAAAAAGCAGGTGGGTATCATCGACCCAGCGTACTTGTATAATAGAGATCAGTGGGCTTGGCTCATGTGATGTTATCATACAAAGAACATTTGACCGTGACGTGTTGCGTTGCAGTTGCAGCGTAGTGTCGCCTAGTGCGGTCTCACCTTTACCATTTTATGTCTGCAGCAATTTAAATCAGTTCCTCCATATTATTATGATCCGTATTTTTTATCTGCAATAAAAAACTTCTCTCCGTGTGACTACATTAATATGATTTATAACCAGAGTCCATTTGAGTACCAAAAACATTAAAATTATCTGCAATCTCCTTAATGATCGGTCGTTAGAACTAAAAATAGATAAAAAGTATTAAGAGACTTCCATTTCGCTTTTAGTTCAGCCGCTCGTCAGTCCATGGGCATGTCACTCGTTTCAAGAACGCAACACAGTGTTCTTTGAAACGTATATGTTTTTAGAGCTTTTTATATATTTTCTTTGAGACGCGTCTGCGAACTGACGAGCTCTTAAATTATGTAAGTCTTGATACTTTGTAAGAGATATGAAGATTACAGTGGAGCAAAATGTGGGCCCAAGTTTAATGATTTGAGGTGAAACTGGTGTCATTTTCGATAGTTATCTTTAACAATAGAAGGTACCTTTTTCGTTAATCATTTTTATCATCTCCAACAGTGTCTTACAATTACCTTATATAATCTGAAAATAAATTATAGCGTGTTTTTAAGAACACGAGTGTGCAGCGTGAAATCACCTTAACTTACCATTCAATTCCGTAGCACTTAACAATTTTCAGCGAGACAGACAAGTAAAAAACCATGCAAAAACTTATCACGATCACCGGCTTCGAACTTTCTAAATCTAAAAACTTTAGTTTCGTTTCATTTCAGCTGTCTTTTTCACGGAGAAAGAATAATAATCGGCCATGTGCGAGTCGGACTCGCGCACGAAGTGTTCCGTACCGTTATAGAGCGAAAATAGGCCAAAAATTGTGTTCTTTTGTATGAGAGCCCCCCTTAATTTTTTTTTTATTTAAATATTACTATTAATTATTAAAGTACAATTATATTTAAGGCTTTTGTGATAATTTCAAGTGCCTACCTTTTATCGTTATTGATTACGAGCAAAAAAGGCAAAAAAAATCACCTTTGTTGTATGGGAGCCCCCTTAAAATATTAATATTACTTATTTTGTTTGTTATAGTATTTGTTGTTATAGCGGCAATAGATATGCACAATCTGTGAAAATTTCAGAAGTCTAGCTAGAGCGGTTCTTGAGATACAGACAGACAGACAAACAGACTGACAGAACTAAGTCTTAGTAACAGGGTCCCGTTTTTACCCTTTGGGTACGGAACCCTAAAAACGTGGTAGTACCTAATACCAAAAGCATGAGCCTCTATTTGTTTTACAAAACATTATATCCAAATACTCATAAGAATAAGGGAGAAAGGTTTATCTTCGCGTTTTTATGCTACGGGGATACCGTTTTGGGATCCAAAACTGTTTTTGTAAGGTCTATATATTCCACTTTAAATTCGAAAGTGTGTCTGATGTGTTTAAGGGCTGTTTAAAGTCATAAGCAAAATTTTAGAGGCCTGCTTTGTGATAATGGCAATAAAAGCATTTCAAAAAAAAAAAATATCACACAAGGGGGTCCGCAGTCTACAGATAAAAATATGTATAATAGCTCCCACACCGGTTTCGGTGCCCAAGTGTGTGCGCAGTATACAAGAGCACTCTATTGCTTTTACTCTCATAACCCAGTGGGACGGAAGACCGACACGACTGGTGAGAGATTAGCCTGCGCAGGATTTTTACATGCCCATCCGACGCATGGATCATCTTACTTGTCGGACAACCAGGTGATCAGCCTGCATTTTCCTAACCAAACTTGGAAATAACATGTTTCCAACCCGGGAATCGAGTCAAGAGCCGCGCTAACCGCCGCGTAAACCACGCTTACCGCTCATGTAGCTTCATTCCTTGAACATTATTATAATTTCACACGGTTTTCAGAACATAATATAAACCATTTATAGTTTTTACCATCGGTGATTAAGTTAAAAAACCTTATTACTAAATGCCACACCGCTTTTGAGAAAAAGTGCATTTATACTCAAGCGCTCTCCCCACTTTCGAGAGGTTGAAAAAGTAAATATAATTTAAGTGGAAAGTCTGCATATTAAGTGAAGTTCTTTTGCATATTCTTATGTAAGCTAGTACTATTTGTAAGATAAATAAGTAAACATTTTGTACTAACAGCGCTATCTCTATGGAAGACCGCAGAAGTATGTATAAAACCTACTGATGGAATATTGTAGTTGAAATAATTAGCTTGAAGAAGACTGCAAAATATAACTTATATGTATTTTATTGTCATTGTATTATGTAGTTTAAATAAACAACTAAATAAACAGCTATAATAATAATTATAGTAACTAGATGTAGTTTACTATTGACTGACTCTACCTAGATAGAGTCATTACAACGGCATGTCATTCGCGCCATGTTTTGGGAACTACATTAAAAACTTTTGACGCTCGTCGGAAACGCAACATTTTGAAGCGGATATGGCTGTTTGAATCGGATACATTTGTTTGAATCGGACGTGTTCGATTGGACGACAAAGTTTCGTTTTATCGATTGCAATATCGATTTAACAACTCTAGAAAACGTTCAGGAACGTTAATTGTTTTGCCTCATGCGACTCGATTGTATCGATGTTTGTGAAAACCCTCCTTTCCGCCATTCCTCTGGTTTATAAACACGTAATGCTGGTATTTACGTCTTTTGCATGAGATCACGTTTTCTGTTTGACGTTTAATTTAAAGGTTTAACATGTTTTAAATAAATACATATCGCATACATAAACAATCGACTATTTCATGTTTAAACATCGGTTGTACTAATATTATGTATTCTGTGACATCGGTAAAAAATAATTTAAAGTATTTCATTTGTTTCATATTGAAACGCATGCAATTTTCTTACTTATTTCCCCCACGAAATTATCATAGTTTTGTTAGTATTAAGTATTTATAGCGAATTGCATAGTAATTTTTTTTAATTATCTATACTAACATTATAAAGCGGAAGTTTGTTTGTTTGTTTATTTGAACGCACTAATCTCAGGAACTACTGGTCCGATTTGTTAAATTCTTTCAGTGTTAGATAGTCCATTTATCGAGGAAGGCTATATGCTATATTAATTTATAACGCTAAGACTAATAGGAGCGAAGAAACAGAGGAAAGTGTGGAAAAAACCGGGGAAATTATTTGAAAGGGCTTATTTCACGAACTACTGGAGCAATTTTTCCTGTTATTTAGCATAGATAAGAAGTAGACCACATGAAGGATCATAGGCTATTTTTTGTAGACTAATTTGTCCGTGAAATATCTAATTTACGTGAGTGAAGCCGCGCGGAATCTCTAGTGTATTTTATTTATAATTTCTCATTTCATTAATTAGAATTTAGATTCTTCAATCACGCGTCCCGCTTCTCGTGTGAGTATAAAATATAAAGAGTCTTCGCATGTACATAACATCGTATTAAGACTGTATAAGTCCCAGTAGAAAGTACGTTAGCGTCGAGACTTGAGAATGTTAATAATAAAAATACGTCTCGTTTTGTCCGTTTAAGCACCTATTATTTATTTATAACGCGAATGTTTAAAGTTAATTGTAACCATTAAACATTATTATCCGCAGTTAGCATAAAATATGCATAATTATACTCTGAGACTTTGTCCCTGATAAACACATAAAAGCTCATTTAGCTCATTAAAGCAATAGCCAATAGCGATAGCAGTTAGCTTTAACTATGCTCTGAGTACGGCTACAAAAATGTTTATCGCGCGATACGGACAAATTCTACTAAATGTTATTTAATGACCAATTTACTGAGAAATATTTGCATTTTGCTCGATGACGGGGACTTACACATTCGTAGCTGAATACGAAAACGTCTCTCTGTGAATGTTCATTGGAATTAATTTTATTAAAAATTATAGTAAACATACTGACATTAACTGAAATCATTAATCATCTCAGTCATTATGACATAATAGCTGCTAATTAATTCATATTTTTTGTTGAACAAGTTTTGAAACCGAAACGAAAAATATATTAGATAAAAGTCTACTAAAACCTCAAATTACTTTAAATCTACACATAAAATTCTATTTCAGACTTTAATTGCCATCGTTAGATATTCGCTCTAAGTGAACGCTTTATTTAAAATAATATATTCGAATGGAATTTCTTTTATAATTATAATCGTCATAATAAATATAATAGCGGTGTAATAAAAAATGTAATGTGTGCGCGCGGCTTAATTACGTTGCATTGTTGATATCAGCTGAGCGGTGCGGCTGTGTGCGTGGTCGCGACGCGCCGCGCCCCCACACACACACACCACGTCAGCTGATCGCCGTCGCCATAACAACCGCTCGCCGCCCGCCCTCGCCCGCCGCGCCGCGCTCCACACTTATTAATCATCGTTCGTTTGCTTATTTTAATTGATAAAATTTGATTTAATTGATGAGATAGATTTTTGTGGCTGGCTTTGGATTTTTTTTTTATATTAGTCATATAGTTTTTTTTTTAAACGGATATTTAGCTATGTAACATTAATTTATTGCAAAACAGGTTGATACTTTCATGAGCAATTAAAGCTAAATTTACTATTTAGTGTAATAATATTTTTTTAGGTACGAAACTATTACATTTTAATGAAATTATGCAGTTCCAATTTTTAGAGTTCCATTCATTTTAATTGCGTGGTTTAAATACTTCCAGCTAGTTTGAAAAGAAATTCCGATTAGTTACGATGTGTAAATGTGTTTGTAAAGAAATATTTATGAGTTATCTAAAATCAAACTGAACACTCCTAAAAACATGAAAGAGTTCCGATCCCTATTTGCGTCCCTTTTGCTCCTGTACGGCTAGCCTACTAGACAAGGATAGAAGGCAGGACGCCCACCCGTCAAGTTCGGCACATAAAATGGCCGATGCTTACTTAGTTTCGTGATCGCTCAGGGAGGGGGTTATGTCGGTAATATTATGTTTTATGATAGGCGGGTGGGCGCGTTATAAATCGGATATTCGTTTTAGAGATAATACTGTCGATAAATAATACTCGCGTTTCATGAAATACCGCGTCGTTTTTCAAATTGGATGGTTCAGTCCAGTTAACTGTTAGTGCACCGATCGTTGAGGAAGCCTATAATTACGGAATTGCTACTTGGATCGTGCGTCGTTATCAGAGCGAGACGAAGTAGCCCATTATATTTTTGCGATCATCATTCACACTAATGCCTTTAGCTTTTTAAGCGTGCGTCGCTTTAAATGTTGCTTACTTCACTGCTTAAACTGTTTTATATTTTGTAAGCACTAGTTACCGTGGAACTAAAATAGCCCGGAAGCCAGTAATATATTATAACACGTTATGTTTATCACATATGCTTTTCTTAAAATAAGATTGTTGTTTCAAATTGTAACAAAAATTAAAATCTCTTCAAATAAAAGAAGTTTTTTTATCAACATTTAATAACAGATTTTCAGTTCCAAAACACCATTACAAAGCGTCTGGTATAAAAGATATTAAGACATAATTTAACAAAATATAACATTAAGTTTTGTATTAGATACCTAAGTTTTCTTGTTACAAAGCATCTAAACTCGAAGTGTATTCGTTAGTGCTCGCAATATCGGGGTCATAAAAAGTAACAATAAACATTTTATGATAGCAGAAATATAAAATAAAATGGCATTACGTCGCTCCCCTCGCTCAGATGGGAATAATTTTCTTTCTTATGACAAGTTATAAAAGAAGGAAGTTATTTAGCTATTAAACATGATGGATCCAGCATACCAAATACACTTGGTGGCTGAGGTTTATTTCTTCAAAGTTATTTTAGAAAATATTTTTTGTGATTACTGATCACTGTAAGAAATTTATATTTTCCATGGTTTTGCCTACAGTCTATTTGAAATATTACATTACACGCTACAGTCTTCTTTGAATATAATATGATCTGAATTTAGAAACAATATTCTACTATCAAGTAACAATGCCGATTTGAATAATGAAGAGATTTTATTCGCAAATCAGACAGCCGAAACTGATTTGAATATATATTAAAAAAGTTAGCAACCTATAATAATAATTTTTCAATGTTCCTTTTCATTATTATAACAGTAATCAACTTATTTGGCTTTTAGAAAACAATATTTAGGACATGTAGGGCTCGAACATGACTCCAACTAAATGTTCTTTAACTTTGTTTTATGAAATATGTAAGCACATCTTACTTGAAATAATGGATTGCTAAACTAATTAATTACAATTTTATAAGTTTGAAATTTTTGTATAGGTACAAAATTTTATTTTGAATGCCCTTTGGATGGTACTGTCGAAATGTGAAAATATACATAGATGACATAATTGTTGGTTATATATATAACTAAATATAGCATTGTAAGTTGTGAAATAGGTTGTAAATTGCCAGATCCAGATAAATATTGATAATAATTATTTATATACCGTGATTTCTACAATATTTATTCAACTTATGTATTTGTAAATAATATAAGTTATGCAATTTTAAAATGTTGGCTTTAAAGCCATTCTAAGGAATGAAATTTTAGTTCGTTTGTAAAACAATAATTCTGTTTAATGTAAAATACATATTTTACCAAATACATAATTTCAACAAAGAGCAAAACTAGTCAGTAGACTGCAAGATAAAATAAGGTTTACATAATATAAAATATTATCGCATAGCATGATGCCAGCTCACGGAACCCTGTGCACACCTATAAATAATCCATTTCAGACTTTGACGGCAAAGTGGAAATTTTCAGCTATACTTACGTCCCAAAAGTTAGCTACATCCAAATCCATGTGATAAGAACACAAATCCTGTTTGCACTAGCAGGTAGAACCGATTTCACTGGTCGCACACAGAAGCACATCTATCAGGATCGCAGACACAGATCGCGGTCGGGTTAAATAAAACGATGCTTTAGGGATTTTTGTAAAAAGATAGTTATATTTTTGGCATTGGACTATGACACAATATAATACTATGATATGCTAAGTAAGCGTTTTATAAAGACTTTTACATGCCGAATATTTGTTAATCAGACTATTCATCAGAGGACTCTTTATATATAATTTTAACAAACATAACTGCTTACAAAATGAGAGTAGAATACGTTTCTAGTTCACCACTCGAGACCGTCTAGAACTCGTCGCCTAACGAAAACATAACTATTACTAGTATTATTCGTAATATTTTTTCTCACTTTCATTTTTTTATTCTATAGGTACATACTTTATTATAATACAGTTTTTGAACATATAATTATCGATATGATAATATCTTATACAGGAATACGCAACAGATCAGCGACGGTACAATAATTTACCATGAAGCATCGGTTAATGCGACTGCGAATAAATAGTCGTCGTGTCGGGAGCACGTCCCGAGACATCGTCCGGCGCGAGAACACACAAATCAACGTTCAAACAATATCGACGCACATAGGTACTATTTGGTATCGGGTCCGGGCGCGGCGCGGCACTTATCACTAACTAATTACAAAGAAACATCACAGACACCGGCCCCGGCTACATGTAGATCGGCAGCTGCTGCAGCGCGCGCTTGTCGAAACGCTCGTAGTGCGCGGCGGGCGGCAGCCGCGCGATATCACAGTCCAGCTCGGGTGGCAGGTAAGGGTGCGCCTTGAGACGCGCCCTCGCCAGTTTGCCACCACCTTCGGCCACATACTCGGGCCGGTAACGTCTCGTATCCTCGGGTAGGCGAGCCCGCTGAGCCGCCACGGGCGCGGGCGGCGGTGCCGGTGGAGCCGGTGCCGCTCGGCAGCAGCGTCGCACCGTCCGTGCTCGGGCCCGGGCATCCGGCGCGGCTGCGGTGGCCGTCGCGGCCACTCCCGCAGCGCTCGCCACGTCGCCGCGTGGGAGGTTGTTCACGAACGGCACTCGCCGGAGGCTCTCGAGCCTCCGGAAATGTGAGGGGTGGATCATCAGCAGCGGCTCAATCTTGACGCCCTGCGGTGGCTTGGCACAGTCGGGAAGCTCGTATTCGATACTGCAGTCTACGTGTAAAGGCACCGAGTAATCCTTGGGCGCGAGCGAGGCGGGTCGCGCGTCCCTGCCAAAACGGTCGGCGGCGGCGAAATCGGCCTCGCCGCGGGCGTAGCCCGTCATCTCGGCGGGCGCGGCCTCACGGCATGTGCGCCGCGGGGCGCGCGCCGATCAGCTGATTGTGCGAGCTGGAGCGCGCGGACGTGCGCGCTGGTCGGTGGCTAGCGCAAGACTGAGTGTGACGCCGCGCGTGCGCCCGCCCCCCGTACTTCGTACCGCCCGTCCCGCGCCCCGGGGGCAGCGCCGCGCCGGCCCGGCGCGTCCCGTCTGATCGATAAAAATGGCGGCTCATAGGCGACCGCGGGGCTGCGCAGACGAGCCGCGCGCCCCGGCCCCGGCCGGCTATTGTGACGCGAATGTCAAACAGCTGACTGCGACCGGCATCGCACACATAAACAACGTCCCCGGCACACATTGTTTTTCTTTAGGTCATATTATTGTCTTACCGTTGCTTGCGCCTTAATTATGTAAACATTGTTGTTTATAAAGGATCGAACTTACATTATATATTATTTAAAAAAGTTAGCAGTTTGGAGTAAATTATACGAGGAATCTGATAAGACTGCAGCAAACACTTTTATAGATATTATAGCAATTAGCGAGTAGCTTCGATGCCCTAGTAGAATACCATGTTTGCTAGACAGCATAGCAGATAGATAATAATTAATTTATTATATAAATAAATTTTAATATCCTAAATAAGTACTTGAAATATTTCGTAATAAAATAAAATTAATTATTTTGCCAAGAAAAATTAAAACCGAACAAAAGGAGCCTTAAAGTCTAGGAATTTGCTCACAAAAGAAATGCCGATATACCTAGTAAAAACTATGTGAAAGGGAATTTCCGAGAAAGCCTCCCCAGTCGGCGCCCGATGTAATCTCGGCTTCGTGTCTGAGGCTCAGCCCAGCTTCATGCGACACTACAGAGCCATTCAATTTATTTTGTCCGATTCGAAATATGATAAACGGAACTATTGGTTTTCCGAAGTTACTGATTATAAGGTACACCTTGGTATGTAAATTTTTCTATTGGTATTTGCCGGTAAGCATAAAATGGTTTTACTGTGACTGTTCAAAGTTTATTGGGAAATCTGTACCTTACATTATAGTTTAACAATGCACACCGTAAAATAATACATTATACAACTAGACAACGAATAATAAAACGAGTACACTTCTTCTTATATATAAAATTCTCGTGTCACAATGTTAGTCCACGAACTCCTCCGAAACGGCTTTACTGATTTTTACCAAATTTTATATGCATATTCAGTAGGTCTGAGAATCGGCTACTGGGCACTTTATATATTGATTGTTGAATAAATAATATATAAATTATTATAACCTGAGACTGACGGCGACCATTGTTTGTGCGACGGGATAGCGATCGACGTTGCCATGGCGACATACTTATTTAGTTACTTCAATAAAATAATATGGGTGAAATACTTTATATTATGGCAAAGCAACGTTTGCCGGGACAGGTAGTAAAAATACAAAGATTTATAGCTTTTCAAAAGCTTTCATAGATTTTCCTGTCGAAAGGTGGTATAAACTGTAGAAATTAATGTAGATCTATAATTGTTATTAAAATTTCTATTACAATATTGTCTTTCAAAGACAATATTGTAACAAAGTTATTATGTATAATATTAGGTATATTGTATAATAACTAGATGACGTGACCCCCGCGCGCGGGAACCGTACATTTTTCCTATTACATATTATAATATCCTTTCCCGGGACTTAAAGTATTTCCATACCAAATTTCATCAACATGGGTCCTGTAGTTTGGTGGTTTGGGCATGAAAACGTAATAGACAGACAGGCAGACACACTTCCGCATTTATAATATTAGTGTAGTATTTATAATATTATGGATATTATTAGGTATGTGTAGAGATTATGAACGCAATTTCGAGATATTCGGTAGAGGCTAGAGTGCCTAGAGTACTAAATTATATTCGTTGTTTGTCAAGCGTCTTAAACAGTGCGCCAACAAACTTGTAGAAATTAATATCTTCTCACGAGCTCACTTAATATGAAATATTAAACTGTAGTAACTTTAAACTGCAGCTGCAGTAAATGTAGCTGGCAAAGCCAAAGTATCCTTTGGCTTGTTAAACCACCTCAAAGTTACCACATAATTATGAAATCTTAAAGGTCTATGATTGTATGTGTTCATGATCCATAAATGTGCATGTTTCCATAAAAATATAATACCTATAAAGCAGTACGCTGTACGCATTTCATTTCAAATTAATTTCGCGTGAGAAACTCCACAGTATAAGAACTACACTCCGAAATCTATTCTAATAAAAATCCATAACGCATCTCCCTATCTTTTATCATGTCTCCAATTTTTCGCACGCAAAAAATTTTGTTTATTGTGTACGTAAATTAATGGTGGCTCTTGAGTTTCGACTTTCGAGCAATTACAATGCATAGACGGACAAAAAACTTGTCATTGTTACCGAAGCGAGCGGTTTGAGGGTGCTGCATAATAAATTCCCGTTAAATAATCCAGAGGCTCCTCGGGTTTCTTTTCATTACGGAATATCAATGTTCGCCGCTTCTGTAGAGAGATTGCAGATATGGCTTAGGCGTGAAAGATTTTAAAAATGATATGCCATATACTTTACTATAGATACTTTGATTTAATAACTTATAACACGAGAGTCGATGACGGTTTGCAGCCGTTTTACCGCATCTTGCACATCTTTTAAGACATGTTTCTCTGCTAATGTTACTTGCGTTACTGTTACAATAAATGAGTAATCTGTGGTACTGTTCCTTATTAAAAAAAATATACCATAATGTAACAGTTCAATTTAAAGAAATTAAAGAGATTGTCTTTGCG
The DNA here is from genome assembly GCA_905333045.1 of Lysandra bellargus. Classification (NCBI taxonomy): domain Eukaryota; kingdom Metazoa; phylum Arthropoda; class Insecta; order Lepidoptera; family Lycaenidae; genus Lysandra; species Lysandra bellargus. The sequence goes on from HG995321.1 coordinate 1,196,981, forward strand.
AACGGAATAATTAACTTGAAAACATTAAGGCATCTCACAAAGGGGCTGACAAATAAAAATGCTTAGGGCGCTAGCCGCTCAGACCCTTTCAACAAGATTGATTCCTTGAATTATTCGCTAAATTCTCCCGAGATCGGCCGCTCGGAACGGGTTCCGATATGCATCTCTCGGAATAGGGGTGAGGACTGAAACTTTATTTGAATAAAATGAATAATTTTATTTAACGCTTTTTACGAAGCCCCTTTACCGTGTCGGACAAAATGAATTCTGTCCGCGTAGCTTTCGACTCGAAAATCCGAATAAAAATGAAGCGAGGATAACAGAATATTTATGTAGCGTCTGAAACAGTACGCGACCTACGGCTTATGTAAATGGATTTCATTGTCGTCCACGTTATTTTTTTGAGAGAAAAACTAGTCATTGTTTCTCAACAATAACGTCAATACCTATACCAAATTTAAAGACGAGAACTTTAGCTTAACCCGTATCCTCTTTTGTTCGGGTTTCGTACCGAGATAATAGGAAGGGATGGGGTTTGCTTTTTATAGGTAATGCTCAAGTCCAAAATTTATGTGGTAAGTATATAAAGGGTGTTTTGAATGTCTTTACATAACTTATTCCATAGACTTGCAAAGCTTTTAGATACTCTTTTATATCAATTGAAGTTCTGCCTCTATTGATATTATTTTCTCTACATGTAGAGCAAAGACTGATTAACTAATGGAAGAACTAAAAGAAGTGGTCGATAGAGTATAAACTAATTTTTCAAATTTAAAGGACCACACGTTAATAATAGCTAAGTATGACAATAATATAATCTATAATGTTTAAATGGATAAATGGTAACTGTTATTTTTATAATTGCTGTTCCAGTTCAAGTTCATATCCTAATTATAGATAAATATTATATTCGTAGACCTAGCGTCCATTACTAGTGAATTTTAACTCTACGTGTAGAGACGTTTGAGAAAAAAATCACTTCGAAATTCTTGTTCAGTCAAATGCCATGGGAGTCATAACGTCTGGTACTTTTCCCATAACGAATTGAATTGTCTATGCACTTGAAGTCTGGCGGAGGGCTTCAAATGCAGCGGGGCCATGGAGCTACCCGCTTTACCCGGGGCTACCCGCTGCTTCGATTGACCCTTTCATTTCCTGTTTTATTTATGCCCCGGGAAATTTCTTCGCCCCACGACTCCGTTGTTTGAAGTTCGATTGCGCGACAGTAAGTCGCCCTTTGTAGATCGCCCCAGCGACACGTTTTGTTCGCGTCACTCAATATTTCATAAAAGGATTACTTTGATCGCTTTGAAATAACAAAGTTGTTTTCCTTTTATGTCGTAGAAGCTAAACAACTTCGGTGAATTCTAGACGCGTTCTAAAGTATCGAAGATTCTATTCATTTAAATTGATCGTGATTTGTTTACGTGACTACTTTCTGAAATGTTAGCCTTGATAATAATAATATGTAATATCTACTTATATCATATGCCGGGAACAGAAATAATTTTCTCAATAGACTTGATGCTAAAATAAACCTAACACATTTTCAAATAAGTCCACTCTGAATGTCGGACCATCATCTATCTTTGCCACCATGATTTCCGCAGTTCGCTGCTGTAACATTCACAATAATTGACGTCGATCTTCTTTTTCCTTCATGGATCATCGTTGAGTATTAAATTCTTACAATATCAAATATCTCTCTGTAATCTGAGCACCGCTTACATAATATCGACACCTATCTATCCATCTCAATTATTTCTTTCGGACGTTCACGTCAATTATTTTAACCACAATGAAGACGATCGAAGTGTTTCTAATCAAATCGCCTATTAGGCTTCGTTCTCACAGAACAGAATGGCTCCGTTCACACGGCTTATCTAGTTTCACATAATTTTATGTACACGAAATGTCTTATTTCTTTCGAATCTTGTACTAAAAATTTCCACGCGTTTATCATTTAATTGAATATTTTTAGCGTGAATTGTTTTATATTATGACGTCTAAATTACTCTTATTATGAGTTACACTGTTAATATATCTATTCAAATACTTGTAGCGGCATTTGTTTTGAGGAAAATTTTCGTAAAATAATACATATAAAAGGAAATACGTCTATTGTCTAGTACTATTGTGGGATAGGTGTGTGGCGGCTAAAGGAAGATCTTCCGACCGAACGAGGTGGTATGCCCGGTCAGGCCAAAGCCCGCGTGATACTTTTTGAGCTGTCGTATATATACCGACGCGCTTAGAAAACTTCGATAGCGCGATGCAGGAATATTAGGCGAATTGTGGGTACCGCCACATCACTCCCCCCCGAAGACCGGAGGTCGAATCTTGAAGTCTTGTCGCTTGAGTCGCCAGTGCCAGAGAGTTCCAGTGAGTCGAAACTGTTGCAATGAGTCCCAGTGAGTCGGATAAGCTGCCGTGCGGGGCTGATGCTACGTGCTGACCAGCGGGGTGATTCACAAAGCGATTCCGCGTGGAATCTTCCCGCTGGCGGAAACTATTTCACTTTCAAGCAAATGACAAGTGAATACTTTCCGATTTTGCTGTCATTTTGACAGTAGTGACATTTCTTTTGTATGAGTGAAATAGTTTCCGCCACGGATTCGAAAAGATCTCACCGCGGATGGGAGTTTGACATCCGACGGCGGGAAAATATCCGAGGATTAGAGTCGTTTTCGCGGAATGTTCCCGCCACCTCCGAGACTCGTGAAATCTTTTCACTTCGAGAACCGTGTCATCGCGGATATTGTTAGATGAAATTATTTAATGATAAGAATAAAACAAAGCAATTATTAATACTTAGTCGTGTCTTGTTTAAAATATTAAATAAATGTCGTACTGTAATAATTATGTGTTAAATCTTTAGGAAGTGTTCATTGAACAATAAATATTTTTATTGATAAATGCAGTAGGTATATGTATTAATATTCGGTACTTAAAGATTTAGAAATAGGTATGATAATTTTTAAATTTTGTATTAATCCTTCAATCGGGGATTCTTGGAAATGATTTTGTATTCAATTGTTGTCGCGGTCACCGGTGTCCTTATGGGGCTTGAAGGATTAATACTTATGTATTATGTTAAACCATTATTGTGCTTTTACAATAATTTTAAATAGTTATTTATGTATATAATATCATTATAATTCCAAGGTCATACTCACCACACTGCAACTTCCATAGTATATCTAATAAAAACTAATATTAGATGAAAAACAAATTTAAAACAAAAGAAACTTATATAAAATTTAAAGTAAATTAATAAGTTTGTTTTACACATAAATAAAAGGTATTCTCACACAACAAGATTTACCGATTTATTAATTTATTATAGTACTCTGTGATTTATCAGAACTCAAGACACGATTTACAGATTTGACAGATTGTCATTGTCACTCGGCAGTCGGCACATAAACAATATTTTTTGTTTTAATTCCACTCAAGCCCCAAGCGGCAGTCGGCAGCCGCGCTATTTGCACTTTGTACTGCGCGGTATGCCATTCACTCAAGACTCAAGCCCCAAGCGGCAGCCGGTTACCGCGCTCTTTTATTCAATTATGTAACATATTTCGCTGACTTACAGACTACTTTTGTATACTTAATCCTTCCATCGGGGATTCTTGGAAATGCTATTGTATACTATTATTGTCGCGGTCACCTGTGTCCTTATGGGGCTTGACGGAATAAAGAACATAGATAATACAGTATAAATATACTGAGAATAAATAAGTTTCATTAGACGTACGATCCTTGATATATTGGCTACATTCTGAATGAAAAATACTACAGTATAGACTATGGGCGATTAGTATCTTTTCGGCTATTGTACGTTATTGCCGTAGCACTTATTGTCAAAAAAAACTAGTGTGAATTATTCTCTTTGGTTTCGGATTCATTCCCGCGGCGGAAAGTTTGTGAATCGCTGTAATACTGACAGAATATGAGATCTTTTCACGTGAAAACTTTCCGACGATCGTGAATCAGGCAGCTGGAGAGATGTGCTCTGCTTGCTGACCGGTCGGTGTAGTGAGAAAGCCCAATGATGCCGATGCGGAGTCGCCCAGGCCGCGGTACATTGCGGCTAGTGGACGATGTACCCGATGAGGCGATGCTGGCTGGCGCGGTGCGGAGGGGCGGGGAGTGATGATGATGAAGGAGGCGTGTTCTGTCGAGGGTCACCAATGTGGGATAGGTGTGTGGCGGCCAAAGGAAGATCTTCCGACCGAACGAGGTGGTATGCCCGGTCAGGCCGAAGCCCGCGTGATACTTTTTGAGCTGTCGTATATATACCGACGCGCTTAGAAAACTTCGATAGCGCGATGCAGGAATGTTAGGCGAATTGTGGGTACCGCCACGCTATTAATAAATAAAAAACTTAATAAGTACTCTACCTTTATTACCTTAGTAGCTAGTAAGACTTTTGAAATTAGAATTAAAAAGATTTACGTCGTTTATTCTTAAATTTAATGCGATTTTAAGAAGACAAAACGAAAGATAAGCTTAATAGTTATGGCTGAGTTTCGTTAAAGAAGTTGGCATTCCTTAGAGATCTTTTAGATTAAACGTCGTTAGAACTGTTACTCTGTAAGCAACAAGCTAGTATAGTTATCTACTAAAATAGAGATATTTTACTGTTTCTAAATTCTAAGTAACTTTAAGTAAAAGTAGTATGTACACTTAAATCGACTTTTACGACTATTAAAAATTATGACTTTAAGGATACCGCTATAAATATTATGGTCGACAACATACATAATATTATTACAGAAATTAATATGTTTTTATTTTTCTGCTACTCCTGAATTAACGTAATATGTACCATCGAGGAAATTGATTTATAGCCAGTTGACAGACCAACGTCATTTGGTCGGATCATGTCAATTCAATGTTAATTGTGATCTGTCCGCTGGGTTTGACGTAACGCGAGCAGCTACGTAGGTCCCCCATCTGCATAGGAATCAACTTCTCTGATAGTACCATAGAAGAAATTGATTCATTGGCAGTTGATGGGCCTATGTAATGTGGTCTAATTATATAAATTCAATGTTTGATTATGATTAGCAGAAAAACTACCATAATTTCTCATCTCCGCCAAAAAGTATTGATCCTGTAATACTACCTAGACGTTTTCTACCAGGTATTATATATCCCGCTAATTCAATTTAGAAATACCTGGACGAAGCGCTGTTGTTCGTCCATTGTTGTTTTATCTAAGAAATATCTCTTTTGTAACAGTAATAATAACGATTTAGTGTTTCCTTGGAAGTACAATGAGAGCTCATAAAGAATAGTACAGAATTGATGATATATTATCATATATTGCGTTACTAATTACTATACAATATACATGATCCCGATTCCCGCAACTTTGTTGTGCCAAAATTTACTAACGCGCAGAAACTGTACATTTTGAAAGATTAAAAAATCCTATTTAGGGATGATTTAGGGATATATTTCCTAGGAACGATCCCGGGACTTAAATTAGTATCTATAAAAATTCATCTAAATCAATTATTAAGCTGCTTAGATTTTATGTAACAGACAGAAAATAAACAGACGAGCAGATTTTTTCCCCATTTACAATATTAGTATGGACAGCATATTATAGAACTTTTAGCGATTTTTGTTCGCAAATGTTGCCGCAGCGAGCGAGGCATATCAAATGTTATTTGAAATTGGAACATTCGCTTTTACTTTAAAGTTACATAAAAAATAATAGCCAATTACCGTGCAGTACTATATGGCGATGTTAAAACCGTAAAGGCAAATCAATAATAACGATCATCATCAACAACAAATATATTGTATCCTACATATCGCAGTTAAAATAGCGCAATTGCGCCAAAAGTTTTTATCGCGAAGGAACCGTACATTTTTCCGGAAAAGTATGACTATGTCCTTACCCGGGTAAAAACAGTTCAGCGGTTTGATGAAAAGTTTACAGTCAGATATACTTTCGCATTTATAGTATTACTAGCGACCCGCCCCGGCGTCGCGCGGGTATAAAATATAATATACCCACTGAAAAAATGATTAAAATCGATAGCGATCCTTCACGTAGTCTACTTCTTATCTGTGCCAAATAACATAAAAATTGCTCCAGTAGTTCGCGAGATAAGTCATAAGCCCTTTCAAATGATTTCCCCCGCTTTTTCCATATTCTCCTATTAGTCTTGGCGTGATAAAAATATAGCCTATAAGCCTACCTCAATAAATGGGCTATCTAACACTGAAAGAATTATTCATTTCGGACCAGTAGTTCCTGAGATTAGCACATTCAAGTTAGACTTTTAAATAATTTTCCCCGTTTTTTCCACATTTTCCTCTATTTCTTCGCTCCTATTAGTCTTAGCGTGATAAAATATAACCTATAGCTATCCTCGATAAATGGTCTATCTAACACTGAAAGAATCATCAAAATCTGTTGCGTTGCGTTTTAAAGATTAAAGGGAACAGGGAGGGAAAAAAGCGACTTTGTTTTATAATAAGTATATAATAGATATTAGATAAGTATGGACTTAACTTTTCCTTACGTAGCTATTACATTTATTACAATACAAATACATACTTTAATTACATACTTTAAGCGAAAGGAATTATTTCTATGGAAATTGGAGAGCTGTATTGTGAATTAGTAAAAGCTGTATTTCTTGATTCATGAATTGTCAAATAAAAAAACACACAATCCCAAAATTCTTAGTAAGGGCTGTCTATCAAATAAATCTTTAGAAATTTCATTAAGAACCTTAAACGCAGAAGTCGTGACGTCATGTGGAGCATTTGAAAATCAGGCGTGGCCTCGATACCAATAAATTATAGTGAACGAAATAGGCAATAACTACAACAGAAGCTGTAAAAGGCAATACAAATTCAACATAAATCTTTAAATCGTAGAGTCTATTATCGAGTAATGCTTTTCCGTTCCAGACTAATTGTTGTATTCGTCAAGGAACATTTTTTCAAACTGTGCTATTGTAGTTTAGTGTAATAAAATAATATTATGTACTTAGTAGCTTTGTTCAATAAATATTGAGATAGTAATAATGGTAATAAGGAAATAAACAGCTTCCACCCTAATGTAATTTAGAAGTATTTATTGTTTTAAAACTGAACAATTCTCTACTCTCTACTATTCTTCCAAGAAAAAATACCACGGCTTGAGATTTATTTTTTAAGTACAGTCATAACTCACAGGTTTAATAAATTAATTATGTGAACACCTAGTAGCAATTAGTATTTGAGTTTTCACTAAGTTAAAAGGCCTGTTCACTATCCTGCATAAGCCGGCGGACTGCACGGCGCGGCGGACTGCAATGCAGGACAGTGAATGGGCCCTTTTACAAGCATACGGATTACGGTCGTAGGATGTGAAAACTGAAAACGTATGATTGTAATAGTGCCAAATGTCAATAGTGCAATCGAAATGCAGCTCTCTGTGTAGGGTGAACATGACTAGTGATTGGACAGTAATAGTCATTGGACAGAGCACAAAAACACGATATTTATTATGGTTGCTTTAAAAACTACCTGTTTTTCTTAAAATTCAGGCGTTCTATAATCTATTACTTTAAAAACAGGCAGTTTTTAAAGCAACCTTAATATGTTTTCAAGTGTTTTTGTACTTTGTCCAATGACTGGTACTGTCCAATCACTAGTCATTTACCTTATCTAATTATTCTTTGTATTCTTTGTACGTAAGAGTATACTTCTTAACTTTTTACTCTATGCTTACATCATTGACCAAACAAAAACAAGCATAACGTTTTCAAATTAGACAATTCGTATTTTAAAACGCTTTTCGAAATTCAAACAAAGAAAAAAGTCGTCCCGTATGAATAAACTGGAATAAACGAGGGTATTGAAGGGTTCGGCGGAGTGCGGGACAAACGGACGTGGACATGCAAATGGATGGATGTCTCAAGTGTGGTACTCGGTATCGATCAAGTGTTGTTTTCAGATAGGTATAATAGAGTATAGACTACAGAGTGAATTGAGCACTGTCATGGGCGTACCCAGGATTTCAGCTAGGGGGGGGGGGGCAGCATGGTCTCCCCCCCCCCCTCTCGGTACGCCCATGAGCACTGATTTTGTTTGTTTTTGAAGTGAAAACTTCTTTAGCGGCGTTGAGCACTTTTGTGGGATGGGTAAAAACTGTGAAACTCGCATCAGATTCTCGTGCTGATCGAAAAACCTTGGAAAAACCGTAAGACGGTTGGAGAGTAGCATTTTGTGTCGGACTCGAACTCGAACTCGAATTGATTGTAAGGGTTTCGATAACATAATTAAAAAAATCGATTTTTTTAAAAAGCGATTTTTATAATAAATGGGTTAAAAATTTAATCGATTGTAAGGGTTTCGAATTTCGATTAATTAAAAAAATCGATTTTTTAATAATCGATTTTCATAAAAAATGGGTTAAAAATGCACAACGTTAATAATCAAGTTTTCACTTCTGCCGGCACTCCCGGAGTGCAACCCGTCTTTTTTTAATTTTTTTTTATGTGACAATATTGTTTTTTCTAATGATTGGTTAAATTCAAGAAAGCTTATCAGTAGAACATTTCTTTCATAGTTTTTATTTTTTATTTTTAACGTTTTAATAGTTATTTCAAGCAATTTAACTACATAATAATAAGTACTTCGCCTTGTTAGAAAATGTAACGAATTTTGAACATAAAATTTGTAAAAGATTCATTAAATTAAAAGTTTCCAAGGTTTTTGACGGATTTTGATACGGAATATGTAACGTCAGCAAAAACCGACATCCGCAAACCGACCGACGTCGGCAAAATCTGACAAGATCAAAGATATCTCTAGTCTACACTTGAGCGACTTCCTCAACTTATTTCACAAACACATGACTGTGTAATGTGTATGTTTGTCACCACTTGAGACGGGTTTTTGGTCCAAACGGGATATCACGATATGGGGAGTGCCTTTAAATTTAAGTGGCAGCAAGCAAAATCCTTACAGATACTAAAGGTACATTTAATGAAAAAGTATCTTGAAACGATCTTAAGTGCTATATTAATAGCATTCGTTTTAATATCAAAACACTAAACAGATTGCATGATAGCATAATATTATCAACGGAAAAAAAGTTTTTTTTTAAATCTTATTTGTAAAATTTAAAAACGCTTTTATTTTTAATCTTTTATCCATCCTATGTTAGATACTTTACTTTTGTGGAATAATGGAGCTAAGTAAAAAATATATAAGTAAACAGACGAACATATAACCTCCTCCTTTTTGGAAGTCGGTTAAAAAGGTTTTGTTTTTTCTTGACACTTTATTTTCAAAAACTTACCTACATTTTTACACGCAAAAAATATATAAAAAAAAAACAATAGCATTTTCTTGCGTATTTTTAATTATTTAAAGTGTGAGTTTAGTTTATTTTGCCAAGTAAACAATGGAGTGCAGTCATTGTTCACAACAACCCGACACCTCCATTTGAACTATTGTTCTATTCTCTCGGACGCTCCTCAGTTTGTCTTTGTAAACAATAACGATAACATTTTGATTAAAAATATGTGGCAATATAATATTATAAATAAAGACGTGAGTGGATGAACCAGATAACTAACATTTTATAACGGACAATTACTTACTAATTTTTTCCCTTATAATTTAAACAATCTTGTAACTTACCTACTTCATCATCTGGTTAATACATAATAAATGTTCCTGATTTAAAATTATTTTTCCGACCCTAAAAGCCTTCATTTAGGCAAAAAAACTATATTTATATCCGCCTCATCCACTAATGTCTTTAATAAGTAATCTTCTTATATATAAAATCCTCGTGTCACAATGTTCGTTCCTGTACTCCTCCGAAACAGCTTGACCGATTGTCATGAAATTTTGTGAACATATTGAGTAGGTCTGAGAATCGGCCAACATCTATTTTTCATACCAAAAATTATTTATATGGCAAAACAACGTTTGCCGGGTCAGCTAGTTACATAATATAATAATTTATTTTTCAATTTATTTTCCTACTACATGGCCCGGGGTTCTACTCTCTTATAAGTTATAGTATTCCGTGGAAAAAAATTCTGCGGCCCAGGATGAGCTTTGGAACCTAATAGTTCGTCGTTCGTAGTAAGTTCTATAATATTATAATACTAGATGACTCCCGCAACTCCGTTGCGCCAAAATTCGTTTATCGCGCGGGAACTGTACATTTTTCCGGATAAAAACTATCCTATGTCCTTTCCCGGGACTCAAAGTATCTCCATGCCAAATTTCAGCAAAATCGGTTCAGCGGTTTGAGCGTGAAGAGGTAATAGACAGACAAACACACTTTCGCATTTATAATATTAGTATGGATTACGTCAGTGTATGCTGTCTTCACTTCAGAGTCAAGCTGAAGTAAAAACTAAAAATCGATCTACCACGTGATCCAAAGACAGAAGTTTTTTCGAAGTTGCTAACTCTGGAGCTTTGATTATAAACTACACCTCTGGAGTAAGCAGGAACATTTAGCAGCTAGCGAAAATTACTTGCACGAAAATTGCGAAACGTTCCTTATCCCATGCACGACATTCGATATCAATATTCCTCCAGGGAAAATTAAAATTTTAGCAGAAAATACAATGGATGTATAATTGTATACAGTATAATTAGTGCAACCATAGACAGACACCGTCTGTCGGCTGTCTGCCTGTTTCCTCTTCACACCCAAACCGTGGAAGCGATTTTTCTGAAATTCGGTATAGAGATACTTTGAGCCCCGGAAAAGGACATAGGATACTTTTTATCCCGGAAAAATGTACGATTCCCGCGCGATAAACGATTTTTGGCGCAACGCAGTTGCGGGCGTCATCTATCATAACCATAAGTTTTTGCTCGGAATGGACTCTACATTTTTCCATTTCCGAACTCTAAACACAAACTATTCCGTATCTTTTCGACATCTGCGGTTGGCAGCATCCGTTTGTAAGAGGTAATCATTTGGATCACGTTTTCAGTACGTGAGATAGCGAGCGCAATCGGCCGATATGCTATCGGTCACGACCCGCCAACAATACGATGCATTAGCATTGCGTGGGCACTAATTGATACATTCAGCTATCGTGATCCAATCAGGCCGCCCTATGCGTGCAGAGGCAGAATTATACCAGTATTTTATTCCATATGCGATCTATTATTATGGGTTTTGCTAATACTATGTACCATCGAGGAAATTGATTCCTAGGCAGTTGACAGACCAACGTCATTTGATCGGATCATGTCAATTCAATGTTAATTGTGATCTGTCGGCTGGGTTTGACGTAACGCGTCCAAACTACGTAGGTCCCCCATCTGCCTAGAAATCAACTTCTCTGATAGTACATCACATGTAGGTACATATTCAGAATAGCGACGGAAAGATATCATTGTATTATATCGAGCTCTTTATCTCTTCAATTTTACTAACCCAATGTTAGTGTCTTAACACGCTAGGCCGAAGTAAATTCCGCATGACACCCGCAATGTATTTTAAATTACCGATGGGCGATGACATGTCACAGTATTCCGTCGATCCGTCCATATTTTGTATGCGTTTGACATTGCGGATCTAAGCCGCGTAACTTCGGCCTAGTGTGTTTAGACTTTAGACACTTGCATTCAGAGACATTACGATGATTAAACTTCAATTTAATGAAGACTTTGACCACTAACTTCCATTATACAAGTACGCTGGACTGATGATACCCAGATATATTTTGTGCCTATTTGAAGCGGAACCAGCTCCCCCAATATTCGGGAAGAGAACTAAATCTGACGTAACTTGCATATGGCCGCTCAATCGCTATGGTTGTAGAAATCACAGATAATAATATACCTTCATGGTAGAAACTAGTATTAGTTCCAAGTATTCCCACTATTGCTATCAGCGCCAATTTTTACGTCAAATTTAGTTCTCTTCCCGAATACTGGGGGAGCTGATTCCGCTTCAAATAGGCACAAAAAATAGCTGTCATTTCAAAGGGTATCATTAGTCCAGAGTACTTGTATAATGGAGGGCAGTGACTTTGACAGATAATGTATGGGGCTTATCTCAAAACATACATTTACTTATAAGACTTCATTTTACCAAAAAATTGCTATTTAAACGCCTCTGAGACGTTACATAATAACTTTTGTACAGTTTACAAAATAGATATGGATTTTAGCGTCAATATTGCAGAGTAAGGATTTAATAATTTATGTAATTCCATACGGGCTGGGATATAATATAAATAGTACATACTTAAACATTACCTTTTTATAATGTGTTATATGAATGTAATGATTCGAATATTGGCAACAATACCAACTGAATCTTAAGTTACCTTTTGCTGGGGTTTGTAAGTAAACCTTTTTGCAAACCCCGGCAAAAGGTAACAAAATCGATGTTAAAGTATAAATTATCTTTGGTAGGCACCTCACGAATTTCGTCGATTTGTGCTGAGACCATGCAAGAAGCTGAAAGGAAATGAAAAATAGATTCTTACGTGTCACTAAATTTAATCTTTTGCAATCAAAAAAAGTCTCTCCCACCTGGTAATAGAAGCTAAAATTGCGTAATGTTTAACATTGAATGCAGCATTGTTATGGCACCTTTAGGTTTAGGGGAAAATTTGAGTTTTGACCATTTGTTCATATTGACAATGTAAAAAATGTACTTTTTTACTGCACCGAATTGAACTGAGTCATATTTTTTGTTGCCATAATCCTATTGAAATAAACATTAAACGGGCGACAAGTTTTGTATTTCATTGCAGATCGATCGTTGATATAAAACTGTAGATATATTCGATAAATAGAAAATGTCCCTAAAAAAGTTAGTACCTACTTACTTACTTAGGATTAATTATTAAATATAATTAGCAGACACAAAGTCAAAGTTCTAACTAACTACCATACCGTACCATACCGTAGCCATACGTAGCCGTCCTATGCAAAAGGGGTCAAATATTATAAATTTATAATGTAGATTGTAATGTAGATTGTAGAGTAATTAATATATATTATCTTTTTGCTTGATGGTACCTACCACAGACATAGATCAAGATAGATACCGCATGTCGCTCCAGTTGTATGAAAATGAGCGTGTCACTTTTTTCCGACCTACCGTAACGTACCGATGATAAGAAACGTGTCTATTATGTAGGCCAACGTTTCTATGTGAATTTCTACAGCTCAATACGGCACTTTTAGGCATTTAGGCTTTTTTAAAATTCCGATTGACGTCCGATTCCGATAGCAGACTAAGGAACAGACTTTCGAAAGATGAGTATTGCTCATCGTTTCGGAACGCGCCATACGCGAAGTACCTACTTAATATACACATGCGGTGTCTATCTTGATTTATGTCTGTGGTACCTACTCATAGGTTTCAATGATAACTTTAGCTGATTAAGCGATGCCTAAAGACATAGAATAAGGTATTCTACAAATAATGATAAAGAACCAGATGTTGTGTTTCATAATTTTCATTCCTCAATTTAAAACACATTAAAGTAAATTAAGACATCTGGTTACCAACAGCGTTACATGTCAGTAATCATATCCAGTGGCAGATGTTTAACGTCGCTTGCAAGTCGCAACTTTGTTTGCGTTGTAATTGTAGGTCGCGAAATCATAGATAGAAACCAAGTACATGCACACAATATACTCTGTACGACGACCTCTGTGGCTCAATTGGTTGAGTGTGTGGCATCTCAAGTCGAGGGTCGCGGGTTCGAATCCTGCCGACGGAACAAAAAGTTTTCAATGTTCGCGGGTCTGGATGTGTATTAAATATGTGTATGATATAATAAAAATCTTAAATATGTATAGTATAATATATTTCCGTTGTCTGGTACCTGTAACACAAGTCCTTCAGGTACTTCGCACGGGGCCAGACTGACGTGGTGTGAAGCGTCCATAGATATCATTATTATACTGCTTTATAAAAATAACCCAATTTGTTTTTATTAATTACATTACAATATTAAATACTTAGGTAGGCGTTAGTGTTGGGTAGGACTTACAAGAGGCATTACAATTGTTCGGGAAAAGACGGCAAAATGTAAGAGCGGCTCAGCATTATAACATGTACTTACCGCTTCAAAATGATTGTCGCGACTCGCGGTGCAGTAGTCTGAATTTTAAGGGTATTTCCAGGGATTTCTTGACTCTTTAATTTTTTTAATTTATTGGCCAATTTACATAAAAACGAAATGATGGATCTTGTGTAACATTTAATCCATCTAATAAAATGTTAAATTCAATGTCAACATGTACCTATGATTTAAAAAAATCTGAATCTTTAGATGAACACGAAATAATCTTTACTTTTAATAAAAAGATTTTGAAACATATTATATTACAGTACATTATTTCTAAATCATTATGAATTTATAGTATATTTTTAGGGGAAAAATAAGTAAATATAAATTCGCGCCTCAAGACGGCTCACATGTCGCGGCACGTTATACGTACTGCTACGATTCAAACGCCTCACCTCTTTTGAAGTGAGACACTGTACCGGCTCAGTACAAAAAAGTGGCACCTCTTACATCCTCGCATAAAATTCGTGTCCTACCCAACACTACTAGGCGTGGTCCGAGAAGAAGATAGGATGAGCTAGCGCACCACATAAGGGCCAGAAAAAGGAAGGAGAATAAGACTAGTAATAACTTAATAAGTAATAACCCACTCCCGGTACGAAAAGATCATAATATACATAAAATGTCATTATATTTTATAGCTTTTAGACTCAACTTTCTACGGATTACCAAATTATATTCAAATAAACTTCTGCCATTTTAAATTGCATCGTACAGCAAAATTCTATAAAAGGAAATCGCTTAATGTCCACGTACGTACACTGTATAACTCGTATAACCTAATTTCCTATACGTTCACCTCATATGCGATTCCGATGAAATCCCAGCTATCTTTGGATATTCGTTTCAGCTCTGGGTCAGGCTATTTATTTCACTCTGACCTCTATACTTTAGGAATGATCCAGTTACATTAATATTTATTATGAACGACCCAGCTTTTATATTTAAAATATTATATATACCCGTAGTTCCCCCTAATCCTTACTAATATTATAAATGCGAAAGTGTGTCTGTCTGTCTTGTTACCTCTTCACGCCCAAACAGTGGTTGGCGGTTGAGTGCAACCGATTTTGCTGTTTGGTATGGTGTGGAGATACTTTGAGTCCCGGGAAAGGACAATAGGGATGATGACAAGGTCAAAGATTAGCGAATTTTGTTAATAAAATAAAGAAATCGCGGTAAAAAATAAGTGTTCCCAAAATTTCAGCTCGATAGCATTTGTATTTTTTATTATGCGCCTTCAAAGTTGGATAATCAAGTCGATTTTTTTTTTCAATTAAATTTCTTAATATTTGTATACCATTCAATAACTTATGCAATAAAATCAACTTTTGTTATGAAACCATTTTCATAAATGCAATATTTAATATACGGTCTATCGAACAAAGTTCTCTCCCGATGTGTACAAACTACGAAAGAGTGACGTCATTCTTTCGTAGCACTTTGTATGGAGCGTTTCGGACAGATCTAGGGAATGCAATACCGGGATACCGGGATCCCGAAATACCGGGATCCCGCATGCATTATGCGGGACTAATTCCGGTCGAAAATTTTGCGGGATCCCGCGGGACTGGAGAGATGACAAAGAAATGTGATTCATATGCGTAACTTTGCGCGCGGGGTGCGTGAACTGACTACAGGCAGCCCGCTAAACAATTTAGCTTCAATTCACACTTTAAATGACAATTGAACTAACCAGCGTGGATGCTGAGCGAGCATTTCCAGCTGCTAGCTACCTTGTGTCGAATATCAGGAACCGTTTCGGAATATTTGGGCACGATTTTTACCCATATTTCGAAAAAAAATTCGATAAAAGATGGACATCAAATAAGCTATTTTTTTAGTTTTTCTTAACTACATATTGTTATTACGAAACCATTTCCAAAAAAATGATTAGTTTTTCTTTCATTTTTTTATAAAGTCTGAAGTATGGAGGTGTTAATAATATTAAACCCTTGAAAAAAGTGTCCGACAAAGTTTGTTTTATTTGAGATTCTAAGAATAAAACGGGGTCTATCAAGTAAAGTCATTATAACGATTTATTTTAAAAGTTTAAATCCACCCAGCGGGATCCCGCAAATATCGGGATCCAGCGGGATTGTGATGGTTCAATCCCGCAAACACCGGGATTGAAATTCTCTTGCGGGATTGCATTCCCTAAACATATCTATTTTATGAGATGTTTGAATTGTCATATCTTGATGAATTTTTAAGCTATCAGAATTATTCTTTCACCGATGTTTCTATTTTTTAAGGGTCTTTCAATTACCAATAAGAAAAAAATTAGTTATTATGCCTATTAGGATATTTTTATCCCGAAAAATGGACGGTTCCCGTGCGATAAACGAGTTTTGGTGCAGCGGGGTTGCGGGCTTCATCTAGTTATTTAATATGTTTAACAATTTAAAAAGAGATAAGGATTTTATTACTAAAAATATTAAGCCTACTTTCTCCAAACCTTGTCAGACCAATTAAATATTAATTGGCCGAAGCAAGTATTACTGGTTTTTTGACCTGCACTTTGCACGTAATCAATTCTTTCCTGAATTAATTACCTTTGGACTCATGAATAGATTAAAATTCAAATATGTATTGTACATACATACTTTGACATAATTTGCAGTTAAGGTAGGTACCTATCAATTTATCTATTTTTTTTAATTGACGATTAATTTCAATACCTAAAAGATAGTTTTTTAACGGTACACATAAAGTGTTCCAGCGTTTCACATTTGGTCTCCATTCTTTTTTCCATTTTTTTCCGAATGTGGTTATTCTGAATTCTTACAAATTACAATCCATTTTCCTTCAATCTTGCTGTCTTCGTATCTATTTAATTTACTAAAGAGAATCAAAAACAATTGAAGTGGCCAGTAACAATTTGATTTTTTTTTTTTGAAGTGAAAACTTCTTTAGCGGCGTTGAGCACTTTTGTGGGCTGGGTAAAAACTGTGAAACTCGCGTCAGATTCTCGTGCTGATCGAAAAACCTTGAAAAAACCGTAAGACGGTTGGAGAGTAGTGTTTGTGTTGAACTCGAACTCGAACTCGAACTGGAACTCGAACTCGAATTGATTTTTGAATTTAATCGATTGTAATCGGTTTAGATTGATTAAAAAAATCGATTTTTTTAATAATCAATTTTCGTAATAAATGGGTTAAAAAATGCACAACGTTTATAATCAAGTTTTCACTTCTGCCGGCACTCCCGGAGTGCAACCCGTGTTTTTTTTTTCAATTTAAAATTGATTCTTTGGGTCTGAAATAAAAAAATGATCCGAAATAAAATAAAGTGGATTTTATGTATAATTAGATACATTATTAGCCAGATGATGAAATTACAAGGTTGTTCAAATAATTAGGATTAAAAATGATTAATTATCCTTGCCTACTTTTATGTTTTAAATATAAAATGTTATTTATTCCACTTCATCAACTTCGTGTGACTTCATCCACACGACTTGTGACTTTCACATTAATAATACATTTAAGTAGTTAACATAGGTAAGTAGGTATACATCCGCATACAATATTCCACAATCGGTGCATGTCCGTCCGAGCTGTCACTATTATGACAGCTCCAACCGCCAATTAGTGGTCACGTACAGCATTCGATATTCAAATCAAAAACAGTCGCTTTCAATCGCGCAATATCGATCGAAAAATATTGTCTCGATCCGAAGTTGATCGAGAAATAATTATTATTATGCATTTGACCGAAATGCAATGGAGATTTGTTGCACTTGATCTGAAATTAATTGAGAAGTAATTTCCTCAATAAACTTTCTTTCTTTGTCTTTCTTATATTACTTAATCATCTTTCCCTTCCATCAATATAGAAGAAGAAAATAACATAATACTCTTGTAATCAACCCTTATATAGGATGTTGTCAATTCAATGCTCACTGCTCACACCAAGCTCACTGTTGAGTTGTCAGACGTCAGTTGCTTACAAACTTTCAACAACACAATAAAAGTCTATTACAAGTTACAACTACCTATATAAAACTTCTACGTACAAGCGATACCGCGACACAGGAGCGCCTCTGTGACATCTAGTGAAGACAATATGAGACTATTTTTTTATACAATTTGAATTGGCACTAACAGTTTACCTACAAGGTAACTAAAAAGAGTGAAATTATTATTTTTAACAAAAAATTAAAACCGACTTCCAAGGTAAAAACAATATTAATAGCATCCTTATAATATGAACTAAAAAGTATTAAATAATTTTTCTTATCTAATATGTAGTGCCTTTTCCCGAATTCGGCTAAACCTCAACTATTTCTGTACTCAATCTTCATAATTTTGAAGTCGGTGCCAGTTCCAAAAGTTTCAAATTTTCTGTCAAAGAAATAGAGATTCAGCTACATCTGGTACCGACTTCAAAATGATAAAGATTGAGTACAGAAATAGTTGAGGTTTAGCCGAATTCGGGAAAAGGCACTACATATTAGATAGGAAAAATTATTTAATACTTTTTAGTTCATATTAAAGGATGCTATTAATATTGTTTTTACCTTGGAAGTCGGTTTTAATTCTTTCTTCTATTACATAAATCATAATCAACCTTTCCTTCTATCAATAAAGTAGAAGAGAATATATAATAATCCTGCAATAAGCCCATTTTCTTAACTTCTATAATATACTTATATATTATGTATTTGAATTTTAATATTTATATTTTTTTATTTATAGTGATAAAAAATATAGCACCCACGAAGTCTACGACTAAGAAATTTTTAAACTCAGATCTGCAACAAAAAATCTTAAATAGAAAGAAATAGTTAAGCATTAAATTATCCTGCAGCTTAATTTTTGCTACTGACCTACGTGACTCGTGGTTGAAGTTATAAGTTAATTTATGGAGGAGCTTAATTTATTTAATAGCGCTTGACTATTTTATCCGGGGCTGTAAGTTAATTATCTCTGCGCTAAGCTCCTTAGAATTAATACCACGGTAAGTAGGTCATAATCTAATGAAGCAGACGACAAAAATGTATTAGTAAGTACAGTTGCAAAGTCTCGGATTACGGATACACAATTTAACATAATATTGAAATGAAATGAAAATATACTTTATTGTGCACAGTTAGATTAGGTACAAAGACAAAGTTTAGAATATATTTATAAAATAAGAAGAAAGCACACAAAGGCGGCCTATTACTAAGCAGCAATCTCTTACAGGCAACCTTTGAAGCGAGAGGATTAGATTGCTGGATTTGGATATACCGTATAGTGGTAAAAAGTATATATTTTATTGAAATGCTGAAATATAAAAGGTTAACGTTAACTTATATAATATAATATTATATTATACTAGATGACGCCCGCAACTCCGTTGCGAAACGTACATTTATCCGAGATAAATGTACGTTTGGGGGCGATACCGGTCCGTCCACGTCGTGTCCCTGGGCACCTCCCCCATCGTGCCATCGTGAGCTTTTTCACGGTGACACGGGAGGGGTGGCTGAACGCCGGTATCTGTCCGTGGGAGAGCCCTGCTTTGGCACGAATGGGCCGGCTCGACCGGAGAAATACCACGGCCTCACAGAAAACCGGCGTGAAACAGCGCTTGCGCTGTGTTTCGCCGAGTGAGTGAGTTTACCGGAGGTCCAATCACCTACCCCCCTAGAAATGCCGCAGTTGAAAAACAATTTGTTACCCCAGGAGGGTACCAACTGCGTTGGAGAATCCCTCTCTGGACGTCCATGCTCAGGAACCCCTGGAACTGAACGTGGACGTCCAGGCTGCCCCTCGTATTCTGGGGAGGGCAAAACTGCGCTCCAATCTGCTCGGGGCAAGAGCAAACACACAAAGGCACCCCTCTCGATATTAAATCCACGTTTAATTTTTAAAATCCACTTTTGCAATATCAGGGGATTACACTCCAACCTTAATGCCGTCCATTACCACCTTGAGACGGCAAAGCCGGCTTTGCTCTTTTTAACCGAGACGCAGATATCATCTCCGAGTGACACATAATACCTTTCCCACCCAGGGTATTATCTCGAGCACTCCTTTCTACCCAAAGATGGAGTGTGTGTGTATATCAGAGATGATATCAGCTCTCGCCGCCTCAGCAATCTTGAGGTCATGGACCTGTCCATCTTATCATCTTGTCATCATGTAGATTGCGACGACTCTACAAGGCGCAGGTTCGGCCTCATATGGAATATTGTTCTCATCTCTGGGCAGGGGCGCCAAAATACCAACTGCTCCCTCTGGATCGTATCCAACGAAAGGCCGCTCGAATTGTTGACTGCCATAGTGTTTCAAACAGCTTGGACCCCTTGGAATTACGCCGAGATGTAGCTTCACTCTGCATCCTCTATCGGTTGTATCACGGGGAGTGCTCTGAGGAATTGTTCGGAATCATACCACCTGCAACTTTTCGCCATCGTCCCACGCGAAAAACATACCATCCTCATCACCTTGATGAGTGGCAGTCTTCCACAGTGCGTTTTTCGCGTAACTTTCTGCCGCGCACTGCAAACTCTAGAATGAACTGCCACCAGCAGTTTTTCCGGACCTATACGACCTGCACACTTTCAAGAAGAGAGCGTATTCCCTCTTAAAAGGCCGGCAACGCACCTGCAGCTCTTCTGATGTTGCGAGTGTCCATGGGCGACGGTAGTTGCTTACCATCAGGTGACCCGTTTGCTCGTTTGCCCCCTTATTTAATATTAAAAAAAAAACAAAAAACTATCCTATGTCCTTTCCCGGGACTCAATGAATCTCCATGCCAAATTTCAGCAAAATCGGTTCAGCGGTTGGAGCGTGAAGAGGTAACAGACAGACAGATAAAAAAAAGAAAAAAAAAAACAGACAGAGAGACAGATAGACAGAGAGACAGACAAACACACTTTCGCGTTTATAATATTACTAGCTGTGCCCCGCGGTGTTACCCGCGATTAATTAGGTGTGATTAGGTAAACTAAATTGTGTTGGAATAGTATTAGAGACAAAATAATTTGAGTTTGATCATCGGAAACTTCCATTTTGATGACTGAGAGATGGAAGTTTGATAGAAGACACTGTTTTGTGATAAGCAGCACTCCTAGGATTTGGTAGAAGATGGGACGAAAATTAATCAAATGACACTCGAAATCTGTATGTTTAGGGTCGAATAAATTCACTTTTATAATAATTAACTTAGTTTGTTTCT